>CM053601.1:154120067-154235027 GCA_028646575.1 Pseudocheirus occidentalis | reverse complement strand
AATAAGAGAGCAGAGCAGGGGAGGGGCTTTACAGTGGGATTGCTGTTTTAGGGGTGGGGCAGGGGCAAGATGGGGAGAAAATTTGTAATTTAAAAATGTAATGAAAATGAATAATGCAAACAAGAAAACAAATAAAAATAAAGTTAGAAAAATAAAGGGGGTGACCACCAGCAAGGGGGGCTAGAGAGGAGATTCTTCAAGCAGGAGGGCACACTTCAGAGGGCCCTTCCAATTTTTAAGAATTCATATTTCTAGTAAAAAAAAAGGCCCCCAAACCCTTTTTCTCATAGACTCCTGGGACGGGAGAGCAGGGCAGAACTTTTTTTTTTTGCTTTTTTTTTTTTTGGAGGGCAGTTGGGTCTTAAGTGACTTGCCCAAGGTCACACGGCTAGTTTTTGTGTTAAGTGTCTGAGGCCGGATTTGAACTCAGGTCCCCCTGAGTCAAGGGTCGGTGCTCTATTCACTGCGCCACCTAGCCGCCCCCAGAACTTTTAATCATCATCAGGCTCACCCTTCATCACCACCTTTTTATAGAGAAACTGAGGCTGAGAGTGACTCTGTGTGCTGAAGATGAATGGCATCCATTCTCTTACATGAGAAATCTACATTCCACTCTCTTGGGTTTTTGTGAATTTCTGAAGTTGTGATTTTTCCCAGAAAACTCTGGTCTAAGAACGAGTCCCCCAGGACACATAGCTATAGAGCTTCTCTGTTAATGTGGAACAATCTCTAATTCCCCTGATGTACACTCACACCCCTCCTCTGTCCCTGTTTTCATCACTTAAGACAGCTACCATTGTCCCACTGAGGATGGCAGGGGACAAGGCCTTCCTGTTAGTAAACGCTTTTCTTCCTGCAGAACATGCCCCGTCGGAGAGTCAGTGTGGCTGTGGTCCCCAAGTTTAATGCTCTGAACATTCCTGGCCAGTCTCCCAACACATCACCCATCCCATCCTTACCAGCCCTGGTGAGTATGATTAGGGGAATAATGGTGGCCCAGAACTAGGCCTTGGGACCACTGAAAGGAAGGCCTCCAGGAGCAGAAGAGAAACCACAGGAAATAGAGTGTGCTCAGTGTGGGCTCCTAACTCATTCATTCAGTCAGTAGACAATCATGGAGTATCTTCTGCTGTTGACTTGAGTAAAGACATTGAATTTTACTACACAATTTGTAGTTCATTTCACATTTCAGAGGTAAACATGGGATAAAGGATATAGAGCTGGCCTTGGATTCAGGGAATTTAGGGTCCAAATCCTGCCCCTGACACATTCTGGTCACACAACCCTGGACAAGACACTTAACTTCACAATGCTCTAGTGAATTCTCCAAGGCTCTAATTTGCACTGAAGGAACTGGCTTGTATTGGCAGAGCAAGTTTCCTTATCTGAGAGTTTCCTTCATCAATGATGTAACAGGTCTGGTCCCTCTCTCTATAGATAATATAGGCATATTCCTAGTTAATACTATTTCTCAAAGAAGGAATAGAAGAATTAATGTAGCTTCAGACCCTTTGGGGGGAAAATACCAAATCTCATTACGAAGATTTCTCTATAACAAACTATTTCTACATCCCACCAATCTATCTCTCTCTCTCTCTCTCTCTCTCTCTCTCTCTCTCTCTCTCTCTCTCTCCCCCTCCCCCTCTCTCCCTCCCTCTCTCCCTCCCTCTTCCCTCCTTCATGTTCTCTCTCTCTCCCTCTCTCCCTCCCTCTTCCCTCCTTCATGTTCTCTCTCTCTCTCTCTCTCTTTCTCTCTTTCTCTTTCTCTCTTTCTCTCTCTTCCTTTGTCTATGTCTTTCTCACTCTCTGTCTTTTTCTCTCTCTAGGTCTCTTTCTCTATGTCTCTCTTTCTTTCTCTCTATGTGTAACTCTGTTTCTGTCTGTCACTCTTTCTGTATATTTCTTTTTCTTTCTGTGTGTCTCTATCTCTCACCCTTTTACTCTCTGTCTCTGTGTGTGTCTCTCTGTGTCTGTCTGTTTCCTCTTTTCCTCTATCCTCTCTGTCTCTGTCTTTCTGGGAGCAAAGAGCATGCCTGCTGTTTTTATTATAAGTAAGGAGACAAGGGCTATAACTGAGTTCTGCTCACAGCTCTAGTGTTCTGCCAAAGAGGAACAGGGATCCTTTGGCTCCTCTCACCCTTCCTTTGCCTTGATTCAAACCTCTTGGGCAACCACCAGTCTCAGTAACCCCAACTTCCCAAGCCACAGACCAAATAAAGTCACCCACATGAAATCTAGGAGCTTGGAGGAAGAAAGAGGACCATGGGCCCAGCACACTCCTCTCACTCCCAATAAAACCCTATTGTTTTTTAGAGCCATTTGTTTTTCTTTTTCACTTCTAGCTGTTTCATCTCTATCCTGGAAATGTGGGTTTCCCAGCACCTTGCTTACTCACAGAGCTCCATTACAACAAAACAGTTTGAACATCCTCCAAGTTTACTCTAAGTAGGATTTGACTCACAAGAGTCTGAGTAACTGGAACCTTCTGTAATAACAATGGCGCACCAATGTGCCTTCTGCCTACCAATGCACAGAGCATGACGTGGCATGGTCTGGTGTTAGAGCTGCACTCTAAAAGCAAGGGACAGGCAACTGGGTCTCATTGAAAGGACCTCAAACTTTCAAGAGGGAGAGGGAGTCTGCTCAGAGAGCTAACAGAGGAGGAGATGCAGTGAAAGGTAGCAAGTCACCCTCACTGTGTTTCCACCCTCCAAGAAAAAAGAGTGGAACACCCCCCGCCACCGAAAAAGATGCAGAAAGGTCTAAAGGAATCTGGGGTGATGGCTCAGGAGCCTAGGTGACCCTTGGGAGTGCAGGGTATCTCAGGCACTCACTTGCCTAAATATGCATGTAGGATGTACTGGTCCACTTGCATGTTTTGTTCTGAGTTATCTAAGGAATTGAAAGATTTATCGTATTTTCACTACAGGCTGAATCACCAAATGGAAAAGGAAACCCCTCAGCTTCCCTGGCTTCACCAGCACTATTAGAGAAGTAAGTTTTCTGATTTGACTTTTCACCTTGAGGTCGTCTAGGAAACCTACTTTGGTTGGTTGGACTATTGATCTGTCTTTCTGTACTATCTTTCTCTCTCCTTCCTCACCTCTTCCATCTTTCCCTCACCTCTCCTTCTCTCCCATCTCACCTCTTCAACCCATTTTCCTCCCTCCCTCCTATTCTAACAAATATTGTCGTTTTCCTTGGTCCCTTCCTCCTTTCTCTCTACTTTTCATCCCTTCCACCTCCTTCTACTTCTTCTTTCCTTCTCTTCTTCCCCCTCCTTCCCTGTCCTCTACTCTTCTCTTTTTCCTTCCCTCTCTCCATCTCTCTCCACCTTTCCACCTTTTCTCCCTTCCCCACTTTCTCCCCTCCTTCCACATCCACTCCCTTTTCTCTTTCTCCTTTTTCTCTCTCCCATCTCCTTCCTCCTCATTTCCTCTCTTTCCTGGCTCTACTTTCCCCTTATTTTTTTCTCTCCTTTTCTCCTCTTTTCCTCTCCTCTCTCTTCTTCTTTTTCCTCCTTCTCCACTCCCCTCATATCCCATCTGCCCTTCTCTCTCTCCTCCATCCCTTTGTCTTTTTCCTTCTGTCCCATCTCTCTCCTTACATCTTCTTTTCCCTAACTCTTACCCTCAAGGCCATTTCCATCACCAAGAAAAAAAAAAATGTGATTGAATTTAACTGAACTCTTATGGAAAATGATTTATTTATCCCTCTAGGGTCCATGCTGCTGCAGTTTATAAAATTATGAAGAAAATATGTTGAATCAAAATGTACCAATCTGAGAAGGTTCTGGCTTTGCTTGGGAAAGTTTCCTATTTCAGGCTTCTATGCCCCGTGCATTTCTTTCTATTTTAAGCCAGAAAAGCTAGACAACAAGACTCGTTCCTGTGGTGCAGAGATCTGTACAACCCAAATGGATAGTTTCTTTTGCAGAACCTTTCTCCACCTGGCTAAGGATCCAGTCCTTGTAAAGGTTTCTCTTCCTCTGTCAGCTGGAAATGTTGCCTCCCATGCAATTGAGGAAAAGTAGGGTGTTTTTTAAAAAGATCGTTTACTCTTTCCTTGAAGAATCTTCAATTTAATTCTTCTTAGTAGAGCATAGCAACCTAGATCTAGTAGTGGGGACGGCCCCTGAAAAGCCACTCTAATCCAAACCCCTCATTGTACAGAGAGAAACTGAGGACTAGAGAGAAGGGTTGACTTGCCCCAAGATATGCAGATTTTAAGTGGTAGAGCTAGGATTCAAACCCAATGCAGAAAGAGAGACAGGGAGACCTCTGAGGTCCCTTCTAGCTCTGAAGCTCTGTAATTCTCAATGAAGCAGACAGGAAGAATGCCAAATAGAATCCCCAAAGGTGCATAATCCAAAAGTCTTGTAAAAAGCCTTTGAAGACTTTTTTCCCATTACTTGTCTTGGGTAGACTCACATTTACCTTACTATCGCATCCCTGAGCACACACAGATGGGGAGAGGAAGGACAGTAGTCAGGTGTGTGAAAACACTGGGATGGAACTTGGGTGTTACCCTGGAGAATTGACAAAGTTGAGAGCTGAAGGGCTGGGTGCACTGATTGTCTCAGGTAGGAGATCCAGAATTCTCCTTCTCTGGCTGGACCCTAGATCATTAGCCATCACAGCCCCAACAAACCCCTTCCTTCTCATCTGGAAAAGATGTGTGGGTTTTAGAGAATAATAAGCCTAATATGTGTTATGAGATTGATGTGGTGGTCAAAAAAGCAAATGTGATCTTGGAATGCATTAAGAAAGGCATGTGACATCCAGAAATAGGGAGAATTGTCCCTGTGTAACTCTGCCCTGGTCAGACCACAACTGGAGTGCTTTGTTCACATTTGAAAACCACATTTTAGAAGCACCAAAGGCTGGATGACTGACCACTCATTGGGTATGTTCTAGATGGGACTTGTATGTATATGTGGTATAGGTTGGATTATATGCTCTCTGGGGCCTCCTCCCATTCTGAGCTTCTGTGATTTTTAGAATAGAATTTTACAAAACGGAATAAAAGGGAAGAAGCTGAAGATACCCAGAGAGAGAAGTGAAGGGACTTGCCCACGGTCACATAGTAAGTTAATGACAGAGCAGAAAAGAGGAGGTGTCTGTATTCCCAGTCTAGCCAGGGAATCTTCCATTGTACTCCATTGCCTCCAGCAAATACCCATGACTTTGGTTTTTACCAAGTCAGATCAAAATTGCATTTCATTTAGCCAAAGGTATTTGCAAACCAAAGACTAGATATATAACAAATTTTAAGACTGTTCATAAAAATAATTGGAACAGAATCATTCGCCTGCTCAAAAATGCCTATAGGAGTATCCTTATTACCTTAATAGGGTCTCCCTATTAGCTCGAGGACAAAATACAAACTATCCTTAATCTGGCTCCAACCTACTTTTCCAGACTTATTTTGTATTACTTAAAGGAATAAAAGATTAGGTAGCATTTCAGAGCTCCACAGAGTCATCAGACCAAGATGTTTATTGTCATTTTTACGATGGCACCTAAAATTTCTTCAACTTTGATTTTGAAAGCAGTCCATGCAGAAAGACTTCCAAAGTTACCTATATGTTAGGATGGGTTGAGAGATTGTAGGTTGGGTTTTAACCTTTTCCCAGTGTTATTAGGGAATGAATAGTTAAAATTACCCACATACCTTCAAAAGAGCTCTTGACACGATTTGAAACGCACAGCATGGGTGAAACTGCCATGAGAATTCCCTTAACTCAGGGCCCCCATGAACACGGTTCTCTGACCGACGTAATTCAATCCAGTTCCATCCAACAAGTGTGTTAAGCAGCTATTCTTTGAAATACACAAAGATGTAAAGATAAAACTACCTTGATGAGTTTACATGCCATCAGGGGAATCAACGTGTAAACAGATTTCAGGAGAAGGGAACAGTGACAAGATATTCGTGGCATAGTGCAGAGAGAACAGGCTCTAGAGTCCAAGAACTGGGTTCAAATCCTGTCTCTGGTGCCATCTATTTGTTTCACCTTGGGCAAATCACTTAACCCTCATGGACCTAAGTTTTTAAGCTTGTAAAATGAGGGATGGACTAAATGGCCTTTGAGGTCACTTCCAGCTCTAAACCTAGGACCCTGTGAGCTAGGGAGATCCAGAAAGATTTTCTGTAGGAGATAAACAGGAGGTACAACCATCCCTTGACAGAAACTGAGGAGTTTTCTTTTCATCCTGGAGGTAATAGGGCAGCAGTTCTCAACCTGTGGGTTATGTTCAATTTGTAGCAATGAAAATACATCCTGCATATCAGATAGATTCATAACAGTAGCAAAATTACAGTTATGAAGTAGCAACAAAAATAATTTTATGGTTGGGGAGGTCACTGCAACATGAAGAACTGTGTTAAAGAGTCACAGCATTAGGAAGGTTGAGAACCACTGTAATAGGGAGTCATTGACCTTTCTTGAGCAGGGGTGATATCTGGAATGTTTGCAGCCTTGGCAGTGGGCATGGTCTGAAGGAAACACTGCTGGAAAGCTGGTTTGAACTTAAAAAAGGGAAAATTGTTCAAGCAGAGTAAACGTCTGCAATCTTTTGTATTATCTTCTACTGCCGGCGGTGACAGTGCCCAGAATCACCTTCCAACAAAATGTTGGAATGGAAGTCCTAGGGACTAAAAGGTGAGTGTCCTAATATGCAAACATCCTGATGGCTTCAGACTTGAGATAACATGAGCCCTGTGGCATTCAGTCCTTCATAAAGGAAAACACACAGGGATTTCAAGGGGAGAGTAGAAGACAATCCTGTTAAGCGACTATCTGCACTTGGCTTCCCCCTTATAATCACAGTCCCTCAACTCCCATATGATGGTTCTGCACTTGAGAAGCCTGCAGGCCACTGGTTCCCAGAGAACAGACGTTCTAAGGATAATAACCTGCTGACATTCATTGAAAAGGAACTCGACAGAGGATGTGAGATAACATTAAAACTTTGACTTCAAGCACTGAGTTCTTTCCCAGTTCTGGCCCTCGTGGGCTATTATTAAAATGATTCATATTGTTATTATCTCCACAGAAGTTCCACAAAATCTTCTTAAGCACACACTGTGATGGAAGGAATGCTCTATTGGGAGTTAGGAGCCAGAAACTCAAACTCAGGTCTTGAATTCCAAGCCCAGCCCTCTGCCACCATGCTGCCTACCTTAGGAACATCCTATATGAGCAGGTGCCAAAGGGTAATTTATCTCTTGGGAAGTCTTGAAGAGCTATAGACCTGACGGGTTGTATAGTGTATCAAGCACTATACTTGAAGTCAGGAAAGCTTGGTATTGAATCCTACCTGGGCAAATTTATAAACTCTGTGACCTTGGGCAAGTCACTTAACCCCTGTCAACCTCAGTCTCCTCATCTATAAAATGGTAACAATAATAGCACCCATCTCACAGGATAATTGTGTGTGTGATATAGGTGATATATATATATATATATATACATAAATAATAAACACATATATAGATAATGTGTCAAGTTCCATGTAAAACTTAAAGCACTATGTAACTATTAGCTATTATTATGAAACAAATCTTATGAAATAGGGCTCTTAAAAGTGCCAAACATCAATGGTTCAGGGATGGGGAGGGAGTGCTCATTGAATTCTCTAGGCAGTCAGTGACTCGAGTTTCAGAAGTGAGACAGTGAAGGACGAGTAAATCTTGGGAAAGTGGTCCTTCACTCACCCCAAATCACTGCATGCAATGCACGGTTTCTTGGGGAAATGATGCAGATCAGATTTCTGTAAACTGAATCATATCATAACGAGACTCATAGTCTGGCTCCTTTCTCACCCTCCTTAGTGGCAAAGCCTATTGTAATTCAAATAATGACCCTTTCAGTTATCTCTTTCCTAATCCTGGGTTGTCGGCTATCCGGTTTTCTTAAAGTGGGGCACCACAGATTCTGTCACTGCCAGCCTTCATTTTAGACTTGCCATCCCTCCTTTTAAAATTAAGCAGCCTCTGAGATGGACAGAGATAAAAGACAGCAAATATGACTCTGGCTTCTCCTTTCTACTAAGTGTGCTTCATGATGCCATCCCCTATGCTGCTATTCTTGGTCGTCAGGTTTTTCTGTTGTGATAAATGCACCTTCAGGGCAGCCAAGGTTCACTTTAGGGAAAGAGAGTGAACAGATAACATGAGGGAGGAAACGTGAGTCTTGGGTATTTTCAGTGTGTTCTCTCTCTTTCTCATTCTGGTGTCGTGGTACCAGCCTAATAAAATGCCAGTTTTAGGAGGTGCTGAGCAGCACAGGAGATGGGGGGCTGATGCCAAGGACAGGTAGAAGCATTTAAGATTCTCTTGTTAGCGCAGCAGAGGATGCTCACAAGGATCAGGTGCCATGTGGTGTTTTTCAAACAAAAGCCTGGCTTCAAAGACCTTCTTGTACTCTTGTTTATTTTGTGAGCTCCTCTTCGGTGGCATGTTCTGATGGGGTTTCACCATCCAGGAGGGTCGCAGGGACCTCGTAGAAGTGATGTGGAAGCCCGAGTTCCAGAATTCCCAGAAGTTATTTGCTGGAGATAGCACAGCCAGTGAAGTCATCAATGGGCATGAACTCATCTGTCCAACAACTGGGCTATCCCAGCCATCCCTTCCCTTCCTTTCTTTGGCTTTTAATTGGCATCCTGATTCTCTTGCATATGCCATAGGATAGAGAGCCTGAAGGGGCCTTAGAGACTTTCTAAAACCAACTCAATTCAGCAAATGGTCCTTGAGCAACTCCAGGGTCCAGCTCTAGGGGAAATAGCAGGATTTAGGTAAGATGTCATCCCTGGCCTCATGTCAAGCACATAGTCTGGGAAGGGAGTAAAACAGATGATATGACATGATAGGCGACAACCCAGGATTAGGAAAGAGATAACTGAAAGGGTCATTATTTGAATTACAATGTTGTATGTTGTTCAGTTGTTTTAGTCATGTCCTGCTCTTTGTGACCCTATTTGGGGTTTTCTTTGCAAAGACACTGGAGTGGTTTACCATTTCCTTCTCCAGCTCATTTTATAGAAGAGGAAACTGAGGTAAACAGGGTTAAGTGATTTTCCCAGGATCACACAGTTTTGAGGCCAGATTTGAACCCAGAAAGATGAGTCGTCCTGACTCCAGGCTTGGCACTCTATCCACTGCACCATCTAGCTGCCCTATCCATGACACAATGCTGTGATTAATACTGCAGTAGAGAGATATGAATGAAGGACCTTCAGAGGGACAAGGGACAAGGTCATTACCAATAGTGAAGATCAAGGAAAGTTTCTCGAAAGCAATTTGATTGGAGTGGGTAGCAATTCAAAAAGCCTAAAGGGAGATAATCCACATAAAGAGATAACCTGAGCAAAGTCACTGAGATGGAAAAGTATGTTTGGGGCAGAAATTAGTCTCAGTTGGATAGAGTATGAATGCTCTGAGGAGACTGAGACAAGTCTGGTGAGGTGAGGACACACTGCTCACCTCTCAGAGGAGAGACGAGGCATGAGGCACAAAGAGGAACACACACCCAGAGCTCTCAGTGGCCCTACAAGTTGCCTCATTCAGCCTTTCATTTTACAGATGAAGAGACTGAAGCTGAGCAAGGGGTTGGCAATTCCCCCAAGGTCACCCAGGTAATGAATATTAGAGCTGAGAACTGCACTCATGCCCCCAACTCAGCTCTGTTCCCATTGTAATGTTACCATTGTTGGCAGATCAGTGTCCCAGTGCATAGAGCACCAGGTCTACAGTCAGGAACACCTGAGTTCAAATACAGCCTCAGACACTTACTAGCTGTGTGATGCTGGATAAGTCACTTAACCCTGACTGCTTCAATTTCCTCATCTGTCAAATGGAGATAATAATTGCACCTTCTTCCCAGGGTTGTTTTAGGGTCAAATGAGATCATAGTTATAAAGCACTCTGTGAATGTTAGCTATTCTCATTATACCAAATGTTTTTACTTGTTTTGCTTAGATATACTTCTTTGTTACAAAAGAGGGCTCTATATGGGGGTGGAGAGGGTATGGAGAAGTAAAGATGGTGTGTGTGTATGTGTGTGTGTGTGTGTGCATTCCCACATGAGTTTTGGAGGGGGGAGAGTTTTCCATTGGGGTTAAGTGACTTGCCCAAGGTCACATAGCTAGTACGTGTCAAGTGTGTGAGGTTGGATTTGAACTCAGGTCCTCCTAACTCCAGGGCCAGTGCTCTATTCACTGCACCACCTAGATGCCTCTCTATTTGTTTTAAAGGAAAGAATTCAGTAATATTTTTTAAAAAGAAAAATTAGGAAAGACAATTAATTTGGCATTGGATTGTGGAGAAAGTTGAATGCCAAGCAAAGGCGTGAACGTTATTTGGCAAGCAGGGAGCCACAGAGGAATTTTAAGCAAGAACAGCATGCATGCCACCCACTTGTTTCTCAGACTTCCATCCACACCTCCATTTATGTTGGCTGTGTTTTCACAAAGACACAAACATAACTGAGTTCCCTGATTCTGGTTGCCTCTGTGAGGGATCAGCTCATCACACAAGCACATCGACCTAACAGCTGGTATTGACTGTGAGGTTGACTTGATCATGGCAGCCTGGCCATGGTGAAGCCTGGCTCACCCATCTGCCTGTGTGTGTCCAGCCTAGGAGCAATGGTAGGGATTCTGTGAGAGTACTGCCATGCAGAGGAGGGACACAGGAATCAACTGATGGTAACAACCTTCTGAATTCTTAAAAGTGACTGACATCAGAGCATTTATATCTGAACAATCCAACCCAACCTAATCCAAGAAATAACTATTAAGCACCTACTACATGTCAGACAGTGTGCTAAGTGCTGGGGATACAATCAATAAAAGGCAGTCCCTGCCCTCAGGAAGCTTACATTCTAATGATGGTACATTCTGCAAGCACCTTAAGCCTTAAAATCTGCTCTGAAGCCACCAGAGCTAGAGAGGGAGCTCCTAACATGGCGACTGGTCATGAGAGCAGCTCTAAGAGTAAATCTTAGTGGTAGTAGGGTCCAATGGGCTTGGGGCCAGAGCTTATTATAGGAGTTCTCAGGATTTTCTTGGAGAATGAAAATGTTTTTTCAATAATTGACCTTGGGGAATAGCATTGGAAAGTACTTAAAAGATGATCTCTAAGGCAAATTCCCTCTAAGGCCCCAAATTAAACCTGTGTTCTCTGCTCCAGAGTGACTTAGGACATCCAGGGTGTCCCTCCTTGTTCTGAACTGAAACACTACACAAGGTCCAGACTGAATCAAACAGCAATCAAGTTCACAACCATTTATTCAGCACCTGCACTGGGCTCAATGCTGGGGACATAAACACAAAAAATGAAACAATTCCAATTCTCAAGGTAGTTTCCATTCTGAAAAATCTCTGGACTCCATCACCAGAGATCAGCATGGGAACCAAAGACTTGTACATTCCTTGTACATTCCCCATACTCAGCACCCCTTCTTGTCCCTCATTTTCTCACAGTGGCAAGTCCAATGGGGACCAAGATTGTGAGGTCCCTGCCGCCAGCGCTCCACCTGCCCTGACCCAGAGTGCTTTGGAGGAGATCAGCCAAGAGGTTAAGGCCAAGATTGAAGAGGAGGCCTATAACAAAGGGTAAGTTTCCAGGAGTTCAGCTGGGCATCCCTTAGCATGCTTCTCATGGGAGGAAAATCCAGTAAGATAAAAAACAGCTGGAGAAGCTTTCAAGTTGATTCCAATTCATTTCAATCCCATAAGCATTTATTAGGGGCCTGCTATATTCCAAGCACTGTGCTAGGTGGTAGGAGTACGAAGACTAAAAGGAAATAGTCCTTGCCCTCAACAGGCTTCCACTCTTCTGAAGTCATTGCAACGATGGCTTAAGAAGGAAGGAAGGGAATAGTCATAAGAACTTCCCCTGAAGTCCTCAGGTAGCCAGTAGCAAACATACCATCAGCACTTCCTTTGTAGCTACTGATCTCCTTAGGCAGTCTTGTAAAGCCTATAGACTGCTCCTCAGAATAATGTTTTTAACTGTATAAAATAAAATGCATGGGGTTGTAGAGGAAATACATTCTATTGAAACACAGGTATTAATGTTTAAAAATAAATATACAGACTCAAAAACCCCTGAGAGTGTATGAAGTTTAAAAAAAATTTTACAACCGAATTAAGAACCTCTGATCTAAAGTATATGAAGTAAGGTTAGAAATAGAGCTAGACAGCTCTTTTTGTGATGGCTAAGAACTGGAAATTGAGGGATGCTCATCAATTGGTGAATGGCTGAACAAACTGTGGTATATGACTGTGATGGAATAGTATTGTGCTCTAAAAAATGACAAGTGGGATGATTTCAGAAAAACCTGGAAAGACTCACATAAACTGATACAAAGTGAAGAGAGCAGAACCAGGAGAATGTTGTACACAGTAACAGCGACATTGTACAATGAAGAACTGTGAATGACTGACTCAGTCATTCTCAGCAAATGATCCAAGCCAATCTTGAAAGAATTATGGTGAAGAATGCTCTCCACCTTTAGGGAAAGAACTGATACTGTCTGAATACAGACCAAAGCATGTTATTTTTCACTTTAATTCTTTTCCTTTTATTCAAGTCTTATACAAAATGACTAATATGGAGATGTTTTATATGATTGCACTTGTATAACCTGTATCTGATTATTTATTGTCTCAGGTAGGGGGAGGAGAGAGAGGGAAGGATAGAATTTGGAACTTGAAACTTTAAAAATGTGAAAATTTGTGTTAATATGTAATTGGGGAAAAATAAAATATTGTATATTAAGATTTTAAAAAAAAAAAGAAATAGAGCTAGACCATGGAGAGTCTTGAGCGCTTATATAAAGAGAAAATAAACTTGAAAACAGGTTACCAAAAGACTTGAGAGGCACTTCAGAGGGGTGGAAATCACTCTGACTCAGGAGTCTTGAATTCAAGTCCTGACTTTAAAAGGTATTAGCTGTGTGACCCTGAGCCAATCTCCCAACTTTTCTGAAACTCCTCTCTAAAAATGGGAACAATAATACTTGTGCTTCCTGCCTCACAGGGGTAAATAACATCAGTCAGTCAACAAGAACTTATTAAACTATTAAACTCAGACTGCTAAGTGGTGCAGCGGCAGTGCTAGGCTTAGAGTCAGGACAATCCGAGTTCAAACTTGGCTTCAAATGCTTATGAGCTGTGTGACCCTGGGCAAGTCACTTGACCTCTGTTTGTCTTCGTAATAGCACCTACATCCCACGGTTTTTGTGAGGATCATATGAGATGATGTCTGTAAAGTGCTTAGCACAGGGCCTGGCACACAGCAGGTGCTCTGTGAACAGTATTTTTAGTTTTATTATTGAGCACATACTACACCGGGCACTGGGATATAAGGAGAGCATCTTCGTCCATCTTAGGATGTTACAGCGATGTAAGTTATCATTATAATTACTCTTCTCTGACCTTTCACCATAAAATCCCAGCGACCAAATCCTTTATTTTACATCACTTAAATCTGCTCAACCTCTCCTAGAACTGCTGTGTACCCTGTTAGATGCTGTTTGACACTGAGTCAGCATTGCCGGGAGCTTTCCTGGAAAGTCTTCCTGCCTCTTTTCCCTTCCTCTCATCGTGCACATAAAGGTCAATCAAAGTGGCCTTTCCTTGGACAGAAGGCCAACCCAGGCCCAGAGTGGGCTGGGCTGGGCTGGGGTGGGAGCAGAGGGGTCTACATCAAGGAAATGGCCAACAAGAAGAGAATGTTCTGTTGGGGTGGTTTTTGGTGGGGGGGTGAGGGAGTGGCTTAAGACGAACATGTTATGTGACATTTCCTACAAACAGGAAGGATGAGAGGAAATTCCATCGACGGCAGAGAGAGTATTAGGAATGGATGGTGCCTCGATTGTACATTCCAGGTCCTTCCTTACCCACAACCACAGGAAGCCTGAGATGCTGACATGCCCCCAACTCTAGGAATCTCATGGGGAAGGTGTCCCTGGCCTGGCCTGGCCCAGCCTCAAAACCAAACCAAACCGATACAAATACTACTTTTCTTTCCCTAAAGGTATCAAGAAGGCCTAAAGAAAACCAAAGAGCTTCAGGAACTGAAGGAAGATGAAGAGAAGACAAATGAATGCCCTGAAGGGCAAGAAAGGGAGGAAGTGGGAAAAGAGCTAAAAAGCAGGTGAGAGGCTTCTCAAGCCACCAGAGCGTTTCCCAAAGCTGCGAGAAGAGCCTGGCGCTGGGCAGCCGGAGGCCGAAGGCCTAGCAGGGAACAGGGCAAGCACGGCATGGAGATAGACGTCTTACACAGACAGGACAGAGACAGAAAGACAGAGAGACAGGGAGGAAAGGGAAAAGAGAGGGAGAAGAAAGGGGAAAATGAGGGGAGAGACAGGCAGACAGAGACAGAGAGAGACACAGAGACAGAGGCGGGGACACACAAAGAGTCAGCAACCCAGAGTGCCACAGAACCTGAGGGAAAGAGAATTGGCGGGGCAGGACCAGAACCAGGTACTGAAGGCAGAAATGGAAAATTAAGATACATTTTGAGCCATGGCCAATGTCTCCATTTGTTTTTGCTTGATTGTACTTATTTGTTAAAATGGAGCAAGCCACAAAGCCAGGAGGACTTGAGTTCAACTCCCACCTCTGACACATACAGGCTGGGTAACCCTGGGCCAATCACATCACCTCTTGGTGCCCTAGGCAACTCTTTAAAACTCCAGGTTGCAGAGCAGGTCCCTATCTGCAGTGGTAAAGAAAGTTTTCTCACCTGAGACTTCCCTGTGCTAATGAAATAATAGGTCCAGTCCCTTTCCTAAGCATACAAAAGTGCTCATGTTTGATGATTTTTTTAAAGTGTAGAACAAAAATAAAGATAAAATATTTTATTTTTTTTAATAGAAGAAAGCCTCTGGCCTGGGTGCCCTGCCTTCAGCCCCATTTTGCTTCCTTTGTTGAGGCTGGTCTGGAGGCCAGCAAACTGAGCAGTAGATAGCAGGTACACAGAGCGCATGGCTTGCTGGGAGCAAAGGAAAAGCAGAAATGACCTGGTGACACTGAAATGTGTTTATAAAGAAAAGAGGAAGCTGCAGGATAAAGAAAGGTGGGGTTGAGACCATGCAGCCCTAAGGAAACTGCTTTCCTCAGTACCAGGTGTCACATCAATGCTCTGTTTGGATCACTGGATCCATACCATTGGCCAGCAGACTCCCAACTAGGCAGATTTCGCCAGGGCCCCCTTGTTACTTGTTCACTGTGAATTTTTGCATTTTATCTGACTATTTAGTATTAAGCATCAGAAACCAAAAGTATTCTGAGCGTAGCCGCAGCCCTTGCCATGTGAGACCACCAAGTGACTGAGCCACTTTGTCAGGTAGAGCATCGAGGGAAGGTGGCGTTAGGACCAGACTTCACTGAGAGCACAGCTTGAGGCTCTGTAGAGTCCCCACTGTATGGTTCACAAGGACAGAGGACTCAAGTGTCACAGATTTATAGCTGGGGGACCCTCAGCATCACATGCAGCAACACCTTCATTTTATAGGCAAGGATCTGAAAGCTTAACTTGCCCAGAGGCACCTGGGTACCAAGGAGGAGCTGCCTAGAGCTTGTCATCACACATCCTGTCTCCTGGAACTGAAGGAAATAAACCTAGCTTTCTCCAGAACACCCAGAAAGCATCCTCTTCTTCCACTACTTCCATGCCCTGCAAACACACCCAGGCTGCTTTGGTTCAGAAAGCATGCTTCCTGCCTCCTCTGGTCATGTGCCAGGAGCATCAGTCCCCAGCTGAAATTGAAATCCTAAAGCAATCCAGCATCAATCCTCTTGAACCAAGGGAGATGGGGAGAGGCACAGTGGGAAGAATGCTGGGCTGGGAGGCAGAGGGCTGGGTTCCAAGCTCTACTCTACAGCTCAGAACCTGCGTGAGCTTTGCCAAGCCACTAGACTTCTGCTTCCTCATCTGCCAAATGAGATGATTAAATTATGAGACTTCTAAGGTCCTTTCCAACTCTAAACCTATGATCCCATGAAAACTGTTTTAGGTAGAAAGTCTCTCCCACATCTCCTTCCTGAGAAAAGCACAGTTAAAATAGAATAATAATAATAATAAATATGTTAATAAAACTGGCCAAGAAACCAGGATGACCCAAAAGACCTCCTTCTGATGTTTATTAGCTGTGCAGCCATGGGCAAGTCCCTTGACATCTCTGAGTCTCAATTCCCTCGTCTATAAAATGGGTATAATTGCATTACTTGTTATATTGTTATGTTTCATAATTATGGGATTCCTGGAGTGTCCCTGTATCTGCCTCTTTAGGAAAACAAAAGCAAAAAACCATCATTCTATAGGAACTAAATATAGGGGCAGGATCTGGAACCGAGATTTCAGTGGTATGAGAACCCCTAAATGAGGTAATTCCTTCTACCAGTGTAGATCAGTGCCTTCGCTACACCTTCTAATCTTAGAGAGTCACCTAGAACATTGAGAGCTTACTAGGTGACTTATCCAGGTTCACAGAGCCAATATGTACCAGGGATGGGTTGTTTCTTTGTCTGCTACACTATACTGCCTGAGTCTAAATGTTTGCTTTAAAACGGTTGAATGGTCTGTGCTTTGGATGGTCTTATTAACAGGAAAGTATGCTAGTTGGGTGGCAGGGAGTAGAGAGCATGGGTGAAGAGGTATCCATTTAACTCAAATTCCCATCCTTTTTCTTTTTTTTCTGGCAGCAAACTTGAAGCCTTGATTCATTTTTTACAAATACTCTACCCCAAACTATGCCAACATTGGAATGTGATTTGGATGGTGGCGGCAGCCATTCTTGTGTTCACGGTTGTGCTGGGCCTGTACAACTCCTATCACTCTTGCACCGAACTGTCGGAGGGGGTGTCTGGAAAAGCCACTTGTTCTGCCTCCCAACGGGACTCCTGGTGGAACTCAGGGCTGCAACAGGAGCAGCCCACAGAGCAATAGAGGGCGACTGGACACCCAGCTGGTGGGTGACCCTGCTCAAACATGCCTAGCATGTCACTGTTTTCTAGTCATTCAATGCAGTTAGGGACACAGGTGTGTTCATGATTCAACACCCCTGCTACCCCAATCTGGGAGTGAGATGGGCTGCTGTTCTGTCACCATGATGGATGGAATATGAAGTCCCAATGAAACTGTCTGAAACTACCCAGGGGAGAGGTCAAGGTGGAGAGAGATGTCACTTTCTCCAAGGAATTCTGCCTTTGAGAAGAGCCTCTTCACTCAAGCAGAAGGGCCAGCTGCCTTTACTGAAGATCCAGCATGGCGCTGAGTCCTCTTCCTATTCTCTAGGATCTCAAGGGCTGCCTAGGGAGATGTTAGCCTAGTGATGTCAGTGCCAACGTCAAACCTGGAGGTAGCAGGAAGAGCATTGGACTCGGAGTCTGGAAACCAGGATTCGCATCCCAGCTCTGGCACTCATTAGCCTTAAGCAAATAGCTTTCCCTCAGTCTGACTTCCAATTTCCGTAAAGTGAGAGGGATGGTCTCTAAGGGCCCTCCCAGCTCTGATATGCATTGCCTGCTCCAGCTTCTGGCCTTGGCACTACTCTGTACACTTACCACCCGTCCCATCTCCCCCTTTTTCTTCTTCCTAAAGTTGATTTTCACAAGAGTGGGAATGGTTCCTCCCAGAAAGTTATCTATATTGTATTTAACTCAAAACTTTAAAAGAAAAAGGAAATCATGTGTAAAAATGTTCCTGCACACACAGGCACACATACACACACACACTCACACACACAGAATGGTACATCCACCCCTTTGGAGGGAGTTCTTGCTAACTCCATCATGAAGGTCCTTCTCCTAGAGATAGATAAGTTACCAAGAGTGCTGCAGTAACCAATAACCCACTCACTATGTGATGTAAACTGTTTTTTTTCAAAGTATCAAAAGCCCACTGACTTGCTGAGATTTTTTCATCACTGGACACCCCCTAAAGGGCACCCCCCTTTTATTTGTGATTTGTATTGTACCTTTGAAGATAACTAACCCACCTCCTTTAGAAGAAAGTTCACAGGAGGCAATGAGTCACAGGCAGATCCCTGGCTTTGGGGAAATGTGTCTTCAGCTTCACATACCTAACATGCATCATCCCATGGGTTCTCTTGGAGAAGTACCCCTACCCTGTCCCCCGGGAAATTTTTCAGCAGTGAGCTTGCAGGAATCTAAGAGACACTCTCATTCCTCCCATCTCCCACCTGGATCCTGCTTACCTGGGGAGGTGTCTCCAGCTCTGGTTGAATTAGAGGTACAATAACAATACCCCCACCCTCTCCCTGCAAGACTTTTGCACCACCTACCCTGACTCCAGTAACTTCCCCAACTCCAGCTCTATCTTCCCAGACTTCAATCTTGGCAATACATGAAAAAAGAAACACCTCAATTGGTAACCTCACTCTGCTTCCTGTGATGTTTCTCCATTTCTTCTTGTGTGAGAGGGCACTGAAGACTTCAGAAGCTAGTGTTGTTTCCAAGTTAGAGAATAGTTTGGTTTGATAGTTCAGCTTTAATGGGACCCAGCTCTGCCAAGTCCCATTTATGCCCCTGTCCAGTTCACCCCCAACTGCTTTCAATGGACCATCCTAAATAATGGCTGGAAACCAGCTGAAAGATGAAGCCAAAGGCTGATGGACCAAGGATGTACCAAAAGGTCAAAGAGTATGCAGGACAGAACAAAGGAATGTGATCATAAGGCAAGGCCTCCAGGGTTACAATTGGTGTGTCTGCGCATATCAGGTAGACTATAGGGAACTTCCATGTGAGCTCCCAGCCCTGAGCCCCAACAGGACAAGGTAGTTCTGGGCTGCCTCAGCGTCCCCTTCGGGAGCTCAGATGGAGGCCTCTGCCATTGGTCCCTGGAAAGCAGGAAGCCAGAGAAGGAGCTGAAAGATTCCTGGATCCAGGTAGCTGCTACACAAGAGGGGCCATGTTTTGGCGCATGAGGGCACATCAAATAGGTATTCCTAGCCCCATCTTTCAGGCAAAGCCAGGACTCTCACAAAAGAGAGGGGAAGCAGAAAGGGATTCACCTGGCCCAAAGCCAGGACCCTCATCAGAGAGAGAGAGAGAGAGGAGAAGGATGAGAAGCAAGATAGTTCCAAAAAGTCTTGAGGGACATAACATAGTAACAGGGAAAAGCCATGAGCAACGAGCCCTGGGCAAGGATTTTCTGAAACGTCAGTCTCTGGCCTGAAGAGAAAGTGGGAGATGCTGTATACAGAGTCAAAGAGCCAGTAGAAACACTCCTGAGGACAGGATGGAGGCTGCTCCTGATAATAATCTTCAGGCTGGCAAAGTGCTTCACTAGCATCACCTCAACTGAGCCTCAGAAAAACCCCAGAGGCATTGTTAGCTCCGTTTTCAAGGTGAGGAAACCCAGGCTGGAAGAGGTTCAATAAAAAATGGATTGAAAAAGCATCTTTTGCTATCTAAGTTCCCTTCAACCTCCCTCCAAAGGAAATGACTTTTCTCCTACAAGAGCATAGCAGATGAGCATTAGTCCTTGGGTGTCTTTTGTTCTTCCTGTAGCCATAAACTGGACACACAAATAGGTGTCCTTGGGCTCTACGGGAGCATATGTATGTCTGGCTACCCAAGTGGGAGAGACTGGTTGGGGGTGCTGGCTCGGTGCACCATGCTATTCAAATCCCAAGCGTCGTTAAATCCACACGGGCGTGCCAGCCTTTTACTGAATAGTGTCACATACTTGAGTTTGAAAATAAAAGTAGTTCCTAAAGGCCCCCCCATGGTCACTGGTACAATTTCTTTCTGCGCCACATCTTTGTGCTTCTGTAAGTGTGGATATAGCCCATAGCCCACCACTGGCCTCAAACTGAGGACCATAGAAGCAGGGGCAAAGTTGTAATGATGAATTGTTTCACTAGGTACAATAGTGGATAGTGCTGGGCCTGGAGTCAGGAGTTCAAATCTTCCTGAGTTCAAAGACACTTACTAGCTGTGTGACCCTAGAAAAGTCACTTAAGCCTGTTTGCCTCAGGTCCTCCTCTGTAAAATGAGCAGGAGAAGGAAACGGCAAGTCACTCCAATATCTTCACCAAGAAAACCTTAAATGGAATCACAAAGAGTCAGACACAACAGAAATGGTCCAACAACAACCTAGGAAAACTGAATTGGAGGAAGGGGTGGATAGCAACAGCACAGGGGGCAGTCCAGCCAAAGGTACAGGGGAGAGAAGACATGAATTTGACCCCAAACCATAGAAGGGGAAGGAGGTCACAGAGAAGAGACCTTGGGGTGAAGGCTGAGGGGTGCTCAGGCCACATGACAACATGGGTCTTCAGAGGACTCCCAGGTGAAAAGGATTTAAACATGGTGGTTCGCCAGTTAGGGCTCTGGGAAGGAGGGTATTTGGCCCACCCACAGAAGTGTCCTGACTATGGATTCTGTTGGACTGCACCCTCCCTCTCCTCCCTGTCACTATATTGTGTCCCCTCATCACAGGAGCCTGCCAAGGAGCCAGTGCTGGCTCCCACCCTTCCCCAGCCCATATATTACCTGAAAGGAGCTAGAAATCTCAGGGTCTTCATGGATGACTTGCCTGATTTTCTAGAGAGAGGGAGGGAGTGGACCAGGATTAGACCATCTCTCATCCAAAATTTCCATCATCTGAAATTTATATAGAAAAGCATTAAAAAAAAAAAACCCACCTCAGATCATTCACTTTCCAAGTACAATTAGAATTTAGGGATTTGGGGGAAGGAGAGACCTTGGAGGTCATCCAATCTCATCCTTTCATTTTGCAGACAAGAAATTGGAGGCCTAGAAGCTGAATGATTTTGCTCAAGGTCTCATGGGTCCCAGTGCTGAGGTCTGAGTCCAGGATCTGACTCCAAATTCACTGCTCCCTCCATGCATCCCACTGTCTGCAAGGCCACCAGCTTCCGAAAAGCAGCAATTTGTAACGTGATAATCATAAGACCATGCATTCACAGGGAGCCTTCTGGTGTATATAAAGTGTTTTTACATTCATTATCTGATTTTAGCCTCGATGTAACTGCACACACAAGGCAGGGCAAATACCCTATCTGCTTTACAGGTGAGGACCAATGCTACTAAACAACTTGGCCAGAGCTGGTTTGTGGCAGAAGCAGGGGCATCAGGAAAGGCAGCTGTGCTTCTAGGAGCATGTCTAGACATGATGGGGCTGATTTGGAGGTAACCACGTGGACGCAGCCCATAGACATTTGCGTACCTGGGGCTGGAGCTTGGGAGAGAGGTTAGGGCTGTGGTAGAGACTCACAAGCCATTCTCATACACATACTGTAATGGGTGGGACATAGGGAAGGAGAGACCTGGGAGTTTTCTGACCCTTAGGCCACACCACATTTCCTCTCTACAACTTGCCACTTAGAAGTTCTGTGACTTCTGTCAGCTTTTGGAGCTTCGGTGATCTCACCTGTAAAATGGATATACTACAACCCGAACCAACTACCTCACAAAATTACTGCAAAGACTGAAAGAGAAAATGCATATAAAGCAGCTTGTAAACCTTAAAAGACTCTAGAAATATTAGCTGTTACTGCTAACTGGTAATGCCATCTCTCAGCCCCAGCTTCCCACTCAGCCCAGATTCGCGTGTGTACAACTGAAGATGTTATTTTAAAATCATTTTCATTTTATGCATGGGCATTATTCAGGAACAAGTTCTTCCTACCTTCACTTGCTTAAGTCTCCACATTATTTAAAGCAGCCTTGCTAATGACAATCTGCAATTAAATCATGGAATTATAGACACTCTGGAAGAGTCATAAGAAGTTGCTTGATACAACCTATTTTTTCTTGTTGTGTTCAGCCACGTCTGACCCTTCGTGACCACATTTGGGGTTTTCTTGGCAAAGACACAGGAGTGGTTTGCCATTTCCTTCTCAGTTCATTTTATAGATGAGGAAACTGAGGCAAACAGGGTTGAGTGACTTGCCCAAGGTCACGTAGCCATTGTGTCTGAGGCTAGATCTGAACCCGTAAACACAAGTCTTCCTGATTCCAAGCCCAGGGCTCTATCCACTATGTCACCTAATTACCCAATACAACCTCCTACTTACTACAGAGGAATGCCGTTTACAACACTCCTGATAAAGGGTCAGCCAGCCTCTATTAAAAAACTTTCTGTGATAGGGAGCTTACTCCCCATGGAAGCTGCCTTGCTGAGCTTTTGAACAGCTCCAATAGGAAGGAAGATTCTCTAAAATTTGCCTTATGCTGCTTTCCCTTTGGGCCTCATTCTCACCACTGGGGTCAAGCAAAATAGGCCATGTCTAAGTGGCAGTGCTTCAAATAGTTGATCTGTTATGATGGCCTTCCTGGGTCTTCTCTTGGTGTTAAACATTTTACTAGCTTTGTGATCTTGGGTGAGTAAATCCCTCTAAGCCTCAGTTTCTCCATCTGTAAATTAAGGGGGTGGGACTCCCTTCAGATCTCAATCTATGATCCTTTCTGCATGAAGGTGGAGGGGGTTTCTGTAATGAAATTGGTATTTTAGATACTCCATCAATCATTAAAGCTAAAAGGGGACCATGGAGAGCAGGAGATAACAGGATTAGAACTGGAAGAGACCTCAGTGGCCATCTAGTGCAATCTCTTCATTTTACAGATGGGGGAACTGAGGTTGAGAGATATTAAGTGACTTGGCCAAGGTCACACAGCTGGCAAGAGCCAGAGGCAGCACTTGTACCCAAGTTGTCTGAACCCAGAAGCACCATTTTTCCTGCTGTCTCCCAGACCACGTCATTTTACAAAGAAGGAATCTCATCATCAGACCTTTTCATTTGTTATTGGAATTGTGGTGGGATTGTCATGGGAAGCCCCAGCCTGGCAACAGGAAGGAGAGAGGTCAGATGGTTCTATGTTGAGGGGAAGCAGTTTTTCCTGACACAGACCCGGAAGTGGGGGAAGGCCATTCTCAGATGACGCAGATTTACAGAGCATACCCACTTCTCACTGTCAGGAACTCAGAGGTTTCCCAAGAGAAGACCTTTAGAGAACCCTAGCAGGTGCATAGAGGGGCTATTTGGATGCAAACAAACAGGAATTTTCCAGGGCTGAAGATTCCAACTGTCTTGCTGTAGAATCATAGGTTACCAAGACTTCAGCTATGAACAACCTTAGACGTAATGTAGTGACCAAGGGTTCTTCACCTGGGCCCAAGAACTTGTTTTTTAAAAAATATTTTGATGTAATTAGTTCCCTTTGTAATCCAAATTATTTTATCTTATGTATTTAAAAAGATTATTATAAGAAAGAGTTCATGACATGCAAAAAGGTGAAGATTCCCTGCTCTAGTCCAATCTTCCCATTTTACAGATGAGATGGCTAAAGTCCACTTAAGTGAATTAAATCCTGGAATTTCAGACATAGTAGGGATTTTAGGACCTTTGAGCACAGACTCCATCTGAAAAAAAAAAGAATGTTTATTCTTTGAGATCTTTGCTCAAATACCTTACAAGAGAAGAAATGCACACTGCCTTCCCCCTAAGGCAGCAGATTCTACTTTGGGGTTGCTCCATTTGTGAGGAAGCCTTTCTTACATCAAACTTAAATTAGCCTGTGTAACTTCCACCAATCATTTCTAGTCCTGTCCCTCTGGCACTAAGAAGAACAAGCTCAGTCCATCCTTCATGGAGTAGATTATCAAATATTTGCAATCATGTATCTGTCTATCCAATCATGCATCCATTCCCTCCTCCCAGGATTTCCCTTCTCCAGGCTAACCATTCCCAGTCCCCGCAGATGAGCTTCATATGGCATGACCTCAGTACTGTTCACCATTCCAGGTGCCCTTCTCTGAAAAGCTTTCCAGCTTAACAATGTCCTTCCTAAAATGTGATAGCCAAAGTTGGGCAAAATATTAAATGAAATTAAACTAAATAATTTATTTATTTAAAAGAAAATTAAATAAAATTCTGACCAGCACAGAATGTACAAGGATGGGCACTTTCCAATTTCTGGAAACTGTATGTCTCTGATCAAAGGTTAAGATTGCTTTCAATTTCTAGACTGGCATGGGTGCTTAGTAAATGTTGACTAATTGATATCATGCTATGTTGTTTGCAGTCCAATAAAACCCTTACATCTTTTCCAGATGAACTGCTGAAATATGTAGCCTAGAAAACTGAAGACTTGGGCTCAACATGAGGGTTGTATTCAAGTATTTAAAAGTATTCTGCCTTAGAGAGCAGAACTAGAAGCTATGAAGAGAACTGGCCAAAAAGAGACCGATTTAAACTCAATGGAAACTTGGTAACAAGTAGAACTGCCCTGAGTGAATGGACTACCTTTGGAGGTAGCTGTTGGTTCCTTCCTCGCTTTAGGGCTCTAAGCAAAAGTTGGATGACCACTTAACACGTGTTAAAAACTTGAGTAGGAATAGAATGGGGATAAATTAGTTCATGGAATTACAAATCTGGAGTTGGAAAGGACCTTGGAGGTCATCTTGACTAGCCCCCTTATGAAGAAACTGAGTCAATTAGCATTTATTCTATATATATGTGCTGGGTACTAGGCTAGACTAAGCCCTTTTACAAATATTATCCTGTTTGATCCTTACAACAACTCCTCAAGGTAAGTGCTGTTACAGTTGAGGAAACTGAGGCAACCAAGGATTAAATGGCTTGTCACGAACCCAGTAAGCATCTGAGACCAGACTGAGTTCAGGTCTTCCTGACTCCAGGCTCAGCACTCTACCCATTGTACTACTAACTGCTTCCAATACTGAAGGTGTTTGTTATTTCAAAGCACACCACTCCACACACACACACACACACACACACACACACACACACACACACACGGGAATCCTATGAGACACATCTTGAAATAAGCAGATCAAAGTAAGTATTAAAATTCATCTGACCCAGCCTTATTTTCCCAGGGATCCCTAAGATTGAGGGTGGGTGGGGTGGAGGACCCCAAATCCCACTCTGTCTCCCATGGAACCCCAGCCCTTGGCTAGGAATTAGTAAATGACCCACATGGGAGGAATTAACCCTGACCGATGTAAGAAAGGAAGAACAGAGGAGCTAGGTTCACAACATCTGGCTGACCAGGAAAGAATGCAACAGGACTAGCTGGGCTATCTGCCTCCCTCAGCTGCCTGCTCTCTGAGTCAGCAATAGCTGAATTTTCCAGACAGCCATCCATAACACACAGGCTGCGTGTTCATTTCCCCCCATTGACCTTGACAAGGGGATGGGCGGGAAGCAAAGTGGACAGTGACAGTAGCGCTCTGACAGCTCACACTCACAGTCCCGTGCCCGGGGATCTCCAGTACATCAAGTGCTCCAAGGAGAGAGCAGGCAACAGAAGGCTGGTCTGAGGGGCTTTCCAACCATGGTACACTCCCCCACCATGGCTCGCTGCACCACCATGGCCCTTCTCCTTTCCCCGCTCTTGTTCCTGGGTCAAGGCTTATTACAGGCAGAAGGTAGGTGGTCTCCTTGGTGTGTGGGTGGGAGCCACAAAAGACTTGGATTCTCTGCTACTGAAGCTTGGGTGACTCCAGTTTCACATCAAGTGGAAACATCAACCTGACAGCCCAGCTTCACCCCAATAGATCAGAGGACTAGTGAGCACTGAAATGTTTGAGATCATTCATCTTTGGAAGAATCTATTTTTCTTAAACCCCTGTAGGTCCAGAGCTGAAAGCTACTTTAGAAGCCATTTTATCAGAGAAAAAGGTGCTCAGCCAGGGACACATGCTCACCCACAGAGATGCCAAGCAACTTTCTCAAGGTCTCACGGACTAGAGAGCATTAGAATCAGGGACAGGATTGGAACCCAGGTTTTATAAATCTAGGCCCAGTGTCCTTTCCACTGTACCACAATGATCTACATATACACCATATTTACCTTTAAGTAAATTGTTTTGAGGGGTTTTGACAAGTAAAACAAGGTTCTAAACAAAACACAGAATGGGGGGGGGGGAGGGAGATGAGATCAAGGAAACATGCTTTCATTGAAGGGCTTAAGCCACAATAGGTTCAAATCCCAGCTATGCTACTTGCTGTGTGACCTTGGGCAAATCACTTAACTTCTCTGACCCTCAGTTTCTTTACCTGTCAAATTAGGGGATAGATTCAATGACCTCTAAAATCCCTTCTGGTTCTGAGTCTAAGAACCTATGAGGAATAGAATATAAACTCCTTGAGGGCAGGTGCTAGTTCTGTTTTTGTATTTATATCCTCAGTACCTAGCATAGTATCTAGTCGTATATAATGTATATTTAATAAATGCTTATTGGATTAAATTAGGTCAAAGTAAATTGAATTGACTGGTATGATGAATGACACTTATGAGAAGCCTTTCCTGATCCCCCTCCCAATGGTGCAGAGAACATGGAACAATTACGTACTAACAAGATAGAAAGAGGAGATATTGGAAATAATCAATAGAGGGAGAGCACTAGCATTAAGGGACATCAGGAAGGGTTCCCTGTAGAAGGTGGAATTTTAGTTGGGACTCGGAGGCAGAGATGAGGAAGGAGAGAATTCCAGGCGTGGGGGACAGCCAATGAGAATATGGGGGGTTGGCAGATGAAGGGTTTTGTGCAAGGAGAAGCAAAGAGGCCAGTGTCTCTGGATCAGAGTACCCTAAGTGCCATTTAACACTTGGTTTGGCTGTTGCCTCCCTATTTTAGAGTGACCCTTCCTATCTAAAGAGATGTCAAATGACCTTTTTAAAATGGCTCCTTAGTTTACATTAAATCAAGTGAGAGTTCTTTGTTTCCTTGCTTAAAATAAAATATTGGTCTAGTTGGCAAAATAAATAAATAAAGAGGGTTCCTTAGGAGATCATTCTTAGGGAAATGAATACTAGAAATATAAAGTCCTAGGGATCCTAGTGCTCACTTCAGTCACCAAATAGGTGTGACTGCACAAAGGATTCTGTTCTTTAATGATTCTTCTTATATAGATTTTAGAATAAGGTGTTTGGTTCTTTGCTCCCTCCCTATGGAGATTATCCAGTGATCTGGGAGCAGACCAACCAAAGGCTCCATCACTCTTCTCTTTCCTCCCAACCTAGCCCTGTCATCTTAGCTTTTAAAATATAGCCAGCCAGAATAATAGGACCTTGGAAGAGGAAGGAACTTTTAGGGGTCATTAAGTCCAGCCTTCCAGCTTCAGCAGGGATTTTCTCCAAAGCCTCCTTCAACCAGCCCAGGGATCTCAGAGCTAGAAATAATGTCAGAAAACATCTATCCAGTCCAATTCCTACCTAAACCAGGAGTCCTCTGCACTCTCTTAGCAACTTGAGAGCAGGGGCTGGTTTTTTGCTTTGCTTTGTACCCTGGCACTTAGTATGATTGCTGACACATGGTAGTCACTTGAAAAAAAAATGCTTTTTGACTCATGAAACGCTTGTTGATTTTACATCTCTGGCTGACTCCACTTGAAGACATGCATCCATCGATGAGGAGCTCACTCCTTCCGGAGGAGCCCATTCCACATTTGAACAGCTCTAATTGTTAGCATACACTTCATTCTGAGTTGGAAGCTGCCTCCCTGAACTTTCCACCTTTTGCTCTTAGTTCAGCGCTCTTGTAAGGTGTTTTGCAAACTTTAAAACAATAAGTAAGTGCTAGTTATTATGATTATTCTATATTGCCTAAGCAGCCTAGTTTGGAGAAGCACTTCACTGGAAGGTGGGTCACCAGATTATGTTTTCTGCAGCCATGGTAACTCCTGAAACCTGGGTTAAGATGGAGGGAGGCTTATGATTTGTGGTCTATGCCAATGTGGGGGGTGGGGGAGGCGGCAGGATTCTCCACACCCCTGAAACCACATGCCCTAGGCCTCATTTGCCTCATATGTGAAATAAGTGGGGAGGACTAGAGGACCTGGAAGATCCTGTCCAACTCTAAATCATGATGCTAAGTATTTCAGGCACCTGGTTTGTGAGGGAAGGGAGAGAAAGACAGAGACAGAGACAGAGACAAAGAGACAGAGACAGAGAGGAGGGGAAGGAAGGAGGGAGAAAGAGAGAGAGGGGCAGGTTAGTTGACTGTCAGTGTTAAGGACTAGCACCTCTGTTGTGAGGGCTTGCCAAGCCCTTTCCAGGGCTGCTCAACCATCTTTGGGGTCCACCTGTCCCTGGCTCTCACCTGTGGCTCCAAGAAACATATGCAGCAAGTGGTCACACCCCAAGAAACCATCTCAGCAGACAGGACTAAACCAGGTTGAGGGTAACCAATGGATCTCAACCCATTCATAAGTTGGGGGGATGTCTACCCCAAACATGGGAAGAACTCCACTGGGAGCTTGAGAACAGCTTGCTCCAATGGCCATGAAGCAGCTGAAGCAGGCTACAGAGCACTTAGAGCTTGGTCAGACCTAGAAGATGCCAGGGTTGTCCACTGCATCCTGGGCCATCATCATCCAGACTTTCATGTTGGCCCTGGACTCTAGCGACCCTGAGAGTGCAGCAGATGATTTGGGGCAACTCTGCCTCACTTAAATCCAGTTCACACATGAGTCAAGACATCACTCTATGATGTCATTGGTCCTCTTTGAAAACTAAGGACAAAAACCAACGCTGTTAATATGAAGGGGTTCCTTCAGGCTCTCCCCCACACCTGAAATGTTCCCCCTCCTAAATGCTGGGACCTCCAATACCCTTTGCAGCTCAACTCAAATGACACCTGGAATTCCATCAATTCCATCAGGTACAAACTCCATATTTTGTAGAGGAGGAAAGCAGTTTAGTGTGGAGTCATACCTTCCACAAAAGAACTTTTATGACTCCCCCAATTGTTTGTGCTCTCACCCCCTCCCACGTCAAAGATAAATTATTGTATATAGACTCTCAGGGGCCCCAGGCAATCTCTCAGAGGGATGCTTAAACTGAGGTCCATGGAACCATGGACCTCATGGATGAATTTCAGAATCTTTGTGAATTTGAAGGGGGAAAGGATTTCAGAGTGAATTTCACTAATTTTTAACCAAAAATGAATATGTTCCTCAACTGTGACTTTTTTTAAAATCCCGTTTTTCCAAGGAATCTTCTGAAGAGGCTTCACCAGACTGTCAAAGAGGTTCAGGGTATTAAAAAGATGAAAAAATGAATAACCACTGGTCTAAGACTACAAATTGTAGGGGGAAAAGTACTGCTAAGTATGGTCAAAGGAAGCGTCTCACTGGGATCTCCCTACACAGATGAAATCCCAGGTCTAAACCCTCCCCCTCAAAAAAGGAAAGGTTTGTATTTGCTTACCTGCGTGCGTGTTATTTCTCCCCTATATAGAATGTAAGCTTCATGAGCGTACGAACTGTCTCCTTTTTGTCCTTGTATTCCCAGTACCTAGCATATTAGGCTGTTTATTTATTTTACCTAAAAGGCTCTTAATAAGTGATTGTTGCCTTGATGTTGTTGAACCCTAAAGACGATTGATTCCCTTCTGAGTGTTCATATATTCTTGTTTCAGATCTTCTTATCACTGAACCATGTAGGATCATGGGAATCACCCTCATTGGCAAAGGGAAAGGACCAGAATTTAATTTCACTGAAGCCAGAGATGCCTGCAGCATGCTGGGTCTCCAGCTGGCCAGTAAAGCTCAAGTGACAACTGCCCACGATTTGGGGTTTGAGACATGCAGGTGCGTGGGAATGGGAGGCTTCCTTTCCATGGCACTTGGAAGGTGTGGCTTTCTCTTTTGCTGGGCTTATTGCCCAGACAGCTAATAGAGTTTTCTTCTTTTTGCAGTTTCGGGTGGGTCTCTGACAAGTACGTGGTCATCTCCCGCATCCTCCCTAATCCCAAGTGCGGTCAAAACAAAACAGGTGTCTTGGAGTGGAAACTGCCCCTCCACAAGAAGCAGTATGCGCATTGTTATAACTCCTCAGGTCAGTGGGATGCTCTGGGGGTGAGCCTTCCTCTCTGCTTAGCATTGGTGTGCTTCTGCCTTCCCAACCTGCCTCAGAATGAAAGGAATCCTCTAACCAGCTCAGGGAAACTGACTTCAAATCCTAAACCTCTTTTTAGCTCTAAAGCAATTCAGAACACATTTATTGACTACTGGGTTACGTGCAGAGCCCTGTCTTTGACACTTGGGCGGGGATGGGGGTTGGGGGAGAGGTGATATAAGCCACAGTCCAGACTGCTAAGAAAGGGGGTGGGCTAAGGGATGGATGCTGTTGTTCAGTCATTTTTTCCAGTCACGTCCAAATCTTCATTACCTCATTTGGGGTTTTCTCGGCAAAGATAGTAGACTGGTTTTGCCATTTCCTTTTCCAGCTTGTTTTACAGATGAGGAAATGGAGCAAATAGGGTGAAATGACTTGTCCAGTAAGTGTCTGAGGTCAAATTTGAACTCAGGAAGATGAGTCTTCTTGATGTCAGGCCCGGGCACTCTTATCCACTGAACTAAAGGATGGGTACAAATCCCAATACTATATGGGAGACTATGTGTGCTCAGTCACAGGATTTAAGGTTTAGAGTTAGGAGGGATTTTCCAGGTCATCTAGTCCAATCCAGATGAGGAAATCAAAACCTATAGAGGGTAAGTAACTTGACCACACAGAGAATTAAAAGTAGAACAGGCTGGGTGGCACAGTGAATAGAGCCCCAGCCCTGGAGTCAGGAGGACCTGAGTTCAAATCCAAACTCAGACACCTAACACAAAACTAGCTGTGTGACCTTCAGGGACCCACCTCAGGTCCTGTGACTCCACATTCAGAAACTTTTTGACTCCAATACTAACTAGAAACATTGCAAGCAAATTACCACTTAAGGTGGGGAAAAGTCATTATGAGCTCTGGACATCAGAAAAGGCTTTCTGGAGGAGGTAATGTTTTTAGGCCTCAGAAGATGGGTAGAACAGCAAGAAGTAGAGATGAGTGAAAGAAAGGCAGCGATCAGAACCACAGAAGATACTTGCACTGAGCAGGAGGAGCCTAGGAGCATAGCCTTAGAGTGGAAGACATCTCACAAGTCAGTAAGCATTTATGAAGCACCTACTGTGTGCCAGGCACTGCTAAATAACTCTAGACTAGGAGCTGAGAGACCTGAGGTTTGAAATGCAGCTCTCAGCCCAATATCTAAGAGCTGCATGATCAGCTCCCTTATCTTTAAAATGGGGGCAATTAAACATTTATGAAGTACTTACTATGTGCAAAGCATTAAAGATGAAAAGGTGAAAAAAAAGGCAATCCCTGCTCTCAATTACCTTGCATGCCACTTAAAAGACACAGAGATACAAGACAGACACAATAATAATAGTTAGCATTTCTAGAGCAAATTTGAGTTTTGCAAAACACTTTACAATATATATTGCAACAGTTTAACACTACACAAATATTATCTCATTTTATTATCACAACAACCCTGGGAAGGGCAGAGATTAAGTGACTTGCCCAGGGTCACACAGCTAGAAAGTGTCTGAGGTCAGATTTGAACTCAGGAAGAGGAGTCTTCCCGACTCCAGGCCCAGGCTCTATGCTCTATGGCATAGACCCAGTGGTCTATCATATAATCTGCATTTAATAAATATTGACTTACTAACCCTGGGTAAGTCCCTTAACTGCAGCCTGCCTCAGTTTCCTCATCTGTAAAATGAAAATAATAATAGCACCATCTTTTGGCGTTGTCATAAGGGAGCATCAAATGAGACAATACCCACAAAGCACTTTGTAAACCTTAAAATGTTAAAAATGCCAGTTGCCATTATATTATTATTATCCAACCTGACCTTCCGCATCTTACAGAGGAAGAACTGAGGCTTGGTTTGGTTAAGTGACTTGCCTAGGGTCACATAGGGAGTCCATGGCAGAGACAGGATTCAAACTCAGGGCCCCTGATGCCAGATCTAGGATTCTTTCCCCTGCATCATGCTCCTGGGGGTATAGATGTCCATGCATCCATTCAGCCCAAAGCCTTCTAGCTTCCGTGACTTGTTGCAAGGCTCAGCTCAAATCCCATTTTCTGTGGGAATTCTTTCTTGGTTTATTCCCTGCCCCACCCCTAACTCCCATGGCCATGGCCAGGTTCTTCCCTCTGAGACTACTTTCCATCTATGTAGTGTGAGTGAGAGTGAGAGTGTAGTGAGAGTGGGCTCCTTGAAGAAGGAACTATGTTTCTGCCTTTCTTTGGATCCCCAAACTATCACGGTACCTGGCACATGATGAGGGTTTTTAATAAATGCTTGTTGACTGATGACCTCCCAGAACCTTCCACCTCTAAAACCCCTAATCTTTCATTCATCTCAAATGTCACTGTCCAAGTCACCTGTGCAGCCTGCCTGCATTTCTCCAAATCATCTTTTATCTTTAGGTCGAGGTTTAAAAGAATGCCACGTTAAAGAGTCAGATCCTCATTTCCAGGCTGCCTAATGATATTTTTATGAATGAAAACTGAGTCATTTGGGGAAACACCAGGGCCTCCCACGCAGCTCTTCTGAATCAGTCATTTCCTTCCACTATACCTTTAAATGTGGTCATTTGAACAGCTGTGACAATGGGAGGCGGGAGACAGGGAAGAACAGCTCTTCTGTGGGTGGCACTGAGCCTACACAGAAAAGAAGAATGCAGGACGGGGAGAAACCTTGGCAGAAAGGTGTCACTGTGACAGAAGGGATGCCCCAGGAGTCTGGAATGGTGAAGAAAGTCCAGACTTTGATTATTTCACCTGGAAGTAATTGTGATCATCTTCATAATCCTAGAACTCACATTTCTTTGGCCACCACTGTTTACATCATCATCATAACAAAAGCTAGCATATCATGCCTACTATGTGCCAAACACTTGCTTTACCAGGATAGCCCCGGAGTTCTTCACGTGGGGTCCACAGAGGCATTTGTAGATGGATTTCAGGGGGCATCCATGAACTTGGATGAGAAAAAATTTACATTTTTTACTTTTTGCATGTATGTTTGTTTACATATGTGTGTGTAAATACATATAAGCACACACATATGAGGGAGGGAGGACATATATTCTCACCTCCATTTTGTGAAGGAAACTGAGCAGAAACATGGCTCTTGGTCCAGGACTTGGGTGCTCAGACTGATCTAACAGGATGAATTTCCCATTTCACCTTGGATTTCAGAGCAGCTGCTTAGAAAACTACCCTCTCCATACCCCTCCCTCTAGTCCTTTTCCCAGTGTTCACCCAGTTAAGCTCTTTAAGGCTAAGTGATTCATCCAATTTTCTGTTTAGGGGCCCAGAAAATACTTAGAGGAACAAGCAATGGGCCAGGAGGGCAGGTGACAAGTTGGAATTCAAAGTATAGAGCCCCTGAAGACTTTGAAACTCATCTTCATTCCTAATGATCTAGAGCAGCCTCAAGTAGGAAATAAATTGAAATAATTTTCAAGGTCAATTGTATGATTAAAATTATTCTTATTCTTGAGAGCTAAGGTGGCTGTAGAGATTAATTACTGGATGCCACAAGCTAAAGTTTAATTTCCTTCCTTTGAAAATATGTAGAATCATAGTATTTCAGAGGTGGAAGGGGCCTTTAGGAAAGGCCCAGACAAGTGAGTGTCTCTAAGAGGACAGCCAGGATGTGACAGGACTTTAGAACGTGCTCTTTGACATTGCCAGTTTTCCTCATCCATAAAATGGGGAAAGGGAGCTGGAACCAGAGGCATCAGTCAACAAGCATGTATTAAGTGGGCACTACAGCAGCTAAGTGGTGCAGTAGATAGATAAAGTGCCAGCCCTGGAGTCAGGACGACCTCACTTCAAGTTTGTCCTCAGACCCTTACCAGCTGTGTGACCTTGGGCAAGTCACTTCACCTTATTTGCCTCGATTTCCTCATTTGGAAAATGGGCTGGAGAAGCAAATGGCAAATCACTCTAGCATTTCTGCCATGAAAAATCCAAATGGGGGCACGAAGAGTCAGACATGACTAAAAAAAACAACTCAACAAGAAGAAGCAATCAAGTTAAGACGCCAAGACAGAGCTACAGTTGCAGGTCAGCTGCTTATTAGCAATATGACTTTGGGCAAAGTATTTCCCCCTCTCTGAGAACTGGTCTCATCTCCTGCAAAATGGAGACAGTAAATGCTTATCATCCCAGGGCAGTTGTGGAGGTCAGACAAGATAATGCAGACAAAGAGCTCTGTGATTGTCAAATGCTATCAACATCTACTGTTATTGTTCTGTCCTGGCACCAGAGGAGCCTATTGTCTCTGCTCTATAAAGACGCTGAAGGTGGAGGCAGGAAGTGCGTTCCATTGTGCCATCCTGTCTTAGTCTGCCAGTAAGGTGACCCCTGTAATAACACCCTCACTCCCAGAGCCATAACTAGGACAGGACCAGCAGGGCTTTGCCTCAGAGTACTGAATTCAGTGGAAAGCAGTTTCAGCTCTTCCAGTCAAAAGGCTGAGCTCCTCCCTGACTCTGCCCTACCTTCCTCAAAGAAGTCTCCCTGAGGGCAATTTCCCAGTAGGGTCTCTGCCAGTATCCCAAGGTCTTCTCTATTCTCCCCAGCACTTGGAGGAGTATCAACAGCCTTATGCCAATGACCCAGAATCTCCAACTCCACACCACTGCACCGGGTCCCCCTCTACTGCCCATACGAGTGAGAGGCCTTTTCCTTGATATTTGCCTTAGGTACAAAAATAATCATGCTTACAGGTCAATCCATGGCTATCACGCCAAATCCAACAGAATGCAGTACATGGCTGCTGGTGCTTGGATGTGGACCCAAAGTGTAATTGACCCTGACTAATTTACCCTGGAGGTCAACTTTCTAAGATCTCACTGCATATTTGTTCTCCCACACAGATATATGGATTAATTCATGCAGACCTGATTCTGCCACCACCGAAGACACAGTCATTCCACCGACTGTATCAGCCACAACTGAATTTAATGCTAGTGACCCAGCTGATGCAGTAACACCATCTCCAGCCCCACCACCTAACCCAGCACGGACAAGATGGAGCAAAAAAGTCATTTGTGTGACAGAACTGTATCTCGAAACAAGCACTATGGAAACAAGTACTGTGCCAGAAGACATCATACCGACTTTTGAAAGTCAAGTTGCATTTAAGAACGAAGGCATTACTTTTGGAGGTAAAGAGGGAGGGGGGAGGGAAGGAAATAAGTGTTTGCTAGAAGTACCAGGCATTGTGCTAAATAAGTACTTCGTGAATATTTCCTTATTTCATCCTCACAACAACTCTGCCAGGTAGGGGCGTTTTACAGATAAGGAAACTGAGGCAAACGGAATGAATCGTCTTGCCCAAATTCACACAATTAGTAAATGTTTCAGGCTGGATTTGAGTTGTCTTCCTGACTCTGGGCCCAGTACTCCGTTAACCATATGGCCATGGGTATGGTGTGTCTGTCTGTGCATGAGTGTGCACACTTGAGTCCACAGTATTGACCAGAGGCAGAAACCAGTCTACCTGCAGACAGAGAGAGCCAAGGGCAGAAAGCGATGTTCTAGGTCTTTTCCCTTCTCTACAACAATCTTTCTGATATTTGAAGTCAGCTTCAAAGTATGAAGGAGCAAGTTAAAGAATACTGAACTTAAGAATCAGAGGCCTGGGTTTCAAATACCACCTCTGGTCCTGTATAGGTGGCAAGGTGTGATTTGGGTACAGAAATTACTTGACATTTCCAGTCCTCAGTTTCCCCATCTGTCAAATGAGAACTAAATAACCCCTAAGATCACTCCCAACTCTCAATCTATGATCCAGTGTCCCCCATCAATGCCCCACCATCACCACCATCTGAGTCTTCTCATAACTAGACTAAGTATTCTGATTTCACATATAAAAAAATTTAAACAAATTTTAAAACTCAGTACAGGAAAAAATCAGAGTTGGAGGAAAGTCTGACCGCTTTCTAGTTTAATCCATACATGAAAAAGACCACACTACATCACCAACAAGTAACCATCAATGCTTTGTTTAAAGACCTCCAAAGAAGGGAAATCCTTGGGGCCATTACAGTTGGAGATAGCTAAAATGGGTAGGAAGTTCTTCCTTAGATCAAGCCTAAATCCAACCCTTTGCAACTTTCTATATTTACCCCCTTTCTCTTTCTACTTCTTTCCTCTTAGGATAATTAAAGCTAGTTTTCCAGACAATGGCCCTTCAAGTATATGAAAATAGTTATTCTATTGCCTAGTTCTCTCTTTTCCTGGATAACCATGTCATTTCTTTGAACAAATTGTTTTTCCCCTTGTCAAACCTGTTCCTTTTTGTCTTGAGAAGTGCATTCTTAAGAATTTTCCATCTCTTCTGAGTTGATTTTCTGGGGAAAATTTTAGCCAATGGAATCTTGCCTATTATTTCTCTAAACCAGGGGAGGGGAACCTGCAGCCACACGTGACCACATGTGGCCCTCCGGGTCCTCAAGTGTGGCCCTCTGACTGGATCCAAACTTCACAGAACAAATCCCCTATTAATTGAACACAACTGGCACTCCAGATAGATTTCATCCAGCACACAACAAACATCACAGAATTATCATCTCTCTTGTTTAAGACACAATCTGATTAATGTTACCCAAGTTTGGATTTTCTTATGTAGCAAAGGTCTGAATCAGTCCCTATATGTAACCAGGGAAGACGGTTAAAGACCCAACCTCAGGTCTTATCAATGCATGTGTGACCAAAGGCTTAAAATGAAGACACAGTCTCTTTGTTTGTCTCCAGGCTTACCCATCACCCTCTTAGTTCTCGCTCTGATATTCTTCATCGCTGCGGTCGTACTAGCTGTCTGCTACGTCAAAAGGTGGGTCTTTTAGCTTGTTCCACCAACTTGCTAGTGTCTGTAGATGTGTGTTTGTCCATTCTGCATGTGATCTGAGAGGTTGTTTGATTAAACAGATGTTTATCCAGTGTCTATTACCTGAAAGAACCTATACTGAAGACTCCAGGGGATTAAATACCAAGGTAGCCTGATCCTTGGCTTCAAGGTTTCATGGGAAGATAGGGCAAGTACACAGATGACTACCACATGAGGCAAAATATAAGTTCCATAAGCCAGGTACCAATAAGGCATCAGGAGAAACATTGCTTCTAACTAGGAGAATCAGGAGAAATTTTGCAGAGGGGGCATTTGAGCTGGGATTAATGAATGATTGATGAAATTTTCACACAGAGGGAATTATTTTGGGCGGGGAGGGGGAAAAGGAAGTGAGAACATTCCAGTCATGGACATGGCATGTCCAAGAGAAAGAATATGGCTCAAATGGGCAGAAGGAGATAATGCTGAAAAGTTAGGGTGGCACCCAATCCTGTAGGGCCTTGAAGGCCAGGATAAGAAGCCTAGGCTTAATTCAGAAGTGGTTATTATGGTATATGTTACATGGAAGTTTTTTCTTTTGTATTTCAAGGTACATGACCTCCTTCCCAGTAACAAACAAGAATCAGAAGGAAGTCGTTGAAGCCAAAGGAGGCAAAGCAGTGAAGGCAGAGAACAAAGTTTCTAAGGAGGAACCAAAGAAAAATGGTAAAAAGGCAGAAGATCCCAAGATGACACCCAAAATGACGCCCAAGATGACAGTCAAGTATATGGAGGCTGAGGTTTAGGTGGGTGAGAGGGACAGCAAAGGACACTCCTGGGATCTCTTTACTCTGCTCCAGGATCCGGAGGCCATGGATACAAAAACTCCTTGTGTTTTCCTTCAGGAAGAAGTTCCCAGGTCCAACAGATCAAGCAGAAAAGCCCACCATCAATCCCAAACTTGGGGTTCCCTGAGAATGATGGATCTCATTCAGATAACTTCTCCATTCCTTCCTGTCACCTGCCTACTCCTGGGCCCTGGGTCCTGTCACCCGATGTCTTCAAAGTAACCCCAACCTAGACCCAAAGTTCCTATTCCCTAATAAAATCCAAGAGAAAGAAAGTGAATCTGTCCAGTCCCAATCTCTTAGGAACATTCCCTGTACCTTTTTGTAAGGAAGCCTTTTAGTGGCCTGGGAAGAGACTAGCTGTGACCTGACAGTCCATCAGACCCAGAGCTGTTTTCTCTGCTCTCATATCATAGAGCGAGGCTTCCTCTGGCCCTACACTGACCTTCTGAGCTTGGGTATCATAGGCAGAGGAATGAAGAGAGGCAGGGGCAACATGAAGGGGGGAGGCCAGCAGCCCTCCAAGTGACATGGAGCCTAAAGAAAGAAGGGAACCCCAATATGAACAGCACTTCATCTCATAGAGTCTTAGGCTGGAAGGAATCTTATGGGTCCCTTTTCAGAATCATGTTTTTAAATACATTAACTAAATAGGATTCCAAAGAAGACCAATGATATTAAGATAAAGATGTAGTTCTTCACAGCCAAATTCACAGAACCCCCTGAAATCTAAAAAACCCCGATCTAATTCAATTCCCTTATTTATAAATAGGGAAACAGAGGCCCAGAGACTTGCCCATGATTTTATAAGTAACATGTGGCAGAATCAGGATTTGAACCCAGGTCCTGTGCCTCTCTAACTGGTGTTTGTGCCACTGTACCTCCCTGGCAAACCAGCTAAAATAAATCTCATTTCTATAATATATTGAAGTTATAAAAAAAAAACTTTGACCAGCTTTTTTGATCCTGAGCTGGTTCATACCCTCCTTAGACAGCCTGGCAGTGCCTAGTTCCCCAAGGTTCTCACCATCTCCTATCATTCTAGCCCAGAACATCCCTAAACTCCTGAGCCAAAGTGATCCTCCAACCTCAGCCTTCCTAGTAGCTAGGACCACAGGCAAACATACTTCTCTTGCAACAACCCTGTAAGGGTAGGCAATGCAAGTATTGTCTCACACACCCATTTTACAGATGTGGAAACAGAGGCACAAAGAGATCAGGAATCTTGCTCAGGGTCATTTACCTAGTAAAATGCCTAAGCCAGGATTTGGACCCTAGATCTCCTGATTCAAATCACTGACTAAACAGGGTGCAAACCCTGAAGGGACTCAACAAAACATTCTTCCCTGGAGAACTTCAGGAGTCCATTTTCAGCAGGCACTCTTTCTCCCTCTGCTATTATTTTATTTTGGGAATGTATTGTTCCACAGTTGCATTAGCAGCACTTAGACTAAACAACCATGTCACAGCCTGGGACTTTCTGGTGTAGATGAAATCTATCATCCAGAAGAAAATGCCTGGGCCCAGAAAGCGAAGACTATAATCAGCAGTTTCCTATGTACCAACTCCTACGCTTCCTAAAGCCCTTCTGAGATAGGTGCTCTCCCTCCAGTCACAGGTCCCAGTCCCATCCTCCTTAGTACCTCAGTCAACAGGCCTCATGAGGAAGGAGAGGAAGACCCTAGAATATTATGGAAATGAACCAAAAGAGAAAGTGAGAGATTTTGTTTCTATTCAATGACCTTGGGCAAGTCACTTTCACTCTGAGGGTCCCAGTTTCCTCATCTGTAAAATGGGGATAATAACACTTACCTACCTACCTCTTAGGGTTGTTGTGAGTAGAGCTCTTTGTAAATCTTAAAGCCAGGAGTGTGCTGGTAAATATTCAAGGATTGGCTGGGGTGGGGAGCAGGGAGGGAGATTACACACCACACACTTTGAAGTTAATCTGCATAGGTATTCAGTAGAATAAAAAATTAAGCCCTGATTATAGGGTTTGCTAATATCCTAAATGTAAATGCTCACAGTGAACATCTGAGAATTGACTCTCTGGAGCTGGTATGATGAGGGGGCTCTATCCCATCCCTGCTTAAAGTTGGGTGTAAAAAGTGAGCCATCAGACGACCCATTTGTAACATATGGGCATTCCAATGAAATCATTGCTAAGACTCCTCTATCCCCTGAAATTCTGTGATCTGATTTTGTTGGACACTATGTTCTGGATAACCTTGAATGAGACCCTAACTCTACTTCTAATCCTCTGTTCAAGCTTAGGCAAGTCACAGTCCCTTCTCTTTGCCTCCGTTTCTCACTTGAAAAATAAGCTAACATGGAGTAGTGGATACAGTACTGGAGTTGGAGCCAGGACTATCTGGGTTCATAAACTAACTGTATGACTCTTGGCAAGTCATTAACCTCTCTATGCCTCAGCATGCTCATCTGTAAAATAAGTGGGTTGGATTTAATGGTCTCTAAGTTCCCTTCTAGCTCTACAGCTATGATACAACAACTCCATGAAAAGATCTCTTGGCTCTAATGTACTAGGATTCCCATGTATGTTTCCTTGTTTTAGTTGTGAGTTTCTATAGCTATTCTACTTACTAAACTATGGTATTTTATGCTAGGACTAATATATTCTTCAATGAAGTATTTTTTTCAACTGTAGTTGTAATTATAACCTTTATTTATTATAAGTGTATTCAAGGAAAAGCCTTGTAAGCCATGGGGCTTGTTAGTATCATTGACTAATGTGCCATCATGGTTTTGGTCTTTCTTTTCAGTAAAGAAAGAACCTAGCATGTCCAAGTGTGCATTGAGGAAATAAAATCATTTAAAACATCTCTTGACCATCGTGTTGGATTCCAAGGCACCGTATCCACCTCCAGAGGAATAAAAACGGGTAACAAGCCCAAATCGGATACTTGCTAAGCAAGGAAAAGATAAAAAGAAACGATTAGGCCACCACGAAGGAACAGAGATGTTGGGTGGCTGACACTGTGCTTCCCCTTTCCTCCATATGAAAAAATTCTATCAGGGAAGGATACCATGGGGCTCACGGACAAACCAATGTCACTGGCTGTTTGAGCTCTCCATCAGGACCAATCAATTCACTGTGGTTCTAATTGGTTGGGATATTGCTGCCGTATCACCTGATGCTAAAGATAGTTCAGACAGACAGACAGAAACAGGATATGGGACTGATAGAAGACTTTAGCTTGGTCTTCCTTGTTCTCCACCCTTTCTTGATTTGGCATGGTGAACGGGAGAATCTGGGGCCAGAAGACTCTGAATCTTCGTGAGCCCTTAGGCAAGAAACATGCTAAATATGTAATCATGAGCAAGTCACTTAACCTCCCTGGGCCTCAGTTTCCTCAACAGTAAAAAGCCAGGGTTAGATCAGATGGTATCTTGGGTACCTCCCAGCTCACAGTCCACTGATCCTAAGTCACTTTACTTCGTTCTTTGGACCTCAGAAGTTTCCTGGTCTGGAAAATGTCAGGGTGGGATGAGGGTACCTCCAATGTCCAATCTAGCTCTAAATCCATGACCATTAGTACAAGAAGTTCCAAACAGGAGCCTAACCATGGGGAGTTTGCTCAGAAACAACAACAGATGCCTTGATTGAACCCTCAGGCTGCTTCTGGTATCTCCCTCCCTTCCATCCCTTCAGCTACCAAAGTACAGAGTAACTCCCAGTTGGAGCCCTGAGTGTCCCAGTGTGAATGCAGTCCTGTACTCCAAAAAAAATTCTTCCTGATCAAAGAAACTCAGTCACCCCAGGAAGAGAATTTACAATAAAATGTCCAAGCCAAAATGGATCTTAGAGATCATTTGATTCGAGCCACTTATTCTACAGATGAGGAAACAGGTCCAGAGAATTAACTGATCCAAAGCCACTCTGGGAGTTAGCAGCCAGCTGGGACTAGAGTCCAGAACTCCTGACTCAGCTTAGCGGACTTCCACTTGCCTCAGACCTGAAGCTGGCCACTTCTCAGCTGTCTTCCCAGCAAAACTATGAGAACATGTATATTTCAAGAACTGACCTCAACTGGTAACACCCAGCTTTGGGCCACCAGAAATGCCCAGCTCTGAATGCAGACACGCAGAGCTGACATGATCAAAGATGTCTGCCTTTAGTTTCCAAGAGATTAATGCCTCTTCATGTCATGTCATAGAAAGTTCTAGGCATGAGCACTGCCACTACTAGATCTTCACCAGTCTCAGATCTTTACTAGCTGTGTGACCCTAGCCAAGTCACTTAACTTCTGTTTGCCTCAGTTTTCTCATCTGTAAAATGCAGATAATTATAGCACTCCTTCCCAGGGTGCTTGGGAGGATCAACAGTGCCTGGCACAGAGTAACAGCTACGTAAATGTTAGTTATTATTATTGGTGGTGGTGGTTTTCATTCTGTATACATCGTAGGGAAGGACTGGGAACAGGCAATAGGCTTTATTGTAGCAGAGAGCCCCAGACTCAAGAAATATATGAAAATGAAGAAAAAATTTCCATAATTCTTTTTGGGAAGAGGGAAAGACATAATAGGCTAGAGGTGAGGTCAATTCATCTTTTTATTATGAAAAGGAACCACAAAATGTTAGTCAATAAATACAACTATATTAATATTAATGAATATAACAATAAATACAACAACTGTTTTATACTTTTTGTAAAAGGAGGGAGCTTTGAGATGAAAGCCAAAGAGAAAGACAGAGGCAGAGAGGGAAGGAAATAAATCAATAAAGAAGAAAGAAAAAACTTGCAGAGAAGGAATGGGGGAAGAAGAGAGAAGAGAAAATGGGAAAAGCAGAGACAAAGACAGAGGCTGAAGTAGAGAGATTAAGAAGACAGAGATATGAAGAGGGAGAGATGGAAAAAAATGGGAGTTCTACTCTAAGAGTTTCCCTTATGATAGCTGTGAGAGAAGGCAAGTCCAAGTATTATGATCCCTACTGTGCAGCTGAGGGAACAGAGACCCAGAAAGGCTCAGTGGCTTCAAAGAATCTCAGAATTATAGGCAATCCCAGGGTCCACCTGGTCCAACCCCTGTCTGAACAAGAATTCCCTCAACAGCATATCCAACAAATGGCCTTCCAACCTTCTCTCAAAGACGCCAAAGAGGGAAAGCCCATCCCTTCCCAGGCAGCTACTTCTGGGGAGCTTAAACTATGAGGAAAGTCTTTCCTAGCATCAAACCTAAATTCTTCCCCTGAGGTTCTGCTCTCTGAGAAAAAATCTAATTCCTCTAAAATGATAAACCTTTCAACATCCAAAGACTTTCATGAGGAGTTTCATGACTGTAGAGCTATGTATATGTGGAAGACAATGCCTACTGAGTTAAGAAAGCCCCCCCCTTTGCTCCCTTCTACCCTATATATTTGTTGCATGTGATAATTTGCAAGACCACTTACTTTTATCCATTCAATTAATTAGGAAGCCCATGATATTCAATGCAAAAGTAGAAGTCAATATAAAATAAATAGGGAAGTTTGGGAGAGGAGCAAGTTTAGGGAAAAAGCTAAGGGTTCTTCTGCTTGGGGACTGCTGAATTTGAGATTTGTCTGGGCTATCCAGTCGGAAATATCCAATGATAGTGATGTGGGCCTGGAGCTCAGGAGAGTGATTAGGGCTGGATATATACATTCAAGAGTCTTTTACATGGAGGTGATAATTGAATCAATGGAATGAGGTCACCAAAGAAAGAGGGCTTACAACAGAGTTTAAGAATACATACATGATCGGAGGATGGGACATGGTTATTATATTATTACATATCATATGATAGTGGATAGTTCAAATCTCACCCCAGACATTTATTGGCTGGGTAACCTTGAGTAAGTAATTTGTCATTTACTTTCTATGCCTCAGTTTCCTCATCTGCAAAATGAAGAGATTGGACTCAGTGGCTTCTAAGATCCCTTTCAGCTCTAAATTTATACTTCAGCAAAGGAGACTGAAGAATTACATAGGAGTATAATCAAAAGAGAGTCATACTATGAAACCTCAGAAAAAAAGGGTATATCCAGGAAGTAAGAGTGACCAACAGTTTCAAAAGCTACAGAGAGGTGCAGAAGGATGAGTACTGGGAAGAAGCTGTTGGATGAGGTGCAGTTTCAGAAAATGCTACCACACTGGGAGAGAATTTTCACTACAAACCATAGACACAGGAAGTAAATCCCATGCATGGCTAAAGTTGGCCGAGCTCTAAAGCATCCAACAATGCCTTTCAGGTACTCCTTGGCATCTCCGCCATTGAGTCAGCTCTCTCTCAGATAGGCTCCAGGCCTTAAGGTCATTGATCACATTGCTGGGTCAATCTATTTCCCATTTCAGTCTATTGGTCTCTGGAGGACCAGGGTCCTCTACTATCTGGGTCTCAGGTCTATTTCCTTTCACTCCTGTCTATAACTACGACTGTCATGGCAGCCACTTGCCCTGCTAATTTGGCTGGTGTATTCTGGGCTCTCTGCCAGCAGAACTCTGTGTTCTCCCTAACTCTTCTTTCCTGAACTTGCCTTTACACCTTCCTCATAGCCCTTCTATGACAGATCAGTTTATCAGAGATTCCAAAAAAAAAGGGTCCACCCCCACTCTCCCTACCATTCCATGACCACCACCCTTATTCAGGCTCTAATTCCCTTTAGCCCTATTGTTGTAGCCTCCTACAACAGTCTCCCCACTTTCAGTGTTCTTCTCACTCTCACCCATCCTATTGACATTGCTAGATTGGTTTCTGGGTGGACAGATGTGACTGTATCACTCCACAACAACCTTCAATGGTTCTCCTTTGCCTATCAAATAAAGGCCAAATTCCTAATCTTAGTCTGACATTCAGAGCCCTCCACAGTATGGTTCCTGGTCACCTTTCCAGATTTTTTTCACACTATTTCCCCTCATATTCTATAATCCAGTCAAACTAGGTTATTTACTATCCCAAAATTACCACTCATTCTTTTATAATTCTATTTTCTACTGAATGCAAGCCCTTCCCCTTCCCTGCCCTCTTCTATCCCCACCCCCTGTCCCATGAGAGCAGGTAGGTGGTACAGGGTCTAGGTCATCAGACCTAGAGTTAGGAAGTCACATCTTCCTGAGTTTAAATGTGACCTCAAACACTTATTACTGTGTGATCCTGAACAAGTCATTTCACCCTTCTCACCTCAGTTCCTCATCTGTAAAATGAGCTGGAGAAGGAAATGGCAAACCATTCCAGTGTCTTTGCCGAGAAAATCCCAAATGCAGTCACAAAGAATCAGACATGCCTGAAACAACTCAACAACAACAATCCCCACCCTCATCTTGCCTACTAACATCCTACCCACGTTTGAGGTCAAAGTCAAATGAAGAAGAGAAAATCCATAATCCATCCCAAAGAAAGGAGGATCACTAGGCTATAGGGGATGAAAGGAGAGGGAAAAATCAAGGCTGGCATCAAGTTTTCTATCTTGGGAGGTTAGGAAGAACCATGACGCCATGAACAGAAACTTCCAAACAGGAAGTGAGAAACATTCATTCTCTGCAGGAGTCACTCAAAAGCCGTCAGGGGCTGCGTTCCCACAGTCCTGCCACAGATGTTTGGTGACCCTGTAAAAGGCTGCATCTCGTGCACTTTCTCCGGGAAATATATATAATTTCAGAAGTCACAGCCAAGGTCTCCTGATCTTGCGGGATAGGATTTCTTTAGGATTTGATTGAGTCTTTGTGTAAACATGCTGCTTTAAGAAGCATTTGTATGAGGCTCTAAGTTCTGCAAAATATTTTACAAGCAGCAGCCTTTTTGACCTTCACAACAACCCTGTGTGGGAGGTGCTATTATCACACTCCCATTTTACAGATGAGAAAACTGAATCTGAGTGAGGGTTGCTGATTGCCCAGGGTCACACAGTCAGTAAGAATATAAGCAGGATTTGAATTCAGGTCTTCCTTACACCACCAACAGCAATCTATCCACTGTGCCACCTAGCCCTTCAAGTCATAGACCACATCATAGGATCATAGAGTTCTAAATTGGTGATGACGTTCAATAATTTTTCAGTAATAATAACAATAGCTAGTATTTATGTAGCAATTTAAAGTTTGAAAAGCACTTATATGTAGCATCTTATTTAGGTACTATTCTTCTCCCCATTTTACAGAGGAGAAACTAAAGCACAGGAAACTTGTGCCATGTCCCGGGTCGTACCATTGTGTCTGAGACTGGGTTTGAGCTTAGGTCTTACTGACTGTGCCCAGTACACTACTACACCCCCTAGTGGCCTTTTGCAAGGTAAAGAATCCTTTCCTGTCCTAAATTTCCTCCCATTCCATTGTTAGACAGTTCTAATTGTTAGAAAGATATTTAGTGGCAGCTAGGTGGTGCAGTGGAGAGTGTACCAGTCCCAGAGTCAGGAGGAGCTGAGTTCAAATGTAGTCTCAGACACTTGACATTTACTGTGTGATGCTGGGCAAGTCAAAGAGAGCCCGTTGGAAGGAACTTTAGAGGCCAGGGAGTCCAACTATGCTTATTTTACAGATAGAGAGTAAATTAAGTAAGTAAATAAGTAAGTGACCAAGCTGGGATTCAAGCCAGCTGTTCTGACTCCAGTTCTTGCATCCTTTCCATCACACCATACTGCTTCATGCCTCATGCTAAGTCAAAATTTAACTCCATGTAACTTCCAAGAAAGAAGCAGTCAGTCAAACGATTGCCAATATAGTGAGAATGTACTTTAGAGTTCAGAAAAGCAGATTTCTGCCTCCTGTGCCTTGATGTCTCAGTCAGCCCAGGCAGAGCTGCTTTAAGGCATTAATGAGGCAATAGGTGTCAAGACTCGGAAAGGCAAGGAATTGTTACCAAGGTCAAGCCTTCGAGACATGAATGTGGGCAGTGTAGCACAAGAAGTGGAACAATTATATTTGTTGTAGAAGTAAAGACTTTGGAGAGTTTCCCCTTGGTTAACATCTGGAACTCTTAGTTGATCTGCCTTATCTTGCTTCCAATGGGAGAGCTCCTTCACTATATCCTCTGGTATATATTCTTGTATGTCTACTTTCTCTGATTTCTGCTTTGCCATTACCTTAGATAAATGGGCTTTTTGCTTTAAAAAAAAAAGTAGCAGGTAGACCATATATAAGGTTAAGTTGTGCCTGAATTACTATTTCTCTCTATGGTTACAACAGACATAATTTACTATGTACTAAATAACAGGGATGGAAATTCATTCTGGCATTTAGCACTGTGCCTGGTACATTGTAGATGCTTAATAAATGTTGATTGATATAAAAAAGCAAAAGTCCCTGCCCTCAAGAAGCTTACATTTGAGTGGGGGGGGGGGGGAAGACAATATATAACAGAATTTACAAGGTGGGGAGAAGTACTGTGCAAGGGGGAAAGCCTGGTGAGTTGGGAACTAAGCCAGGTTAGAAGTGAGCATGGCCAGTCTGGGAACTTCCTGAAATGGAGGTCCAGGGAGGAACTTACCACCATGAGGTGGAGGCTAGAAATGTGAAGGATGATAAAACTGAAAACTTCTAAATATGATGAATAAGAAGTAAAGTGGGCTTTTCTTTAAGTTTAAGAATGTTCATCATTTCCACTTAATTCTATAAACTGTTAAAAAAAAACCCAGAATGAATAAATCTGGTCAACTAGATGGAAATCTTTGACAAAAACTAGGAGGAACCACTGACCTCAGAGCTGTTGGCAAGTGTTCTGGGTGCTGCTTATCTATAAATAGGCTACAGTTTGGACCCTGGGCACCTGGGAACCTCATCAGCTTCCATTTTGTATGGTGAGTAACTTGAAAAGTTTTCTGAACACTGTTTCCAGGGCTGGATTTCTAAGGATACTTTACTCTTTCCTTTCCCCAGTCCCAGCAATCTGTACTTTTTTTGACTATACAACAGTGTCTGCCAATCACAAAATTTTAATTTTCTACCTTAACCCCAGTGCCTGCTGTAATAGACAAGGGTGTTTTGTTTTGTTTTGTTTTTAAGGCCATAATTGTCTTGAAGGTGAGGTTGTCAGGTATGAGCACTTAAGGGCTTTGCTCTGATTCTGACATCTGGTCTTTCTTTTTTTAGATAATTGGTTTTATTGATGTTTTGTTTTTATATTAAATACATTTACAGATTGCTCCAGCTTCCTGAGAGGACTCTTGTAACAAAGAAAAATAGTTAAGTAAAACTAATTATACAGTTACTTCATCTGAAAGTACGTGAAACAGTTCACATCCATAGTGTCCTCCATACCTATTTTTAAAAATTAACAGTAATCTATTTTTCCTCCTTCCTATTTTCTACACCATGATGGAGGGGAGCGGGATGGGGGAGGAAAGAAGAAAAGCAAATTTCTTGTAACAAAGATCTATAGCCAAGCAAAATAAATTCCCCTCACTGGCTGTACACAAATACAGATGTGTCGTATCCCACACTCTAAATCCATCACTGACCTGTAATAGATAATATGTTTCATAATCAGTCCTTTGGAATCATTAATTGTATCATATAGCTTTCAGGTTTGCTCACATATTGCTACTCTTATCATACAAATTGTCTCCTGGTTCTCTTCCTTTCTTCCCTCATTAGTTTATTGTTACTGTCATACAGTTATTTTCAGTCATGTTTGACCCTTTGTGACTCCATTTGGGGTTTTCTTGGTAGAGATCTGGAGGGGTTTGCCATTTCCTTCTCCAGCTCATTTTCTAGATGAGGAAACTGAGGCAAACAGTGTTAAGTGACTTGCCCAAGGGCACACGGCTAGTGTGTGTGTGTGTGTGTGTGTGTGTGTTAAGTGTCTGAGGCCAGATTTTAACTGAGGTCCTCCTGACTCGAAGGCCGGTGTTCTATTCACTGTGACACCTAGCCTCTCCTTAAATCCTCATTTCTTATAACACAACAGGACACTATAACTTATTCAGTCATCTCACATCTTCCTCCATTTTCTCATTCTTTTTGTTTTGTCTTTAAAAATCTTGTTGCTTCCCGGAGTCATTAATTTCCATTTGGTCCATTCTGATTTTTAGGAAGTTTGTTGCTAGAGTAAGGTTTTTATATCTCTTCTATTCATCTGTTATCTTTTTTCAATTCTCTCTTCCATAGTTCCCATTTCTTTTGTATCTTTTATTTAACTCTTGCATTATTCAAAGAATTCTAATTGTTCCTTTGTGCATAATGTTATTTTATTTTATTTGAGATTTTGACTTTAAGTATTTTTTAATCATTTTCTTCTGGCCTGTTCCTTCCTTGGTAGTCCCTGGCATTATAAAAATCTTTTTTTGTTTGTTTATTCATTTCTGTTCCTGAGGCCTCAGCAATGGAGTTCTCTGTCTCCCCTCCTCTTGGGATCAAACCAAACTGAAAAACTTTTTTTACCCAAGTGCTCATTCTATAGGTCTTTTCCTTTGCAACAGACACCAACGTCCTCTCCTGTGATCAGTCTTAACTGAAACCCTTTCCTTTTGGACAAAGAAAGAGAGAGAAAAAAAGGATTTTTCTTTAAATCCTCAGTTAATTCTTAGGATGCTCTTATTTGGTAAGAGAGACCTAGAGACTTTTACTTAGTACTTGAAGTCTTATCAGTTTTACTTAAGTTGATTGGGAGATTTCTTCCTGCTGAGTGAGAGAGGGGAAAACTTCTCAGACTATATCCTAAAATCTAGTAAGTTTTCTTGTGGGAACAAGCCTAAATCCCCTTTATTTGAAATCACATGATTTCCAAGGACTCAAAACTCAGAGTGGTGGTAGAGAGACTTTCTCTAAACTAGAGACAGGCTTCAGTAAGACCGGACAGGCCTGCAATTCAGTTTCACCCTTCCCCCCTTTCACTGCCATTTCAGCATTAAATTTGCCAGATTAGGACATGTACGTTTGGATTGACTATATCCTGTTTCCTTGTTCTTTGTCTTTTTCTCAGCCAATGGGAATGAGGGATAGGGATGGGCAGTTTCTTTGTCTCTTGTCTTTAGAGAAGATTTCTGTGCATAGATTGTAAACTCACCTCCCAGCCAAAGGGGGTGAGGGATAGTGGTGGGAAGGGCTTGTTTACGCTAAGGTAAATAACCTTGCTTTGTCTTCTGTAACACACCTCCTTTCACTGGTGTGTCCTAGTAGAGGTGACGCCCTTTTCTTGTGAGAAATGAATAAATGCTTTCTGTTCTTACTTTGAGGCACCTCTGAGTTTTTACAAAATTTGGGTGGGGGTTGTTGGGGTCCCTGTGCCCCACACACTGCTGAGGCCATTGAGGATTAAAAAAACAAACAGAAAAAACTGCCAGCCTGAGATGAGGGGTCCTTTGCTTTATACTGAGGTATTTCCTCAGTGAAAGTTTTTTGGTTTTGTTTTTTTGAGGGGGGAAGGCAAGGAAATTGGGGTTAAGTGACTTGCCCAAGGTCACACAGCTAGTTAAGTGTCACATGTCAGTGGTAGGATTTGAACTCAGGTCCTCTTGACTCCAGGGCCAGTGCTCTATTCACCTAGCTGCCCCTTGTTTTCATTTTTAATCTTACAATGTCAAGTTTCACCTCAGTCACTCAGGGTCTCAAATGAGACCTTTAATCTTTTGTTTTGCCTTTTGACTTTCCCTGTCAGAGGATTTCTTCCAGCTAAAAAGTCTAAAAAATCTTTTACTTTCATCCCTAGAGGGACCTGAATCTTATTTACCGCTTGTCTGAGCAGTGGATTGTTTGTTAATCAGGTTGTTTAATGGTGGGCAGCTAGGTGGCTCAGTGTACAGAACAATGGACCTGGAGTCAGGAAGACCTGAGGTGAAACCTGGCTTCAGACACAGTTGTGTGACCCTGGGCAAGTCACTTCACCCTGTTTCCCTCAGTTTCCTCATCTGGAAAATGAGCTGGAGAAGAAAACGACAAACCACTCCAGTATCTTTGCCAGGAAATGGTGGACACAACTGAAATGACTGAACAGCAGAACTGAGCTGTTCTCTTTCTTCCTTCTCAATCATCTTGATAATGAACCTTTGATCTTTTCACAGTTGTCCATTCCTAGTTGTGTCAGTCTGAGTTCTGACCATCTCTCTGAGAATGGATTCAATGTGTGAGGTGATTAAATGTTCTAAAACTTAGCAGTCTTCTTCCTTCCCTTTAATGTTGCACAGAGGTGTGCTGATTCTTTCAAGCTTGGAATGAATTAAAGATGCTTCAACATTTTCCAGCTTTATTACATTTTCCTTCCTTTCACACACACTGCAACATACTGGCCTTCTTCCCCTTTTTGCACACACTACTTCCCATTGGATATCTCCACGATCTTGCTCAGGCTATCCCCCATGCCTGGAATGGACTCGCTCTTCATCTCCACTTCTAAGAATCAGTCTCTGCTTTCCTTCAAAGCTCAGCCCAGTAACCTCCTTCTACAAGAAGCCTTTCCTAATAAATTAACATGTAAAAGAAGTTTGAGAACTGACTGATGTCACAGTGATAAGCATTCCCCTCCAGAGAATTAATTCTGGACTATCATGGTCTTTGAGATTGAAAGTGGAAGTGGAATTGAAGTCACACTCTCTTCTTAAAGAGAAACAAATTGTTAGGGAGAGATCTACTGGGATAAAGTCGTGGAGACCTCAGTAGCTCCCCACCCCCTTCTGGGGCTTAAACTGAGCCAGAAAAAACTGGCAGCAGCAGAGAAGCTGAGGTAAGGCAGAGAAAGGAGACACTGAGGAGGTTCATCAGCAGATCATCTATCATTTTAGAGCAGAAGACTCAGTCTGAAGCCATAGGCTGTAACTTACTATTCCAGGATTGAAGGACGTTCAAAGAAAAGATGTGCTCTTTCACCTACTTCCCCTACGAATACCTGACTATAACAGATATTCTAATGTTCTCTCATTTCTTTACTTCAGCATTTCCAGTGACCTGAATTTTTGTCTCATCTATAAAGAGGTGTGAAGCTAGCTTGCAATAAATATAATTTTAAATTGGGGAAGAGCATCAAAATTCTGCCTAAATATTAGGAATTTTCCAAAACTTGGAACTCTGGGCTATTATAATTGTGCTCCCAACTTTTAATTTAATATATAAACTTAATTAAGCAGCAGAGAAGGGATCCACGTGGCCCAGAGGGGGGCATTATATTGCCCCTAGGCTTAAAAAAATGAGCAAATTATTATAACAGCATTTGACTGATAGAATCTCCTGAGACAAAAGGGAAATAAAGGGAAGAGGGTGATAGTAAAGGGGTGAGTATAGCCATTAGGCAGACAATTGCATTGCCCAAGTCAACATCCTACAACTTCTGATTTTACAAATAATGAATTGCTGTGTGCTGGGACTGGTTATACAAATAAAAAAGTGAGACAGTCCCTGCCCTCAAGGAACTTTTATTCTAACTGGGGGGACAACTGCTAGTAAATCTCCTCTCCTCTACTGCCTTGGTTTTTTGGTCCAGACCTGATTTAATTTGGTAAAGGGAGCACCTGATGAGGAAACTCCCTGCACCAATACGGATGGACAACTATCCTGCAGCTTAGTCTTACGAATTGGGTAGGGGGTTGGAAGGTTAAAGGGCTTACTCAGGGCGCCATAACCAAGAGGGGTCAGAGGCAACACTTGAACCTGAGTCTTTCCAATTCATCCATCAACCCTTTAGAGCAGGGGTGGGGAACCTGCTGCCTCAAAGCCACACATGGCCCTCTAGGTCCTCAAACTATTTGGATTCAGTCAAAGGGCCGAACTTGAGGGCCACATAAGGGCTCAAGGCCAAAGATTCCCCACCTTTACTCTAGCCCCTACACCATGTGACTTCTCTTGTTTTGTATGTGACTATTCTCTACATAAGGGAAGCTAGGTGGTACAGTGGATAGAACACTGAATCTGGAGTCAGGGAGACTCGAGTTCAAGTTAGATCCCAGACACTTATTAGCTGTGTATCCCTGGGCAAGTCACTTAACCCTATTTGCCTCAGTTTCCCTATCTGTAAAGTGAGCTGGAGAAAGAAATGGCTAAACCACTCCAAGTCCTTTGCCAAGAAAATCCCAAATGTGAAATATCACTGAACAACAACAATTCTATATGTACTTACACATGTGCATGTCTCCCCCAGTAGAATGCCAACTCCTAGAAGTTAGGATTTTTCATTCAAACTTAAAAGTGCTGTATACATTATATACCGTTTTGAGATTTTGACTTTAAGTATTTTTTAATCATTTTTTTCTGGCCTGTTCCTTCCTTGGTAGTCCCTGGAATTATAAAAATCTTTTTTTGTTTGTCTGTTTATTCATTTCTGTTGCTGAGGCCTCAGCAATGGAGTTCTCTGTCTACCCTCCTCTTGGGATCAAACCAAACTGAAAAACTTTTTTTTTACCCAAGTGGTCATTCTATAGTTCTTTTCCTTTGCAACAGACACCAACTTTCTCTCCTGTGATCAGTCTTAACTGAAACCCTTTCCTTTGCATTACTCAACCAAGAGTACAGTGCCTATGGTAGGCTAAAAAAATTGAAAAGAATTTTTTTCAGATACACATAAACAGGTTCTTAAAAAAATATTTGATTTACTATTTTTCTCCCAGCAATCGAAAGATCCATAGTTAATAGCTCATATTGGCTTCTTTTCTGGCAGTTGCAGGGGAGTTTTGCTTTTGGGAACCAAAACCAATCCTACCTCTCTGCTTCTTTTGTGACCTTGGGCAAGTCACTTTAATTCTTTTAATCCCTTTAATTCTCTTAGACTTAGACTAAGTTTCCTCATCAAGTAAAATGAGATGTTTGTACTGGATTACCTGTAAAATGCTTTCCATCTCGAAATCTAAGTTCTGATAAAGCCTCCTGAAATAACGTTCCTTCCTGTCCTAAAACCTTTGAGTGTAGAGAAGAGGGAGGGGCGCTTTCTCTAATCACCCGAGAACCAGATGGGGAGCCTGGACTTGATGAAAAAGGGGCGTGGCAGGGAGCAAGAGCACCTTTTCCCGTAACCTACTGAATGAAGAGGGCCGAGAGGGTTGCAGCGGGGCGGGGGCGGATGGGGGAGGAGGAGCCACGGCACCTTTTCCTTTACCTAGTAACTGGATGGAGAGAGCGGAGAGGGAGGGGGAGGAGCTACGAGGCCTCTCGTTACTTGGCAACTGGAAGGAGAGGGCGGAGAGAGTTGCCAATGGGGAGGAGGGGGAGGAGCCACGGCGCCTCACCCGTTACCAAGTAACTGTCGGGGAGGGGGCGGGGCGGGCGCGCCGCGGTGTGTCACTGAGGCGCGACGGGGCTGAGGTGGAGCTGCCGCCGCCTCTACGGCCGCCGCCGCCGTCGGAGCCTTCTGTTTCTGAGCTGCCGCCTGCGGGTTTGGCGGGGCTGGTGCGGGCGGCGGGACGGTTCTTAAGCGCCGCCGCCCCCGCGGGGACAGCGATGCCGTGAAGCCGAAGTGAGTGCGGGGCCCGGGCACAGAGCGGCCGGACGGGCGGGCACGTCCTTCCCCGGGGCCGGGGGGGCCGAGGCCCAGGTTGATGCTGAGGGGCCGAGATGGGGTGCATTGGGTCGTCGTTGTTGTAAGATCCTCATCGTTACGCCTTTCCCGAAACCAGAACCCGTTCGGGGAGCGCCGGCGGTGACCCCCTTCGTTGTACTGAGTCCTTTGTTGTAAGAACCTCCCCCGCCAAATTAGGGGGAGCCTAATTCTTCGCTCGCCCCTCCCCCTCTTTGGTTGTCTGCCTCACTGCCCCCTAATTTAGAAGAGGAGTCTGGAGGAGTCAGTAGGAGGCCCGTTGTAGTGGAGCCGTCCCTGGTGAAGAGCCCGAGATTCCACTTCGATCAGTGATCAGTGACACTCAGGAAGCAGAGGAACGACCTAGGAAAGTCTCAGGACCACGGCTCCTTGTGCCCCCCACCCCGCCCCTTTCTGCGAATGCCCCCTAATCTGGGGTCTTCGATTTCGAGTTGGCAGAGACCTTCAGGGCTCCCTAGAACGCACCTTTCATTCCCCAATTTTATACATGAGAACTCAGAGTCTCAGGAAGTGGCTTTGCCCTATAGTCACACAGCTAGAAATTAAGGCAGGATTTGAACTCGGCACTCTCTGATTCCAAGCCCTACACTTTAACCACTTGCAACGTGCTGAGCCCTTTCGTTTCAAGAGGAAAATCCAGCAAAGGTTTGGTGTTTTTTTCCCCCATAAAGTTAGTCATCAGGGGAATCCTTCCAGCAAAGAAACGTCCTATAAAATAGCCTTATTACATACTTAGTTATCTCATGTCACAAAAGATGGAATTCTTGTTACTAATGATATGTCTGCTTTTTTTAAAGGTATTTATCCCCATGCACATGTGCTTCCCCTTTTACTGTGTCAAATCCCTTTGGTTATAAACCTGGAGGAGACCAGTACACTCCCCTTTTTTTCCCCTCATCTCGCTGGCAGCTTTGTTTCTTCCACTCTTCTCTCCTTGATGAGCCCTTTCCCTTCAGCTTGTCCTTTTGCTAGTTTAGTCTCACTGCTGTCCAAAGAAGAGGGACTGTCATCCCACCCTTCTAAAAAGAGGTGCTTTCAGCATATGGAGCTCAAAGCAACAGTGATTCTTTGATTTCCTCAAATAAGTGGCTGAAGAATTTCTTTTCCAAAGGTGCTGACTCAGTTTCAGAGTTGTTCTAGGGCCTTCCTCCTGTCTATTGCATTTCAGTTTCTACATCCTTTTCTTCCAGATGAATATGTATTTTAAAATATATTCTTTGCCATTTGATGTCCCATATTTTAGGTGTTTTACTACTATTCCTATTCTCAGAGGTTTTGTAGCACCCGAACAGAAATTACGCCCAAAAGTGATGCATGTTTTCATGGGCTAGATAATATTATAGCAGAGCACCCAGCCTACTTTGTATAGTTTTATAAAGTACTTTCTTTACAGTAGTCTTCTGAGCTGTATAATGTGATTATTATTGCCTTTTTACAGAGGAAATAAAAAGTTCAGAAGGGTAGCATCTGTCCATAGTTATATAGTTAGGAAATATGGGAACCATGGATAGCTCATTGGCTTGGGATCAGGAATATCTGAGAATCTGCCCTCAGACACTTAACTAGCTTTGCCACCCTGGGAAAGCCTTGTAATGCAGTTCAGCAAACATTTATCACCTGCTGTGTACCAGGCACCATACTGTGTGCTGGACTTCCGGTTCCTCCATCTGCAAAATGGGGCTGATAATCATACCTACTTCACAGGGATGTTATGGTGATCTAAGGAGGTAGTATTTTTAAAGTACTTTGCCATACTTAAAAGTGCTGTATACATTCAATCTATGGTATTATATACCATTTTGGGATTTCTGCAAAGCTTTTGACAAAGTTTCTCCTGCTTTCCTTCTGAACAAAGTTAAAAGCTATGTTCTTGATGGGAGGTAGTACATTTAAGTGCATTTGGAAACTGGTTGAATGACTGAACCTCCCATGTGGTAATAAATGGATTGCTGCCAGTGTGGAGGTCTTTAGTGAGTGCATTTTGAAAAGCCTCTGCCCTTGACCCTATGCTCTTGAATTTTTTTTTGTCAGTGCCTTAGAGCAAGGGTTAGAGGGCATGCTAATTAGATTGGTAGAAGACACAACTGAGAAAGATAGGGTTCATGAGGAACTGTCAGCTCAGTATCAGTCAGTGATGTCACACTGATCCAAGTAAAGAGAAGTTCATGCAATTTTAGCCCCATCAGTAAAGACACTAAGTACAGAATCGGGTAGGGGGAAGAGAGTCCTGTTGTGCTCTGGTCAGACTATATCTGAACCCTAATGTTCACCTCTGGGCACAACTTCTGTTCTTTAGGAGGAACATGAATTGAGATCACCCAAAGTAGGGCAAGAAATTGGAGAAGATGCCATGAAAGGAGCAGTTGGAAGAAAACAGTATTTCACGTAGACCAGTTACTAGAAGAAGCATAGTCTAGTTGTCTTGGAGCATTTGAAGGACTATCTTGTTGAGGGAGGATTATGTTGTTTTTCTTGGCCTCAGAGGACACAACTAAGTGCAGAAATTAGAGAGGCAAATTTGAGCTTGATGTGAGGGGAAACTTGCTGACAGTGAGAGCTCCCTAAAAGCAGAATGTACTGCCTGAGGAGGTAACAGATTCTCATTCACTAGGGGTCTTTGGTAAAAAACTTGAATAGCCACTTTAGTTGGTGATGCAGGATAACAGGAGGAGCTGAAAGGGACTTCAGAGACCACCTAGTCCAGTCCTCTCATTTTACAGGTCAGGGAAATTGAGGCCCTGGAAGGTCAAGTTTCTTGCTCCAAGCCACACAAATAGTAGACATCAGAGGTGGAATTGGAATCCAGGTCCTCTGACTCCAAAGGGAGGACTTTTTTCATCTGGATGTGGGTTGGGCTAAGTGGTCTTTGGAGTCCAACCTGAGATTCTATAATTCTGGTTATCTTAGGCCTGTGATTTTTGTCTTGTTGCAAAGAGCCATCATGGCTTCAAAACTAGGTTGTACCAACCTTATTTCATTTATTGACTAGGTTAATAAGCATATATCATAATAACTGTTTTCACCTTAGAGGGATGTTGCACATATATTAGTATCTAGACCACAGCAAAACATTTGCTAAAGTATCTTCTGCCTCCTTATGAACGAGATGGAGAGATGTGAGGTGACAGGACACAGAATGATAGTAATGGTCTGATGTTATCTTTGAGGGAAGTCATTAGGACAGGGCCCCAGGGATCTGACTTTGGCCCCATATTTAACATTTTTATTAGCAACTTTGATGAAGGGATAGACAACACGCTTATCAAATTACAGATGACAGAAAACTAAAAGAGATAGCAAACATGGATGGGAGAGTCAGGGGCCAGAAAACAACTTGATAGTCTGGAACAACAATCTGATTCTAATATGATGACATTTAATGGACCTTTATGTGGCCTATTACACAGACGGAGAACGTGTGGCTAGAAAGGAGTAAAGATGGATAAATATAAGTATGATTACATTGAGCTGGCATATATATGTAAGAAATACCAAGATCTGGGGGTTAGGGAACTGTAAGCTCACTCTAGATCAATAGTGTGTGATAGTGGCCAAACAATATGTGCATGCTAGAATACAGAGAGGGGGATTGGGTCCAGAACAGGAGTAGTGATGGGCTTCTTGCAGTCTGGCTTAGTCATTGGTCTTATTGGGAATGTGATATTTATCCCTCAGTGCTACATTTTAGAAAGGACATTGGTATTTTCAGGAGAGGGTTACCAGGACTCAGAGCATATGAGGAGTGCTTGAAGGACAACGGGTGTTTAGCCTAGAGAGGACTTATGAGGAAATAGGCTTTTATGCAGGGTGTCCCCTCATTCCTGATTTGTTCTCTCCTCACCTTTGCCTCTTGGAATTCCTGATTTAGTTCAGAGTTCAGTTCTCTGTTTACATAAACCATTTCCTGATTTCCCAGCTACTTGTGCCACATATTCCCACATGACTTTGTATTTTGCACATACTTATGTATGTATACATTGTCTCCCCTCCTCCTTAAGGGCAGAGCCCCCGTTTTTTCATTTTTGTCTTTCTCTCCCCAGCAGCTAGCACAGGCTCTCAATAAATGTTTGTTGTTGACTGATAGGTTACTAGACATGACAGCTGACGTGTCAGAAAGTGGACTTGGTGAACAAAGGGGAGGGAGTGGATGTTGCTGAGAGGCAGATCTCTATGTGGAAAGAGTCGTAATTAGAGCTGTCCAAAAATGTAATGAGTTGCCTCCGAGATACTGAGTTTTCTCTTACTTGATCTCATAAGATCCTAGAACTGGAAAGGATTTGAGAGATGATCAATTCCATTCCCTCATTTTGCAGATGAGGCAGTTGAAGGACGGAGAGGTTAAGTGGCCTGTCTCAGACCCATGGTACTTGGGTGACAAGCACTTACCCTCTCAGCCTCAATTTCCTCATCTATAAAATTGAGATAATAATTGTGCCTGTCTCACACAACTGTGAGAATTGGATGGGACTGACATGAGTAAAGCACTTTGTAAACCTAAAATGATAGACAAGTGACATGCATGATTAGTAGAGCTATTAATCAATTACCAACATCTATGAAGAGCCTCATATGTGCCAGGTTTGGCTTTTGGGGGGAGGGAGGGGAAGCATATAATATGCAAGTCCCTGCTCTCATCCTTTTCAGATGCATTGATCCAGGGTAACTACATGAAGAGGTACTCACCCCTGGGAAAGACTACTGGAATGAGATAGCACTTGAGCTGAGCCTTGAAAGGGGATAAGAATTCCCTGAGGGGGAAGTGAGGAGGGAGAGCACTCCATGCATGACAGTGCAGCAAGAGATGTGGGGTCAGTTTAACTGGGAAATGATGCGTAGTCATGCTGGCTGAAGATAGACTGGTGTGGGGTTGTAAGGGGTTTGGCTCGTCAAAGAAAGTTTACATTTTTAGCCTAAATGCAATTGGGGAGCCTTTGGAGTTTCTTGGAATGGAAAACATGATCAGAGCTGTCATGGGGAAGGTGGGTTGAAGAGGGCAGAGAGTATGCAGGGAGAACAACGCAGAGGCTATTGTAGTAGTACATGTTGAGTTTTAAATGCCTGTAGAACAACTCAGCAGAGAGGCTCAGCAGGCAGCTGGAACTGTTGAATCAGAGCTCGATAGAAAGATAAAGACTTGAGAGGAAGATTTGTAAGTCATCTGCAGCACTGAAAAGAGAAAAGATTGCCGAATTTGGAAGTAGGAAGACCTTGGTTCAAACCCCCCTCCTTTCCTTAATCTTTCTGTGGCTTAGTTTCCTCATCTATAAAATGTGTCTACGGGCCCTTCCTGCTCTCTGTCTGTTATCCTGATATCCCTGCAAGAGATTATAACTGAATTCATAGGAGCTGAGGATTTGAGAGGGAGGAAGGTGGAGGGGGGGAGGTGAGGGGAAAGAGAGTGGAGAGAGTGTCCCACGACAGAACCCTGCGTGCTCTCATGTGTATAGAAGAGGCAAGAATGATGATCTTCCCTGAGTCCGAGAAGGAGGAGTTGTCGTGTGCAGGAGGAAAAGAACCAGGACAGAGCAGGCTCACTAAAACCCAGGGATGCAAGATTGATTATGTCAGTTGCTGCAAAAGAGGCCAAGGAGGATGAGAACTGAGAAAAGACCATTGGGTAGGTTTAGCAATAAGAGTTCTCTAGTGACTTGGAAGGGGTAGCATTTGAACCCAGATCCCTGACTTGAAGTCCAGCACTCTTGTTTCTCTACTGTACCACAGAAGGGCCTAGAGGCCCCTTGGTGGTAATGTTGGGGGCTTCTTGGCCAGAACGAGGTGCAGACTTTACTTAGCAGCCTCCAAAGTCCTTTCCACATGGAGATTCTAGGATTCTGTTACTGTAGCCCTAGGTACTCTCTTCCATTATACTTCATTCTCTTTTACTGAGTGTAGCCTAACTAATTCTCATTGTGTACTCTCTATTTAAACAGTTTCTTCTCTTCACTCAAGATCTGGAGTTTAAATAAGCTGTAAGTATTCAGAGTAGTCCCTTCAGAGTCTCATTTTATTATTTCTGTCACTGACGTTTTCCATTGTGATTTGATAATGAAAGCGGTTGATTTAATGGTCATTTCTGTGTTCAGACATTTTTCTTTAGCTATAAATTTGTTGATAAAGTTATTTAAAGTTGCGTATAGGAAAAACTTTTTGAGAAATTATTAATGTTTATGTTTATTTTTATTTTTATAGCTGTTTTTAAGAATGTTAATTTTGTGAATTATTTCATTTTTTTCAATGGAAATTTTATCATTATTCCTTAGCATAGTTCTGCTATTTTTGTCGAATCTTTAAATTACAACGTTACTTTGTTAGGAAGAGAATATATTAGTACATGTACTGAAACCTCTTCTACTTACCACCCACTAATAAATGTGGAATTTTGAAATTCTTAGTATTTGATGTGGGCTTCAAAACAACAGTTGCAGTCATTTCAATAAATACTTTTTGTGATTTTTGAAATCATTGGAATGTTAATACAGTTATTCTGTTGACAGTTTTGTTTTTAATAAGACTTTTAAAAAAGTACTTTGGAGCCTTTTGACAAAACTATAGCATCATTTCTAGGGAACATGTAATTAGGACACCCTGGGTCTCTCTTGGGGGTAGCTCGTCTTTGAAGAGGCAGCTCAACCTAATGGAGGGAGCACAGATGGGCCTCAAAGACTGGAAGACACAAATTCCTATTCCCCTCCAGACCTCTCCTGGCTGTGTGACCCTTAGCAAGTTTCTTAGCATCTCTGAGGTGGATTGTGATTGTGAGTCAGGCTTCTTAGATCATGGCCACAACCTGCTTGAAAAGAGGTTCTTGTTTTTAACAGGGTAACATTTACTAGACTAAAAGTTCTAAATTAATGTAGCGGCTCACATGGATGATACTAGCGCACAATTCTGACATACATCTAAGAACATTGTACGGTATCTTTCAGCCTGTAGTTCTGAAAAGGCTCAACAAAAATCACTGGGGAATGATTGCTTAATGGCAATAGACGGAGACTAGGTAGCCAGTATTGAGTTTGCTTTTTAGATTTTTGCATAGTAATTTACATTTAGACTGCTTTCCTCACAACTACTTGTGGGATAAGTAGTTGAGAATATTATTCCCACTTTACAGATGAGAAAACTAAGTTTCTAGTTTTTAAGTTTTCAGTTAGTATAGCATGGTAGGGTAGAACCTGTAGACTAGCATCATTAGGGTCTGGAAGAAACCTTAGAAATCGGCTCCTATCAAAAGCCAGGATCCCATCTCCAGCATGATTGTCAGCCAGCTTTGCTTGAATATGACCAACGATTGGAAACTTCAACTTTTCCCTAAAAGTTCATTCAATCTTTGTACAGATCTAATTACTTAGAGTATTTTCCCCTTATATTGAACCACTCACTGCCTCCCTTTCCATTCTGCTGATCCTAGCTCTCTTCTCTACATGAAAACCTTTCCCATACTGGGAGACTTGGCCTCTCAGCACTGAATCCTCTCTTTCTCAGACTATCTTCTATTCTTTCTTCTGATAGTCCCTCCTTGACCTAAGTTGAAACCCATTGCTCTCCTCTAGGTTCTTCCAGTTTATCTCTAGTCATTCTACAATATGCCCCCCCCAAATTGAACACATAGCTCTAGGTACAGCTTCCCAGTTACAACGCATTAGGAATACTGCCTCCCTTATAGATCTGGACAATATGCTTCTGTTAATACAGTCTGAGATAGCATTATTCATTTGATCATCTCATTGCACTATTTTGATCAAATAAAACCCCCAATTCTTTTAGTCATGGACTCTGCCTACACCAGATTGTCCTTACCCTGTATTGTTAGTATACAGAAATGGAGGACTTTTCAGCTTTCCATTGTATTTCACCCTTCCCTCCTAGCATCATTCTTTCATCCAACATGTTAGCCAGCTCTATAGCCCTGTGGCTTCATGCTCCCATCCAAGTGTTTGATATAAATATTGAAGAGGACAGGACCAAGTAGTACCACCACACTACAGATTCCCCTCTGTGTCAGCACCAGTCATTGTATAGCTTTGGCGTATAGTTCAGTTAGTGATTCAGTTACTCCAAGCCTAGTGTGCTTTCTACTAGGCTGTACTATCTCTCCTCTTGTACTTCGCTCCATTTGTTCAGCTATCAAAACACTTACTTCCAAAACACTTGGAAACTTTTGGCCGCTTTCCAGAGCTGGTTTTTTTAGATAGTTTGGGACTTTCTCAACAACTTCCGTTCCTTTGTCTTTAAGAATAGGATGTTTAGGCCTCTCGTTCAGTGCAGACTAGTCCTTTTCTGAGCTTTAGAGCAATAAAATTTAGAATTTTTTCTAATACCCTCAATATTAATAGTCTTTCTGAATGTTCCTAGTTAATCAGACTTCATACACGATTCTTTAAAGTAATACTTCTTTTAATACATTTTTAAGTTATAAATGTAATTCTGCTTGACAAAACTTGAAAACTCAGGCTGCCAAAAAGTGATGATATAGCCGTTTGCAGAAACTGACTGGACCTTTATTATTGAGGAGTTTGGCAGTTTACTGCAGGCTAGAGAGTCAAACCAACTTTCTTTAAAAAAAAACAACCAAGATCAAAGCAATTTTTTTTGTTGTTGTTCAAATACTTCTGATTTTCTAAGAAGGTTAGAAATAGTTTTAAGTATTAAAATGTAAAAGTTCAACTATCTCATCATGAAATAGAGAATATAACTTCTAGTTGTATGAGGTAGGTCACAGGTAAGCCCAAGGCATGGGTGTGGTCTCTGGTGACTTATAAACCTCAGGTTACTTTCTTACCAATATTCTCAATACTATTTTTTTTTTCTTTTTGGAGGGGGAAAGGCTGGGCAGTTGGGGTTAAGTGACTTGCCCAAGGTCACAGGGCTAGTAAGTGTTAAGTGTCTGAGGCTGGATTTGAACTCAGGTCCTCCTGACTCCAGGGCCAGTGCTATTCACTGTGCCACCTAGCTGCCCCTAAGTGTTCTCAATGCTTCATACCCTAGTCTTGAGTTGTCTAGAATATGAGTAACTGGGAGTGATCTCACTGATATCATCATTGTAACTGTAAGACTATATTTTTAAAATATACATTTAGTAGTAAGCTTTAAAAAAAAACTTGTCTTAACTTTAAAAGTCAATTCCTTGTGATCTTGGATTCATCCTAGCTATTGAAGTAATAATCCAGTGTTAATTTAAGTAGTCTTTCCTATAGGGTTAAAAAGATTTTCAGGAAGATATCTGAATTGTAACATCTTTAGGCCACTGAAAAAGCTGGAAAAACTTGATTTTCTTTGCTTGTATATGTGAAAGTAGAAAGGCACAGGAATTCTGAAAGAAGAGCTGGATTTGAGTGAAAACTGGGTCCAGCCCCATCTTTGCCAAGGTGCTTAACTTTAAGTTTTTGGCCTCAGCTCCCTTATCTATTTATTGAACAAAAACAAAACAAAAACCTTCCCTGGATTATAAGGATCAAATGAGATAATTCTGTAATTATTTTGTAAACTAGTAAACACTCTCCACATATCAGGTGTGCTATCCTATTTTTTATTTGTGTAAAGCCCCATTTTACATGTGAAAATTAAATAAGCGAAAAATGTTTCAAGGAAAATATCTAGGATTCAGTTTAATTTGAAGAAAGCCTATTGGTTTCAGTGATACTATATTTGGTCTTCTAAGTGCAGCATGCCCCAAAATGTAACTCTATGATTAAACCTTTGAATTAGAAAATGGTTCATCCCTCACTGATTTCCCAAATGTCCGCTTCACTTAGCTTTGACAAATATGATTTTTTAGCTTTCTGGTGAAGCTGTAGAATTTATTTGAAAATGAAAAAAACAAACCATTGGTTTTAAAAAGGTAGTAGATTTATTGAAGTCAAATCTATTCCCGTTTTGTATATGTGTTATTTTCATTGTGAAGAACTTCTGAGCGCTGAAAATAAAAATGTTTCTAGTTTGTTTTTGTTTCATAGGAAGGATTGTTTTTATTATTATGGAGGATTTTTAAAACTGAATTTTTTCCTTATAGGCAAGTCTAACTCAACATGTCCTAAACAAAATACAAAATCTTTCCCCCAAAAGTCATCTTTCTGCCAAACTTATCTATTTCTTTCCAGAGCACTACCATCCTTCCAATTTCCCAGTTTCACAGCCTCTAGTACCTTTGACTCAATTCTTTCTCAAATATCCAGATCCACAATACCCATCCATACCCAAATATCCATATGTTCCATGACTAGCTATATCTTGCTGTTTCTGTCTCTATCACATTTCTCTGGTTCTTCAGGTCAGCCAGGTTCCAAAGACTGACCCCTTGAATGGGACCCAGTGAGTCAGGGACAGCTCTATACCCTTTGGCAACAGGAAGCACCAGTTTCAGGAGATCTTTGCCTCTTACCTCAAAAGATTCTGGGTGCCATTTGTTTGAGGGGGGAATGATGGAGTAATGGAACATTGATCCCTAAAAGGAAAAGACCATGTCTTTGAAAGCAGTCCAGTTCCTGAATTTTCCCATCCATTTCACCAGCCCAGATCACTGGTGCCTCTGCCCAAAGCACTTGGCCCACCTATGTCACCTAATTAATTACTTGCCATTCCTCTCACTGTCTCACTTGGCCCACCCCAGACTACTTACCACTCCTTAGTCCCATCTAGATCCTTTCTCTGTCCTTGTTGAATATAAGCTTCAGTCTCGCCACCCCATTAGGTTGCAGGTTCATTAAGAACCCTGCCCGCTTCTATTGGCATTACTATAAACCTTGCCAGTTGACTGGAAGACGGTTAGGACATGATTTCACATTCCAGGGGCTGCTGCCCTGTGCCCTGACATTTCGGGGTTCCCAGCAACCCCAAACCTTGTCATCACTACTTGTGCAATCACAGCTTTAGTCCAGATTCTCATTACCTCTCCCCTGGACTATTGTAATGGCCTCCTACTTATTTTCCCTGCCTCAGGTCTTTCCCCACTCTGGTTTATCCTCTACCCAGCAGCCACAATGATTTTGCTTAAGCACAGGTCCTGCTCCTACTCAACAAACACCCATGGTTCCCTTTTGCCTTTAGGATAAAATACAAACTTGACTTTTAAAGCCCTTATAAGCAGACCCCAACCTACTTTTCCAGCCTTATTACATGTTACTCCCCACTTGCAGTCTTTAAGCTAGCTAAACTGGCCTTCTAGCTATTTCTCACACTGGATACTCCATCTTCTGTCTGTTTGCCTTTGCATTGGTCTTCCCTTATGTCTCCTAACCTCCATCTTATAGAATCCCTTCTTCCTTCCAGATTGGGCTCAAGTATTACCTTCAACCAAAACTTTTCCTGACTCTTTTTTTTCTTTTTGGAGGGCAGTTGGGGTTAAGTGACTTGCCCAAAGTCACATGGCTAGTTAGTGTCAAGTCTCTGAGGCCAGATTTGAACTCAGGTCCTCCTGACTCCCAGGCCGGTGCTCTATTCACTGCGCCATCTAGCTGCCCCACTTTTCCTGACTCTTAATGCCCTCCCTCCCACCCTTAATGTGGGGGGGGGCATATATTAGGTGCTTAATAAATGCTGCTTGCTTGCTTGATTACATAAAGATAACTTTTATATATGTGTACTTCACAGAAACTCCACATGCGAATGAAATACCACTCTTACTGGATTTTGAATTGCCTTCGCCATGGGACAGCAAATTTCTGATCAAACGCAAATGGTGATAAACAAATTGCCTGAAAAAGTTACCAAACACATCTCTCTGTTTCGAGAAAGTGGTTCTCTTACCTATGAGGAATTTCTGGGGAGAGTAGCTGAATTGAATGATGTGTAAGATTCCATTTTTTTTTTTCATTTTGTTTTCCTCTTATGCTTCCATGTAATGGCTATATGATAGATGATCCAAGATGCTCTTTTCTGAAGACCAAAAGCATTGTTTAATTGCAACATATTTTTAATATCCATTAATTAGTAAATGTGATATAATGTGCAAAACACTCTACCTAATCATGTAAGAAGAATTCAGTGAGATCTGGGAAAGCTGTGGCATATAGGAAAAAGAGCACTGATAATAATTTAGAGCTATAGGGCAAGGTGAGTCATGGCGTCCAAGCCCCGACCTGACGCCCACAGAGGTTGTGGGACTTGTCCTAAGATCACACAGGCTATCAGAGGGTGCACTAGACTTGTTTTGCTTGACCTCCATGCCCAGCACACTGCCCCCACACTGGCCTAGGATCCCTGGAGCCTGGGGGAGCCCTTTGCCTCCTGGGCCTTGGCTTCTTCTGCTGGGAAACCGGGACTTGGGGTTAGATAAGTTCCAGTGTCCCTTCTGACACTGAACTTAATTAGTTCATTAGATGCTGTGTCAACTCACAAAGAGCTTGAAAAAAATTGAAATAGACCACGTACATATGTATAGACTTGAAATAGATTTTGGATGCCAGCATACCAACAAATGCAAATTAATATTAGCATAAACTGATTTGTATTGGTTGAGAGTTTCTCAATTACGTTTCCCTATTCCAATTAAATCATAAGTCTGATTTTTAAAATAAAAATAAATTTAGTGCTGAGACAAGTACCAAAGGAGTAGTTAGTGCACTGACCTCAAAGTGCTTGATGAGGCTTCTGTGCATTAACCAACTTAGCTGGTTCTGCAAGGCCCTGTACATATACATTTGTTTGCTGGCTTGCTACTTGGTATATGTACTTTAAGAAATTATCAATAAGGGGCAGCTAGGTGGCACAGTAGACAGAGCACTGACCCTGGAGTTAGGAGGACCTGAGTTCAAATTCGACCTCAGACACTTGACTCTTACTAGCTGTATGACTGTATGATCCTGGGCAAGTGACTTAACCCTGGATTGCCTCACCAAAAATAAAATAAAATAAAAAATAATATCTGATATCATAATTTCCATATTTTTTCTGGCTAACTGAAATTTTGTTCTTTTAAACATCAAATTGTTTTTGGATAGAAATTTTTCCTAAAATAAATCATATTCTTTTATACTTTTAAAAAGGAGAGTATTCTGAACATTATGGTAAATTATAATCACTAGGTGTCACAGTTATGAATATCGAATGTACGTGACCCCCAGGAACTATTGAGGTTTTTTAAGACTATTTTTACCTATGTGCTAGATGACCCTAGACTGAATTTTACCATTTTTCCCTCTTAAGCTCATAGGTGCTATCAGCTGATCCATGTTACTGTATTTGTTCCTTGTTCATGCCTTTACCAGAACCAGACTTTGAAATTTTCTGTCATCCACTATGACACAGAAAAATAGCTAAGTTTCTTAGAATTGTTCCTAAAATGGAGAGGTGATCTGGGGGCCTCTCCCATGAGTCCAGTTGGAGATTAGTGTCACTTTGGACTCCCTCGAATTTCTCCCTACTCCGCCTTTTTTACCTTCCTTTCCCATGTCTTGCCTGTTTTCTGTATAGCTGAGGTTGCTAGATAGGGAATTTCTTTGCAGATACTATAATTTTGTAGGCATATTTATGAGACATTAAAGAAAGAATACTTTAGAAATCAAACTCTCTAGGGAAACTACTTTTAAATCCTGAAGACCTTTAAGCTTGAATTTTTATTCTGTCCAAAGTAGTAGTAATTGGAGCACTTCACATAGTTTGGGAATTTTCCGTGGACTGGAATGTCTTTATCTACAGTGCTTAAAGAAAAGGCCCCCAAAGTGTGCAGCCTGCTTGCTGAAAGTAATCACTTATAGGCTCAGTCTTTTAGAACCTTGCTAGGGATATATGTAAATGCCTTCCAGTGTGTAGAAAACCTTGCCCTTGGGGCACAAAGGGAAAAAAAAGATAATATAAGTCTTGTATAATCTTCTGAAAATGTTCATCAACTGAACTTACTGCTTATGATGTGAGTGAAGTGATTTGGTTTCTGGAGCAGAAGCGAGCTGGTTACACAAAGCCTGTTTCCTTGGGACTTGGGTGTTTCGCCAGTTCAAGGTTGTCTGAGGACCCACTGTAAGGTTAAACCAGCTAGAGGCAACTCTAGCTGGCCTGTCAGGCCTGCCTTCTTTTCCACTGACAGACTATGTTACCTGGGCCTGGCTCCTTACTTTAATGGCCTCATTTCCCTTGGCTACGAGGTACTTAAGAGTGCCACAGTCTGTGTAACGCCTAGAGATCTCTAAAGTCAGTACTTTTTAAGTCAAGATTTCTCCTTTCAGTTGGTGGTAAAGACATATCAGCTTCATCATCAAAGTTTTAGACTTTCATTTCTCCCTGAAGGACAGCCCTTAAAGCCAAAGAGACTCAGGTTTGAGTCCCATCTAGGACCCATAGTGACTGTATGGTCCTGGGCAAGTCACATAACCTCTCAGTGCTCTAGGAAGTTTTTTAAGACTATAAGTTGCTGGCCTGTATTGGTAGTTTCCATATGGGAGAATTTCATGTACCAGTGAAATCACAGCTCCAGGCCCTATCTCATCCCCTGTTTTCATGTTAAAGTAACAACCAGCAGAGGTGGGCATATTTTTTAAAAGATGCTTTAAGTTTGTTTTGCTACCTCTAGTTAGGATACAAATGGACTGAAAAAGCCAAGGCAGGTCCTGGCTCCTGCTGGGTGTCATGAAGTCAGAGGTTTGGGTTGAGGGTTTTTTGGCTTCATTGAAAACATGGCTGGGGTTGGGGGTAGGAAGTACATTTTCTCAGCTGAAAGCAGCATACACAACTTGGGAATGTGAAGAGTTAAACTTTGTTGTTTTTAAAAGTAGTATTTGAACTTGAGCTTTTGAAGTCTTTATTAGACTAGCTGTTGGTGACTTTTCAAGTGTGGGTGTGACTGCGTCACCTCCATTGCTCAGTGCACACCAGTGACTCCCTGTTTGCTCCCCGTTCTACCTTTCTAGTCTTCACACTTGACTCTGCTCTGCATGCTTTATGATCCAACTGCACTAGTCTCTTTGTAGTACCTCCCGTGCCTTGGCACTGGCTGTCCCCCTTGCCTGAGTTGTTCTGCGGCTTCCTTCATGATTCAGCTCAAAGCCCACCTTTTGCAAGACGCTTAATCCAGCAAAGGGCCTGCAAAGGTTTGCAGCTGGCCCCCCTAGCTGTTGGTGTCTTCCCTTCTAGTTACCCTGCAATACACCTTGTTATTTTCATGCCGCCTCCTCCATGAGAATGTCCCCTCTTTGAGGGCAAGAACTAGTGCCTCCCTTTATCTGCCCAGCACTTAGCACAGGCCTGACTTCTATCAAACACTTAAGAAGTGCTTGTTAATGGACAGATGGATTTAAAAAACGATCATTTAGGAACAACTAAAAAGAATTTACCAAAGTGATTCCATTTTGCATTTTTATAGCAAAATTCATTCTTTTTCAGAACTGCAAAAGTAGCTGCTGGCCAAGAAAAGCACCTTCTGTTTGAGGTACAGCCAGGATCAGATTCCTCTGCCTTTTGGAAGGTGCTGGTTCGAGTGGTGTGTACCAAGGTGAGAATAACATGCATTCCCATCACATTCACTTTAAAGCAGGCTCACAGATTGCAGTTTGGGCTGCTAATAAGGCCATTCCAGTTCATTATTTGGTCATTTTTCATACTGCACCAACAAAACTTGCTCCAATGCCTTGGCAGTACATCAAGGACCTTATTGTCCTTCCATAGTAATTTAGATTTGACTTCCTTTTCCTTGCTTGAAATCCCCAAATGTAATAACTCTAGTCTAGTAGATAACAAACTGACTCTAAAACTTTACTTAAACTAAAATATTTATAATTCTTAAATTTTACAATATTTAAATCCTTGAACTACATCATTATCTACCTCCCTCTGTTTAGTTCTTATCATTATTAAGTTGCCTTTATAAGGTACCTCTACCAAAAAGAACTCTTTAATCTCAGCTTTTGCGGAAAAATCTAGGCAACCTTATTATCCTCCCCAGGGAGATAAGATTGGGACGTTTTCTCTCAAAAGATGAATAACAGTGAACATTCAAACAACATGCCATATATCCTTAATATGTTGGTCCCTGTAAAAGTTTAAATGGAAGAAAGTTGATTTGGGTAACTTAATCAGAATTAAAAAGCTTTATCCAATTCTCTATGTCAGCCTCAGTGATAATAAACTTTAGAGAAGTCCTCAAAGAACAAAGACAAAAGGAGTGGTGGTGATTCCTAACTTGTGCAGATGCCTATAGCTATGAGCCCTATTCATTTCTAACTGAGGAAGGTTAAATCTCAGTTGCAACTGTTGGAAATTGATTTGGCGTCTTGACAGGGCTGTCGCCATGATGTCTGCTGAGGAGCAGCTGACCTTCGCAGCATTAAGTTTACAACATGATCGCTGCGTACAGTTACATTAGGGAATGTTCAAAACACAGTTGAATGCCTTTCAGCTGGATTTGTCCATATGGAAAATTGGATTAGCGGACAAGGAAAGTCCAGCATTTTTAGGAAAAACATACTGACTGACATTGGTATTATTATTTATCAGCCCAGGTACTATTATGACTTCATGGAATATGAGGGTGTTACAAGCTTTGGTAGCATCCAGAATAATTGTGACCCTTTCTGGTCATTATGGGCATTTTTTTTGCTAAGAAATGAGGCAAAGGGTTGTCTAGGTGGCACAGTGAATAGAGCACCGGCCCTGGAGTCAGGAGGACCTGAGTTCAAATGCGGCCTCAGACACTTAACACAAAAACTAGCTGTGTGACCTTGGGCAAGTCACTTAATCCACAACTGCCCTCCAAAAAAAAAAAGGCAAAAAAAAAAGAAATGAGGCAAAGAAGACATCACTCCAAAAACATACTTAAGGCCAGCATACAGCTCTCCTTCTCCAGAGAACTTTTACTCTGCATTCAAGACCTGTTGAGTGTCTTTTTGAAATCGTATAGAGGTGAATTTTTAGGACAATGTAATGCTAGTCTCTAAAAGGGGAAATGCATTCTCTGTTATTCATTTCATACATTCATTCTGGGGTATATGGACTATTCAGAGAGGACTAGCTCCTCCACTGTGAGAGCTTGCTGAGTCCTTTTCAAGGCTGCTCATCCATCTTTGGTGTCCACCTGGCATTCATCTGTGACTCCAGGAAGCTGGAGCATGTTCAGTGGCCACACCCTACTAAAACCATCTTGGTAGATGGGCTAAACCAGGGTGAGGGTCCATGAGTTAGTGAAGCAGGTTAGGGAGCAAATGAAGGTTTCCCTTGTAGAATGAGTGGATGAGAACAAGTTGGTCCAATGGCCCGAGGGCAGGTGAAGCCCTTAGACCTTGGTCAGGCGTAGAAGATGCCATGGTCATCCACTGCAGCCTGGGCCATCACCAGTAACCTGACTTTTGTCTTGCCACTGGACTCTGATGATTCTGGAAATGAGGGTGAGGCTGACGACTTTGTGCAGCTCTGCCTCACTTAGATCCAGTTTGCAAGCAAGTCAAGATAGCCTGTGACGTCACAGACAACAACCACAACTTTCCCTCTAAGCAGCTGAATTAGTGTGAAGCCTGCCTGAAGATGACTCAGTTTATGCTGTTTAAAATTCCTTTCCCTTCCTTTCTTGATAATATTCCTACCAAAGCAAGGGCAAAAAATGGCAATTTGTGACCTCCGAATGTTCTCAGTGAAATGTATGTAGTTTGCGTACACTGCTTTTTCAGTGTGTGCTTCTCTCTAGCAAATTCTGAGCACAATACTAAAGCGTATGCTCTTAAATTAGATCTTTAGTTTTAAAAAAGGCAGCCACTTTTCTTTTGACCCTGCATCCTTTATCGGTACATCTTTCTGCAGTTAGTCAGAAGCAGGTCCTTAAATGTGTTTGAGTAGTGAAGAAAACTGGCAGCCAAGTCTAGTCTGGGCCTTCATTTGAGTCATTCTATTGATTTCAGAGATTTCTGAGGCCCTTTCTCATATCCCCATATCAGGTGGAGTGTATGAAAACTCACAACTTTTGTATTAACACTGGGGTTCTTAATGTGTATTGTGTCACGGGCCTTTTTGGCAGTTTGGAGAAACCCCTTCTCAGAATGCATAAACTAAAATATACAGAATTACAAAGGAAACCAATTATATTAAAGTTCAGGATTTTTTAAAATTGTCTTTTTTAAAAGGTCATGAACTCCAGTTTGAGATTCCTCCATCTAATGAATGACCCTCATAGAAGGCGACAGGGAGACCCAGAGAGGACAAACTACTCGCCTCAGTCACGTTTGAGTAGCAGTAGAGCTACTGACTGTTGACATTGTCTTTTACGTTTTTAGATTAACAAAAGCAGTGGAGTTGTAGAAGCTTCAAGAATCATGAATTTGTATCAGTTTATCCAGCTTTACAAAGATATCACAAGTCAAGCAGCAGGGGTGCTGGCACAAGGCCCTACTACTTCCCAAGGAGCTGCCGAAAGCTTGTCATCAGTGTCTTCCTGTCAGGCCAGCATTTGGATGGGAAGGTATTCTCCTGCCTCGTGGCACGTTGGGAAGGGGATAAATCTCTGAAGGACTGGAAAAGACCTTTTTCAACTGTGGACGCTACTCATTTACTTGGTGTTCTTTTACTTTACAATCTGTTCATTCAACAGGCGTTGCAATTAAGTGCCTTCTGTATGCCAGGTACTGTTAGGTCCTTTGGTTAAAAAGATAAAATCAAATAGTTATTTCTTTTGCTGTTTCACCCACATTGACAGGATATTTTGAACTAAAAGTTAGGACATGTGATCTGACGAAGTATTCTTTCTGTAAAACCACCTTCCAGTCTGGAGTCTTTGTAAAAATAGCCTCAGTCGGTGTCCAGATGATCTTTATCCTGCTCAGGGCACATCTGGCATAGGGTGTTCAGTTCTGGGCGCCGTGTTTTGGGAAGGACTTTGACAAACTGGAACATGTGTGAAAGAGGGCAGTCAGAAGGGTGAGAAGACTGTGCCATAGCCTGGCCTGGGTATGAGGAGCACAAAGGCTCTCCACTTTATTTAAGGGTGTTTTTGTGTCAGAGAATCCCCTTGTTCTGCCTGTCCCCAGTACATCAGACCAAGAAGAGCCGGGGAAGTTGCAGGGGCATGAGTTGGTTGGTATGAAGCCTCACTTAGACCAAGAAACCATGGAGTTCAGAGCCAGGATCAGGGAGCAGGTTCACTCCTGAACTGTGGGTGGGACTAGATGACCCCTTCAGGGCCTAAGAACCTGCTCCAGGACCCTCCTCCTTGTAGGAATGATAGGAAAAGCCCTTCAGGAAGTAACTTAACAACGGCAACTAGGTAACTAGCCACCTGCAGCACTTGTTACATTTTCTCATTTGGTCCTCACAACAAACCTTCGAGATAGGTGCTGTTATTATCCACATTTTACAGATGAGGAAACTGAGGCTTAGAGTGGGTAAATGCTCTGTCCAAGATCACACAGCTAAGTGTCTGAGGCTCGACTTGAATGTAGGCCTTCCAGACTCCAGGTCTAGTACTCTTCATTGTTGCCTTTAATACAGCAGAAGTACCCACAATGAGGGCATCTTTGCTGATCCAAAAAGATCCTTGGATCCGGCCTTAAAGGATGTTGTCAGAGGACACACCTAATTGTAGGATGGTCCTTAGAAATTCTCATGGTAATGGGCACGGAGTCAGGGCACCAAGTTGCAGAGTTGCATTGACTTCACTCCTGGAGAAATGGAGTCTGCTTCCCTTTGTTTTGGCTGTGTTTGGGGGTTGGGTTGGCCAGGACTTACATATGCAGGTCTATTCTTGCAGGCTCTTGGGGGGCAGGCCTGCTTCATTTCTGTCTTTGGCCCCAGGCCTGAGCCCTGGGAGGTGCTGAGTAACTGCTTGGGTACTACTATCATTGATATACTAGGGAGATGGTTACTCTTTTACAGCTTTCTTTGCCTTCTGTCTTATGCTTCTAGAGAGGAAAAGTTTTCCTAGGTTGCCACTTGACAACTTTCCAAACTTCAGTTTATAAATGCCTGGAAAATGGCTGATGTGGGCTCAGACCCACTAAGATCCTGCCTTATTGTTGCCCAGAGTAAACTGAGGGACAGAAGTTGCCATCGACAGGGCCTCTTACTGCAAAGTTCAGTTGACATTTCTCTTCATGTGGCTTCATTTTAGAGTTTTTTATGAGCCTATTCCTTGACTGACTTTTTTTTTCAAATAACACCGTAGGGAAATTTGAACTGAGAGGCTGCGAGCAGCATAGAATGTTTGCCTACAGCGTGTCCCCTTTCATCACATCCTGTTTACATTACAGAGGCTCACTTAGTATTAAGGTTTTAGCTGTACTAGCATTACTGCAATGCCAGATGCATTTTAAAAACATCTTAGGCAGTGTTTAGGAAGGGCCTTATCTTTCTGGCATTTTAAAAGGGTCATTCTGTCAAAGACAGGTGTCTGCTGTGAACCATGTGTGAATATTTGTATTGGGCTTTTTGCTCCATTTATATTTTTTCTTGTGATCATTTTACTAAAAGGGAAGTGGGTGGGGTGGGAAGAAGAGCGTCTTTCTTTGTGGTAGATGAGTACTTGAGCCTACCCAGAGATATTAGTCAGTAAGTATGTATTTTATACCTACCGTGTTCCAAGTTGTGAACTGGGTGCTGAAAATTCAGACACAGAAGAAAAAGTGATGTAAGACAACATTTGGGGGGAAAGCTAATACAAGAAACCTAGACCTAAAGAGGGCCTAAAGGCTTCGTGCCGAAAATGGCTCTTGGTCTGAGTCTTGGAGGAAACTGGGGGTCCAGTGGGGGAGGAGCTGAAGAAGTGTATTCCAAGTGGTAAAGGGAACAGGGGGTAGGCAGTACAGTGCAGGTGAGTCTTAGTGTTTTTGAAGGGTGTCATGGGGAGGTAGAAAGGGGCCAGATGGTGAAAAGACTTAAAGCCAGAAGGTTTATATTTGATCCTAGAGGTAATAGGAAGCCACTGGAGTTTGCTGAGTAGGGTAGGGAAGGGGGTCATGTGATGAGGCCTTTTATCAGTGTGGAGAGAGCCTGGAGACAGGGAGGCCAGTTGAGAGGTAATATTTTTCAGTAGACGTTTATTAAATGCCTGTTATGTGGGAGGCAAATCCCCCAAAACAGAAGAAACAGTCCCTCTTCTCCAGAAGCTTTCTTACCCCAATGTTTGTTGAGATTTAATCTTTTGATTGCTTGGTTATAATCTTACTCTTCTGTCTCATACCTGAAGGTCTGGGCTTCCCAAAGAAATCAGGCTCCTCAAGGCCTGGAACCAACACTTGGCTCCAGTAACACAGTAACTTTGTTACTGTACAGTAACATTGGTCTCAAATTCTGGTAGTAGGTAAAAGTGAAAATGTTTTCTTCCTTGTCTCCTGTAAGGGGTCTGGGCAGGCAGGGACTGAATGAACTGATTAGGAAATAATTTGACGAATTTTTCCTCATAACGACACAAATGACCAAGAAATCAGCCTTTTTTAGTATTCATCTAAGGTCTGAATGCCAAAATGTGCATGTCTGATTAGGCAGGTAGTGGCTGCTTTAAATGACGGTGTAGATCGTCTGTATGTGACACAAACCAGAGTCAATCACATCCTTGTGCTCTTTGTCCGCGTTACAGAGTGAAGCAGCTGACTGATGAGGAGGAATGCTGTATTTGCATGGATGGGCGAGCTGACCTCATTCTGCCCTGTGCCCACAGCTTTTGTCAGAAGTGCATCGATAAGTGGTAAGAAAATAACAGAACTGTTCGAGTCATTGTGGGCACTAAATGAAACAATAGATGTGAAAGCACGTGTTCATTTAAAGAGTTACTGAGATGGGTCAGAGACTGTAAGGAGCCCCAGGGACCAGTTTTACAAATAAGGAGTAACTGAGAAGGGGAGTGGGGAGAAGTGACCAAAGCTCCAAAGTGAAAGACAACAAGGAACTCTTATTAAGTATTGGGGGCTTTTTTTGTTGACTAATATTTAGTTGATAGGAGGATTCTGGTTATTTTCACACTCTCATCTTTAAAAATTTGGCTCCTGATAAGTGTAAGAGAGAGTACAGGGCCAGGACACCTGGCTTCTAGTCCTACTTGGGATTCTGTCTTTGTGACCTTGCACAGTTACTTCTGAGTCTCAGTTCCCTTATCTGTAAAATTATGGAGTTGGATTAAATGATCTCTAAAGAACCTTTCATCTCTGATTATTCTATGGTAAACTTCTTAATTTTAAAATTCTTTCTCTTTCTGGTAAGAAAAGAGGCAAGAGTCCTTCATATTTGATCCATATTTAGAACAAGAGTGCTTCTCTACCCCACCCCAAACTTTCTGACTTCCATTTGAGAAGAGTGGATGGGGTATTAGGGTCTTTGGATGATCTCTGAAAGTACGAAGACTGGTGTACTGACCCCACTTCTGCCACATGCAAGCCCATGGCCTTCTGCTAGTTGCTCACTTTAATTTCCCCTTTTACCAAAGGAGGAAGCCCCTTCCAGCTCCAGAGCTCTTTGATTCTATTTTACCCACAGATGACAAAGGTTTCTCTGGCTTAAGTGTGGATTTCTTCTGGGAACCTAGAAGAGGTTTTGCTATTAAAGAAAGGAGCTACCATTTGTTAGTACATTTGTCGTTTAGTCTTTTTTTCTTGTTGGCTTCTCCTGTAGGAGTGATCGGCACAGGAACTGTCCTATCTGCCGCCTGCAGATGAGTGGGGCCAATGATTCTTGGGTTGTATCTGACGCACCTACAGAAGATGACATGGCTAACTATATACTTAACATGGCAGATGAGGCAGGCCAGCCTCACATGCCGTGAAACTGGGGGCTTTTCTCGGTAACTTGGGCTGTAAATCCCGTTTGGGGATGGAGTTGAGTACAGGGCCATCAGTGTCATGAACACATGAAAACTGATTCCTCCCTTCCCCCCATCTCTATTTTTGCCACTCTTTCCCACAGTTTATTCCATCCCTTTTGATAAATTTCCTGAGTCTTTGTTTTGTTTTAATCGAAATCTAAATTACTGTTTTAAATCTTTGTACATGAGCCAGTCTTACGTTGGTAGGTATCCCAGTAGGTCCGTGGTCTTCACTGAGAATGCTTTGGCTGCTACTTAGAGAAGCATCATTTGGAGAAACTTCTGAACACTGGGTTTAGGTAGGCATGTTAGGTTTTGATCAAGCCCGAATGGTCAGCAGTCATAGCTTTCTGACACACAGACTGAACCCAATTTAAAGCAACTGAAAATAGAAAATAAATCCACGTGCTTGTTACTACTAAGCTAGTCGTTTTACTGGAATTTAAGGAGTTGGTTATTGCCCCCTGCTGGTTAATTGTGACTCCATTAATGATCTCTGCAGGAAATAACCACAAATGCTTCCTAATCAAGCAGTTTGTGATTCAGAGATAATAGATGATAAAACCTGTATATTTCAAAGGGAATAAGAAATGTAGAGCTTCTGAAATTATTTTTGCTGACAAATATTGAGGAGGAGGAAGACTCACTGTGGACTGCTTGATGGTTTCTAACACCACTTGTACAAAATTCTGGGGTTTGCTAGGGACATTTTTCTTAATAGAAAAGCTCCAAATTCTATACTTTCAAACTCTACATACTGGAAGCAAATCTCTACTAAATGATAAATTACTCAGTATTGACCATGGTGCTTTTTAGTTTCATAATTTGGTAGCATCTTCCAGAGATTGTAGAATGCTCACACTTAGGAGGTTGAAAGGACAAGAAACACCGGTCCCGCTTCTTCAAGTATAGGACTTTCCTGAAACAGAGAGGAGGTTCTGACTGCTTGGATTAGAATATTCAGAAACAAAGGCGTAAGAATTCAGTCATAGGCAGTGTCCTAATAGCATTTCAGCCTCCTCATGAAAGGGGAAAATATTCACAAAGAAAAGCATTTGGTTTATCTTGACTATTATGTTAAGACATTCAGTACTACTCACCCGTTTTCTTGTATTTCAGCAAATGTATTGAAAACTCCAAGGGAGGCATTCTGACCTGTGTAGTTAGTTGCAAACACATGAATTGCCATAAGCACTGGGGCAGATGATTTATGTTGTTTTTTCAGGGAGTGGCTGAAAGTGGCATCTAGATTGCATGTGTAAATAGAAGGTTCTTTTTTTAGCAAGTGTGCAAATAAAATTAATGATCCATTTGTAGAAAAAAACCTTGTCCCTTTCTTCCTGGTGTTATTATCCCCTCAGATATAGGGAAGGGGTCCGGGGAATGGCTTAGAGGTTCTGCCCCTTTTCAGATTTGTGACTCAGTTACTAGCTATGTGAGAGATGTTTGTGGGCTGCGCACCCTAGGACCAAGTCTGGATTTGTTTTCCAAGTGGTTTTGAAAGCCTAACTCAAACTACTTTTTAATAGTCACATTATATGTATACCATATAATACATTGGCCTTGCTTAAAAATAGAATTGCCAAGAAAACTAAATAGTTTCGCTTTCTCAGTTTAAAATGAACCATAGGAAACACATTCAGCACTGGTGCCTGGACGTTATTTGGATTTCAGTGGTACCCACTAAGTCGGGTCTAGAAGTGAGTCCCTGGTTTGAGAAATTATGCAGGGTCTGGTTCTAGGGCATTTACTCTTCAAACATACTTCATCGAACTGCGAAATGCCTCCTTTCCCCATTCCAATTTTCTTGTAATTGCATTAAAGACGTTTAATATAAAAGATTAAACATTTGTTTGGAATCTGTGAAAGGAGGTACAGTTGCAAGGATGAGGGTAGTAATGAGAACCCAGCCATAAACTGAGCATGAAACCTGCACAGGTTTGCAGGCCCCACTCCCCAAGTCCTTAAATAAAATTCCTTATGTCTTTACTGGCCGTGAGTGTAGGTGATTAATGACAAAGATAATGGATATAGTGGCTTCAGTTTTCAAAGCTACGTTATCTCATTGAAGCCTCCCAACAGCCTTGCAAGAGAGCGCCTCTAGTTATTAGCCTTATTTTACAGATGGGCACACTGAGGTTCAGAGAGGGATCACGCAGCTGGTGTCTGAGGCAGGATTTGAATCAAGGTCTTCCTGAGTCCATATGCAAGACTCTCCATAGCACCACACAAACAGCATCCCCTCAGCAGAAGCACTTTCTTCAGCCGACTTTCACTGTGCCATCTCTTGTGGGCTGGCCTTATACCATGTTCTTCCACGGAGTTAATGACCAGCCAGGAGGACTGAGGAAATCTGTTACTTAGGTTAACAAAACCTTTCCCGTTTTGCAAAACCACAGACTGACTGCTATGCAGTATCATCATTTTCACTAACCTCATCAAAATAAATGGGAAACTGACAGCCCCATTTCTTTACTAAGCTTTGCAGTTTTTCCTTTGCATGTGAATGAAAGTTTCTACAGTAGGATAAATTTAATTCCCGAAGTTGTAATTTTGCTTAAAGGTGAAGATGTAAACTTTTCAATCTTATACTCGAACTTTTGTAATTAGGAAGTGCTAAAATGCACTTGCTTTGCCAGGAGGTAGGGACTGTGGCATCATTTGTGCCTTCCAGAGCTGGTGATATCTCTCATGCACTCACTCTAAGGGACTGGGTTTGCTAATTGACAAAATGTCCTTTTCTTAAATGCACTAAAAGGGTCCCACAGTCTATTGATAACTATCCGATTTTAAAGTGGTAGTATGAGTTTGAATATGAGCTGCTTGCTTTCTTCTATACTTAGATGCAAATAGAGGAGCTGTGTTAAATAGCAATGCTTACTTATTAAAATGGCTTTCTTAAACTTCCCAAAAGGAAAGTCACATCTAAGTTTGCAGCTAGGGGGACAGATGGATAAATTGTGCAATAAATAATTTGGGGGAGGGAGGAGGAAAGACAGCTATTGAAATTGTTTTTCTTACAATTCTGTGGTTTACTATTGTTATTCTGTATTATAATTGGTTGAATCTGTGGATTAACTATAAATTGATATTGTTAGAGGGCTGTTATTTATATATTGTACATTGGGTTCTACTGGTATTTCTGACTGATTTGTGACCTTTTCTTCCTACTGTTTTTAAAAAAAGTCAATTAAATTCACTTGAGCTGGGTTATTGAAACCTTCCCCGCGCCCAGATTGCTGGAGGTGATAAGTAAGGTACTAACAGTAGGTGATGAACCAGCTGCTGCTTACTGCCCCAGCTCCTGTTGTAAGTGGCTCTGAGTGGTATTGGTGAATAAGTAGAGTGTTGGGGAGCATCAGGCTTTCAAGCAATTCAATTTTCAATTTTTATTTTCTTAAATAAGCCACATTTATTACATTTACCAAAGAATGGGGAGAAAACCATTTAAAAGACAGTGAGATTAGCTAACCATCTGTGTGGTTGGGCACAGGAGCAGAGATGTCTGTGAATGAAAACACAAGGGTGATCTCTTGTATAAGACTGTCTTTTTATCATATTTGTGGAAAGCAGTAAAGATAACCACTACACTATGCCTCCTGGTTGTGTTTGATTTAGGTACCTTGTGTATCTTTTCAGAATGAACCAGGGTGAAAGCAAAGATCCACACTTTCAGGTATCTATGATTTGCTCAGCATAGGGAAACAAGGGCATGGGAATTCAGATCTCTTCTGATGACTCAAGTCCTTGAGAGGTGCCTTTGAGGTAGGATCGACACAGCTGACAAGTGTCAGAGGTTGGGTTCAAACGCATGTCTTTCACAAGTCAGAAAAACTCATTGCCCGTGGAGACTCAGCTGTGCTGCTGGTCTCTAAGTTGTAAAGCGAGGTGCGTGGAGATCACTTCAGAGGAGCAGCATGTGATGTGTTTGTGAAGAGGTGTAACTTGAATTGAAAACCGTCTATTCGGAGCTGGAAGTCTTGAAGGCCATTTCATCCAGGACCCCAGTAGAAGGCCCTCTCCTTGCTTTTTAGGCTATGACTTTTCTCCTGTTACAATATTTATCCCGGGTGTTTCTGGAAGGGAAAAACAAAAGCAAAACTGCAAAAGACCAGATTCTATGTAGTTAATATTCTTTTTAATGTAGTTACCACTGTATTTTAAAACATTGTTCAGGTAGAGTGGGTTGCTGACATTATCTCATTACCCTCAGTTATATAAGACAAATGAAAAAAGATGAAGATTTTTACTCAGACAGCAAGAGGTCATTGTCAAGACAAGAGCAGTCCAGAAGCACGTGCCTTGCCGCTGTATCTCCAAGATCAGAAAGTAGAAGGCAAAAAGAATGGTGGGTAACTGCGCATTGTGTTCCTAAGGCCATATAATTTGTAGCAAAAAGGAAAATGTGTTACTAAGGCCAGTTAGGTTAGGATAAATCACCAGAGCTGTCTTTGCCACACCTTGGAAAAGCAGCATATTATTGTGCTACTAACCCAGCAGACACATATTTGGCAGTCACCAGAACAAAAACCAGTAAATGCCACTGGACAGAAACACACTGGTGCCCAGAACATTTGTGAGTAACGAACGGCTGTGCAAATGATCCGATCTAGAACAGCCCCTGCCTAGCAAACAAATCTACAAATGAAAATAAGTGCACCCTAGGCATGTTGGAACAGGGGAAGAAAGGAAGAGAAAGCAGCTGGTCAGTCCCAGCAGAGGCACTCTGGGTTTCTGTGTGCAGCCCTGTGATCCTGGTGAAAAACCAGACACTGGTGATCTTTGGCCACTGGTGAAAAACCAGAAGGCCCTGTCTCTGACCCTGCTCGCACTTGACGTTTTCCAAGCTTGTTTTCTGAGAAGCATTCACCTGCTGCATTCAGTAATTTAGGGTAATGCTTCCCCCTAATCTTCAGCCCCACCCCCCACTTTCTTAAGCGGAAAAAAAGGGGAGCTCAAACAATGTTGATATCTGAAAACATGTTCACATAATCGAGCAACTGTCTCAACAGACTTTAATTCCATTTCTTTGAAACAGGGTGCGTCTAAACATCTAAAATCACACTGTACAATAGTTATATACATTAGTGCAAATGCATACAATTGGGGCTTTTCTAAGAAAGTTACGTGTCAACGTGGGCAAGGAGTTTTAACTCAGGAAATTATTTTGCTACAAAAACCAACAGCCCCCATATTTCCATGGCCAGAGAAAGAAACAAGAAGGATCTGAAGTCTAGTAACCATTTTTGCACACAAACAGGTTCCACTAAGTCTGTAATAGCTTCCCCAGGTCTCTACGCACCTACAGAAATACAGAGGAACTTAACTACCAAGCTCAAGTCATATGTACATGACATTAAAAACATTGGCAAGGAATAAATTGGGAGTTGAAATTCAGATCTCTATTCTAAGAATCACTTCACTACCCTTTACTAGCCCAGTTAATTGCCCTCGTCTAATCACTGAGGTCACCAGCTAATGATCTCTGGTTGATCACATGGGGAAAATCTATCCTTTGTTGTCTAGGGAGATGATGATGAAACCCAGGTCTTCATTCTTTAAAAAGCAAAAAAAGGGACGGAACATCCTGGTTTTTTTACAGGATGCAAAAGTAATGCTGGAGAGGGAGGGAGGTGCTGGGAAGGCGTGGGACATCAGGCAGGCCTCCGCCTCTCTCCAGCCAACTTCTGAGATTCTCTTCAGCTCCAGGGTTAGGTCCCTACATTTGCCCTTGTTTTCCTAAGTGGGACTAAGCTTTCTGTTTTAAGTGTCTCAGAGCCGAATCCCTGTTCCCGGAAAAACAGTGTTCATTGGTGAAAAGGGGCTTTCAGAAAGCAAGCCCACATCCTTCATGGAAGGAGCAGGCGATGCACAAAGACCAGGCTCCATGCTGTGACTTTTGGCAAGTCCTTCCCTCCCCTAATCCTCTGTTCCCTCACCTCCAGAATGAGAGGTTTGGGTTACTAGATCATCCCTATGGTACGTTCCTGTTCTTTTCTGTGATCCTATACATGAATGCTTATAGTGGTATATGGAAATCTGAACAAAAGTGATTAGTAAAAATACCTTTTAAAAAATAAGGCTAACCCAGGCATCCTGGTGTCAAAATTTAGTGGATGTATCTTACTCTACCCACCATTTAGTGCCAGAGACTTAATTGGCAATACGATGTGGCCTCTGACAGTGGGAAATACAATCTCTTTCATGCAAGTCCTGGCAGTCTTCCGAGATGTGTCTGGAATACTAAGAAAAAAGCACAAACCAGCCCAACTCCCCAAGGCAGCTCCTAGGCCCCACTGCACACAGCACAATTATCTTGGCACCTTAGAGTCCAGTTATGCTAGAATAAGGAAGATGGAGGTCAACGTGAGAGGCCCCTGAACAGCATCCTGAGCCTTCACTTTCAGGGAGACCCTGTTTGGTCCTAAGCAGACTCCCCTTTACCGGCATCCACCATAGCAGGCAAGGTTGAAACCAGCATTTTTCAGGGGCGTGTCCCAACACTGAACCTACTTAAACAAAGCTGTAATCTCTTCTGATTTCATGGCATCAGACAGAAAGCTCAGCTCATTGCATAAGGTCTCATATCTAAAAGCCATCCGGATCTGGGCAACATTTGTCTTTCGAATATCATTTCCTTCAGGTCCTTCTTTATAATAATTTGGTCCCAAAAACTTTTGCTTTTCCTGCAGAGAAATAAAACACACAAACAGATTAAGCCCAAAGCCCTTGCAAAGTCGATTCAAAGAATATCAGGTCCCCACTACTCTATAGGGCACTATGCCAGACTGCAGGAACAAGGACAAAGACAAAAAAAAAAAAACCTGCCTCTGAGCAGCTTAGAGTCTTCTTTCTTCTGTATCCTACATTACTCAGACATTAGTACATCCCCAGCATCAAAACTTAATGGAATTTTGTGCTGTGCCTGCTCTACCTGGCATTCTATTCTACAAGAATGGAACGGCCAAAGATGGTGGATACAAATACATCCTGGAGGCAGCCTGAGCTGCAGCTATTCTGATGATGATGATGATAATAAACTAATAACTAATATTTCCATCCTTTAAAAGTTTGCAAGGTGCTTAATATATATTTTGTATCTATTTATTAGATAGTTCAATATGATAAAATAAACACCCAGCATCTATGTGCCACACACTGTGCTAGGGATACAAACAAGAAAAAGCCAGTCCCTGCCCTCCAGCAGTTTATAATCTAATGGAGGAAGACAATGTACAAAAGGAAGGCAAAAAGGGTGAGGTTTTCTGGAGAAGGAGGTTCCGGGTGGCATGATAATGATGGTGTAAAATCAGAAGGTCCTTGAGATCAGGAACTGTCTCACTGACATTTTGTGTCTCCCCTGTCATCCATCCTAGTGCCTTTTACATATGAGGCATTGACAAGATTATCGTTGAAGGTAAGCCTGGTCTAAAGAGACCACGGTGGCAGAGACCTCAATTGAAGGAAACGCTTTAATCTGGATACCTGGGAACTAAGACAATAGGCAAGGGACCCCTGCTGAGGATGGCGTGGACCTTCTACACCCTTCTGTAAGGTGGTGTGGCTGTATGGCGACTGCCCCCTAGGCCTGAGGGAGCCCCAGGCAGCTGACCATCTTCATGACTTAGTGGTGAGAGTGTTACATATGGGGTCAGGAATACCTGGGTCTAAATCCTGCCTGAAAAATCTAGCTGAGATCTTCAGCAAGGTCCTTCATGTCTCTGAGCCCCAATTCCATCTATAAAATGAACTATTTCTGCACCTTTTGTGAGGCTCATGAATGAAAACCACTTTGCAAGTTTGAACATGCTATCTAAATAACAAATACTGTCATCTCCAGGACACGGAGCACAAGCCCATGCTTCCCTCCACTGCCTGGATCCACAGCAAGCATTCATTTCAAAGGGCTTGGAACTTTGCTGTGATGTACCCTCCCAGCTTGCAGACCGACCCTACTCACTTTGTGGGACAGCCCGCTCTGGAGCACACTGTTTCGAGCGATTTCACACAGGTCACACGTGCTGAGCTTCCACACTTGAGCTGCAATTGCATATTCTTCCATGAGGGCTTCCTATAAAAAAAAAATCACATTCATTAGCCTGTAGGAGAGCGCAAAGCCAAGATGCCAGTCAGAAAGACTAAGAGCAAAGGATACTTTGCAGGGACCATTGAGACTCCTGGAGAGAAACTGTGGGAAAGAAAGCCTTCTGGCTTCCACACTCACAAAGGCCTTAATTCCATGGCTACCTCAAGTTCAATTAAATCCATCAAACATTTATTAGAAAGATCTGAGTTCAAGTCTTATTTCCAAAACATCTTGGTTGTGTGACCCTGCACCTGAGGCAGCTTTCTAAAGCTTTATTTAAGCTGCAGAATAGCTGAGTACCGACATGGAGAGAGAGAGCTCCCTTGGCAACCAAACACCGCTCATTGCTGAGTGTACATGGACACTTTTCTACTGGAGGGTAAGAGTGAAAGGGAGAGCCCTTAGATTCAGGAATCACTGGCAATATGGCCTTATGTATGGGGCTTGGAATCTGTTCCCTGCTGTCACAACCAGGACAAAACTAGCCTCTCAAATTAAACCAGTAATCTAATAATCGCCAAATCCAATGGTCTTTTCTCAGTTCTTGTCTTCCTTGACTTCTCTGAAGTACTTAACACTGTTAACCACACTCTCCTCCTCTTCCTTGGGTCCTCATCCCACCAATCTCTCTTGGTTCTAGTCCCGACTACCTTGCCTTTTCTTACTTGTCTTACCATGGGTGGTCCCCAAGGCCTGGCACAAAGTAGGCACTTAAATGTAATGAATAAATAGTAAAGTTCATCGTCAATGGTCTAAGCCTTACTGTAACTATTACTAGAATGAGCTGGGACACAAGCATTTATTTGAGAGCTACTATGTGCCAAGCACTGTGTTAAGCGAGCACTTTACAAATAACTCATTTGATCCTAACAACAACCCTAGGATATAGGTACTGTCATTATCCCCACTGTACATTTTAAGAAACTGAGTCTGAGAGCGGTTAGTTGTCACTGCCTAGGTCTGGAGAATCTGACCAATGGTGAGAAGCTCCTCCCCAGCACTCACTCACCTTGGTATAATGGAACTGCATGGGGTCATCTGTGGAGAGGGAGACATGGAGTCCCTTGTGCAGAAACTCTCGTAATGGGTTTTTGGAATATTCTAAGAACAGGCTGTTGTTGCTCAGGGGAGACATGGCGATGGGGATCTGGGCAAGGTAATAGAGGTACTGCAAGACCGGGCTCTGGGGAAAAACAGAAGAGGGATCTGTCATCGTTAATCAAGACAATTCCAGATAACAGGAAAAGAAAGATTTCATCAGTGGAAACAAAGCTTAGGCTGCTGTGTCTGGGCAATATTTGTTTCAAAAGGATGTGTGAGATCCCTGTCACACCACATGTATGTGACTCCATGGGAACAGGGAGGCTCCAGCCTAGAGCCCTCACTGCTGATCCCCACCCTCCACGTGCCTGAACGTCTGGGTCAGTCTCCCTTCAACTACAGCACCTGCCACCTGAACCAACATAAAAACTTTGTCCCTTGGTTCCTGGGGATTTCCCAGCTCGCTGCGGATGTAGCCCTTTTAACCTCTGTCCATAATAAGAGGAAGCCCTCCCCAACACCAGGCTCCCCAACAGGGGCCTTCATTGACTGCTGAGTTTTCCCAGTCCCAGCTCCAGGGAAGAAGGGTTCAGCAAAAGGTCCTTGAAATATATCTCAAGAGCACAGTTCAGCCCTGTGGCTTTGTGTCTCTTGTGGTAAGATCAGCAGCCTTAGACAACTGGCAAAGCCAAACTGGAATTCCAGTTCACTCATCAATGTGAAAGATCTTACTATAGATGTCATCCCACTTAACCCTTGTAAGGTCCTGGAACATAACTGACCGTTGTCCATGAAACCCAGGTTTCTCAAACATCTAAATTCTACTGAGCCTCACGGAAAGTAGGCAGATAAATGGGAAAAAAGTAGAAAAACTTGAGAAAATTTGTGTAAAAACTGATGCAGAGAAGTTAGCAGATCCAGAACCCTGTCTATAGTGACCACAAGAAATGAGAACTGTGGTCAGCACAGGGACCTTGCCTAACTTCAGAGGCCTAGCCATGAAGCAAGCCACCCTCCTCCCAAAAGAGGTGGTCGACCATGAGGATGAAATGAGGCATACATTGCCAAACATGACCTCTGCAGTTCTGTGTTTTGCTTAGCTGTGTCTCTGTTATATAGGGCTGAAAATGGTAGTAATCAAAAACATTTTTTTTGTCAAGAAAAAATGGAAAGTGTTGGGGCTGAATCCATATGGGGCCAGACATGGGTGAACAAGGATTATGAGAATGAGAAATTTGAGTAACGTGTACAAGTGGCCAATGGATCACAGGATATTAGGTTTAGAGCTAAAAGGAATATTAGAGGTCATTGAACCCAACTCCCTCATTTTACAGATGGGGAAACTGAGGCCCAAAGAGGTCAAGGGCCCTACCTAGTATTCATATGTTCAATAGGTATTTGAGGCACCAATCAAACTCAGGTCTTCTGAATTCCAAGTCCAGCCCTTTTATTCATTATGTCATATACAGACAGACAAAGCCCCTTCCAAGGATACCTATAACCACTAAATATCAACCAGTTCAGTCTTAGGTTCCCAATTGGAGACATCCCTCAGGTTATCGGCATTGACCATCTCCCAGCAGTCCCTCTGACACCAGCCTCCACATGGAGCACCCCCCTTCTCACCTGGGCACAGTGAGCTGTCAGGGTCTCCCAGACTTTCCCCCAACTTTCCAGAGCTGGTGAGGACCTTCAGGTTTGCTCAAGACCCCCCCAAGAGGAGTAGCTTCCCAAAGGAGTACAGCCATGAAGCTCTGAGCATTGAGAAGGCAAAGTTGGGGTCATCATCAGCCAAGTGCACAGATACCTACCTTCTTGAGCAGCAGTCCATGGGAGATATTATCAGCAGTCAGGAAAGCAGAGACCAGATGGGTGATGGAACCGGCCTCCCCACAGTGAGGCCGGAACAAGAAAGTGCTCATTCCCCGTTCCCTGTGGGACAGAAGACGAGGCTAGTTTGGCAGGAGCTACCTAGGACCAGATAGGCAGTGAGGCCCTTCAGCTCCACCTTTCTCAGTTACTCCCCATGTAGTAAATTGCCCCTCCTTCAGGAGGAGGAGTGGGGCCAGTCACTGAATCTAGCCTCAGAGGGCATCTAGTCCACCCCATACCTGGACACAAAGCCCCTGTACAGTGTTCTTGACAAGTGGTCCAGAAGAGTACTTGTTTCTTCCAACAGAATATAAGCTCCTTGAGGGCAGGGTCTGTATGTATTTTTGCCTGTATTTTGTCTCCTATAATGTTAATGGGATTTAAGATCTTCCCTGCCCATTAATAGGCCTTAGGTGGGGCCCATTAAGTGAAGCTTGCTTAGGGGAGGTTTGCTTTGTAGGAAGACCTTCACAACTTTTGCTAATTTACAATTAGGTACTAAGTCAGGAGTCTTGTGATATATGTAAAGCGTTTAGTTGATTCAGGCAATCAGAGCCCTAACTGTAGGTCTTCGTTTTTCTGTTTGTATTTTCTTTGTGTTCACAGTGCTGACTTTTCCCCTAAACTAGTGAATGTAATTAAAAAATATTATTGACCCCTTAAATAGCTATCTTTCCTAGTAAAGCAGATCTTCTAAGACCTGTGCTAGCAGCCATCCTGGGGATGCCAGCGTGGGTGCTGCTACATCTCCCCAGTGCACAGCATATATTAAGGGCTCAGCCCTCTCTGTCTACCACCCTGCAGGCTAGCACTGATGTCTCTGAGATCTAAAACCAAGCCACCCCCTCTGCCATCACCCCCAGCTGATCCTAGCTCTTCTCATCTCCACTCAAGATCCTTTCCCTCCCCCCCTCCCCACCCCTAAACCTTCAGTCCTTTTGGGCCTTGCCTACATTGCCTCTCCAGGCTCTCCAAGGCTGTCCCAGACAGCAACAAAGGGGTGAACAGCAAGGTCCTGTGTCCTCCAGGAGCCTGGCTCAGGGTATTAGGAGATGCTGCCTAGCCATGCCCCAGGGACTTGTTCTCAGCCTGCCTCATCCTTCCCCACTGGTCTGGGAGGAGGAGGTGCTGACAGACTTGGCCTTAGCTCAGACATCCTCCACCCAATTAGGTCAAGGTGCTGTTCTCTGCCGACTTCCCACAAAGATAGAAAACAGGCCTCAAAGGTCAATGCTTGGGCTATTTTGTTCATCAAATATGCACAGTAATTAACTTGGAGAGCTCCTGTGGGAAGAGGCTGACCTTTTAGAGCCAACAGTGACCAACCACTGATTTTGGAGGAGCCAGACACAGAAGATGACGGAGAAAGGGAAAAAAGGGGAAAAATTATTTTCATGAAAGAAAGCATGCCCATGTTTTCCCCATCCTTAAAAACACCTTGCTTTGATCTGTCCATCTCTGCTAGCTCATATCCTCAATGTCCCCTCTTTTTCATGGATAAACTCTTTGAGAAAGCTGCCTAAAATTAGGGCCTGCTCTTCCCATCCTCTCCCCCTCTTCTGAACCTGCTGAAGTCTGGCTTCCAACTGCATCATTCAACTGAAACTGCTCTCTCCTAAATTACCAAGGATTTCTTAATTGCCATGGTTAGAAGTTCAACCCAGGAGCAAGGGGAGACCAAGGTCAGGGATTAGGACTTGCAAAAAACAGAAGGCAGAGTTCTAAGTGTTTAACTGTTAACAGCAGACAAAGGGGAGAAAGGGGCAGGCATGGGACATGTGGATAGACTCACACTGGGGTCTGGACCTAGGAGAGGAGGGTTAGGGTTAGCAGCATTTAACTCTGAGTAGGTGAGGATGGAATCTAAACTCCTTGTGGGCAGGGACTATTCCCAAACAGCATGAATCATTTTTGTCCGTGGGTCCTCAGCATTTAGTATTGGCACACAGTAGGCACTTTAATAAATGCTTACTGTTTTCTGGAGGGAAATGGAGGCTGGGAAGAGGGAGAACAAGGTTAGTTAGGCCTAGGGATGGGTTAAGTCATGAGCAAGGGTGGGTAGAGGACAAAGTTAGGGGTTATACCTAAGAGGGAGCCTAGGAAGGGGTCAGGGCAGGAAAGTGGAGAGAGTGATGGATTTGGAATCTGAAGACTTGGGTCAAAGTCCCACCTCCCTCACTTCTTGGCTATGTGACTTCGGGTAAATAATTCCACTCCTCGAGCCTTAGCTTCCTCATCTGTAAAAGGAGGGAGCTGGAGTAGATGACCTCTAAGTTTCCTTCCAGTTCCAGTTCAACACCTGAGGATTATCTTTGGCCAGGCCCTGGGCAGAGGACTGGCATTAGGTCAAGGGGTGATGCCCGAGCACCTACTTGCGGAGGTTGTTGAGCACCATGATGTTGGCATACATGTAATACAGATAGTAACTGTAGGGCGGGTTCTGCTCACTGGTCCAGATGTCTGGGTTAGGGCTCTTGTCAGAGAACATGTGATCACTGTGTTTGGACTCATCATCCACACTGTCAAAGCCTGTCACCTAGTGGGGAAAGAATAAATCCTGAACACTAAGAAGGAAGAAGGAAAGCCAGGACATGGCCTCCCCCATCGTCCAACTGCCCAACCATTGGTTTCCACTGCTAAGGGGTTACCCCCAAACCCTAGGAGAAGCCCAAAAGAGCCCCCCAAGCTGCAAAGCCGGGAGCCATTGTTTGTGGGTATGTTCACTAAAGGCAAACCCCTCCCTCCCTCTCTGTCTCCCTCTCTCTCTCTCTCCCCCTCTCTCTTTCTCTTTCCCTCTCTCTGTCCCCCCTCTCCCTCTCTTTCTCTCTCTCTCTCTCCCTCTTTACCCCCCCACCCCCCACATCTTCCTTATCTTCATTTCTCTTTATCTGTGCCCTGCTCCCAGACCCATGATGCCAGCCGCAGTCTGGCTGAAACATAATTTATAGCTGCACCCGTTATTGAATGATGTCTTTGTTGCAGGTGCTTAATTTAAAGTCATCGAGTTAGCATTTTCTGTCTCTAAGAAAGAAAAGGAATCCTGAGCTTTGTCAGGAAGGAACTCTGAGCAGACATTTTTCTGTGCACCAGTGGCCCTTTAGATGATCCTGCATCCTACCCCCTCCTCTTTCAGCCCAGCAGCCACAGTCTGTAAAACAAATGCAAGCCCGGTAAACACATGTATTTCTCTAATGTGTCCACGAGGGGGCGACTATAGCACTAACCAATTTTTCATCTAGCTAGTTAAGGGTCCACAATGGTGCTGTTTCTTTAGAAGAAATGTGGGTCTTTCAGGGTCACCTCTGGGGTATGAATCACCCAGAATGGTGGAAAGGACAGCAGCAAGCCAGAATGGGGGGAGAGGGGGAGGAGGACACTAGGGGGTGTGATAGCCACTAGCTTTATTTCTTGGTCTGGGAACCAAGTGTGGGCAAGAAGGGAAGTGGCCTAGGAGGCAGTGCCAGGATAACCCTATGGTCCCTGACTCAGAGAAGGAGCCCCACAGCACAATGCCCTGACTTACGTATTTGAGGAAGAGGTGAAGTTCCTTGTGATCTCTGGGGTTGATCGTGGCTTCAAAAAGAGGCAAGAAGATGTTCTCCAGCATCTTCCCAAAGCTTGGAAGCAGCTTTTTGGATCTAAATATGTCACTGGGTGACAGAAAAAGACATGGTTCTAGACTTGGACACCTACTGTTTCTAGGTCTGGGGCAGAGGCAAATGCCTGAGTAACCAACCAGTTACTGGCCCAGTAGCCAAGACCCATCTCTGTATGTGGGGTGGGAGCTACCTCAAGGCTCACCCAACCCAAGAATGAGGATCCTCTCTAGAATGTTCCCTGACAAGTGGTTATTCTGCCCAGTGATGGAAAGCAGTGCTTTGCTTCTGACCATCTATAATTGCTAGGAAGGTTTTCCCACCATCAGCCCCAAACCTTACTCTCCATAACTTTCCACTTATGTAACTGTATTTCCAGCACCTAGGACAGTGACAGGCATATATTAAGCACTTGTTGATTGACTGAAATCTATTAAAGAAAAATTATTCTCTGTGTGTGGTAACCTCCCCAGGAATCGAGATGAGGACAGTTCTGGCAGCCTCGTCTCTACCTGCTCTGATATTCCTCTCCTCCTAACCTGCTTAAGAGTATTTCTGGCCTCTAACTGAAATTCACTCTCTGTTCATCTTCATGTGACCCCTCCCTGCTTAACTTTCCCCTCATCCTTTTCCCTTTTCTGATCTCTACCTGTCCCTATTTAGATCTTCTGATCTTCTTCTCCTCACCCCAAGTTGTCCTCAACTTTGCAGTCACCCTTTGATCTAGCAGCTTGACTCCCCCCAAACCTATAGACCTTCTCCATCCCTGGGAGTATAAAGAGAACCCTGGTAGGTAGCCCCAGGTCCCTATACATTCCTCTACCTCCAACCACTGACTTGTCCTGGGAATCTCAATCTAGTCTTTGATGTTTAGAAATCACCAATTACAGGGCTTCTTCCACAGGAACTTTGAGAGAAGCATCCCTAAAGATAAATCCAAAGTGTCCCCATTCAAGAGATATGTGCTTTCTCCAAAGAAAATCACTGATATGGAGGAGAGAACTATATGTTGTCACCTGGGGACCATCATATGAGTGAACAAAAATTCCAAAGTCTGTAGCAAAAAAACAAGATGATCACAGATCACAGAATCATGGGCCTAGAATTGGAAGAGACATTTGAAATCATCTCATTTTACAGATGAGGAAGCTGAGGCCCAGGAAGGTTGAGTGAGTTATCTAATGTCATACAGATAATAAAAGATTTTTTGCCTTTTTTTTTTGGAGGGCAATTGGGGTTAAAAGTCACATGGCTAGTAAGTGTCCAAGGCCGGATTTGAACTCAGGTCCAGATTGCAGGGCTGGTGCACTATTCGCTGCACCACCCAACCTCCCCTAAAAGATTTTTTAATACCCAGGTGCTCTGACTTCACAACCAGTAATCTTTCTACATTAGGGATCATAGGGATCAAAGTAGGGAAGGAGCCTTAAGGCTAGAGCTAGAAGCATAAAGGATACAACCAGAGCTTGGGCATGAACAGGAAGGAGAGAAGAGACCTCTATGGTGGCAGTAAGAGCAGAGTGTAGAGAGAATGGGGGAGTAGTGGAGGAGTGGCATGCTGGGGTGAGAGATGGGGATGCCCAGTGAGCAGGGCCCTCACTTACTAGATCCTGGGGACCTGGATGATCCAGCGCATGTTTGGCGAGTAGACCTTGTGATTAATGAACCACCTGGCCAGGTTCAGCCATTCCAGGGGGGAGCGCCCATAGATGGAGAGGCGGGGCTCTGTGTACTGGTATTTGCTCTCTTCCAGCTCCCGAGCCACCTCCTGTGGCCAAAAAGTTTCTGGGTCAATTCAAGAGCATTTTAGCTTTGAGCAGCATCTAGATGGAGCTGGGGGGTGGGGAGGAAGGGGGTGGATTATATTATCTATGACATGGGATTCCTGGCCTAAAAGGAACCTGAAGAGGTCTTCTTCTTCAACCCCCTGCCACTCAACCCTTAAGGGTTTTTTTGTTGTTGTTCAGTGGTTTCAGTCATGTATGACTGTCTATGATACCCTTTGGGGGTTTCCTGGCAAATACTGGAATAATGAAGAAACTGCAGCCAACAAAGTTCTAAGTGACTTGATCAGGGTCACACAGCTAGGAAGTGCCTGAGCCTAGATTTGAACTCAGTCTTCATGGCTCCAGCCCAGTACTCTTTATACCACCTGTCTCATCTATCTAAACTTAGGTTTAGATTTTCCCTTTCCCATCCTATCCAATCCCATGCTACCCTCTTTCTTCAATTACACATGATAACGAGTCAGATGACAGCATTGCCTTTTGCCAGTTATTGACAGATACAAAGCATTGCCTCAGGACCAAAGATTTTGACATCTGTTAGCCCTTGGACTTTATTTCCCAGAAGGAAACTTTCCCAAAATCACCTAACAGGGAGATTCCAAGGCTCCCTTAGCCCCTTAATCAAATATGGGGGAAGTTCTGTGTTAGAGCAGACCTAAGCACTTCATGATGCAGCTTAGCTCATCTGCTCTTCTCTCACTGATACTGCCTTTGGACTAAAGTGGCATCAGAAGCACCCCTGGGAGCCCCAAGCTGGGGCACAACTGCAGCTTTGGAACTGGGCACAGCAGTCCCTGGGAGTCAGAAGAGTCTCAGGCCCAACTACAACCTGCAGCCAGAAAGGTTCTGAAGGGGAAAGAGACCCAAACTGGGAGGCACCATGTCTGTGATCTGGTTCTGGATCTGCCATCACCGTCCCAGACTTGTGATGATGGGCAGGCCACTTCTAAGCCTCAGTTTCCCCAGCTATAAAATGAAAGGTCTGCACTTGATATCCTCTGGGGCTGCTTCTTGTGCTTTTATGAAGAGGTTGGACAAGAAGACTCTGAAGGCCCCTCCTATCTCTGGTGCTGTGCATCTATGGGCCCAGAGTTCTGTTCTGGGTTTCCATGATCTCTGACTGGTGGTCACCTGGACCCACTCTTTTCTTCTTCATTTAATTCATAAACAGAATGTTATTTGTCCTTCATTTTCAAAGAGGACCAAGGGTGATTACCTAACATGTGTGTGAATTAAGTTGACTGGTAAACAGAACAATGGAGCTGTGATTGGCATGTGGGGCATTTGGCAGCTGAAATCAGCCCATCCTCTCACCCTAGGCTGGGAAGAGGGGGAATGGCTAGAAGAGGTCTGGCCATGTAGAAGCTGGCCCATCTTCCAGATCCCAATCCTCCCCTACTCTCACCTGTAACCATGAGGGGGAAGGGCAGGTGGCAACGGTTCCTGACCTTGACCATCCGTGCAAAGTATTCTCCACCTAAGTAGTTTTCAGTTTTCAAGTACAGGTCCCGAAGCTCGCTGGCTCCCACTGGGTTGTATTTGGAGTTGAATTTGTCAAACCTATGGAAGGTCTGCCGGCCCTGGAAAGAAGAGCCCCAGTAAGTGCCCAAGGAGCCTCAGATTGAGGGAAGGAGATGCCCTTTAAAAATAAAATCAAGAGGTCAGAAAAGCTTATTCCTTCCCTACCACTCTGATGGAGCCAACTATAAGCGTGAGGATCATATAAGATAGTCAATTGTTATTGTGCCAAGTCAGTAGGGGCCTCTCTGTAATTTCTACCACGTCTACTGGCAGTAGATCAGCTTACCGCGTGGACATCCAAGGAGTCCACGGTGAGGTCGTAAGGGTCCATGTGAAGGCCATCAAACACCTGCCTGAGCGTGATCTTCCTGCCCCTCCTCTCAGTGACAATCCTGTCAGGCTCCGTCTGGTATGTGTGCTTGATGAAGCGTAGCAGGTGTTTCTGGTTCATACAGGCGGCCGCATGGATGTGGGTGTCCACCTGAAGGCACAGCCCAACACCCCCCCCATTCATCAGGTTAGCAGGAGGCAGTGCCTTGTACACTGACAGCTCAGAATCTCTGAGATGAAAGGAAGCCTCTAGACCGGAGGGGTTCTCTCGTTCCTTTGGACAAACTCCCAGAGCAGTTTGTACCCTATACATGTGCATCGTCATGTTATTTGTGTGCATGTCTTTTTCCCTATTTTATTTTCCTTTCCCTCTCCTTTCCTTCTCTTCCCTTTCCTTTCCCATTCTATCCAATCCCATCCTATCTTCTTTCTTCACATTACACATGACAGTGAGTCAGATTATAGCACTGCCTTTTGCCAGTTATTCACAAATACAAAGCATTATCTCAAGACCAAAGATTTTGACATCTTTTAGCCCTTGGACCTTATTTCTGAGGCTAAGAGGTAAAGCGGTTTATCCAGTCCATGATCAGGAAGCAGCAGAGGCAAGTCTCTGGCTCCAAATTCAAGGCTCATTTCAATACACCATGATACCTCTTTTCTCAAATGAACAAACAGCTTATTAATTCATGGTGACCCTGTTTGGCCTCTCCAATAAACCACTAACCCTCGAGTAGGATTATACACAGGTAGAATTCTTAGTCCACAGGGCCATTTTTTCAGGGAGGCCTAACAGAGAACTTGGGACACAAATGTATAAGCTCCATCTGGTTCTGATTTCCAGGAAACCTCTAGAGCAGGGGCAAGCTGAAGACCAGTTCACTTAGTGATCCATAGAAGATCATACATCTGGAGGTAGAAGGAATCTCAGAGGGCGGTGACTCTGAAGTCAGGAGATCCAGGTTCAAATCCCAGCTCTGATGTGTGATTTTAGACAGATCACTTCATCTGCAAAAATTTCCAACTCTAAACCTAGGAGACTATGGTCACCATCCAATATTCCCATTATACAGATGAAAGAATGGAAGCTCAAGAACATTGAAGTGATTTACTCAGGATTGTACAGGAAGCAGCTGTCACAGCTGGTATCTCTAAATCTAGAACCAGGGGAGGTCATGCCTTCCCAGTCCCATGAGATCTCTAAGCTAGGTGCTGCAGGGCCCCTTCTCTACAGGAAGGGGAGCCCCCCACAATCCCCAGGATCTTATGTCCAGTTCCCAGACTTGTGGTACTTGTTTACTTAGTCTCAAATACCCTAAGCTGAGTGGGAGAGAGAAAGCCTGGGAAGCCATATCCAAGACAAGATGGACAGGAAGGAATCACAGATGGGGACAGAAGCCTCTACCTCACTTAGAAAGTAGGAGCTGGAACAAGGAGGGGCAAAAGCCAGAATAGACCACCAATCAGTCATGGAGACAGTGGCATGGATGAAGGGAGGAACAGTCAAAAAATCATTTTTAAAAAAATAATTATTGATTGTCTTAGCTCCATCCTTCCAAAGCCCAGTGCTTTCCATGATCTCATCTATACTTACAACCAAATGGGAGAAGAGAGAGGTGGGGGCCCACAATGTGATTCGCACTGAAGTCTCCAAATGGCACCTGCCTAGGGACACAGTTGTTGAATTCTCCCGCCTGCCCTGTACCCACAAGCTTCCAGGGAAGGGCTCCTTGTCTTCTGTTAACAATTTGGGATGAGAATGGGGAATGCCGAGGAAACACTTAAATGAAAATCACAGGCTTTCAAAATAATTTCTTTACTAGAAATTTAAAGATAAGTAAGCCCTGAGGTCCAGAATGGGAGGCCAGATTCTTGCTTCCAGGCAAAGCTAGAAACTACCCAAGAAAGAGGTTCTTATCACAGTTTCTTTTAAAATTTCCCCCAAAAGAACCCAACTTCTTCTTATTTAATAAAAATAAAAATAATAATTGCTAACATTAATGTATAATGTAGTAATATATAATGTATAATATGATATATATAATATCATGTTATATATTATATATTATGATATGATAATATAATATATAATGTAAGGTTTGCAAATATTATTTCATCCTCACAGGAAGTTCCCCATTTTATAGATGAGGAAACTAAGGCAGGCTGAGGTGAAATGACTTGCCCACGTCTTATATTTAAATAAGTGCTCGAGGCGAGATTTGAACTTGCCATCTTCCTGATGCATCACCAGGACCCTCTCATTGGCCACCCAGCTACTCTTTTTGCCAAGCCCAAATAATCTTTTTCCCTTTAAAAGGTTTTATCTTTTTGTCCCAACATGAATTATGATCGGTGTTGTTTCTTTCATGTACCTGAAGAAATTAAGGTGTAGTAGAGAGAATGCTAGGTCTGGAGTCAGGAAGACCTGAGTTCAAATCCAGTCTCAACATGCTGACTAGCAAGATGACCTTGGACAAGTCACTTAACCTCTAGTATTAACGTCAGTATTCTCAATTGGAAAACAGGGACAGTAAGAGCACCTGCCTCACAGAGCTGTTGTGGGGAACAAATGAAATAATATTTGTACAGTACTTAGTGCAGCGTCTGGCACAGATTAAGTGCCATATAAATGCTGATTCCCTTTCTCCCCAAGGCATCATGGGAGGAGAGGAGCATTCCAGAAGTTCTATGGAGTATGTGGTTAATAAATACTTGTTCATTGTTCAGTGAGTCACAGGACCCAAAGAACACACCCAGCGCCATCTTTCCTGAGTAGGTTTCAAGTAACTTCACCCAAATGGAAATAACTTTTTAACGTCACATCTGGGGTGTGTGTGTGTGTGTATGTGTGTGTGTGTGTGTTTATTTTGTATTTTTGCTCTGTCCTTTTGAACTCTTTAATATTCTGATGAATCAAAAAACCATAGCTCCAGAGCCAGAAGGGACCTCCAAGGCAAGGGACCTCCATGGTCCAATCCCCTCAATTTTTTTTAACAAATAAGGAAATTGAAGGTTGAATGATTTGCCCAAGGTCACACAGTAGTGAGTGTGAGAGGCAGGATTTTAACCAAGTTCCCGAGTCCAGAGTTAGTGTTCTTTCCATTGAACTTTCTCATTAAATTAGGTTAATACATATCTCAGTACATATACTGAACTACACTAATGGAATTCCCTGCTTAATAGGTAATTGCTATAATCAGCCTAAACTCAACTTCTTGAGCCCATGAAATCAAATGTTATCCTGTGTAGCTCTAAGCTAGGTCACTGTAAGCTTTATTATATTTAATTATTGTCTCTAGAGGAGAAAATTACTTAATGCTATTAAAATATTTCTGTTGAAAAATTTGCTCTGTAGTTTGGTGCATGATATTTCTGTTTTATTTTATTTTCACTTAAAAAAAATTAGTCATTGACCTAACCCTTTTTAAATAAAGGCTTAAAGTGGATCTCTATTCCTGATGATATTTAAAAGTGACTTTCATTTGGATAGTGGTGGCTGAGTAAGTAACTGGGTGATGGGGTAGAATCTCGTTTATGCATAATGAAGCATCTCAAACGGATCTATGATTTAATCAAGGAGGGTACTCCTTCCACCACTGCAGATCACAGCCAGTCTATGCCTTCTCAACCTTCCGTCAAAGGACAAATGCTGATAATTCTGTAAAAGCAAAGGTATGAAGACATACAGTTTCCCACATAGCCTTCTTCCCTTAGGTATAGAGAGGATGCATGTATGTTTGAGTGTGTGTGTTCATGAGTATAATAAAACCAACCTTTATAACAGAAAATTAATCCCTTAAATCAATTCCCCCTCAATCACTTTGATCACAGATATGAAAAATTGCAAAGAAGTGGTTGTGAGTCCTGTTTCTCAAGCATGGTTTCCACCGTCAATACAGGAGAACTCAAGGAAGAACAGAACAAGGTAAAGCCCAATGAGTGAGTTCACATATTACCTAGTACATCAGAAGCACTAAAGCCTTTGCTGAATAAGTTGGCTAAGACTTGACTCCACGATACTGATAAATAGACCTGGCTTTTGAGGTTTTGGTTTCACCTTTTTTTCATCTCCTGTCCCAGGGGCCACATTCTTCATTCTTTAATGATGTCACCATAAAGCTGTGCTCTAACTAATTTGGAGCTTTTATTTAAAAAGTAAACTGTGAGGGAAACAGTGGAGAACAAGGTGTGCCTTAAGAGAGTCAGGAAGACCTGTGTTCAAATCCCACCTCTGACTGTGTGACTTAAAACAAGACACCCCACACTACCTTCCATTAATGGGGTAGAGACTTCTCATCCCATTAACCATGGGCTAATCATTTAAACTCTGATCTTCGGTCTCCTCATCTTTAAAAGGGTGATAACATTGTTTGTGTTACTTGCCTCATTGAGGTTCCAGGGAACAGAAGCTTTAAAAAAGTTTTAAAGAAGGCTTTTGCAAGTTTTAATTTGTTGTAAAAATGCCACTTCTTGTTGATATCACACACCCAAGTGCCCTCAACTGAGCCAGGAATTGTTCTGGTGGGACCCAGAGGTGGTAACTGTAACTGAGGATCCTAAACAACAAAAGGTGCTCCTTGGCTCAGAGAACACAGGAGCCTGGCCCCATCACACCCATATAATTTCTCTCTTCAAGGCCACCAGTGGCACCCTGTCACCAGATCCTGAGCCCTTTGCAGTCCTTGTGGTCATTGATCTTTTTGTTTTTGTGACACCACTGATCACCCCTTCTTCCCCTCCCCCCCAACACATACCCACTCCTCAATATTCTCTTCTCCTTTGCCTCCCAGGATATCACTCTCCTGGTTTTCCTCCTGCCTCCTTTTGTGTGTCCTCCACTTTTCTCTTACCTAGTATTCTCTGTCTCCTTCAACCCTCCCCTGTCTTCACTTCCATGCTGATGACTCCTAAAGTGAAATCTCTAGTCACAACTGCTCTCCTCAGTTGCAGACTTACATCTCCAGCTATCTTGTGGACAGCTCCACCTGGAAGGATGGCAAGTCTGATGCTTCCCAACAGCACTGGATTTGGACTGATCAGATCCAATTTTGAATCTTAGCTTGGGTCCTTTATACCCAAATGGCTTTGGGCAAGTAATTTGACCTTTCTAGTCTCAGGTTGCTCATCCTGAAAACTGAGCATTGAGCTGGACCATGCCCAAGTCCAGTGGTCCTAAGCATGAATAAATAGTGCAATCTTTAACATGGTTTGGGGGGGAGGGGCTAAAATATAAAAAAATACTGCCCTTACCTTTAAAATAGTCAGACCTCATTACTGATAAGTAATTAACAGGTCATTGAGGAGAACATGAAGATGAGTAGCAAAGGCACATCGTATCATGTATCATCCCAATTAGTGAGCACCTAATTTCCTGGTTCAGAGAAAGGCTCCGCTCTCTACTTCCTCTTTTCCCTACTGATACATAAGAAATGTTTTCCAACCAACATCATCAGTGACTGGCCTCATACCTTGAGAACCACAGACTCATTACAGACCTGATGCTGCCAATGAAGGATGAGGCAAGCTGTGGATACAAGCCCCAATAATACACAAGTCTTGGGAAAGCCAGGAGTCACCCCATCACCCATAGCCCAAGACTCACCTTTCTTACATTATAGAAGTCTCGGTGAGGGTTGCTCTTTAATTCTTTGAACTCAGACATTTCATTCAGCATCTCGTGTAGGCTGAATTTGGATTCCAAAAAGTTAAGTCGCCGGTGACAGTATGTTTTCCTGTAGGAAAATATTAATAGTAATAAATGATGATGATGACAAAGCTAGGATCACAGATTCAGAACTGAAAGGTACCCCTGAAAGCATATTATGCAATTCCCTCATTTTACAGAGAAGAATATTAGTAGCAAAAATAATTTTAATGACACAAAGGGCCTGTCATCCCAAGGCAGTTACAGAAAGATTAGTACTGCCTCATCGAAAGGGAGGTATCTAGGCAATGCATTGAATGACAGCAGGCCTGGAATCAGGAAGACCTGAGTACAAATTCAGCCTCAGACACTTAATAGCTGTGTGACCTTAGGCAAGTCACTTAATCTCTGTCTACCTCAGTTTTTTCACCTGTAAAATGGGGAAGGAATAGTGCCCAGCTCACAGGGTTGTTATGAGGATCAAATGAGCTTAATAAATGCTTGTTACCTTCTCCCTCTTCTTTTATGGCATGATAAACAAGCTAAAAACTTACAGAAATACTTTGGGGGGGAAAACAGATTTTCCCTGCCCTCTCACAACATAACAGGAAGGGCAGAGAGGGGGTATACACCACTGGACTTGAAGGCAATCAATTACTGGTTTACCTTCAGATGGGGCCTATGAGACAACTGAGATCTAAAAACAGAACCAAAAGACCCTCCATGGGTGACATCCGCATGAAATAAACCAACAACCTGTTGACAAGGAAGTAGGTAGCACAGCGGATAGAGCGCCAGGCCTGGAGTGAGGAACACAAGCCCCAGACACTTACTAGCCAAGTAACCTTGGGCAAGTCACTTAACTCATTTGCCTGTTTCCTCATCTATAGAATGGGAACGATGGTAGGGTCAGGGTAGGATGAAATAATAATTATGTATCACCTTGCATGGCGTCTTGCACAGAGTGAGCACCATATAAATGTTAGCTATTATAATATCATAATAATGATTTGGACATGCTGATGGGTAGGAAGAAACAGAAAGAAAATCTTAAAAAGCGATATAAGACCAGAAATTTATGACCAGAAATTACAGAAATTTTGATCATTAAGGAGCCTGGACTTACTCAAGTAGACTTTGTAAGGAAAGAGTAGATACTGGGCTGTATGTATCACTAGTTTCCAAAAACTGAGCATCTACCCATTACTTGGGAAGATATGGTCAAGTAGCCAGAATTATCCAGCAGATGCTCACCATCCCTCGTAAATTAACAGATGACAGCTCCCCACACTACAAACACAATCTTGGAAATATACAAGTATAGGAACTCTCCTGGAATCTGAGAATTGTAACAAGCCACAACTGTTACCCACAGTTGTCTGGATGTAACAATGATCTGTAAAAATCTAAGAAGAGCATATTTAATGGAGATCACCATACAGAATAATCGTATCTTTCCCAACTATAGGGAGACGGATTCACAGTGTGGAATGAACAGCTCTCAAAACATAGAGACCTAGTAGCAATAATTAAACCAGGTAGGGACAGGATGAGGTCCCCATCATCCTCACTCTTTCTGCTCCTAAAGTGCCCAAAGTGCTTTCAGTGAGCCTGTGGAAGATGAGTGTTACACCTCAACATTTTATTCAATTAAGAAAGCAATTATTTTATCCACTGGGCAATAACCTGCCAAATAAAAGTGGGATAGTGACCTGTTTCTTTCTCAACTCAAATGAATAAGATGAGAACAATGAGAGAGATAAGAACCTGATTTGTGATTTCATTCTCCCTCTACTAATGTGTTCTAGACCTCCTCTGCAACTTAGAATCTTTTTCTCCCTTAACAGTATATTTTTCCAATTGCGTGTAAATATAGCTTTCAGCATTCATTTTGGTGAAACTTAAGTTCCAAATTTTTCTCCTTCTCTCCCTTCCCTCCCCTCTCCCCTAGACAGCAAGCAACCTGATGTGGGTTATACATATACAATGATGTTAAACATGTTTCCACATTAGTCATGTTGTGAAAGAAGAATCAGAACAGAAGGGGAAAACCACAAGACAGAAAAAAAAACAAAAAAGTGAAAGTCTGCTTCAGTGTGTATTCAGACTCCAGGGTTTTTTCTCTGGACATGCTTAGCATTCTCCATCACAAGTCCCTTGGAATTGTCTTAGATCCTTGTATTTCTGAGAAAAGCTGAGTCTGTCACGGTGGATCACTGAACTGCTGCTGCTGCTGCATACAATGTTCCCTTGGTTCTGCTCACTCATCATCAGTTCATATAAGCCTTTCTAAGTTTTTCTGAAATGTCTGCTCATCATTTCTTACAGAACAGTAGTATTCTATCACAATCATGTACCCCAACTGATGGGCATCCCCCCCTCCATTTCCAATTCTTTGCCATCACAAAAAGAGCTCGTAGGAATGTTTTTGTACATATGGATCCTTTTCTCCGTTTTATGATTGCAGCTTAGAACCATAAAGGTTTGTCTAGAGTCTAAATTGACTAAATTGGCACTGACTACACTAACTAGAGGTTAAATGAATTGCCCAGAATCTCACAGCCAGTACACGACTTGGACCCAGGTCCTCCTGGCGTGCCCACAATGTCATGCTGCTTCACAAGAATCATAACAAAACCAAGAGCAACATACGTTGGACCATCTGTGATGAGGGCCAGGATATGACTAAGGTCCACTGTGTAGGTCTCCAGGTCAGGGTATGGCAGGCTTCTGGGTTCATTGCATTTCAGCATCTGTTCATTGTCATACACATAGAGGATGCCACCCTGCATCCTGAGCACGTAGCCCAGGTTTGGGGGCGTGTTGTCCAGACAATAGGGGTTCTCCTGTGGCTCTGGGGGTGGGTAGAAATCTGTAAAACATAAAAGAGGTCATGGAAAGGCATATAAAAAGGTACACAGGCGTTGAGCCACTAGGCATGATGCTCCTGAAGATGAGGTATTGGATTCCTCTGTCCATGATCATCCCGATTTAATCTTCCAAGCCTAGAGACTAGCTGACTGTCCTCTCAGGCTACCCTACTGAGAACCACACATATTCAAGTCCCATTCGAAGTGTCCATGGACAGGGCAGGAAAGCACAGTGAAAAGAACAAGAGAAATGGAGTCATGAGACCTGGGTTTGAGTCTTACCCCTCTCACTAACTGGTCTCATTCATTCATTCATTCATTCATTCAACAAGCATTTATTAAACATCTACTGTATTGCAGGGTAGGTGCTGGGGATATAAAGCCAAAAGTTCCTGTCCTTAAAAATATGCCTTGCCCTCAAGGGGTTTATATTCCATTAGAGGAACAACATGAAACAGATAAGTAAATACAAAGTATATGCAAAATAAATAGAAAGGAACTAGATGGGGATGAAGACTAGCAACTAGAGACCTGGGGAAAAACCTCATGCAATGCCACATTTGCTGAGCTCAGACAGAATTCTCAGAGGTGGGCCAGAGAAGGGGAACCTTTCCAAGCGTGGCCAAAGGAAGCACAACTGTGTAAGGGCAGAAATAACAGTGGCTTTGGGCCAGTTCCTTCAATTCTCAAAGCCTCAGTTTCCTCATTTGTAAGTAAACAATTGGTGTAACTTTCCCAATTTAAAGTATTTTAACATGCATTTATTAAGCACCAACTGTGTATGAGATCACATAACTTCAGTTCAGGAAAGAAAAGTAGAATGTATTCCTGCTGGTTGTGGACCAGCAATATTCCCTTCAAATGGGAAGGCAGGGGCCACATCACTGCTGGCCTGCCATGGACTGTCACCGATGAGAAGACATCAGAAACTAGACCTAAAGGGGTGCTGACTATCCCTGAATTCTTTTTTTCCAAAGAAAAGAACCAAGGCAAATGGGGGTAGGGGGGAAGAATCACCAGGCAGCAAATCTTACCTCCATCTACAAGAAATTCCCGCAAACTAGATCATAGGGTCATAAATCTAGAGTTGGGGGGACCTGGGGTCACTTAGCCCAGCCCCCTCTTTTGAAAGATAAAATGACTGAGCATCATCACACAGGTAGCAAGTAGAGGAGCAAAGGTCTGAAGGTAGAATCCAGAATCCCTTCCACTGTCCAAGAGGAATTAGATTCCTCTCTGTCCCATGAACATCCAGATTTAATCTTCCAAGCCTAAAGATTAGCTGACTGTCCTCTCAGGCTTCTCTGCTTAGGGTAGCCCAACAGGCTGCCCTTGAAGGTGCTGAGCTCCCAATCACCAGAAATGATTAATTAAGTAGAGAGTGCCTGACCACTTTTCAAGGATACTAGAGAGGGGGCCCTCTATTCTGAGTGGGGTAAAACTAAATGACCTCAAAAGGCCCATCCCAGTCTGAGATCCTAGTAATTTCTGAAGAATAGACATGAGCTACTACATTTCAGAATAAGCGATGGATATCGGCTTAAGGACTCCAGAAAGCATTCTGACTTCCAATATTAATAACTACAGCAATATTCGCTAGCATTTATAAAGTGCCAGCAACTAAGCACAAAGTATTGTTTCCTTTCAATCCTCACAACAATCCTGGGAAGTAAGTGCTAGTATTATTGCCCTTTTATAGGTGAGGAAACTGGCAGAGGTTAAGTGACTTGCCCAGGGTCACATATCTAGTCTAAGGCTACATTTGAACTCAGGTCTTCCTGACTTCCTGGTGCTCCATCCACCGTGCCACCAGGCTGCCTCTAGGACAAAGAACCCTAATCATTTTTCGTGGCAGGCTGAGGAAGCCTATGGATCCCTTCTCAGAATGATGCTTCTAAATGCATAAAATGAAATACTCAGAATTACAAAGGAAATGGCAAGTTAGCCAAACTAGAGCTAGAGGGCTGCTTTTATTTTTGTCCCCTACCCCATCCAAGTTGACAGAATCCCTGAAATCTGTCCACAGAATCCTCCGGTTCCTGTTAAGAATCCTTACTCTGATTGGGGGAGGGGGTATACAGTGGGATCATTGTTTTGGGATGGTGGGTAGGGGAAAGACAGGGAGAAAATTTGTAAATCAAAATCTCATGGAAATGAATGATGTAAACTAAAAATAAACAAAAGTTTTTTTTATTTTAATTATAAAGATCTGGAAAAAAAAAAAGAATCCTTACTCTGGGCTGACCTTTGGACTCTGGTCAATGGTGCCCTGCGAATGATGGTTCTCAAAAAAAAAAAAAGGCCTCTGGATACCAAGCCTAAAAACCTTCATGCTTCCTCCTCCTAGGGCAGGTTCCCTGTGACCTCGGCCTCCCTGAATCCCAGCACCTCCTCTCAGCACATTCTGGCATTTCCTAGTCAACAGGAGCACATTTCATAACCTTCCCTAGGCTTAGCATCTTCCTTCCAAAAAGCACATGCTTCTGGTATATTACTGAATTGATCTTTCCAACACTCCTGAACAGAACCAAGTGGGTCATTCATTCCTTAAAGGAAAACAAAAGCCCGACGAGGCTTGAACTTCAGGTTTTAAGCCTGAAGACCCAAGTTCAAATACTACCTCTCTTACTCCCTACCTAGAAATAAGTTAGACCTATTTTAGACCTACTTTCCTCATCTGTAAAATGAAAGGGTTAGACTAGATCTATCCATGTGACCCAGCTGCAGGTTCCCCACCCCTGGACTAGATGGTCACTAAAGTCCCTAGGAGGTCTAACCCTAGGATCCTCAGGCAGTCATAGACCTTCAGGACTAAAACCTGGGTCTCCTGCTCCTCTGTTCACTAGTTTACATGAACTACCACCCAAAGTAAGTGGCCTATGGGTGGATAAGGAGCCTGAGCCCCAGGACATCACACTGGTCTGCACAGGTCCATGCCAACAACATGCAGCTAGGCAGAACCAAACAGCTTCCTGAGATCCTCCTGGGAAGAGCTGGCACTGAGCTGCCTGCTGCCGGGGCACTACACCATTCCACTGGGCATGAGTTCAACCAGCCCATCAAAGAGCTTTTAAGAGAGACATTTTAGGAAAGCCTTGCCCCTGCCCTCCATTTTTCCATTAAAGTTATTTAGTCCTCAAGTCTCTAATTAGAATGCTGAGATCATGGGAGGCAACAATACCTCCCCCAGAGAGCCTTCCCTGTCCACCCAGCTTGCACCAATCTATCTTTTCTGACCCCCGAGAGCCAAAAAAAGGCGCTGATGGACTAATTTCTGTGCTCATTTGGGTGCTTAATCACCTACTGTCTTTTATTTTTATTTAAATGTTTCCTAGGTGGATGTTGTGGCTCCCAAGCACTGAGATCCCCAAGGGCAGATGGTTTTATAAGGCTCCATATCCCAACACTAAACCCAGAACAGGGCTAGCCACATCCTGGGCACTCAATAAATACTTGTTGAGTAAACAGAAATTCAGAAGCTACAAAAGGTAACTTGGTACAGTAGGAAGGGCAATGCCTCTGGAGTCACCAGACCTGAGCTCTAATCAACTACTTCCTTGCAAATCTCTCAGCCTTTTGAGGTTTCTGTTTCTGCATCAATAAAATGAAGAATGTTAGACCTGTTGGTCCCCCAGGGTCCATTCCAGATCTAGGAATCCCATAAGGAAATATTATTCAAGGGAGTCACCTCTGGCTGGTGAAAGTGTCTCACAAAGTCAGCTGATGAGTGATCAGACCTTCTTAACTTCCCTTCAAACAGCCTATGCCCTGACCTAGCTTGACTACTCACCATTCCTCTTACTTGTCCTGTTCTTTCCTACATATGGGCATTTTCCAATGCTGCCTGGATGTCTGGAATGCCATCCCTCTCCCATCAGGCAGGTGGCATAGCATATAGTGATGGGCCTGAAATCAGGAAGACCTGAGTTCAGATTTGACACTCAGACACTTTATTAACTGTACGACCCTGGGCAAGTCACTTAACCTCAGTTTGCCTCTGTTTCCTCAACTATAAAATGGGGATATCACTGACCTCTCAGGGCTGTTGGAAAGACAGAAGATAACATTCGTAAAGCTCATGGCTTGGTGTGTAGCACATATTGTAGTTGTTGTTCGTCCTTCATTTGCCAAGAGGACCAATGGCATCAGGAAGGTGAGGTCTTGACTTGGAAGTGAACTGGATTTAAGTGAGGCAGGGCTACATGGTCATCAGCCTCACTATCTCCTCCAGAGTCATCAGAGTCCAGTGGCAAGACGCAGGTCAAGACAACTGGCGATGGTCCTTGATGCAGTGGGTGACCTTGGTCAACATCCATTCAGTGAGTGAAGGCACATAGTAGGTGCTATGCCAATGCTTTTACCCTTTCCTTCAGAAGTTTCTAGCTGAAATCTCATTCATGTTTCAAGGATCAGGCTCAAATGCCATCTTTTCCATGAAGTCTGCCCTATTCCCCTCAGTTGCAAAGGTCTCTGCTTCCTAGCATTTGGCTATACTTCTCCTCTGCCCTTGTATTCTGATATGATAAGGATTATCAAATAGCATTGACATTCTATATTCTTATTAGAGCTAGATTTAGTTTTGCAAAGTGCTTTTATGTCATTTGATCCTGACAACAATCCTGAGGTAGGTATTATTATTATTCTCATCTTACAGATAAGGAAACTGAGGCAGCCAGAGGTTATATAATTTGCCCAGGGTCACACAGCTAATAAGTTTCTGAGGCAGGATTTGAACTCAGGTGTTCCTGACTCTAAGCTCAGCACTGACAACACTGCCTTGCTATCTACTGGTATGTCTTAGGCTGTATGTATGTATACATGTATGTCATCTTGTATCCCCTACTAGATTCTAAGTTCCCTGGGGGCAGATGTTATTCAGTCCTTTTTAGGTGTCTGATTCACCGTGATCCCATTTGGGGTTTTCTTGGCAGAGATACTGGAGTGGTTAGCAATTTCCTTCTCCAGCTCATTTTACAGATAAAGAAACTGGGCAAATAGGATTAAGTGACTTGCCCATGGTCACACAGCTAGTAAGTATCTGAGGCCATTTACTATGTCTTACTCATTTTTTTTATCTGCTGCAATTCCCAGCATACACACAAAAAGTGTTTAATAAATGCTGAATTGATCTTCTAGAAGCTGCTCTGGGAGTAGCAGGATCCCTCCCTTCCTCCCAACACAGCCAGTCATACCTGGAAATACCTCATCCCCAGGGCCCCACTTCTCAGCCCTCTGAGGGCACAGGTACTGGGCAGTGGTCCTTGGGAAGCGGTGGTAGGCAAGCCTCGAATACTTCTCCCGAATCATCAGGGCCTTGGCCAGGCTCTTGGCAGCCTGCTCGTAATCCTCCACAGTGATCTACAGGGAGGGAGCAGAGAGCAAGGGCATAATGGGCAAAACAATGGCAGGATCTTTCAGATAGGTCCCTTAGGAAGGGAAAGGGTCGCCTCTCTGGGGTGGGGGGCTCCAAGGTAGGAGCTGGAAAGATGCTTTTAGGATAGATCTAGGTATCAAGTTGGAAAATGGCCATTCTCATAGCAGAGTAAAGACCGGCCATACAGGGGGAAAACCTGCTAAGGAGACTGTGGCAAAGAGACAGAGCATGCATGTGGACATATGGACACAGACAATGCTACATTAAACATCCAGCTGCAGAGGATCTACATCATTTTCTCCTACCCATAATCCTCCTTCAGTTCCAAGAACCATCTCCTTGTGGTTTGGGGGGTAAGGAAGGGAATGAGCTTCTGGATTTCAGCCACCAGAATGACTTTTACCAAGGTGATAAGTGATGCAGTGTAACGGTTAGAGTCCTGGATTTGGAATCCAGAAACCTGGGCTGGAATTCTGCCTCAGACACTGACTAGCTGTGTGACCATGGACAAGTCATTTAACTTCTCTGAGATTCCATTTCCCTAGCTGCAGGATGCTGCTCCTAATAACCACACTAAAAACCTCTTGGTGATGTTGTAAGACAAATCTGAGCTATTATAATCTCAGTGCTTTTTCCCACTGCCCAGGTGATACCAGAAGGGCAGAGGAAACAACAGAGATTCCCTTCTTAGGCATGAAAATGTCCCCTTGCTCTTTTGCAAGACATTTGGCAAGACAATGTCTGTCTTCTGTCAGCCTTGAAACTATATTTATGAGCCTTGAAATAATATTTTGTCTCCACTAACCCATGTTGCCCTCATCTTCTTCCTGAAGGATGCTACCTCTGTACTCCTTTAAGCAGCACAGGACTGAATTCCCAGGGGCCTCTCAATGAATTCTCAAATCAGTTAACAATAAAGCCTCAAACCTCTAAAGCATGTATTCCTTCTTCAAGAAGGGAACCAGGAAATATTAGGTATACAAGCATCAAATAACATAAAAAATCTACACAATTGTTTATGTTCTAACATGCAGAAAGTTCCTACAGAATCATTGATGAATCAACGGATTTGCCATGCACTTGTTCAGAACAAAGGACAGAATCAAAACAAAAAAAAAAGGTTCAATGAAGGCCACTAAAACCTGAGTTGCATAAGTGAGCTATTGATGTAAACAAATAAATAGTATGCAAAGGCTAAAAGAACAGACACAACCTCTCAACCAAAGGTTCTTGCCATATCTATAAAGACTATCCAATGCAGAGTCCAAATGGACAAGATTCCCTACTGGTGACAAGGTTGTCTAGGTGCTCCTTTTTGTGGGTGACATTGGGTTGAATGCATCAAACTCTGGAACACTCCAGAAACTCCTTAAATCCATAATCACTGAAAAAGAGCTTGAGCTAACTATCCACACAGGAAAAAGCAAGCAGATGACAAATGCCTATTATCCAGCCTACAATATGCAGCTAGATGGACAGGGCCATAGAGCTGATAGTTATGTATGCATGTACATACATGTGCATTGGGTATATATGTACATTGACTATAGCTATATACCAAGATATACATGTATATTCATATATACATATATTAATATCAGTCAACAAGCATTCATTAAATGCCTACTAAGTACCAGGCACTGTACTAAGCACTGGAAGACAAAACAAACCAAAGGACAGTCCCTGCACTCAAGGAGCTCCCAGTCTAATGAGAGAGACAACAAGAAAACAAACAAGCTATATGCAAAATAAATAGGACACAATTAAAAGAAGAAATGCTTTGTATAGAAGTTGGGACTTTAGAACTTGAAGGTAGATAGCAGGCAAAAGTGAGGAGGGTATTCTAGGGCTGGGGAATAGTACATGTAGACACATGTGTCTCCATACATACATGTGCATGAACATACATGTGTGTATTCTTGCATGTGTGTGCATTATATATTTCTATCTTGAACAGACCCTTCAGATGGACAATTAGACATACAAAATTTGCCTAACATAGGGACATATTAGGCAAATAACTGGGAGCAACAGAGCCAGTTGATTGGATTGCATTTGGAAAATTGATCAGTGTTCTCAACTATCCCAAGTTTCTTCCCAAAATAAAGACCCATTTTTTTAAACATCAGTATTCTTCTGAGGACGCTTCCTGCCTGCAAATCACAGAGGAATTCAAATTGTGGGTTACCCAAGGGACAATGGAGAGCTGTATGGTGGAGATGAGTAAGCTGCATTCTCAATAAGAATTGTGCAGAAATGGCCCAAAGGGTATCCCCAGAAGAACCAATGAATGGAAATGGGGGTGGGCACTAATTAGCAGATGGCCCTTGGGCATCTGTTCCTGTTTGTTATGCACAAAGTCAAAAGGAAGGCACCCAGCACCATGGATGGATTTGCCATAGAGGATGTGGACATGACTCCAGACAATAGCTCCACAGGATGAGGAGGCATGAATGTACTTGTAGGCTGTAAGACTGGAGGAGGTACACAAGGATGAAATCATATCCATTGAGGTGGCAGCAAATAAATACGAAGCCTTACATTTGGATCCAAAAATCCACTGCACAAAGTATGGGCTGGCTAGCTGGCAGGTTCCATGAAAAGGAGCTGTGGTGTTAGTGGGCTGTGAGCTCCTTTTGAGCCAACAGGATGAAACAGAGGCCAAAAACTCCAAAGGGAAGGACCTCCCCTGGCACTAGCAAGCAGCCATAGGCTCAGACCTGCTCTTTGTAGGGCCAAATGAGGCAAAAATGCATCACCCACTGGAATGAAGGCTGAGGTTTGGTGCCAGAGCCAGCAGCCATTAGCAGCCTTAATGAACAGTGTTGTCTCCAAGCTGCTCAGTAGTGCCAGAAACAACAAATAGTTCTTGAGGATGCCAAGTGAGCCCACCACACTCAGCCTCCCAGATAATAATCAGAGCTCTCAGAGTCCCAAGCACAGCTGAGCTAGAGGAAACACTATGTTCTCTGGAGGCAGAAACACCAGGGTCCAGGCCAAGGATCCTTGTATCCTACCACATCCTGGCTCAGACATTCCCACATTGCCTCTAGGACACCTCGGACACCTCGATTCCAGCAAAAAAAAAAAATGTCAACAGGTTTTCTGTCGTGCTGTTATCCTTTAAGCCCTGCCTACCTATCAATTTATTCTCTCCTTTCCCTGCTACCCTTGCCAAGGCACAATCAAGAAGGGGACTAAGCCTGAGATGGAATTGGGACCTCAGGAGGAAGCCAGATGTAGCTACCTATGGCAGTAAGAGGCCACGCCATAAGCCTGGGGCAACATGATATAACTCTGACCTGATGATGATGTGTATTATTGAGACAGGACTTTACACAATTATGGCACTGCCCAATCAGATGAAATGAGCACATTTAGGATGACTAAGATGACGTGGCAAGGCATGGGTACCACTCAGCCCATTAACTTCCCCCCAAGATTCTGTCTCTCATGCTACTTGAGCCTTCCTAAGATTTAGAGCTTGGCATTCCACAGTTCCTGAGTCTCAATGTCCAGGCACTGGACTCCAAAGCGGGAGATTTCCCCAGCATTTTGCTCCTAGAGTAGAAAGAAAACCATCATCGACAGAGGATTGCTTGGAGTCTTGTGGATGGATAACCTTGAGCTCTGGAATGCTCTAGAGTTTTCAAGAGATCAAGAGTTCCTGATTCAAGCATCCAGGAACCTAACTTTCTAGATAGTGGGAGAGGTTTTCCTAGCAGCATGTTTCATGGAGGCAGAAAATGACCAACAGTAGAGAGCAGTCCAGCAGATAATAGACTAACATCATCAAGGGAGTGAATGGGGGGAAGAGGGGCAAGAGCTATGAAGATCACGACCCTAGCTGCTGACATGAGCTGCTCATCCAAGATGAGTAAGGAGTATTTGTTCAATAGCCACCAAAACACCCCCCCTTCCAGATAAGACTAAAAGCCCAAGAATTTGTTTGGTTCACAGATTCCTGTGAATCTTTTTTTGGGCAGCTCAGTGGATAGAATGCTGGAACTGGAGTCAGGAAGATGTGAGTTCAAATCCAACCTCAGACAACAATTATTAAATGTATGTCCCTGAGCAAATCATTAAACCTCAATTTCTCAAGTCTAAAATGGGGACAAAAACATCACCTACCTCTGAGTTGTTAGGAGGATCAAATGAGGTGATATTTTCCTGGCAGAGTACTACATGATGCTTATTCCCTTCCCTTTTCTACCTTCTGCATTATCAGTGATAGATGAAAGAAAGGCTGTCCCCATACTCTGAGTGAGAGTCGAGGACCCATTATGCACATTTCAGGTACCTAGACATGGGCAATTATTTTCCACAGAAAAACTCTGAAAGGGGAACGTGAGCAAAGTAGAAATAATGATCTCTCCGGGGTCCATATTATGACCAGTCCACATGAACCCAGTGTCCTTGGGGTGGACCCCTGGGAACTAGGGAAGATTTTTTTTTTTATATCACCGTCACTTCCCAATGACTTTCACACCCCAACTCCTCTGAGAGATCCTTCCCATAAATAAAAAACAAGCACAGTTGAGGAAAACAAATCAACCCCTGGACCACATCTGGAAAGGTGTAGCCCAGTCTTGCACTCAGAGTCTACCACCTCTCTGCTGAGAAGTGGGAGGCCTGCAGGTCTCTGAATCCACCGCCAGTCACCACATCGATCCCAGATCTGAAGGTCATCAGTGTGGTCTTCTTTTATGTTGTCATGTGAGCATTTGTTAGTGTTGCTCTCCAGCTCTGCTGATTTCCAAGGCTATCATTCTCAGCTTGCTGTACAGGCACGTTGGTTCCAACCCATTGGATGCTGCTCAGACAAGCTGGTCTCCATGCCTTTGCAAAGGCTGTCTGTTCTCCATCCCTCCATTCCTCACCTTCCAGCCTTCAAAGCTCAGCTCAAGCTCTACCATCTGACATCCAGGAGCCTTTCCTGATCTCCTTGGTTCTTAGGGACCTATTCTGCCAAACTATATATATTTTTACATTCACTCATTTGTGCACATGTTATTTCTCCTGATAGAATGAAAATTCCCTGAGGGCAGGGATTGTTTGATTTGTGTCTTTGTTTCCCCGGCACAGTGCCTGGTACATACCAGTTGACTGATCAATGTATCTTGAAATTTCCTATATTGTTCAATCCAGCTCCTTTGTAAGAGAGGCAGTGTGGTATAATGGTAAGAACAGTAGTCTTGGAGTCAGAAAACAGGAGTTCAAGTCTCAAGAGAGCATATGGGCAACAAATAACAGTCAGGCTTTGAATCCAGGAGCTCTGGTTCCAAAGTCAGCACGTTTTCCCCTGAATCACATTATCTTTAGAAGGTCAGGGGAAAAAGCAGCATTAAAAGTTTCCCTTTTTGAATTCAGAGAAGCATAGGAAGAAATGAAAGGATGCATGGTCTAGTTAAGCAGAACCAGGGAAACAATATACATTCTGATTGCAACAATGTAAATGAAAAGAAGCAAATGACAACAAAACTGAAAACTACAGTTATAGCAACAGAGTGTGTCCCAAAAGAGGAAAATTAACCTCCTTCCTTTCTGTGCAGAGGTAAAGGACTACGGGGGTAAGGTATTACATATACCATCAGGGTCAGCTAATACACTGGTTATTTTTGCTAGGCTCCTTTTTTCCTTTCCTTTTTATTCTGTATTACTCAGAATGGTCCTCTGGGTAGGAGGGAAGGGATATATATATTTGGGAATTAAGGTTATTTAAAACAAAAAGATATTTAAAATTAATGATAATTTTTGAGAGCTATCCGTCTTGCCAAGAGCAGGTGGCTTTAAAGAGTAAAGATTGACCTTTTTTTTTCCCTAGCGCTGCGAGGCCTGCAGGTCTGTGCCGAGGGCGCGGGTCTCCTTCCGCAGGATGGGGTTTGTTAAAGTTGTCAAGAACAAGGCCTACTTCAAGAGGTACCAGGTGAAGTTCCGGAGAATGCGAGAGGGGAAAACGGATTATTATGCACGGAAACGCCTAGTGATCCAGGATAAGAACAAGTACAACACCCCGAAATACCGCATGATCGTCCGGGTCACCAATAGAGACATCATCTGCCAGATTGCTTATGCCCGTATAGAAGGGGATATGATTGTCTGTGCAGCTTATGCTCATGAGTTACCAAAGTATGGTGTGAAGGTTGGCCTGACAA
>CM053601.1:154105894-154119567 GCA_028646575.1 Pseudocheirus occidentalis | reverse complement strand
AGCTAGGAATCCAGGAAATGGGACTTTAACAGCTGTTTTGTGGCTGGGCTCTGTGGGTAGGGCTCACCTGGACAACTGTGGCCGGTCCTCGATTGGGTGGGGGAAGGGAGGAATATGAAAGACTAATTTTTATATGGAAGCCCTTTGGGACCCCAAGATGACCCTGTGGGAATGGAGGAATAAAGATTCTTCTCTCGCAAAAAAAAAAAAAAAAAAAGAAAAAAGAATTGACTGAGGGGCAGCTAGTTGGCCCAGTGGAGTCAGGAGGCCCTGAGTTCAAATATGACCTCTGACACTAGATGTGTGACTCTGGCCAATTTACTTAATCCCAACTGCCACCACCACACCCCTAAAAAAAATGATAGATTGAAAATACTTTAGATAATAATTAGCCTAGAGGAGAAAATTCTGGATTTTTCCAGTATGTTTCCAGATAGTATAATAGTTGTCTTAAATAACTAAAGGATAGTAGAATAGAAGGAACATTACATTTGGAGCTATGGGTAGAACTTGCCTAGAGGTAGATTAGATTCTATAGGAGGGGAAAATTGCTGACATTGAATGGACCCCCAAAAAGTCTGAAAAGGGTTGTGTCTGTTCATCTCCTGGCATACTCTAACACAGTGGCTCTCAGTCTTCTGAATGCCTCTGATGAGGTGTAGGCTCTGGGACTATTCCTCCCTCCCCCCTTTGAGCTCTCCTTGATTTTTTGAGGTACAGGCTCTGGGAAAGTAAACCTTCCCAGGGAAGACATTTGCCTGAATTTATGAGCCTTAAGTTGTAGCTCTGCCAAAGTCTTTAGTCCTCCTTTGTTCCAATAGTTTCCCACCCTTAATGTTCCTGTTCCCACCTTTGAACTGGCCTGGCCCACCATTGTCTATGGTCTCCAGGTAGCCTCCAGCAACTTCCCACCCTGAACCACTCATTACTGGAGTCTGACCTCATCTGACTCCTCCTGAAGACCCTCCCCAATCTCCTCCTCTGGATCACCCCTAGATTCCTCCCACAACCTTTCTGTATATAGAATCCCATCTTCCCTCCACGTGGTGTGAGAGCGACATGGGATAGCTTAGCACAGACTTGCTCTGTGAAAGCACCGTGAAATGGCCTAGCACCATGAAATGGCCTAGCACCCCACGTGGCGAACTTGAACTTTCAATAAACTTTACTTTTTCCTTGGCTGAGAAGATTTGAGTGGAATTCTTTCAGCAGGACCCGGCATGTTGGTATTTTGGGGTTTCAGGCAGCCCTAACCCTCTTTGGGCACCCTCTTTACCTCAACCCTTTAATACTCATATGTGGGTGTATCTGCATGTGGGAGGATCTGCCTGGAGACAGAGGAGCATGTCTCTGTTCCTAAGACCATTTGAAATATGTGTTTTCCAATGGTCTTAGGTGACCCCCCAAAAGGGTTGCGACCCACAGGTTGAGAACTGCTGTGAGTCTAACACATGTGACTTGACCATTCACAAAGGCAATGGCCTCCAAAGCCAGAGAGAGCAGGATCTTCTACCATTAACTTGCTTCAGCTCTCCAAAAAGTTATATTGTACAATGTTCTTCATTGGCTCCCCTTTTAGTGCTGTGTTCTGGGACACTGCTAGTTTGATTCATTTCTAGATCAGGTTCTGGAGTAAAGGGAAGCCTTTCCGGAAGCCCCCCTGCCCAAGCATTCCCTCCCAAACTATGCATATATACACATGCATACACGTATGCATACATACTGTGTGTATACATATTTATGTATATATATATATATATATGCATACATAAATATCACAGCAGCATGAAGTCTTTCTGGAAGACTTCTTTCTCTCCAGTAGTGCACTCCCTCCAAACTACATATACATACATATACATTTATGTGTATGTGTGTATGACATGTATGTGCATATACTTATATATCATTTATAAACCTTCTTCTTATGCTGTGTATGTTTTAATATGTACTTTCAAGCCTCCCCCATCAGAATATAAGCTCACTGGGAGCAGGGATCACTTCATTCTTTGTATGTGTATCCCTGTTGCCTAGTAAGGTACCTGACACATACTGTTTAGTCATTTTAGTTGGGTCTGACCCTCTTGGCAAAGATATTAGAACAATTAGCCATTTTCTTCTCCAGATCTTGCAGATAAGGAAACCGAAGCAAAGAAGTCTAAGTGACTTACCCACGGTCACACAGCTAGCAAGTATATGAGGCTGGATTTGAATTCAGGTCTTCCTGACTCTAGGCCACTTAGCTGCCTCATCTGACACACAGTAGGTACTTAATAAATACTTGTTGATTTACTAACATGAATGGGAAGTTTGGGGAAATTATCTGACTCCAATGGGAATGATGAATTGGAACAGAAAAATTGGAAGCATCTGTGGGTCATGGGGTCATAGATCTGGATGGAGAAGGGACCAAAAAAGCCAACTAATCCAACCTCTTTATTCTACATATCAGGAAACTGAGACCCAGAGAGGTCTTATAGTATAACCAAGATCATATAGGGAGTAAGTGGTAGTTGCTATGACTGTTATTTGCCCGGTTCATCTCTTGGAGATGAACGGAGAATGTGAGCAGCAGCCCTGAATATCTAATGACATCTCCACCCCCAGCATGTTTATCAGAGGAAATGAGTCCTCTCACCTAGGGTTCAGTCAGATGAACTCTTAAGAGCCTTCTTGTAGAGTTTCTCTCCCTTGAAGAGGTCTGTAAGGACCTAAGGGCACAACTTTGTATTTCTGGTAATTATTATCAACCAGATATGCCTGCTGATTTCTCTTCAGTTCCTAAGTCTGGTTTCTGTGCCCCAAACCTAACTCCCTGTCTAGACTTGGGCTCTTGACTAGCCCATCACCTCAGGAGGGGCTCTTCCAACATGGTACCATGGAAAGAGGTTCTACTACTAAGGTTCCAGAACAAGATGACCTTGATTCAATTCTGCCTCTAATATTTACTACCTGCATGAATGACCTTGGACAAATCATTTTATTTTCTTGGGCCTCAAGATTAATTAATTAGTTAAGGGATTTTCTGACTTGAACAGAAATGGGCTTTTCTTCCAGTCTTTGACAAAAAGAACTGGGCTGTGGTCTCACTAGGGCAGTTTCTTCCTTTCTCTCCAGTCTTCTGCCTTCCCCTACTGACCCTGGTTATTTAAAACACAAATCATTAGAGTCAGGAAGAACCTTAAATTTCAGCTAGTCTTCTTGGTCTTATTTTATGTTATTTTTAGATCTTTCTTTTAAAGTTAATTTTTTTATTTTTAGTTTTCAACATTCACTTCCTGGTCTTATTTTACAAAGAAGTAAATGCGTCCAGAAATGAGAAGGGATTTGTCCAAGTTAGTAACAGAACTGGGACTGGAAACCAGACTTCCTGCAGAGTCTGGGGCTATTATTTCTACAACCCCGGGTTATCTCCATGTGCTGTATGGCCCCTGCCTTTACTTCTGAGCACTCATTTGTATAAAATTACTACATGTGATCTTAAAATCCATACCACAGCTGACATAGAAACTGCTTCATTTTGGGGGTCTCCATTTTTCTATATGTACAACAGAGAGACTAAACCCCATCCTTTTTTTGCCTCCATAACTGGTAAAAAGACAAAGGAAATACCTGTAAATCAATTCTGAACTCTTTAGGAGAAATGTGCAGTGTCCAGGCCAGGTATGATTAGCATGAACCCAGAAAGCAAAGAGAATGAGGAAGGAAATGTCCTGGTCCTGTCTAGGATGGCCATATAAGCTGCTGCTATATTTTAAAAGTAGTTGGGACTGAGGAGGAAGGTGTGGACAACTGGAGATTCATTCATTCATTCATTCTTTCATTCATTCATTTGTTCATTCGTTCGTTCGCTTTTTGGAGGGGGAAGGCAGGGCAATTGGGGTTAAGTGACTTGCCCAAAGTCACACAGCTAGTAAGTGTGTCAAGTGTCTGAGGCCAGATTTGAACTCAGGTCCTTCTGACTCCAGGGCAGGTGCACTATTCACTGTACCACCTAGTAACACCTACAAGTAGAGATTTAAAGGGAAGGTTCTGATGAGGTCATCTTGTTCATCTCTTAGCTTTGGGGTAATGGACTGAAGGCATCAGGATTGAGGACTATGATGTAGCCTGGGTTATCTTCAGAGGAGCTGAAAGGGAGGTCTGGGATGCAGGAAGATATCAGGGAAAGTAGGGGGGAACCAGATCCTACCACAGTTTCTCCCTCTTCTCTTGGCAATCAGAAATCTTCTACACTTCATACTCTTCTCTCAATTCCATCCATATAAGGACAGGTCATTCTAGTTATTACTGTGAGAAATGGAGGTGGGGAGAATATTTTATTATTTATTATTTGTGACTATTTTTAAATGTAGCTTTACTTGATGGGATATTGTTTAACCCAGAATGTGAGAAGTGGGTCACGCTGACCTCAAAGATCCTCCAGAAAGGTCTCTGCAAGGAATGCTTGAACTGCACCCAGATCTTGGGTCCACCCAAAACACTTTTGTTTTGACTTCATCCAAATTTTATTGGATGTTTATACTTAATTAATGGCATATAATCTCAAGCAAGCTACTCAGCTTGTACCCTCGTCTGAATTCTATATAATGGAAAACTCACAGAGATTTGAGGGGGAGCCAGGGAGCACACATTTTTTCTGACTCCTTCCTCTATCAAGTGACTTAAAATTTTAAAAACAGATAATAGCTAGAATTTATATGGCATATTAAGGTTTGTGAAGACTTTATGTATGTTATCTCATTTGATTCTTAACAACAATCCTGTGAAGTAGGTGCTGTTATTATCCACATTTTACAGATTAGGAAACTGAGGCTGAAAGAGGTTAAGTGACTTGTCCAGGGTCACACAGCTAGTGTCTGAGGCAAGATTCAAACTTAGGTCTTCCTGACTCCAAGACTAGGGCTCTATCCACTGTGCCACCTAGCTTTAAGAAAGTTTACAGGTAAATTAATGATAACAAATGCCCTCCGTGAGACCCTAGACACAAGACACAAGACCTCTGTCTCTGTCTGTTTCTCTGTCTTTCTCTCTCCCTATTTCTCTCTCCGACACACAAAATACCCCAAAATAACCAACAAGCCACATCCTGCCAAATGAATTTGATTCAAGTCTTCTCTCAGCCAAAGAAAGGCAAAGTTTACTAAAAGTTCACCTTAATGGGTAGACTCTTAAGGAGCCTAGGTATCTGTAAGGTTTGTATTGGACACAGAGCAAGTTTGTACTAGAAAATTCTATGGTGCTCTCACACCACATGGAGGTAAGATAGGGTCTTATATACAGAAAGGTTGTGGGAGGAATCTAGGGGTGATCTAGAGGAGGAGTTTGGGGAGGGTCTTTAGGAGGAGTCAGATGAGGCCAGACTCCAGTAATGAGTGATTAAGGGTGGGAAGTTGCTGGAGGCTCCCTGGAGAGACTGACAATGATGGGCTAGGCCAGTTCAAGGGTGTAACAGATTTAGGTACAGGTATTTTGATAGGCTCAAAGGAAATACCTGTAAATCCATTCTGAACTCTCTAGGAGAAATGTGCAGTGTCCAGGCCAGGTATGATTATCATGATCCCAGAAAGTAAGGAGAATGAGGAAGGAAATGTCCTGGTCCTGTGTAGGATGGCCATATAAGCTGCTGCTATATTTTAAAAGCAGCTGGGACTGAGGAGGAAGGTGTGGACAAGTGGAGATTCATTCATTCATTCATTCATTCATTCATTTGCTTTTTGGACAGGGCAATTGGGGTTAAGTGACTTGCCCAAAGTCACACAGCTAGTAAGTGTGTCAAGTGTCTGAGGCCAGATTTGAGCTCAGGTCCTTCTGACTCCAGGGCAGGTGCACTATTCACTGTACCACCTAGTAAACCCTACAAGTAGAGATTTAAATGGAAGGTCCTGATGAGGTCATCTTGTTCATCTCTTAGCTTTGGGGTAATGGACTGAAGGCAGCAGGGATGAGGGCAATGATGTAGCCTGAATTATCTTCAGATACTTCCTTTGGGAAGTAGATAGACAATGGAGGGCTAGGCTAGTAAGAGTAAGAGATTTGGGCCTAGCTATAATGAAAGGCTTATGGCCTCAAGCAAATGCCTCATCAAGTGGGAAGATTCAATCAGAGTTCAAGGGGTTTCCCAGAACCTGTACCTCAAAGATTCAAGGAGAGCTCAAGGGGGTTCTCAGAGCCTGTAACTCATCAATTATACTGGAGTCTGACCTCAGTTCCATCAAAGATCTTCCTTAGACTCCTCCTCAAGACCCTCCCCAAACTCTTCCTCTAGACCACCCCTAAATCCTCCCACAATCTTTCTGTATATAAGATCCATCTTTTTTTTTTTGTTTTTTGCTTTTTTTGGAGGGCAGTTGGGGTTAAGTGACTTGCCCAAGGTCACACGGCTAGTTTTTTTTGTGTGTATGTTAAGTGTCTGAGGCCGGATTTGAACTCAGGTACTCCTGACTCCAGGGCCGGTGCTCTACTCACTGCGCCACCTAGCCGCCCCCTATAAGATCCATCTTGCCTCCATGGGGGACTGAGAGTAAGCTAGCACAGACTCAGTCTGTGTCCCAAGCTTTACAAATACTTAGGCTTCTTAAGAGTCTACCTATTATGGTGAATCTTTAATAAACTTGGCTTTACTTTGGCTGAGAGAAGACTTGAGTCATTCATTTGGCAAAACCTGGAGCATTTTGGGGTTTTGAGTACCCCTAAACCCAAAACCTAAACATTGTGAGGGTTTTAGGTACTTCTTAGAAAGTGACTCAGACTCAGGTGAGGGGTGAGAGTGTGTGTGTGTGTGTGTGTGTGTGTACATGTATGTTTATGAGCATATATATACACATTTGAATTTCTCTTCTGGATATCTTGTGTGTTTTCACTGTACTTGTTGTCTCATTGACACAGGTCAGACTACTAATACAGGCAAGTCTATACTGACAAGACCTTCTTAACACAGTCTCAGATGGCAACCATGATAAGACCGTTACATCAATCCTCGTGGTTTGAGAGCACTCAGGTCTAGGTTCCAAACATATTTAAAGATATCTCAGCTGCTTGGTTTGACTTGTGTTGGAAAAAAAGAGAACTAGGAAGGAAGGAGAGAGAGAGGGAGGGAGGAAAGGAAGGAAGAAAGAAGAAAAGAAAAAAAAAGAGTGAATTAATGAAAACAAAAATGTCTTTGCATTTGCCATTTCAGGCATAGGTAGGCGCTGAAAATACAAACAGTAAAAGCAAGATGATCCCTGTCCTCAAAGAGCTTACATTTGAATAGGGGAAGACAACACATATAATGGAATGATGGCCAGGGAGGGGTATTTGTTGAGTAACTACATATTACGTAGTACAAAAATGTAGTTGGTAAGTAAAGTCAGACAACAATTGGTTGGCATGCCTTTTCCAGGGATGGTAGGGTAAATTTCATTATTTCTCAGAGTTAGAGATGGAATGGGGAGAGGTGTTGTTCTACAAGGCTCTATGGTATGACCATTGTTTGGGAAGAGAAGCATGGGGTGAGGGTAAGGGACTGGTGAAGTCTTACTGATCAGAAGCTCAAAGACCCAGGCACAAGATGAAGCGGCAGACCTGAGGTAGAGTTTGGGGCATGGGAACATGGCAGAAAAATGAAGGTGTATGTGGTCTTCTCTCCTCCATCAATCTTCATCTATCATAAGCTTTAAGACAAAAGAGGGAAAACAGGATCCTTAACACCTTACCACCTTGCTCAAATGTCATTCCCTCCATGAATCTCAGGTTTCTTGCAGGCAAAACAAGTCTCTCCTCTGAATACTTAGGGAGCTTCGTCTGTACTTGAGACACCATTCAGAAATCCACGTCCATAGTAACTTGCATTCCAAAATCCCATAGAATTTGAAGATTAACGAAGCACTTTCCTAGGAGGCAGAGAAAACAAGCACCTTTATTTTGCAGATGAGGAAACTGAGGCTCAGAAGCATGTAGTTTGTAATGCTGGAATATGGACTGAAACTCAGAACTTCTGGCTCCAAGAATAGTATTCTTTCCACTGAACTTCAATGCTGCTAATTACCACCTAGTATCTGAAACTGGAGTTATCTGTGTACGTGTGAATCCCTCCCAGTCCTGCTGCCATTCAGCCTGGAGGATAGCAGTCAGATCTTCCTCTTCTCCTCCCCCCCCCCCCCCAACCCCACCCAGTCTGGGACCTTGCACATTGTAAATTCTCATTAAAGTATTTTTGAATGAATGAATAACAACACTGATTGATGCTTCTGAAATACCCTAAGGTTTGCCAACTCCACTATGAGTTGAGTCCTATAGCTGTTATCATCCCAGTTTTATGGATGAGTGCACTGAGGCACAGAAAAGTTAAGTGGCTTGTGTGAGTGGTACCTAGCTAGTGATAATGAAAATGACAACACATTTCTATAGCACTTGCAGGTCTGTTTCTAAATGCCTTTCCTCACAATAATCCAGGGAGGTTGGGAACAAGGTTTTTTGGTCCCATGACATTTCGGGGGGAGAGGGAGGTAGGAGAGGGCAAGGGAAACAGTTTCCTTGCTCTCATCAGAGTAGAAAACTCCTAATCTGGAAATTCCCTCAACAAATGCAGATCAATAACTGTTTGTTCTACAACTTATTCTTTTTTTTTAAAAATGGATATTTTATTTTTTTTACCTAATTACAGATAAAAAAATTTTTTAACTTTCATTTAAAAAACAAATTTGAATCCAAAATTTTCTTCTCCCTCTTTCATTTCCCCCCTCCCTAAGATGGTAAGTAATTTTATATAGGTTATGTAAAACATATAGTCATATTAAAACATATTAGTCATGTCTACAACTCATTCTTAAAGAACTGACTGGAACACTGAGATGATAAGTGACTTTCCTGGGGACACCCAGTCAGTAGGTGTCAGAGGAGGAACTAGAACCCAGGAGGCTCAGAGACGTTGTTCACTTATGTCCAACTCTTGGTGACCCCATTTGGGATTTTCTTGGCAAAGATACCAGAGTGGTTTGCTATTTCCTTCTCCAGTTCATTTTACAGATGAGGAAACTGAGGCAAACAGAGTTAAGTGACTTGCCCAGGGTCACACAGCTCAGAAGTGTCTGTATTTGAACTCAGGTCTTCCTGACTCCAGGCCTGGAGTTCTAACCATTGAGCAACCAACTTATTTACACAGGTAGTGATGAGGGTGAGAGGGAGATGGATTTCTAGAAAATACTTTGAGGATTCTTTTTTTAGTCTGAAATGAATTACTGGACTCAAGCTATCTTTTGGCAGAGTTCTAAAGTTTATTATTACACTGACTTTGCAATGGGCAGGAGAGGAGAGTAAGGGGGTCTACAAAGTACAGGACTTAAAGATGCAGTTTTTTAAAGCCATAAAGCTGTCAATCAGAGATTAATTATGCTAACTAGGTGAATAAGGGAGGGGTTAGGGAGTTTAGGAGTATTCAGGGCTTAAAGGGACATGCACTTTTTGCAGCTACTGTGCAGGCGTATTGCCCATAATTCACTGGGACACCCCCCTCCAGGGAAGAGGGGGGTGGTGGTGGTGGGGATGTGTTTTTATGCTTGCCATGTCACTAGGTCACCTTTGGTCAAAGCTGACTGATATATGTCCAGTCTGTTACTCCTCAAGGTCTGGGAGGATAAACATGATTGTTTTAGGAGATGCCAAGTTTGGAAGTTAGACTGATTGGGGAGGGAGTTTATCTTTCTGATATCTTATGCAAGGTTTTTGGGTGCAGCTGGCCACTTAGAACAAAGGAGGTATACATTTCTCTAAACTAAGGGTTTGTTTGAATGCTTGGGTGATGTATTCATAGGTATGACTAAACAATTAATGAACTGTAGCTAGGCAGACTGCTGGCTCAGGGAAAAGACTTTTAGGCTGGGGGCAAGAGAGAGACAGAGTTAATGCCTTTATGGCTAGGGGAAGTGTGATTTTACAACTTGGCTTCACAGGCTGATATCACAAACATAGGTACCCAAACACAAGTGAGATTTTACAGACTGAAGTTACAACAATGTTACAAAGGCACCCCAGCACCTCATCAGTAGTAAGGTCACAAAATTAGTAAGCAGGAGAAATGGATTTCCAACCCATATCCTCTAACCCAGCTCTTCTTCCACTATACCTCGTTTTGTTTACATATCACTTTGAGTTGTGTCACAACAACTTTGTGACTTGTCATAGGTATCCTCCAGCTCTGAATCTATGACTCTATGATTCTCTTTCTATTGTGATAACAGAGATGGGGTTGAGGGAGGTTTGCTCATATAGAGTTCAGAAGTTTTTTCTAGTGACATCAGAAGAGTTTTCAATATATGTATTTGCTTACTATTCACATTACAATGATATTGTTCTTATGGAAGAAAGAACTGAGGAGTCAAGAATTGAAGTAAATTTGTGGTCATATAGCTAGTGAGTATCAGAGCTAGGATTTGAACATAAGTCTTCTAACTCCCTCCACTGCACCAGGCTACCTGAATAGACTGATTGTTGCCACTGATATTATTTTCTAGCGTAACTAGTGTTCTTCCAGGCATAGTTGGTATTATTAGTGTTAGCTTCATCAAGGGAGCTCCAGGCACTGTCATATTGTTGTGACCAGTGAGTGTACAGGACCAGTGATCTCATTTCTCCCATTTAGCTTTTCCAAGTCAGAGCAGTAGGTGTTTGTGACACCTGAGGTTTAAATCTTGAGGATATAATAATGATAAAGGAGAAATTTAAATCCCCTGATATCATTATAACAGATGTGTTAAATGAGTGATCTAGTGTGTCTGTAAGGTCCAAAGACTATGTAGAACTTTGAATGGAGTGATGGAACACCAACACAGCCCCATCACTTTCCCTTATCTTATCAGATCTTGCTTTATCTGTCCTTGAAGTATGATTCATTCAATCTCTCAGAGCCTCTTCTCCCACCCCTTTTCTTCTTATTATCACCTTTGATCAAAGCCATAATTGAAGGGCGTAAGTTTCAGTTAGTGAAGATAGCCCTGGGCTTACAGATGGTGGGGGTTCTTAACCATTTTTGTGTCATAGACTGCTTGATGTCTGGTGAAGCCTATAAACTGCTCAGAATAATGTTTTTTAATAGAGAATTACAAATGAAATAAATTATATTGAAATATAGTTATCAAAAAATATTTTTAAAAAACTTGTAGACCCAAGGTTAAGAAGAAGTAGCCTAGAGTCAAGAACCAAATTCAAATCCTGCCTCTGCCATATATGAGCTGTGTGAGTGGGCAAATCATTTCACCTATTTCTTCGTTTGTAAAATGGGGCTCAATGATATCTGAACTTTACCCCCATAGCATTGTTGTAAGATTCGAGTGAGATAATACACAGTGCAGGAAGGACCTTGACATGTTAGACTGCTGTGTAAATGTCAGCTGTTGCATTATAATCCTAAACACGCACTTCAATTAGATCAGTAAAAGCCAATAAATTCTAGAGCATTAAGCAGGTGTAGTGTAAAAAGCTCTTTCCTTTCCCATCTCAGGGCCGACCCTCTATGGTTGTAAAAGTCCCATTTCCCGTTGGCTTTGTTTTCCCACAATCACCATTTCAAGACTTGGAGTCCTATATCTTTCCTGAGGCCTTTTCTTTCCTTGCAGATATGTGGGGAGGACGTGCTCTGTCAGTCACTATGGCTTCTACAGAATAATCCAGATGGCTGGCTCCTGGTAGTGCCTTCGGGTCTTCTTTGTAACATTGATCCACTGAGATGGTTCATCATTCACGACATGCATACGCTTATGCACCAGGGCTTACTGAAAATGTGAACTATCACTTCTAACAAGGAAAATGGAATTTGACATAAAACCCAGGTTTATTCCCTGACCCATTTCTCTTCAGGGCACTTTTTTTGCCTTTTTTTTTTTTTTTTGAAGATACAGAAAGAAATAGTGAGGTCATGAAAAGAACACTGGACTTTGAAAGAGTGATTTGAGTTCAAAACTTGCTTCTCACACCAGTGAATCATATGTTGGAGACTTGGCTGTAATGCTATTCCTCAGCTGAGGTTCAATATGGGGACAAAATGAAGCACTTACAGTCACTGAACATTTAACAAAGGAAGTTTACTTTGCTCTAACACAGCAAGTATGCTACAAGGATACAATGGTGGTCAACTTTTGGGGACACAGTATCTAGAAATAGATCAGGGCAGGAAATGGTAATTTAGTGGTTCTCAACCTTCATAATGCCACGACCCTTTAATACAGTTCCTCATGTTGTAGTGATCCCCCAACCATAAAATTATTTTTGTTGCTACGTCATAACTGTGATTTTGCCACTGTTATGAATCGTAATGTAAATATCTGATATGCAGGATGTATTTTCATTGTTACAAATCAAATATAATCCAAAGGTTGAGAACCACAGTGGTAATTCATGTGGCCTTAAGAACCCACCAAATCTGAGGGCCTAGATTCTTGTATGGCTGGTACTTTTTTCTTTCTCTCTCTTTTTTTAAAGTTTTAAAATCTATTTTAAACTTAAATACAAAATAAGGAAAGAAAACAAAATTGCCATGTACACAGCAGGTCATAAGAGAGGATTTAATATAAAACAATAAATTCCCATTTCAAGAAAACCTATATACTACACATTAATTTCAAAACTATCCATCTTTTCTTTGCTTCCTAGTATGTTTTCTTTTGACCTTTACTGTGCACTTTTTACTTTGTTTTTCCCCTTTCCTCTCCCCCCTCTGCCTCCAGCCCCCAAGAAGGCTACAAATAAGTGTGTGTATACATATGCACATACACACCCACCCACACATATATACATGTGTATATAACTATCTATAAGCATATACATATATACACACATACACTCCTACATATATGCGTAAGACCTTAAGACCATATTAGTTTATTTCTACTTGTCAACTGTTTCTCTGAAGGTAGACAGCATCTTCTTTCATACGTCCAAGTCTTTTTATATTTTTCTAAATCTACACGGTCATTTCCTGCACCACAACAATACAACAATATTCTAATCACGTTCTATCTGGGAAATTGTCTATGAGAGTTTTTTCCCCCAAATTTTCTGCCTTCCTTCTATTCTTGGCTACATAGGTTTTATTTATATAGGAAAATTCTAATTTAAAATAACCAAAATTATCATTTAATCCTTTAACACTGCTCTCGCCTTATAATACGGTTTAAGGTCTGGTACTACCAAATCTAGTTCCTTTACATCTTTCCCCCCCCTTCCCCCCCTGTATCCTTCAAGTTCCTGCCCCTCAGCTCTCCCAAATGGACCCTATTATTTTTTTTTCAGAGTCAATAAGATAATTTTTAGTAATTTAATTGGCACAGCATTATATAAATGGATTAGTGAGGTAAAACTGTCAATTTTTCAAGCTCATATTAGCTTTACCTGTCCAAGCTCAATAAATACTACTTCAATTATTTCGATCTAACTTTGTATAAAAGATGTGCTATGTTTACATTCATATCATTCCTGTATCTGTTTGACAGGAATAGTCTCATTTTTAATACTGTCTAGTTATTTTATATGATCTAAAACTATTGATTATTATGGTTGACACATAGTGTAGTCCCCGTTTGTCTCTTGATTAAAGCTGATTTTAGCTACAACTTTGTCTGAGATCACGATTACTCTCCCTGCTTTTTTACATAATAAATTCTACTCCTGACCTTTATTTTATGTTTGTGTGTACCTCTCAT
>CM053601.1:154066291-154097282 GCA_028646575.1 Pseudocheirus occidentalis | reverse complement strand
CAGACCAGGGGAGGGGCTCTACAGTGGAATTGCTGTTTTGGGGTTGGGGTAGGGGAAAGAGAGGGAGAAAATTTGTAATTCAAAAATCTCATGAAAATGAATCATGTAAACAAGAAAACAAATAAAATTTATTACAAAAAAAACGTATAACCGTTCTCCAATTGACAGGCAACCACCCATCAGTTTCAGTTCTTTGTTACTACAAAAAAATGCTCATATATATATATATATATATAATAGGCATGGCAGGCATGCTGGAATTTGCTGTACAGAGCAGGTAAAATCTATCTGGTATCAATCTACCATGAAGAATTTAGATAGTCTACATCTGTCCACACCTGAATGGGCTGTATAATACATGATGATGAAAAGTCCTCTGGCTGCTGAGCCAGAAGAACAGATGAGTCAGAAGCTGTTGAACTGGAATTTGGTAACTCTATAAAAAGGGCATAATTTTTCCTTTTCAGCTATGAGTTAAACAGGACTACTTTGAACTGCTGCTCCAGATCACAATGAGGGAAAAGGGAATGTCCTATCTCCCACTTGGCCACAAGAACCATGAGCACATGGTTTTCACCATCTTTTTGTGTTTGGTCTTTCCTGATTTTAACCAAACTATTATCCCAAGACGAAAATGTTCAGATATCAGTCTTATGAGTTTCTAAAGGTCTGGGGGTTTACATCTGCAAAGGCATTAACAGTATCTCCTGGCATTACAGCAAATGGCAGAGGAATCATCCACATTAGGAGCAAAGAAAACACTAAGGAGAAATGGCTTCTGAGAACATGATGCCTCATGGTGGAGAAGTGTGTCAGCTATGAACTCCCAAAAGACAGAGACCCTCAGATAACTACCCTTAAGGGGAGTTAGTTAAGGACTCTAAGAAAGGATAAAGGGTGTCTGGTTCAATGAATTGTGAATTAATCCTTTGCCACATGTGGTCTTCACTACAATTGTGTTCTAAGTTTTTACATACATACAAATTCCCTTTGTGTATTTGTGTATTTGTAGGAGAGTGTGAACCAGGTTTGGGGGTGAAATGCTTTATACTCACTGCTCTTACTTTCTAAATTAATCTAAATTGTTTAACACTAATTGAGGCTACTGGCTGATTGTTGGTTACAGGCCTATCAGTGGGGGCTCAGGAACTTCAGCGTTAGAAGTATAGCTAACATTTTACATAGCAATTCAATGTTGTAAAGCACTTTACATACACCATTTTATCTGATTTTCACAACAACCCTATGAGGCAGGTGCTACAATTAATCTTTTGTGCTTCCAGATAAATTTTGTCCTTATTTTGTTTAGTTTTTAGTAGTTTGATTGGTATGGCACTAAACCTGTAATTTAATATTGGGAGCAGTTCTTATTATATTAGATCTTGCATCTAATTGTTCATCTGGAACAATGACTCTCTTCATTTATTTGTCTTCCTTTACTGCTACAAGTTTCTCAAACAACAAGCACAAAATTTTAAAATTAAATTTACATCTTTAATGAATGAAAATGGATTTTCTTTCTCTACTGCCTCCCATGACCCACTGGAAAGAAAGAAAAGAGAAACACAACTGGTAACAAATATGCATAACTAAGCAAAACAAATCCCCAAATTGGCCATGCTCAAAAAAACCTCTTTCACTTTATACCCTACATCTGGTAATTCATTGAATATTCCTTTTTTTTTTTTGTTCTCGATTATGCTTAAATTTCCTGGGTATAATATTTTTGGATGCTATCCTAGTGTTTTTTGCTCTTTGATATATAGTGTTCCAAGACCTTTGGTCCTTTGGGATAGCCACTCCTAGGTCTTAAGTGTTTCTAATTGTGGCTTCACCATATTTGAATTTTTTCCCCTTGCTTCTCATAATATTTTCTCCTTGAACTGGGGGTTTTGAAATTTAGCTAGGATGTTCCAGTAGGTTTTCCTCATAGGATCTCTTCAAGGAGGATATTTTCTATTTCTACTTTCCCGTCTTGTTCTAACACTTCAGGACAATTTTTCTTCAATTATTTCTTGTATTATTGGATCAAGAATCTTCTTTTGATCATAGCTTTCAGGTAGTCTGATTATTCTTATGTTTTCTCTTCTTGATCTGTTCTCCAAATCAATTATTTTTCTTATATGATGTTTCACATTCTCTTCTATTTTTTCATTCTTTACATTTTGTTTTATTATTTCTTGGTCTCTTATAACCTTACTGGTTTCCCTGTGCCCAATTCTAATTTTCAAGGAGTCATTTTCTTCTTTAAGATTCTGGATCTTCTTTTCTAGTTGGTTAACTTTCTTTTCATAATATTGTTTTTTAAAAAAAATTTTTCCTCAGTCTCTCTCATTTGTTTAAAATCTTTTTAAAGTTCTTCTATGAATTCTTTTTGGGCAGGTGACCATTTGACATTAGTCTTTGCGGTAGGAGAGGCTTTTTTCACTTCATTATACTCCTCTGAGGATGAGACCCCGTCTTCTCTATTCCCACAGTAACTTTCTATGGTTGAATTCTTTCTCCTTTGCCTACTCTTTTTTTTTTTTAATAGTAACCTGGGCAATCACCTCTAGTCCTGAGGTATGAGGGATAGTGCCTCTGGTTTCAGGTCCTCCTCCAGTTCTGCCTTCTGGCCTGGAAGCAAAACCAAGAAACTCTGCTCTTCTCTAAGTATCCACAGCCCTTGGTGTCCCTGACTCACTCACTACTTCTGCACTCACTGGGTGTGTGCTGGTTCCTTCTTGGCCAGAGCCCTGTCTCCACAGCACAGCTGGGCCAGGTGTCTGTTATTAGCAGAGGTCCCCCCAATCTTCCCTGCTCAGATGCTCGACTTCCCACACTGTCCAGGAGGTGAAAATTCCTGTGTCTGGGGTCAAGGTTACCTCCCAACCCAGCTAGCCCCAGGGCTCCAGGCTTGCAGTTTCAGCAGAGCCAGCCTGAAGGTGTTTATTCTTCACAGGGACCAAACCTCAGTCTGGGGATTTTTCTTAAGGTTGTCCCAGGAGGACTGATGTTCTGCCCCAACTCTTGCTTATTTTTATTGTCCTACATTTGCCCTGAGGTGCTATGTTGTCTTGTTTGTGGGGGGAAATCTAAAGAGCTTGGAATTTTCTGACCTACTCTGCCATCTTCCAAAAATTCTCTCTTACAAAGAGTTTTCTTTGTAACAACCCTGGGATGTAGGTATCAGAAGGGGTACCATCCCCATTTTATTTATGAGGGATTGAAGGTTTAAAGATGTTCAATGTGGGGCGGCTAGGTGGTGCAGTGAAGAGAGCACCAGCCCTGGAGTCAGGAGGACCTGAGTTCAAGTCCAGACTCAGACACCTAACACTTACTAGCTGTGTGACCTTGGGCAAGTCACTTAACCCCAATTGCCCTGCCTTCTCCCCTCCAAAAAGCAATAAAATAAAATAAAGTTGTTCAATGAGCTACCCGTGAACATATTATCAGCAAATGCCAGAACCAGAGTCTGAACCTGTGTCTCCTGACTCTCCTTCCAGTAGTCTTTCTACCACCGCTTCAATTCCATTCATATCAATTCTATTCCTGTAAACTTGGAGTGTTTTATAATAGGCAGAATGTCTATTTCTGGGCAAGAGCAATCTTATGAATTTCATAGCCCTTCCGTTTCCAAGGAGCAGATAAACAATGTGCTGTATGTACACATCCATCCATCCATCCATCCATCCATCCATCCATCCATCCATCCATCCATCCATCCTGCCAGCCAGCCAGCCAGCCAGCCAGCCAGCCAGCAGATGGCAAGACCTAAGTTGAGGCCCTCTGAGCTTGGTGATAAACCTGCCTATTTTTGTCTCTGCTCCTGATTATGCTTTGTAATGTGGATAAAAGATATAATTCCTTCTTTGTGGATTGGAGTACCAGATGCTAAATCCTTTAGGAATGGCTATTTCCATGATATTATCCTTTTAGCACAATTCACCCATCTTTCTATGTGCCTGGATTCCAACTTCCTCCTCCACACCACCCCCTTCCCCAAAATAGTTTACCTTCTTTGCTGGTAGCATTAACTCTTTTCTCTTTCCCTAACGAATGGGCTTTTGTTTTTTAGGTCTTGCTATATGTTCTAATTTTGAGGCCCCTATCTTTCCCAGACACCCCTATTCCTGCAGAACAAACTGAGGAGCAGCCACTTATCCATTGTCAAAAAAGGGATCTGCTGGGCCCCCATGGATGGAGCGTGGCAGGTTTGGAGACAGAGAATATGGATTTTGAATCTAGCACCTGCTCCATACTATAAAGGTATCAAGCAAATCACTTAACCTCACTTTCCCAACTGTTGAATTAGGTCACTTCTTAGACCCCATCCAGCTTCAAATCTATGAAGAATATGAAGCTCCTGGGAGGCATATCTTGATGCAATATGAAGAAGTCGAACTGGAAAAAACAAAAACAGAAACATTGGATTAAGGGGTAGCTGGATTAAATGATCTCTAGTCCTTTCTACCTCTGTGTAATCTGGACAGGAGCCGCTAGGAGGTGCAGTATGCCTGGAGTCAGGAAGACCTAAGTCAACTCTAGCCTCAGATGCTTACTAGCTGAGTGACCTTGGGCAAGTCACTTTACCCTGTTTGCCTCAGTTTCCTCATCTGTAAAGTGAGCTGGAGAAGAAAATGGCAAATCACTCCAGTATCTTTGCCAAGAAAACCCCAAATGGGGTCATGAAGAGTTGGACATGACTGAAAAATTACTAACAACAAGAAAATCTAGGTTTGACCTATTGTTCTGCTTCTTTTTGTTTGTACTGCTCTTGGACAAATCATTTTGGCCCTCTTATTTTAGCTTCCAATTTCTTTACCTGACAAGGGGATTAGCAGCCTCCTTCCCTTCCCAAGGCCCTGCTAGATTTTGGGTCACAAAGGAAGTGAATTCAGCTGTAGGCTGGATAATGGGAGAGGCAGCTTTAGGATAACTCAGGTGTCACTGCCTGCATTTGAGCTGGGAACACCGCCAAATGGACCTTGGCCCATTCTGGTGAACTACCTGCTCAGGGAATGTTTTATTGGTTTGTAAAACAGGTCTCAGCCCCAGCAGGAGGACTTAGCATCACAGACTCACCAGATGTCAGAACTGTCAGCCAGTCCAGCCCCTTCATTTTACAAAGAAAAGACTTGAGACCGAGTGTCACTCAACTAAAAAGCTTCAGAGCTAAGCCTATATGAGGTCTGACTCCTGCTTCAGGATTCCGGGAGAGACGCCAAAAAGGATGTCGGGTGCAATCGAGTCCTATCTTCTCATTTTGCAGATGAGAAGACTGAGGACCAAGCAGGCAAATGGTAACAGAAGTAGCAGGTAGTAGAGCTGCTATTCCAGCCTAAGTCACAGAATTCATTTCAGAGCTGGAAGGGACCTTAGAAACTTTCATGTTTGATCTCATTTTATAGATGAGGAAAGTGATTTGACCAGGACCACATAGCTAGGAGGCACCACAGGGCACATAGCGCTAGGCCTGGAGTCAGGAAGACTCATCTTCCTGAGTTCAAATCCAACCTCAAACTCTTACTAACTGTGTGACCCTGGGCAAGTCATTTTATCTTGTTTGCCTCAGCTTCCTTATCTGTAAAATGCGCTGGAGAAGGTAATAGCAAATCACATCAGAATTTCTGCCAAGAAAACCCTAAATGTGGTCAAGAAGATGATGACAACATCATCACAGCTAATAAACTCCTGAGGCTGGATATGAACCCAGGTATTCCTAAGTCTGCATCCAGTGCCAAATCTATTATTTTTTCCATTGTTCCAAATTGCCTCAAAGCTTTTTTTATTTTATTTTAAATCCCACCTGGGGCAGCTAGGTGGCTCAGTGGATAGAGTACTGGCCCTGAAGTCAGGAGGACCTGAGTTCAAATGTGACCCCTGACCATACACTTGGCACTTACTAGCTGTGTGATCCTGGGCAAATCACTTAACCCCAATTGCCTCAACAAAAACAAATAAAAAAGATCATAATGAAATGTTGACGTACATGAAATAAATCTGGGATGTTTAAAAAAAATTCCCACCAAACTTCATTAACTTAAATTGGTTCGCATATGTCATGCGAAGTCAGGGAGTATGAAGACCTGAGGCTGAGTCCTGGATACTCACTAGCTCACTAGTGACTTAGGACAAGTTATTTCGTGCCTTGGTTTCCTCATCTGCAAAATGGGGCTGCTACTATGCACTGTTTACCTCACAGATGAACATTTGGGCTTTTCTTGGCAAAGATACTGGAGCAGTTTCCCAGTTCTTTCTCACAGGGTTGTTGTGACGAAAGTACACTGTAAACCTTAAAGTACTGTAGAAGTGGGAGTTGTTATTGTTATTAATTTATGCTGTGGAAATTCACTTTCCAAATGGTTAAATGTAAGGTGAAATACATTTACATCAGAACTACAGTAGGGAGAACTGGGTCACTTCTACAGCAGGGGATTGGGTCACTTCCAAGGGAGCTGGGAATGTGCTCAGGCCCCTTTCTATGGTAAAATAGATTTTGCCTCCTGGCTGAAGCATATTCATGAACTGGCAGCTTCTGACTGTGCCTCCTGAGTGGGTTTCTTAGTAGCTAATTGGTCCTAGAGTCAGGGGGAAACTACTCAGTAGGCTATAAGAAGAATTGCAGACTTTTAATTTCCTCTTTTTTCACATTGATCTGGGACTTAGTCTAAGACTGAAGCCTTTGTGGAAAAGAGGAAACTTTAGATCACAGGTAACACCATTAAGGATGCCAGAGGAAAAAAAAAATCAAAGGCACACCCAAGTAGAAATCAATTGACAGGGTCATCTTAGGTGGCCCAGTAAATTTAGCATCCACCTTGGAGTCAGGAGGACCTGAGTTGAAATCTGGCCTCAGACACTTAACACTTACTAGCTGTGTGACTTTGGGAACTTAACTCCAATTGCCCTGCCTTCTCCCCTCCAAAAAAAAGACAAAAAAAGAGCAATCAATTGACAACTAAATTCATGAACTGGGTAGATACACTAACCTGGTATGCAATATATTCAAAGTTTATCACATACATTTTCCTCCACTACTCTTGCGTTTGAGATATACAAATATTCCATTTGGCCAATTGAGAAATTCCCTTTTGCGATCCTCCACTCTAATCTTATAAGGTCACGTGGTAAGACAGCTCCAGTACTATGTTGAAAACCTAGAACTCAGTCTTTCTACTCAGGAGCCTCAACAGACCCATTCTCTAGTCTCTCCTTCCCCCCAAATTGCCATGATTCCTACCCCCATCCCCGCCTTAGTTGCTGCTCCTTCTCTACAGGCCCAGCTCCCAGTAGCCTGGCACCTAAGGCTCCTTTTTCCTTTTAGATCCTGGAATCAGCATTCAGTATTCTCCCCTCCCCCGACCTTCTTCTCCTTACCCAGGGAGGCCCTGCACCCCATTCCTGGTGCCACTGCTACCAGCTCCCTTTCCCTTCACAGCACAGACCAAGACTGCTCCTCCCTCTCTCAGAGGGTCACTTCTGATTGCTGGTCTAAGCTGGATGCTCCTAGGAGGTGAATCTGAAGATCTTTCACTCAAAGGTCACACACACACACACACACACACACACACACACACATTTGGCTTCTCAAGCACAGGGTTTAAAAATAGGATTGGTTTGTTGCCCAAAAGTACACGAATGCTAATGGGGCTAGAAAAGGGGAGGCCAACTGTACCAGACTCACACAGCCAAAGATTCATATTTAGGCCCACAGAGCTGAATCCTTGGCTCAGGCTGTCAGAGTTGAGAGGGTCCCTAAACATTTTTAGCTCAGGACTTTGTCACCAGCTTTTTGTTGCTGTTTCATGGACCCCTTTGGTAATTTGGGAAAGCTAGACTTCTCAAAATAATCTTTTAAAATACTTCTAGAAAATGCTAAATTTCAGAGGTTAGTGAAAATAAAGACGAATTTTTTAAAAAATTAAATTGGTTTATTTACTTTTAGTTTACAACATTCAGTTCCACAGTCCCTTGAGTCTCAGATTTTCTCCCCCTTTCTCCCCTTCCCCCTCATCACTGAGGCACGCCCGCGGATACAGGATCTACAAATATCTTCCCATTAATCATTAGTCAGAGTGTAAAGAAAGATTATAATTGATGGAATGGTCAGTGGGAAAGAGGAGACAAAACAAGAAAAAGAAACAGAGCAAGTAGTTTGTTTCAATCTGCATTCAGACTCTGCATAAGAGGAATTTTTTTCCCCATTCAAGTTCACAGACCTCCTGAAATCTATCTACCAAGATTCTGCAAACCCCAGGTAAAGAATCCTGATTTAATTCATCCCCTTCATTTTGGGAAACTGAGTCCAAAATAGGGGAGGAGACTTGCCCAAGGGAGCAGTATATTAATGGCAGAACCAAGAACCCAGGCCTCCTGATGCTCTGCTCCAGCATGATTTCCCAAGGTCAGGGGAGTGAGTACGTGATTAAATGAGATGTTGTCCAGAGAGACTGGCTTGTGAGATCTATAAGTCTGGCCCTAAGACAGTCTCTGCCAGGTGATGAGGCAGGGTGGTGCAAGGTTGGGGTGGTGCTGAGAGTTTCTCAGAAGCATTTTCAAGACCTACTTCATTCCTTAAACCAGGTTCTTTAGTTACATTTTTGGCTTCTGATCTTTTCAATACCAACACTGATGCTATCAGGAGACAAGTACACACATTATCTCATTGGATACCAGTCAACATGGGAAATTGGGAGTAAAGTGCTTTAGGCCTCATTATACAGGTGCACAAACAGAGAAAGGAAGCTTCCTCAAGCTACCATGGCTCATAAGCGGCAGGGTTTCATCTTCCGGGGGAGTAGAACCTGTAGCTTCAAGGCCAAACTTCACAGAACAAAGTCCTAGTTCCAATTCAGTCAAAGGGCCACACTTGAGGATCAAGAGGGTCATAGGTTCCCCACCCTTGCCTTGGCCTTTATCTTGGAATAGAAATATTCTGACTTAAAGTCCAGAGATCTTTTAAAAAAAATTTTATTTATTTGAGAGATCTTTTTAAAGATTAATTTTTTTCAATGAACAAAAATCTATTTTTACTTCCTCCTATCTCAATGTCCCTATGGGGGGGGGAGGGGAGAGAAAGCAGGTGGAGAAACAAAACCTTTGTAACAAATATGCAAAACAAATTCCCACATTGCTCATGTCACAAAAATGTATATCTCCATCTGGAGATGAGGGAGCACATTTCACCATGAGCTCTGTGGAACTGTGGTTGCTCACAGTCCTTGAGTCTTTCAAAGAAGTTTGTTATTACAATGTGTGTTATTGTCAAAATTGTTCTCTTGATTCTCTTCCTTCCATTTGTTCATACAAGTCTTCTCAGGCTTTTCTGAAACCGTCTTCTTCCTCATTTCATTCACATACCACAATTTCAATTTGTTCCCTAATCAATGGACACCCTCTTAGTTTCTAGTTCTTTTCCATCACAAGAAAGGTTGCTAAACATATTTTTGTACATATTAGTCCTTTTCCTTTCTTTGTTCTCTTTGAGATATAGAGGGGTGTCTCCCTTGCAAAATACTCTCACTTCTAAGTTTGGTCTGCATTATTGATATGTTCCCCTTCACCCTCTTGAGAACAGACAATAAATAAAACAGTAAACCAAGCACCGATTTGTAGCAGGCTGCTGATTTATGACATGGAAATTCTCATACTGTAAAGTTTATATTGGTTCCCATTGGTGAGTAGGAGATGGCTTGAGCCCACCCCTGGTCATAGACTCTGTAGTGGCATCATTGTTGGGTCAGACATCTTCTATTATGAAAGAGCTGTGGACTGCGAGTTAAGAAAGTTGAGTTCTACAGGTTCATTTGGCTGCTGCTTACCCACCCTCTTTTCTCGGGAAACCTTTCAGGTAGCCTCGGGCAAGTCCCTTCCCCAGCCTGAGCTTCAGTGTTCATGGAATCCTAGATTGTTACATCCCAAAGAGACTCTGAGACATCATTTAGTCCATCCAACTCTTTCATTTTACAAGAGAGAAAACTGGGCTACTCTACTGTAAGAGGAAAAAATGAATTAGGTAACCTTGGAGGTCTCTTCTGGCTCTAATATTCTGCCATCACCTTGTAGATTTGACAAATGCATAAAAATTCATATCTTTTTTTTTTCCTCAAAAGCTCACCAGTGAGACATTTTCCCCTTCCTTTCAAATTTCCCATGGATCACCCTTCCTGTTTCGTTTCTTCACAAGGTCTCCTGCTTCTATTTGCCTCTTTCTATGTACTCATATTTTAACCTGAACACCTGGGTTGAAATTTCTCCCTCTGCTCCTTGGCTCCTAATCAGAGCACCACTGGATTTTGAGCTGGCAGGGACCATAAAGATAATCCTGTTCAGCTCCCTCTTTTTTAATATACAATTAGACAATGAGGCCCAGAGAGGATCACTAGTCCAAGAGACTTACTACTTAATACTGGCCACCACCTACATGGTACTTATTAACTATTAAGTAGCACAGCCAGAATACAAATCCAGGTTCTCAAACTTCAAATCTAATGACTTTTTATTAGGTCATTCACTCTTTGTGATCCTTTGCACTTGGGTTCCCATTCAATGAAATTCACTACAAATCAATAAATATTTATTAAAAGCTTGGTATGTACAAGACATGGGAAGGGAAGGGAGGGGAAAGGGAAGAACAATGTATCCCAATAAATAAATACAAGATAATCTGAGAATAAAGAAAGGGAGACAACTAGGAGATCAGGAAATCTAAAAAATAAGACAGTATCTTAGCTGAGCCTTCAAAAAAGTTAAGTAGTTATCATGGAAAATAATGAGTTTTGTTTTGAGTTTACTGAGTTTGAAATGTAGATCTGTCACGATAGACATGCTCATCCACTGGGAATTCAAGACATTAGTTGAGGACGGAAGTTATGGCTCCACAGATATACAGATTTTTGGAGTCTTCTTCATTTATAGTTAAGATGACCAAGACAGAGTGTTGAGAGAGGCAAAATGGCACAGGCCAAAGCCCAGGGCTCATCTACCATTAGCCAGGAGGAGATAACTGTGTTCCAGAAAGTCCAATTCTATGTTCTTGGACTCAAAGATGACTGCAGAAGGTGACTGCAGCCATGAAATTAAAAGATGTTGCTCCTTGGAAGGAAAGCCACAGGATATCTAGACAGTGTACTAAAAAGCAGATACATCCCCTTGCTGACAAAGGTCCATATAGTCAAAGCTATGATTTTTCTAGTAGCAATGTGTGACTAGGGGAGTTGAATTATAAGGAAAGCTGTCAGAATTGATGCTTTTGAATTGTGCTGCAGAAGACTTTTGAGCGTCCCTTGAAGAGCAAGGAGGTAAAATCAGTCAATTCATTTTTTTTAGGCAATCAGGGTTAAGTGACTTGCCTACTGTCATGCACTTAGTAAGGTGCAATCAGTAAATGTCTGAAGCCACATTTGAACTCCTGTCCTCCTGATTCCAAGGTTGGTGTGCTATCCACAGTGCAACCTACCTAACCCAAACCAGTCCATTCTTAAAGAAATTAATTCAGGCAATTCACTGGAAAGTCAAATGCTGAACTTTAAATTCTTTGGCCACATAATGAGAGGAAGGTACTCACTGGAAAAGACCCTGATGTTGGGAAAGATTGAAGGCAAAAAGGAAAAGGGGATGACAGAGGATGAGATGGATTAAGTATTGTCATGGAAACAATGAATGTGCACTTAGACAGCTTTTGAGAGATATTGGAGGATAGAAGGGTGTGGCATGGTCCAAGGAGTCACAGAGAGTCAGACATGACAGAATGACTGAACAACAACAAAGACTTCAATGGATCAGTCAGATAGGTAGGAGGGGAACTAGGAGAGGGCACTACTATGGAAATCAAGGGAAGAGACAAGCTTGTAGAAAGGTCAAGTAGGATGAGGACTTAGAAAAGGCGATTAGAATTAGCAGTTACAGGATGAGCAGGCAGATTTCAGAAAAATCTGGAAAGACTTATATGAAGTCATGTGAGTGAGGGGAGCAGAACAAGGAGATCATCACATACAGTGACAGCCACATTGTGCGATGACCAGCTTTGACAGACTGGGCTCTTCTCAGCAATGCAAGGATCTAAGACAACTTCCAAAGGCTCATGATGGAAAATGCTGTCCACATCCAGAGAAAGAATTAGGGAGTCTGAATGTAGATGGAAGTTTTGTTTCTCTCTCTGTTTTGTTTCTTTTCTTGTGGTTCATTCCATTGGTTATAATTCTTCTTTGCAACATGACTAATGTGAAAATACATTTAATGTGAATGTCTATGTAGAGTCTATATCAGACTGCATGCCATCTTGGCGAGGAGGGGAGGGAGAGAGAATTTGGAACTCAAAAGCTCATGGAACTGGATGTTGTAAACTAAAAATAAACAATCAAATAAATACAAGATGAAAGAAAACTTTTTTTAATCAAAAAAAGAATTAGCAGTTAAGAGCTTGCTGGTAACCTTGAAGAGAGTTGTTTTGATCTAAACCAATTCCACTACAATTCACAGGATCAATGATGCTTTGGGAAGACAGAAGACTTGTCTAAGGTCACATAGGTCAAAATGACAGTAAAGAAATGATTCCAGATCTCGTAACACTTTCTTTACACACCCTGGGAATTAGGCTGCAATCTCTCTCCCCTCAGTGTTTTCCTCCCCCATTCCTTGATCTTAGACCCATAGAATGTTAGAGCCGGGAGGGGCCTGAAAGATGAATGAAGGGCACTGAGGATTTCAGGGGCATTACTAGGGGATATTTCCTCCCTTCAGCAGTTCAGAGTCCCCAAAGATCACTTAAGCCCCTGGTGATCCATTAGCCTTTGCCCCCACAACCATGGAAGGGAAGGTGGGCCACAGGAAAGGATGAGGGAATGAGTCATGGGCTATGGAAGGACAGGAGTGGAGGGGGATGGAGGATGGATTGCTCTCCTCCCATTGCTCTTATACTAGGACTGTTCTCTGAGCTTGTCAGTCCCCCCCAAACCCCAATCTCTTTTCTCTGTGGCTACCATCACTACCCTCAAGTTTTTCCTAAGTGGAAAAAAAACCCACTGATGGGCACCAGATGCCAGGCTACTTTGAGTGACCAGATCCTCCTGCCCCCTGCTTCTTGGTCACTTTGCTACTTATAGCTCTTCCCCTCAAGGGGAAAATCAAAAGATGGGAATGACAGTGACAGTCTGGATCAGTGATGGACCTTGCAGTGTGACCTTGGCTAAGTCCCTTCCCTTTCCCTGCTTCAGTTTCCTCACCCATAAAAGTGGGAGTTGGACTCGGTGATTTGTCCAATACCCTTTTTAGGGCTAAGGTCCTATGAGTCTAAATTTGAAACATAAAGCAGAAATGAAGATTTAGTCTTGTGGATTTCATCCATCTCTCTGCCCTCCTTCCCTGGTTGCAGGCTGCCTTACATCCCATAGTTTGTTCTCAGACTTAAATTGGACTGCCAGAGTCGGAAGCAGTTGGCCTTCCAAGCAGTACCCCCTCTCCGCAGGCCCCTAGGCTATTGCCCAGTTGTATTATCAGGGCAGGCTCTAGGTCTCCCTAGGAATTTCAGAAGAAAGAGAAAAGGGCTGTGGAATTGTGTACCATTGAATGAGCAGGGTGTAAATGAGAGAGAAGGAGAAGGAGGAGAAAATGGGAGTGGGGGTGGATGGTGGGACTAACTGGCTGCCAAATACTAACCTTGAAGGAGAACAGGCTTAGGGAGCAGACAGATGGTCACGTTTCAGGACCTGAACGTACTTCAGCTAGACCTCTTTTCTTCAGTGGGAATGTCAATGTTATTCATAATTGACAGTGTGCGTGCGTACGTGTGTCTGAGTGTGTGTGTGGGGGTGTTCAGTGTTGAACTGAGGGAAAAACTGGAGATTCATATTTAGGATGGAAGAGGAGGGACTGAGAGCATTTCTTCCATCCTGCAAGTTTCCTTTTTATTGTTAGAACAGAAAACAAATCCAATTTAGCCTTCCAGATTAAGCATCTATTGTGTGCCAAACCCTGTGTTATGGAGGATATGTATATGTATATGTGCATATATATTAAATAATGTATGTGTATGTATGTATGTATATATAGAGAGAGTTGGTTTTTATCAGTAGTAGTATTATTACTACAAGTATAATAACTCCCAAAGCAGGTGCTAGGAACCTAGAGATCCTGGCTAGATTTCAGGGGATACATGAACTTGATGGGAAAAAAAATTACATCTTTACTTTTACTAACCTCTAACTGAAATTTAGCATTTCCCTCAGTTAGGAATGCAGGCAACAAATGCAAGCAGTATTAAGCTTCACCAGACTGTCAAGGGGACAATGATAAGAGTTTCAGAATCCCTGCTCTAGTGGAGCACATAGCCCACTAGGCCTGGAGTCAAGAAGATCCAAATTCAAAACCTATCTCACACTTATAGGCTATGTGACCCTGGACAAGTCACTTTACCTCTTTGAGTTTCAGTTTCTTCATTTGTAAAATAAGGGAATTGGATTCACTGGCTTGTAAGGTTCCTCCCAGCTCTAAATCTCTGTGAAAAATATCCTGGAGGATTCAACCAATAAATTGTACTGGAATCAAATCATCTTCACAGATAGAACAGTTGCCCCGTCATAATACAGATCCATAAAAATTCAAAAGCAATGTTTTGGATTGCTGTCACCATCTCAAATGGTCACATTCTCCAATCTACATGGAACCCAAAGCTTTAGAAATATAGAGACTCAGCAAAGGAGATCTAAAGCATGGGGAAACGGGACAAGGTGCATCCTGTTGATGTTGGCCTCTCTGCTGCTGAGGAAGCTTTCAGTGAGCTTCCAAAAGATGAGCTCATGTCCTAACATTTGTGTTCACCTGTACAATATCAGGTAGAAAATTAAACATGAAGGAATAAAAGCACAATGCCACCTTGTCCCAGGACCATTTCTATTTGACCTCTACCAAAAGAGTAAGAATGAGAAGATGACAGACAATGACCATAACAACAAGGGTTCATTATCACCCTTTATCCTCAGAACAAATCTGTGAGGTGGGTGATGTAATCATTCCAGCTTTTATGATGAAGAAACTGAGGTTCTGGGAGGTTACAACTTGGCCAGGATCGTCTGACTAGCAATCATGAACACAGCTAACACCGAGCCAATCACTGCGCTAAAGTGCTTCACAGTTATCATCCCATTGCTCTTCACAACAACCCTGAGAGGTAGGTGCTGTTATTACGATTTCCATTTTACAGATGAGGAAACTGAGGCAAACTGAGGGTAAGTGACTTGCCCAGGGTCATTTGAGTAGGAAGTGTCTAAGGCTGGTTTGGAACCCAGGTTTACCTGACACCAAATCCAAGTTTATATTAGTGTAAGGGGTGTATGGGTGTGATCCATATCCTAGGGTGTTGTCTCCTAGGGTTGTTGGGAGGATGAAATGTTTGTAAAGTGCTTTTCAAATCTTAAAATGCTTTCATGGGAAGCTTGGGATTATTAAAAGAATCTTGAAATTTTCAGAAGGGAACCCAACCTGCAAATTTTTGTTATTATTATTATTAGTAGTAGAAGTGGTAATAGTAGCAGCAGTGGTGGTAGTGGTGGTGGTGGTGGTGGTGGAAGTAATAGTAGTAGTAGTAGTAGTAGTAGTAATAGTAGTAGCAGCAGCAAAAGCAGCAATAGTGGTGGTGGTGGTACTACTGGTGGTGGCAGTAGTAGTAGAAGAAGGAGGAGGAGGAGGAGGAGGAAGAGGAGAAGAAGCAGCAGCATGTATTGGATTTGTATTATGGAAGAACTAGGTTCAAGAGACACCTAAGATACTGTAGAACCTGGGGCAAGTCACTTCTCAGTGCTCCAGTCAATTCCCTAGAACTCAGAAATGCTGTGATGGAGGGAATTCCCACACCAGCGAGATCACTGATCCCTAAGCTATTTTAACATTCTCTGCAAGGAAAGCAGGAAGGGGACCCAGTGACTGGCTCTTGTTTATGGTCCTAGGACTTGCCTGGCTAAATTAGGAGAGATTCCTCACTAGAAAGATATATTTTTCATTCTCAACAACTCTGGAAAAACTACCAAATTGAATTCTACCCTGTAAAAATTGTGGATCCTTTAAGTTGTGAAGTATAAGGAGAAAACCCAGTGTCAAATGAGGAAGAGACCATTTACAGCTGTGTGGTGAGGGAAGATGAGAAAGGGTCTCAAGGTAGGATCATGTAGGATTTAAATCCTGGAGATCATCTAGCCAATCTTCTCATTTTACAACTGGGGAAATCAAGGGCCCCTTCCCCCAAAGTTAGCTGGTACCTAGTACCATGTCACGTAGCTGGTATCAAACATATCTTTATGGAGACACAAAGACAAAGGCAATAAGTGGTTAAGAGGGAATCTGACCCAAATTCAGGGCTTTGGAAAGCTTCTTGGGGGAGGGAATATTTGATCTAGACTTGGAGGATGGGTTACAGGGGTGGGGAAACTGTGGCCTTGTAAGTCCTTGGATGTAGCCTTTTGACTGAGCTCAAGTTTTACCAAATAAATCCTTTTATTAAGGTGATTTGTTCTGTCAAGTCTGGATTCTGGTTCCCCACCCCTAGAGGATGTCAACAGACTTTAGTCAGAGCAAAACTTAATGTTTCTTTGATGGATAAGGAACTTGAAGAGCCATTCTCTGATTGACAAATGGTCAAAGGTTATGAATTGGCAGTTTTCAGAGGAAGAAATGCAAGCCATATGAAAAAAATCCCTTTAAATCACTAGTAATTATAAAAAATGAAAATTAAAACTACTCTGAGGTTCTACCTCACACCCATTAAATGGGCAAAGTTTTCAAAAAAGAAAAATGATAAATGCTGGAGAGGTTGTGGGAAAACAGGTACGTTAATGTGTTGTTGACAGAGCTGTGAAATTTGTGGTCAATTAACTTGCAAGCCACCTGATCATCATTCTGAACATCAGCTCCCATTATAAGCTCCATTAGCTTAGAGTTAGAACATGGCTTAGAATACTGCACATAGTAGGAGCTGAATAAATATGTTTGAATGACTTACACTGTACTCTTAGATGTAGATTCAGAACCAATCAACAAGTAATTATTAATCACCTGCTATGCACCAGGAATTGGGCTAGTTTCTGGGGAGACAAAGACAAAGAGAGACATATCTTCCCTCAGGAAACTTACATCGTATTTGGGGGATACTGTACATTCATAGTTAAATAGATACAAAATTACAGTATCCTTCCCATAATGCAAATCACACACCATTTCTGCCTGCCCATCTGGTGGAACTGTACATGTTCTGCCTCAGTTTTGCCACAGAGGGTCTATACAGTATTTGGGAAGACCTTCCTCTTTTTCTCGAAGTGGAGCGGAATATGTATTTACTCGGCACCCCCTAAGTCCTTGACACACAGTCAGCTCATCTTCCCTATCACACAATTTCCTTGATGGCATCTTTTATTCCTCTTCTTCTTTGAAGTACCCATAGAGTATCCCAAATAGCGAAGTTCTAAGCTTAAGTAATGTGACATTTAAAAAGTCCAAGTGTAATTTCTGGGTAATTAATCATTTTATTAACAATGTTAGCACATTACTAATAACATGGGTCAGATACTCTTGAATGCCAAAGGTGAATCATGGTGGTGGGCTTACACTTTATATATGCCTTCGGAAAAGTGGGTGTTATTGAGGGTTGCAATGAACTTTGACTGGTTAACAATTAATAAGAAGAGTGAATATTACAATGAGGTAGACCTATTCTAATGAGGGACTGAGGGATGTGACTTTGATTAAAGTAATTTGCTTCTAAATTGCCCAGCCTTGGGCAATCTAATAAAAGAATTTATCTCTACCCAAACTTGGGTAGAGCACAACTGGCTCCTCCACCTGGGTGAGGTCTGAACAAGACTGGGGAGAAAGTTAATTTGGTCTCATTATCAGCAATGCTCTTCAGAGACAACTGGCTTCTGAAAAACAATCCTGGTCCTAATTCAAATAATTGATTATTAACATGAGAGAGAGAATTATTTCTCTCACTTAGCTCTAAGACTTATAGAAGATGAGGCACATTGCAACCTGTTCACATTGTGAGACTTCTGTGGAACAGACATTTTTAATTCTTCTAAGACTATTGTGTTCTGTGCTTCACTGCCATACAAGAGTAGGATGTTATTTCAAAGACAGATCTTTTATGGAAAACTTGGGATCATTCAAAGAGTTTCACACCTGGCACCAATTACCATTCTAGAGACTTAAGGGAATTTCCCCTTGGGTTAGATGGAGGGACTAAGCTGTTGAGCAAGCCCAGATGATGTCCTATCTTCATCTCCTATTACTTCATCAAGTACAGGTTTCTATTGTACATGGTACGCCTTTACTAAACACCCATTGAAAGAAGGCAGAAATGTGGCTCAAGATATTGTGGAAGAATTTTCAGCCAAAAGGACTGAAACAAAATTAAATTCTCATTAACCAGATGATTCAGCTTTTTTTTTTCTCTTTCCAGTTTTTACCCCCAGGAATTTATTTCCTCTTAGACTTTCAAGCCCTAGATTATAGGATAAAGGGTTGAAAATACGTTGAAAGGGAGCTTTTTACAGATCACTTCCCCTCTCATTTTATAGGTGAGGAAACTGAAGGCCCTACAGATTAATTGATTCCTCCAAGGTCACACAGTGGAAGACTTTGGATTCAAATCCACACATCTGATTCCAAATCCAGTTTTCTTTCCTATAGATTACTCTATAAATCAGTATACTGTAGGTTGAAATAAGGAATGGAAGAAAGTGAGGAGAGTGAACTGACAAGTTAGGCTTTGGTCAGTGATTAGAAGTGAGTTGTGATGATGAATATCCGGGTTAGACTCTTGGATGCCAATCCTGGCATCATCAACAGCAACAGGGATCTTTGGAGGAAGGATAGGTTTGGGGGTATAAAGGGGAGTTATGAGGTCAATTTGAACATGCTGAAGCCAGGTGAAGGAGCGACAGACGGCTCATGCCCAATTTATGTGCAACAGGCAGTTGGAGACCAGGGTTTGGAGATGGAAGACTGGATAGATAGGGATGCAGAGAGAGTTGGCAGTCAGTGATTGAAGATGAAGCATTGGGATGGATGAATTTTCCCAGGAAGAGTGTAGAGGGATTAGGGGAAGTGGACTAAGTGTAGTTTTGTGGGAAGCCTGTCCTTAAGGATCTAGAGGAGAAATCTGAAAGCTACCTGCCAAAGGGCTCTTCCTTTCCAGAGGGAGGCTGTGATCCCTGGACTGGTCAAATCAATAACCTTTTTTTGGTTCTTAATTCATCGAACTGTACCGAAAGTCAGTTTCATAAACCCTTTCCTTAACAGGTTCATCTTGTTTTTATAAGACAATTGCAGCTTTGTGGCACTGACCCAGAAGGCAGTAGTAGCTCGACCTCCACCCAGAGTGCTTTCAACATGCCCTCTCTGGGATCTTCCCAGGAGTCACCCCTTGGGAAAAATCTGCAGAAGGATCGAAGTGGGTAAAGGTGAAAAGTGGGGAGGGTAGTATAGAAGGAAGGGGTCTGACCTCAATTCTATGGCCCTGAGTTTTCCGGACCCGGTAGGGCTCTTCGAAGCTCAGGGGCGCCGAGGTAGGGGAGCTAGGGGCCCGGGACGGTGGCTCCGGGACGCAGTGAGAGCCTCTTTCCAGCAGAGGGACAGGAGGAGCCCTGGGCACCCTCTCATATTTCCTGTTGGCAGGGCCGGGTTTCCAGCCCAGGTAGCGGCTGCCGGGGAGGGAAGGGCCACAGAACCAAGCCAGCTTTGCGCAGCGCGCAGAGTCCTTACCCTTCGAGGCGCAGGTAGGGTGTCTTGGGCCTATCCGGCCGCGAAAGGGACAGAGGTGGGAGTGGGCGAAAAGTGTGGGTGCGCTTCTGCGGCTCAGGCTCGAAGCAGGGGCTGGAGGTGGGGGAATGGCGCGCAGAGTCAGAGGGCCAGAGGTGCGGCCGAGCTCTCCAGACATGGGCTAGGGCAGCGGCTCAGGCCCCTCTACTCCTCCGCGCCCTTGCCGCTGAACAGGCGCTCTGCCAGGCTGGGCGCACGGAGCCCGCGAGGCATCGGGTTCCCGGGGAGGGTCCTTCCGTGTTGCCCACACTCAGCTGTTTGATGGGGGATGCGCGGCGCAGGGTGGCCGGGGAGCCGTGGGGCAAGGTGCGGCCCCTAGACCTGGCTGGGGTGAGCGGCACGCGTTGGTTGGGGCAGGGGGCTTCGGACCGAGGTGCTTCAGGTCGGGTAGGGGGCGTTGGATTGGGGCGGGGCGGGGTTCTGGGTTGGGGCCGTGGCTGGAGTCCTTGCCTCAGGCCAGGGCGGCTTCGCTCTGCTTCCCCTCCTCCTCCTCCTCCTTCTCCTCCCCCTCCTCCTCCTTTTTCTTCTCCTCCTCCTTCCTCTCCTCCCCTTTCTGGTTTTCCTCCTCCTTCGGCCCTCACTGCCTCCCGCCTTCCTCTGATCAGACGGCATGGCCCAGTCGCTGGAGCCCGGTAAGTGATGGTGGCGAGGCTGGGGGGTAGGACGGAGGAAGGAAGGAGGCGCGGGATGGGGGGCCAGCCTTGAGGTGGAGCAGCTCTGCCGGATAGAGAGAGGGCTGAAGGACCTTCTGCTTTCATAGCTCTCTTGGCTAGTCCCACGGTTCCCACTGCGAGTGAGTGGGATGGCAGTGGGAGTTACCCGGGTTGGAACTGCCCGAGGTCAGGGTTTGGGTGCAGGGCGGCTCCGCAAAGTGAAGCTTCAATCCCCTTCCCGTCCGCTCCCCAGGCCCCTCCCGCAGCCTAGGTGGTTTTAGCCGTGATCCTGCTGCCAGACGCACCCCGCCCCTTTCCGTCCGCAGGCCGCGGCACCTGCGGGGTCTGGGGCTAAGTAACATGTAGGCCCCCTGAGAGGTCTGCCAGGTGCAGGGAAACCACGGTTGCCACGCACTCATCCCTGCCTTGTGTAAACGCTGTGAGATCTGGATCTGGTTTGAGTAAGTTCAAGTTTGGAGTTGTCTTAGATGCCAGATTGAGATGGTGTAGATGTAAGCTTAACTCAGAGGCCAGGTCATGGACCAAGTGGCCTCTTCTTTACTTGTGTTTGGGTGTGGGTAGAGTCCTTCACCTCTCCCTTAGACATCCTGGACAGTCACACATTCACAGTTTTGAATATCTCGTTGGCCTTTTTTTTTGCCCACAGCCCTCACTAGCACCTTGATCTCCCGCCCTGGACATAGTTGATTTCAGTGGGAATTCTGAGAGCTTGAGGAAGCTGGCCCTGAGACCTTGAGGAAGCTGGCCCTGAGCTGTTGTTGACTAAGTCTTGCTTTTTACAAGCCCAGAACCCCTGGTGAGATTGGAAGCCTGGCCTCTGCTTACCATTAAACAAGTCTGGGGAAATGAAGAGAAACAAAAGCCTTGGGAGGGTTTTTGCAACTACTGAGAATCTTTGTGGATCTTGTTTGACACCAAGATGACTAGCTTTGGGTTATCTCCATGTGATGGATCCTAGATCTCTTAAGGGCCAGTTGATCCACCCTTCTCTGCCTGGCCTCCCTCCCCTTTCCCCCTTTTACTGAGTTTGAATTCCAGCCAGAGGCTTGGTGGGATTTGCCCAGGGTTACTTAGGCAGTGACTGACCAAAGCAGGATTGGAACCCAAATACTCAGACTCTAAATCCAGTACTCTTTCTCCTGTGAGCTGGCAGGCTTCCTTACACATAATACACACTTAATAAATGTGTGGTATTCAATTGAAACAGATGAGGCAGTTGAGTTCACTGGAGGATAAATTCCTCCCTTGCCCTCCAAGTGTTAATGCTGGGAGGTAATTAAGTTATTAAAATGTGCTGCTGAGTGCTTTTGTCAGGAGTCACCAACTGACACACTCAGGCTAGAAAGGACAGTGAGGAAGGGGCTTGACCCCAGGGGAGACCAGCATGGTGTTGGTGAGGCTGAGCAGGGTGCCTTTCTAAAAATGGTACAGTGTCTGGGTCACTCTGACACCCAGCTTTCAGGACCTGAATAGTGTGAGGCAGGGCCTTTCTGCCTCATTCCCCAGCTGCAGCTTCCATAGATAAGGGAGGGGGACAGTAGTAAAGTCACTTCCTGTGACTTAACCACTGTCTGTTTTCTAAATCTATCCGAGTCTACTAGATCCCTTGTTAAAGGTTATTTACTAACTCTTTGTGATGGAAGGGGAAATCTAACCTTTCAGAGCTCTAAGAGGTCATTCCTCTTCTGATTTCTCCCTGTTACCTCTTGGGATCCTGGCAGCTATGCTTCTCCCAACATCTAGCTTTTCTGCTCCTCTCAATCAAAACTCTTTCCTTCTCTGTCTCTTGTGTAAAATGAATGGCTGCCTGGTCTGCAAGATCTCATTCCCCAAGTTCATAACAAGTAAGAGCTGGCCAACAGTGGAATGAGCTTCCTTGTTAGATACTGTGTTCTCCAACATTGGAGATATTTGCATGCTTCTGTATTGTGCAAGCTCCTTGAGGGCAGGGGGAGCCGCTTTTGTCTTTGTATCCCCAGTGCCTAATACAAGGGAAGATCCTTAAACATACTTGTTGCTTTAGGTAAGATTAATCCCTTAGGTGCTATCAACAACTGACATTTTTATAACACTAATGTTTGTAAAATTCTTTACATTCATCATCACTACATCAGCCTCACAACACTGATGAGGTACAGGCTCTGGGGACCCCCTTGAGCTCTCCTTGAATCTTTGAGGTACTGGGTCTGGGAAAACCCCTTGAACTGGGATTGAATTACAAGCCTAGCCCTCCATTGCCCATCTACTTCCCACCCTTGAGCCCATCAAAAAATCTGTTATCTTGAACTAGCCTAACCCTCCATTGTCTGTCATATCTGGGTAGCCTTCAGCTATTTCCCACCCTTAATCATTCTTTACTGGAGTCTGCCCTCATGACTCCCCTTCTAGAGCACTCCTAGATTCCTCCCACAACCTTTCTGTATATAAGACCCCATCTTGTATTTGGAGTCTAACCTGAACCCTAGACCTCAAAATACCAATATACTGGGTCCTGCTGAATGAATTCGACTCAAGTCTTCTCTCAACCAAAGAAAAGTTTATTAAAAGTTCACCATATTGGGTAGACTCTTAAGGAGCCTTGTTATCTGTAAGGCTTGTATTGGACACAGCAAGTCTGTGCTAGAAAATTGTATGGTGCTCTCACACCACATGGAGGCAAGATGGGTCTTATATACAGAAAGGTTGTGGGAGGAATCTAGGGGTGCTCTAGAGGGGGAGTCATGAGGTTAGACTCCAGTAATGAGTGATTAAGGGTGGGAAATAATTTTTTTTTGCCAGTTACCATAGTTTATTATTTACAAGGCCAGATGTTCAGAACTAATTGTGTGTCTTTACAAGTAAATGATGGCCTATCTCTATACAGATGGATGCTCTTAGAAATTATGAAAACCTCAGATTGGCTCAAGAAAGCAGGCACAACTGGCCAGCCGGCGAGGCTCTTCCCCACTTCTTTATTTACAGTATTTCTCACCACGGGCATCTCAAGCCTAAATCTTGCCATCATTGTAGATGGAGAGCAGGAATGGCATGGCTAAGGCAGGCTATCCAGGCAGAGCGCCATTTCTGACTTGGTGATTCAAAGCTGTGAATCAGAGTTCTAGAGGAGGAGTTTGGGGAAGGTCTTCAGGAAGAGTTAATGAGTGTAGATTCCTGTAACGAGTGATCAGGGGTGGGAAATAGCTGTAGGCCACCTGGAGATGACAATAGTGGTCAGGGCTAGTAAGAGATCCTTGGGTCTGGCTATAATGAAAGGTTTATGGCCTCAGGCAAATGCCTCATCTAGTGGGAAGATTCTATCAGAGTTCCGAGGGGTTTTCCGAGAGCCTGTACCTCAAAGATTCAAGGAAAGCTCAAGGGGGTTCCCAGAGCCTGTACCTCATCTGCCCCAAGAGGTAGGTAGGTACTAGTTATCCTCCCCATTTTTTGTTCTGGTCCTTTTTCAGTCGTGTCCCACTTATTGTGACTCAATTTGGGGTTTTCTTGGCAGAGATACTAGAATGCTTTGCCATTTCTTTCTCCAGCTCATTTTACAGATGAGGAAACAGAGGCAAACAGGGTGAAGTAACTTGCCCAGGATCACACAGCTAGTAAGTTTGAGGCTGGTGCTCTATCCTCTGTACCACCTAGCTGCCCCCGTCACTCCCAAAGTACAGATGAATACATGGAAGCTCAGATAGGTTATATATTTTGCCTATTTCCAGATAGCCAGAAAAGGAACTACTACAGTTATTCTCATCATTCCTGTTTTACAGACGAATTGAGTGTCAGATAGTATGGGCTTTGCCGGTGCCACTTAGCTAGAAAAGGCCAGTGAGATTTTGAAGTTCAGACTAATCTATTCCAAGTCTAGCACTCAACTCACTTTGTTTCAATACCTACCTCTTCATGTGGTAAGCTCCCTACATCTTTTTGCCCTAGTGTTCCTTCCTCCTTGGGGCAAGGAAAGTTACCTTTGTTGGCTACAGTACAAGATTCTATTGGGCAAAACTTAAGGGCTGAGACTCATTTAGTCATTCAACAAATATTGAATTAAGCACTTCTGATATACTAGGCTTCATACAAAGGCAAAGACACAAACAAAATAAAACCCTCAAAGACCTTACACTCTGTTCCGAGGGAAGAATCTGTTCACAGAAAAGAGAAAAGGGCACCAGCACAGCCAAGAAGAAGGGTATTTCAGTGTACTGGCAAGAGACGTTGAGGATGAAGTAGGGTTTTGACCCTGGGATTTGGATGGATATAGATAGAGAGATAGCTATCTATCTATCTATCTAACTAGATAGATAGATAGATGAATGGATGGATGGATGGATAGATAGATAGATAGATAGATGAATAGATGGATGGATGGATGGATAGATAGATAGATAGATAGATAGATAGATAGATAGATAGAATGGATCCAAGGGAAGTTGTAGAGAATCCACAAGCCTTGCCAAGTGATTGTTGGCTACTGGGGTGTTATTTTCTTTCTTAATATTTTGTTTTTCTTCCAATTATATGTAAAAACAATTTTAACATTTTTTTTCTAATTTTGAGTTCCAGATTCTCCCCCCTCCCCCTGCCATTGAGAAGGCAAGCAATTTGACATAAGTTACACGTGTCTTCACGCAAAACACATTTCCATCTAAGTCAGTCTGTGAAAAAAGACAAAAACGTTCAAGAAAAAAAAAAGAAAGTAAAGTCTGCATTCAGGCTTTCTCTGGAGTTGGACAGTACCTTTCATCATAAGTCCTACAGAACTGTCTTGGATCATTGTTATTTGCTGAGAATAGTTAAGTTATTCATAGTAGATCATCATACAATATTGCTGTTACTGTGTACAATGTTCTCCTGCATCTGCTCCTTTCACTTTGCATCAGTTCATATAAGTCTATCCATATTTTTCTGAGAGCATCCTGCTTATAATTTCTTAAAGCCCAGTAGTATTCCATCACAATCATATACAACTTGTTCAGCCATTCCCCAAATGATAATTATTCACTCAATTTCCAATTCTTTGCCCTCATAAAAGAGCTGCTATAAATATATTTTTACACACAGATCCTTTTCCTTTTTTAAAAAATCTTTTTGGGATATAGACCTAGTAATGGTATTGCTTGGTCAAAGGGGATATACTTTTATAGCCTTTTGGGCATAGTTCCAAATTGCCCTCCAGAATGGTTGAATCAGCATACAACTTCACCAACAGTATATTAGTGTTTTAATTTTCCCACATCCCCTCCAATATTTGTCATTTTCCTTTTTGGTTAGATCAGCCAATCTGACAGGTATGAGGTAGTAGCTCAGAGTTGTTTTAATTTGCATTTCTCTTGTCAATAGTGATTTAGAGCCCTTTTTTATGTGACTATAGATAGCTTTGATTACTTTGTCTGAAAACTGCTTGTTCATATCCTTTGACTATTAATCAGTTGAAGATTGGTTCTTATTTCTCTAAATTTGACTCGATTTTCTATATATTTGAGAAATGAAGTCTTTATCAGAGAAACCCACTGTAAACTCTTTTTTCACAGTAATGGTTACCAACTATATATTTCCCTCCATCCTGTTTTCCCTATTTATCCTGCTTTCTTTTACCCTGTCCATTCTCAAAAGTGTTTTGCTTCTGACTTTTACTTCCCCCAAACTGCTTCCCCTTCTATCCTGCCCCCTCCCCTTCCTCTTATTCCCTCCCCTTCCTCTTATTCCCTTCCCTTCCTCTTTCCTGTACAATAAGATAGATTTCTACAATAATAAGATTCTACTCAACTGAATGTGTATATTATTCTCTCTTCAAGCCAGTTCTGATGAGAGTAAGGTACTGAGATGGAGGCTCAGACAGGTTATATGTTTTGCCTATTTCTAAATAGCCAGAAAAGGAGTGATTACAGTTATTCTTATTCCTCCCCCATTTTTCTACTGGGGTGTAGATGAAGGGAAGAATGGCTCCTGTCCCTTCCCCCTCTTCCTTATTCCTTTACCTGATGGGTAATAGAAACATGGCTCTTTGCTTTTTAGTGAAATTCCTGGATCCAGAAGTGTGGTCCCAGGAGGGGCAATTTCAGGAGAGGAACAGCTTCTGTTTATTTTTTGCTTTGTGTTTAAAATCTGTTTCTTTATCCTCTTGCCTGGGCATTCTAGGGCTTCAGAGGCCAGAGTGACATAGAATAGTGTACCTAAGCCCATGGTCCATGTGATAAGGACTATGGGAGGGGTGAGGAGCTTCCTTTTTTCTGGGAGAGGTTATACATGAACCCTATTCACCCCTAGAGGGGGGAGGGTAGGTTAGGGGCTAGGATGTCAATATCTCTCTTAACTGCTTTTCCAGGGAGGGTGCAATCAAGGTGTCACTTGACATATTTGGGGTATATTTTTTCCTTTAGCTGTGACACAGTGCCAGGCTTGGAGTCAGGAAGACTGACCTGAGTTTAAATTGAGTCTCAGACACTTAATAGCTATGTGACCCTGGGCAAGTCACTTAACCTGTCTGCCTCAGTTTCCTAGCCTGTAAAATGAGCTGGAGAAGGAAATGTCAAACCACTCCAATATCTCTGTCAAGAAAGCCCTAAATGGAGTCATGTAGAGTCAGACAGGACTGAAGCAACAACAGCGTAGGCAAGGTGCAGATTAGCCCGTGTCCAGGGCCTGAAAGGTAAAGAGGGTTCTAGAGTTTCTTAGAGCCCTGAGGTTTGAATCCCAACCCTGTAGGTTATTTACTGGACCTACTATGTGCCAAGCGCTTCACATATATTGTCCCATAGCAACAACCTTGGAAGATAGGTGCTATTATAATACCCATTTTATAATGGAAGAAACTGAGGCAGATAGGTTAAGTGACTTGCCCAGGATCACACAGCTAGTAAGTGTCTGAGGCTGGATTTGAACTCAGGTCTTCCTGATGATCTACTGCATCACTGGATTAAGGCCCCTAACCTCCCTGGATCTGTTTCTTCCTCTGTGAAATAAAGTGATCTCTAAGATCTCTTCAACCTTTAAACCTAAGGTCCTTTAATAGGTAGACTTATCAAAATGGAAAATCCTCAACTCAGCTGGAAGATGGATCCTGATTCTCCCCGTTGTTATCAGTGCCCCTTTCCCCCAAATGGCTTTGGATTTGCTTGGGTATATTTGTTTTTAATTCTCTGTCTACACAGAAGCTTCTTCAAGGGACAGTCTTTGTGTTCCTATCACTTGGCACAATAGTAGGAATTTAGTAAATCATTGTTCAATGAATGAATGAATGAATGAATGAATGGATAGGATGAATGAATGAATGAATGAATGGATAGGATGAATGAATGAATGAATGAATGAATGAATGAATGGATGGATGGATGGATAGGATGAATGAATGAATGGATAGGATGAATGAATGAATGAATGTACAACTTTGGTGCTGCTCCTTCTCAGGCAAATACTTATTACAGACCTATTTTGTGGCAAGTACTGGGAGTAAAAAAAAAAAAAATGCAAAACTGCCTTCAGGGAGCTCACAGTCTAATGGGGACAGGCAACATGAAATACCTATGTACAAACCAGCCCTCTATGGGATAAGCTGGAGATGATCAACAGAGGAAAATCACCCCAATTAGGAGGGAAAGGGGAAAGCCTTCCTGTAGACTCTACAAAGGTGTCAGACTCAGCCAGCAAGACTCCCAAGTGTGGCAGAACCAGATTAAAATTTAATTGGGAAATGTTTAAGAAAATAAATAAAAATGCAGTATGATACAGATAATGCTCATTCGTGGCTTTCTAAGTCATTGTGTTGTCTGCAAGGATCCATTTATATTTGAGTTTGACATCATTGCTGTAAAGATGGGATTTTACTTGGTACTTGAAGGAAGCCAGGAAAGTCAAGAAATGTCAGTGAAGAGGAAGGAGGGCATGGGGGACAGCCAGCCAGTTCTCAAGAGTGATGGCTAGAGTGTTGGATTTAGAAGAGCTAAGTTCAAGTCCTTCTTCAGACACTTAATAATGGAGCGACCTTTATCTTCTAGCCTCAGTTTTCTCACTTGTAAAATAGCAGTATCTGACTTAGTGGGTAGTGGGGAACAGGTGAGATAGCAGATGGGAAAATGCTTGGCAAACCTGTAAGTGCTGTAATTATTTGGGCACCCCTGTCATAAATAAGTTTCTGAAACTGAGGAGGGGGGGTGGGCACTTTAAAAAGGAAAGATGTGGAAAGCAGGTCTCTGGGATAACTTTTTCTGCATTTTGCAGCTCCTGGCTTTCTGTGCTCTCTTTAGGGGCAGAAAAAGAATCCAGGACCCCAGAGTTAAAGATGTTTGCCTTTTAAATTCAGACATGTGGCATGATTCTAATACTGTATTTTTTTTTCAATGTTGCTGCTTGCTGCCTGACAGCTAGACCCGAAGGCTCTTAATTAACATTTCTGTGGCTGTCACCTTAGCTATGAATTTTTCTTCTTCATAAACATGTAAATTAGAATAAAGGCTTATCTACTGATTGCTAACTCCATGGACTGCACTCTAGGAAAATTCCAAGAAATGGAAACCCAGATAGGGGAAAAGTCTAGACTCTAGAGGCTACACTAAAGCTATTCAGTAGGTATTGACGGTGAAAGAATCCAATTTATAGCTGGAAGGGACCCCTTCATGTATAGCAGAGGCAATTGAGGCCTAGAAATGGTTAAGTGACTTGACCAAGGTCACATAAAAAGTGTTAGAGCCAAAATGAAAAGCCATGTTCTCTGACTCAAAATCTAGGGCTTTATTTCCTGCACTGATGACTTGAATACCTAAAACTACATTTCTTGGGTTTCTAGGTATCAGGAGGGGCTGTTAGGTGACTCAGCGGATAGAGCACAGGGCCTAGAGTCAGGAAGAGCTGAGTTCAGATCCAGCCTTAGACACTTACTAGCTATGTGACCATGGGCTAGTCACTTAACCCTATTTGCCTCAGTTTTCTCATCTGTAAAATGAGCTGGAGAAGGAAATGGCAAATGAATACGGCATCTCTGACAAGAAGACTCCAAATGAGGTCATGAAGAGTTGGATATGACTAAAACAATTGAACAACAGCAAAAGGTATCAGGACTATTGTCTGATTCTGGGTTCCCGCCAGCAATTCCAACATCAGGAAAAGCAAGAATGAATTCTTCTCCCAGACGTTTTGTCTATACCCAGTGATTACTTAGCCCTTTTCCAGTCTTCTGACACCTTTTCCCCCAACACGGTTTTGATCCAGTGATACTGGCATCCTGGCAGTTCCACAAACAAGACTCTATCTCTTGGCTTACAGCATTTTCTCTGGCTGTCTACTGTGCCTGGAATGCTCTCACTCATCCACTCTGACAACTGATTTCTCTGGCTTCTTTTAAGTCCCACCCAAAATCTCACCTATGGAAAGCCCCAACCCCGTTTAATTCCAGTGCCTTCTCTTGGTTAATTATTGTCTACAGCCTATTTTGTATACATTTGTTTACTTGTCTCATTAGATTGTAAACTCCTTGAGGGCAGGCACTGTCTCTGGCCTCTTTTTGCATCTTTAATGATTCCCACTGTGCTTGGCATATAATCAGCACTTAATAGTTATTGAATTGAATTCAATTACCAAAAAGTACCTTTGTGGGGCAGTGCTTGGCACCGTGCCTGGCATATGGTGGTGCTTGATAAATGCTTACTAAATAGTAAGAGAGTGCTTCACTTGGAGCCACAGGATATAGATTCAAATCCTGGCTCTGCCACTTACTGTGATCTTAGATAAGTCATTTAACTTTCCTGAGCCTCATTTTTCTTATCTGTAAAATGAGGAGGTTGAGCTGAATGGCCTCTTTCTATGATGTTGCATTATCTAAATTATTATGTGAATAAACAGAACCCCCCCCTCCCCCACTTCTCGGTTGCTTGTTTTTGAATCCAACTGTTTCTGAAACAGCTGGGAGAGCCCTATGACAGTAATCTCTTGGTGGATGAAGCAAGGCGGAGGCATGAGGATCACATATACGCCCTCTAATCCTGCTGCATGTTTTCAAAAATGATTATGTGAGCTCTGAACAGAGGCCTCTTGATTGGAGGTGATTCAGGCTACAGGCAGTGCTGAGGCTGGGGCTTCCTTAGTAAACACCTGACACCTCCCTTTCTTCCCTTTGCTGTGTTTCCTCCCCTTCTCCAATGGTTGCTCCCTTGGATGCCAGCTGCACACCACAGAACCAGCTGGCCACTAGCTTGTTTTAACACAGACCCTGGAGTCATTTATGCCAACATGATTTGGTACAGTGCTTCTCCTTTGTTCTTTCAAGCCAGTTCTCCACTTCAAGGGCAGGCAAAGATTGGGGTTCTAAGCACAAAGAGGGTGATTTGAATCAGATTGCTGAGTTATATTAAGGAAAAATGGGAGACACTGTGGTGTAGTATATAGAGAGCTTGTCACTAAGTCAGGAAGACTCAAGTTTTGAGTTTCACCTTTGACACATTTTTGCTGGTTGTCTGACCCTGAGCAAATAATTTAGTCAGTCAACAAATGTTTATTAAGTGCTGTGCACTAGGTGCTGTTTTAAGGACAGGGGATACAAATAAAGGCTAACAGAA
>CM053601.1:154050300-154066191 GCA_028646575.1 Pseudocheirus occidentalis | reverse complement strand
CCCCCCCCCCCCCCCCCCCCCCCCCCCCCCCCCCCCAGCCAGTGAAAATGTCAGCAGCTCAGAGATGGAAAATTTTGTTTGAGAAACCTGAAGGAGGCTAGGGTCCCTGGGTCAGTGGAATACATGGAAAGAAAGTAAAGTGTAAGAAAATTGGAAAGAAGGTAGCCAGGGGCCATGGTAATAGAAGCTTTAAATGTCAAATAAAAGACTTTATATTTGATCTTGGAAATATTAGGGAAACATTGGAGTTTATTGAGGGGAGGAGGTAATGACATGGTCAAACTTGGGGTTTTGCTTTAGGAAAATCACTTTGGCGGCTGAGTGGAGGATAGATTGAAGTGGGGAGAGATTTGTAGCAAGGAGCCTAACCAGCAAGTGATCAGGATCCATACTAAGATTGTTGGCTGTTTGAGTGGAGAGAAGGCATGTATAAGATCAATGTCGTGAAGGTAAAAATAAGGTTGGATATTTGGAGTAAGTGTGTGTGAAGTCAGGGTTGACACGGAGGTTCCAAACCTGAGTAATTGCTGTATTAATGGTGGTGGCTTGTGGCAGTAAATGAGTTCTGAAAGGGGAAGGTTTTGGGGGAAAGAGACTCAGTTACGTTTTGTCCATGTTTGAGTTTGAGATGCCTATAGGACATTCATTTTGAGATGAACAAAATGGTAGATCAGGAGACACAATTGTTTTGGATATGTAGACTTGGAAGTCATCTGTATTGAGATAATATAATATATATATAATATATATATAATAGAGATATATAATAGAGATATATAATATCTATTGAGATATTATAAAGTTCTTAGCACAATGTCTGGCACATGGAAGGTATTATATAAATGCATTTTCCCTGCTCATGGGAGCAAATGAGATCACCAAGGGAGATAGTATAAAGTGAAAAGGAAAGTGAGCCTGGGACAGAAACTTTCTGTTAGGAGGGGCAAACATCTATGACTAAATTGGAGAGGGGTGGTTGATCAGCATTGAGAGAGGGAATTTCCTCACTGGGAATTCCCCATACCAATAAAATCACAGGTCATGGGATTAAGACTAGGAGCTATCTTAAGACTGTTGATTTCAATCCACTCATTTTACAGATAAAGAAACTGATGCAGAGGGGAAATATGACTTGCTCAGGGTCATATAGCTAGGAATTTTTGAGGTGTTATTTGAACCCAGGCCTTCCTGAATATAAGTCCAGTGCCCTATCCATGATGCCATTCTGGCTGTCCTGCTCCAGTTCAAGAAAATAAAGGAAAGAAATATAGGCGGCCAGCCTGGATCTTTGCCACTGACAGACAGCCTGTGATGCTGGATAGACCAGAGGGAATAGTTTGCTTCTGAGAAGGCAATTGGTGCCTCTGCCTTGAGCTGATCCAAAGATCTGGAGGCCTAAGAGGGTTGGAAGCATGGGCTCATTACTGTGTATATAAGGGTTTAAAGAAGGGTTCAGGAAAGGCTCTGAGAGACCAGGAAGAGCTGGTGGGAGCCTCAGACACAGGGAGGGGTCTCACTGGAAGTCGGGAACCTCTGAGCTACTCAGATCCCACTGGAGAAGAGGAGTCAGGGCAGACCTCCTGTGTGGTCATAGTGAAGGCAGGAATGGGGGCACACTGGTATGGGGTGTGGAGAGTGGCACTAGGGCTTACCAAGGCTCACTTTCTGCCTTGCTCTCTCTGGCTTTCAGTTGATTGGGCAATGAGGAACCCACACCTCCCTTACAGTGTGGCGCAAGAGGAGAGATGAGTTCAGTGTCTCTGAATTCTCTTTTTGAAAGGGAAGCCACAGCACCCCCAGTGCCTCTGAGGGAGGTGCCACAGTCATTAACCATCGCTGGGCTCCAGGACTTACTGGTATGGCAGTCAGGGAGGGGGGCCAAGAAGTCAGTTTTATGAAGCCCAAACTCTTGAATATGTTGTACAAATTCTTCTAGAGATCCTCCTCTCCCCACCATCTGTGATTCAGGCTCTGTATTTAAGCCTAAAGACTCCAGTGTTAAATCAGCAGAGAAAACTGAGCTGTTGGTCTGTTCTGTGCTTTCAAAAGCTTCCAAGAGGTGCTTAGGCCTTAGGCACTTGGGCACTTTTCTCCCCTCCGGCTTGCTAGGCACATTTTATTATAGGGTTGGCTGGGCTGGGACATTACTAACATGCTTTATTGGAGGCCGGGGATGAGGGGGAGGGTGCAGTGGGGTGGGACTGGAAATAAAAAAAGAAGTCTGGAGAGTGAGTGGTTGGGGAAGTTTTCTCCTGGTCACAGCCTCTGGTCAGAGCACCTAGGAGCTGAGGAGCCCTGCAGATATTTCATTCGAATTTAATTGGAGAACTTCCAGACAGGACTCTTCCTGCCTTCCCTCATTCTTACACAAATATACAAAGCAGGGGCCTCCCACTGAACCAGTCCAATAGGGTGCTTTGTGTCCGGGCATCCTTTCTCCCAGGGTCTGCTTCTGCCTTGCCCAGGCTCAGCTTGCCTCTGGTTTTCTGACCAGCAGCAGTGGGACACAGCAACATATCTCTCTGGGCTGCTTTGCTGGGATTGATTAGTCATGGATTCCTGGCCATCAGGCAGCGCTCACTCTTCAGGTTGGTTCAATTTAGTTACAGAGTTGGATGGGGGGGGGGGGGGAACGACAATTTCAGAAATAATGTATGCAAAGAATAAGAGAATGTATGAAGAATTCTGTGTAATTGTCCAATATTGGCATCAGAGGCTTTTTGTAAAGAGGTCCTTGGGACAGAGTTCACTAGAATGTAGGACCTCAGATCGTAGCTTTGTGGCAGCTTGGCTAGGGATCATTTCATCTAGCTCCTTCATTTTATAAGGATATCGAGGTATAGAGAAATAGTGATTTTCCCCCCCCCCCCCCCCCCAGGGTTTCACAGGGAGGGTTCAAACCCAGATCCTCTTGACCCGAGCTCTACTTTTCTTTGTAATAAACTGAACTGCCACACTGTAGTTTAAAATGAAGAACTGAAGGAAATTAGGTTCATTCTAGTCTTTTCTCCGGGGCATTGGCACCCAAAGAATGGCCTGTGTCATATGTAAAGCTGAGATAAAGTTGCATCAACAGTTAACTGAAACCTCCTTCCTGATTACTGGCTAATAAGTCATCAAGAGATAGGAGTGAGGAAATAGGGAAGGATTTAACTTCTCTGGGGGTTACAGAATGAGGTGTCCTTGTTAGGACTCAACCCTCTGAGGTCAGCAGCTGGGCACAGACTCAGTACTCTTTGGTCACTGACTTTTAGGGGAGATCTTAGGTGTGTTGGAAAGAGGAAAGTCTTGGAGGGCAGTTGGGGTTAAGTGACTTGCCCAAGGTCACACAGCTAGGTTTTTTTTTGTGTGTGTGTGTTAAGTGTCTGAGGCCAGATTTGAACTCAGGTACTCATGAGTCCAGGGCCGGTGCTCTATTGACTGTGCCACCTAGCCGCCCCTTGAGTTCATTTCTAAAGGAGTTGCTATGAATGCTCTGGTTCCTGAGAGGTGAATGGGGAGTAAAAAGACCCCTGCATCAAGAGCCACATCAAGAGATCCCTTAATCTTTCTGAATCTCAATTTTCTCATCTGTAAAATGGGGACAATGATATGCGCCTATCTTCCTGTTGTAGATATTGTGAAGAGAGACATTGTGGTTTTGTGGAAAGAGTATTGGTCCTGGAGTCAGGATCAGTCTGGAGGCAGATCCTAGGTGTCTAGGTGAATAGAGGACTGACTGGGACTGGAGTCAGGAAGACCTGAGTTCAAATGTAGCCTCAGACACTTAGTAGCTGTGTGATCCCAAGCAAGTCACTTGGATTTCTGTCTGCCTCAGTTTCCTTATCTATAACATGGGAATCATAATAGCACCTACCTCTCAGGACTTTTGGGAAGATCAGATGATATTTGTAAAGCACTTAGCACAGTGCCTGAAACATAGCAGGCATTCTATAAAGGCTAACTATTATTATTAAATTGAGTTAGGAGCCTGAGACGGAAATTTTGGCTTCTGCTCTAACTTTGTAAGACTTAAAAAAAAACCGCTTCAAGTCTCCAGGTGTCAGTCTGAGATCTTGGCAGCTGGATGTGGAGTCAGGACTACTCTGTTTTGCATCCTGCCTCAAACATTTATCAGCTGTGTGACCCTGTGTCAATAATATAACATTTCTGTGCCTTAGTTTCAGTTGTTTCATCTGGCCTCTCAAGTCCTTCCTAGCTCTCTGAGATCAAATGAGATATTTGATATATAAAGTGTTGTATAATTGTACAATATTCATGTTTTTGGAGGCTGGATTTCCCCGTCTCACCTAGACTGGAAAGACAGTCACACACTTGTTTGATCCTAATACTAATACTAATTGGCACAAAAGCTTTAACCCACTCTCTTTATCTGACCTGGGCTGGTTCACTCTCCTTACACCGCCTGGTAACCCTCCATTCCTCGTGACTCACTGTATTCATGCCAGACTTAGCATAGACCCCCAGTCAATCAACTCTGGCCCTACAGAAGCTCAGAACTCCCAAATGTAAGGAATCCATTAGCTTCAGCCTCTTCCAGTAGCAGGGATAACACATGTGCCACCACATCTGGCCACCATTGTACAGAAGGTACAAGACAATACAATTGTCTTTGTTTCTCATCACCATATTGGCCCAAGTTGTAGAATTAATTCTTTTTTTTTTAATTTTTTTTTTCTTTTTGGAGGGCAGTTGGGGTTAAGTGACTTGCCCAAGGTCACATGGCTAGTTTTTGTGTTAAGTGTCTGAGGCCAGATTTGAACTCAGTCAGGTCTTCCTGACTCCAGAGCTGGTGCTCTATTCACTGTGCCACCTAGCCACCCCTGTAGAATTAATTCTTCGTTGCTTATACATAGTCGTATGCTATACACAGTTCATACACTGTATACAGAGCTGAAAGAGACCTCAGATTATCTATCTGGTCGAGCCACCTCAATTACAGAAAAGGAAAATGAGGCCCAGAGTGGCTTGTCTGAACTCATATACATAGTACATCTCAGAGACAAGATTAGGAGAAAGATTCTCTGGCTTCTGAAGTTAACTTAAGGAAGCTAAAACATGAGGTCTTTTTATAGCTCATGGTAACTGGATTTGGCACAGAACCTCCTCATCCATAATGTAGCTAAAAATGCCACATGGGAATGGGACGAATGGGTTCTTTATTCCTGGGATCTGGAAGATGGGCCTGGGGGGAACAGTGTAGACAGATGCATGAGCCGTGGATGGCAAAAACCAGAGCCCCTGGTGATGGAAAGTCCTTTCTGTAGTTTGGCCCAGTGCAGGGTTCTAGAAATCCCAGGGACCAGAGGGATCCTCAGGGCCCCTGGCTCTTTTATTGAGGTGTCTGGATTTTTAAAGAATTGTATCAGGAACTACAAGAAATGCCTTCGTTCTTCCTGCTGATGTTTGTTGATGGCGTGATACTGTGGAGAGAACACTGGCCCTGAATCCAGAGAACTTGGGCTTATGTCCTGTTTGCTATTTGTTACCCACATGACTGGCAAGTCAACGAACCTCTCTTGTTAACTGACTTGGTTTCCCCCTCTAAAATAGGAGGATGGACTAGAGGGCCTCTGGGGTTCCTTCTGCCTCTAAGCCTATGATCCCCATAATCCAGCACACAGTAAGGGCTTAATAAGTGCTTGTTGGCTGTAACTTGAATAGCGGATATCTCTTTCACAGGCAGCACCAGTTGAAGTGGGGACTTCCCCTCCTGTGTCCATTGACATCACATCCCTTGATTTAGCTCAGGCTGAGGCTCTGTTCCAGGGGGAGGAGAAGAGTGAAAACAGGGAGGGTTGGGGGAAGGTCAGCTGTTGACCAAGGGGGTTTTTGCCAGCCATAATTTGGTTCAGGAAATGTCTTGGGCAGATGTGCCCCCTTGCAGAAGGATCCTTGGAGACCTCAGGGTGACTTGCATGGACTTGAGGTTGCCTCTCAGGGGGAGGGAGGGGAATAAGCATTTATATAACGCCTCCTATGTGCCAGGCACTGTGTACTGCTAAACCCTTTATAAATCTTAGCTCATTTGACCCTCCTTACAACAAGAATATTGGGAGATGGGCACTATTATTATCTCCATTTTATGGTTGAGGGAACTGAGACAGAGAGGTTAAGTGACTTGCCCTGGATCACACAGCTAGTATAGTAATTGTGGGGTTAGGCTGGATTTGAACTCAAGTCTTCTTAACTCCAGGCTTCATACTCTTAACCACTGCACCACCTGGCTGCCCCACGCTCCACCAGTACCACAGCGATGAGCTGCCTTTTCAGTTTCTTTTTGTTTGCTTTCCTCAAAGGCTGAAAATTTTTTTCCCTGGCATCTAAAATTTGGGGTTGGCTCTCGGGTGCTCAGCAAGTGTGTTGAGACTGGCATAATGTCAAAACTCAATAGGGATTGTCAGTGAGTGAACAGGATAGGACAAGGGCCAGTTCTCACTAAAGGTGGGGTTTAGAGGAGGCCCTTTCAGGATCCCTGGGAAATCCCTCAGTGTTACCTACTTCTTACAAATACTGGTAGTGACTCATCTCCAAATCCTCCTTGCTGTAGGTAGCTCAGAATCACTGTGGCTGAATTCATATCTTCTCTACTCAAGCTTCTTACATCAATTCTCTCCTCACTCATAGCTGAAGATGTTGTCACATTCTTTTTTTTTTTTTTGCTTTTTTGGAGGGCAGTTGGGGTTAAGTGACTTGCCCAAGGTCACACGGCTAGTTTTTGTGCTAAGTGTCTGAGGCCGGATTTGAACTCAGGTTCTCCTGACTCCAGGGCCGGTGCTCTATTCACTGCACCACCTAGCCGCCCTGTCGCATTCTTTTTTGAGAAAATAGAGTCTGTTCATTCCACATGAGCTTCTTCTTGGTATTATCCCCCCCTCTTTTCCTTCACTCTAGTCTCAAAGAGAGATGGCTCTTCTCTTTGTCCAGACCATCCCCTCTACCTCTACCTTTGAGCCCATCCCCTCATTTTCCCTCACAATTATTCCTTCTCTCTAATCTTCAGTCCTTCTATCAGTACCTTCCCTGAAAGAATGAATTAAAAGGTATTAAATAAGTGCTCACTGCTTGCCAAGCCCTGGGCTACACTGACCCCTTCCCATCAGAGAAGGATATTTTGATTTGTGAAGTTACAAGGATAGTCGATAGAGCCTGAAGGGCAGTGGCAATATGGATTTCTTCATGGATCCAGAATTATAACTGGCAGACTTATCCCAATGCCAGAGTTCAGTTAAGTCTTCTAGGGTTTACAAACAAGACCAGTTCTCACCCATCCTTAAAAACCCATGCCTAGACACTACTACCCCCTCAGCTATCTTTCTGATCTCTCCTTTCCTAGCCAAATTCCTTGAAAAAACTATCTTGCATTCACTGACTACACTTCCTCTCTTCTCACTCACTTTTCAACTCTTGCTATCTGGCTTCTGCCCTCTCACTTTGATGAAATTGCTGTCTCCAGAATTGGTGAAGATCTGTTTGCTACATCTTATAGCCCTTTCTTAATCCTCATCCTTCTCCACCTCTCTGTGACACTTCTTGACTTTCTTGATCGCCTCCTGAATGCTCTTTCTTCTCTGCAGTTGTGGAATTTTGGGATGCTGCCCTCCCTTGATTCTCCCTATCTGACCATTTTTCTCACCTTTGCTCCATCATGATTCCTAGGAAGTCCACCAACTTTGGCTGCTGTGAGTATGTGTCAAGACTGTCCTGGGCCCTCTTTTCTTTCTATACTTTCTTTGGGAGCTCATTAGATCCAGGGCTTTAATGACCAACTCCATGCTAATGACTCATTTTTATGCCTGTTAGCCTCTCTCCTGAGATCGCCTCCATCTTCACCAACTGCCATTTCAAACAGGATGTCTCCTAGATGTCTCAAACCCAACATGGCAAAGCTAAACACATTATCTTTTCCCCCAAGTCCTCTCCTATCTGGAGCTTCCTTTTTCTGCTCAGTGCACTTTGAGGTTACCTCCCCTCCCCCAACTCCTCACAGACCCTCCGACCACGGACTCATTCCACTGCCAAATCTTAGCATTTTGATGCCCATAGCACCTCCTGTATTGCTCTTTTCTCTACTTAAACAGCTACCACCCTAATTCAGGCTTCATCACCTCTAGACTTTTGCAAAAACCTCCTAATTAAGTGGTCTCCTTGTGTCAAAGCTCTCCCTTTTCCATCTAAATTTCCACTCAGCTGCTGAAATGATTTTCCTAAATCTTGCCCAAGTCTGACCGTGTCACTTTTCTCCTCAGTAAGTTTCCATGGTTCCTGATTACTGCTAGAATCCCCACCATTTAAAGTCTGCCATTTCTTTTTTTTTTTTTTTTTTTTGCATTTTGGAGGGGGAACGCAGGGCAATCAGGGTTCAGTGACTTGCCCAAGGTCACATGGCTAGTAAGTTTTAAGTGCCTGAGGCTGGATTTGAACTCAGGTCCTCCTAACTCCTCAGGGCCGGTGCTCTGTTGACTACACCACCTAGCCATACTTCCTTTCCTTTTAAGACCCCAACTCAACAAGCATTTTCTCCATGAGGTCTTTCCTGATCCCTACATATGCCCATGCCTTCCCTCCACAATCTCATAGCTATCTATAGGTATGCATGTGGTCCCCAGCAGCATTATAAACCCTCGTTTCATTTTGGTTTTTGTATGCCTTGCACTTAGTGGGGAGCCCGGTATGAAGAAGGTACAATAAATTCTTGCTGATTGGTTGATTGACCAAGGTGAGGGTTCTTAATACATCTGTTTGTCAATGACATTGTTCTGATTGTAGACTGTCACAGAAATTGAGCTCCTTGATTCCAATTTTCATATTAAAATTTTTTTTCAAATCATAAGCTCTCTGAAAACCAATCTGTTCTTTTCAAAATAGGTTATTGTGTTTTATTAGTAAGGATTGTAAATGTTCCGAGTAATATCCCTTAAAGGATTTCAGAAATCATTCAGCCTCTTTTCATTTTAAAGATGAGGAAAAAGGCTCAGAGAAAGACTTGTGGAAAGAAAGTCATGTGATGAATTAGTAGCTGGGACTAGAATTCAGACAGGGCTGTACTAGGAAATGCTTAACACTTAATACATACAAGACAGGCTTTTAAATTGAATCTGGATGAACATCTTATCCATCACTTTAAGTCTAGACAATCAACAGAACAATAGAACAAGCCCTAGGGTTTTAATTTTTTTTTGCTAATTTCAGAGATATAAATAATACTTGGAAATCTAACAAACAGTGCCAGTTAGATTTGGGCTGGGTTCGAGCTGGCTCCAGCACCCCTCAGAATCAGCTCAGAATTGTACCCTCAGAAGGGTACATCAGAAGTCATCTGGACGGACCTGAGAAAGGGCCCCTCTGCAATGTCTTTGACAAATAGTCGCCTGGTCTTCCCTTGAATATATTTAGGGATTGGGAGGTTACTATCTTATGAGACTGTCAAGTCCCACTGATGACGCATAATGGCTGTGTGGCACTGGGTAAGTCACTTAATCACTCAGACACCTCCCTAAGACTGGAAATTGTAGAGAAGGTGCCCTCTTGCATTGGTAGAGGGACTTTCCTCATTTGGGAGTTCCTTATAGTCTATGCCTATCCCTGTCTAATTGTTCCTTGTTTCCTTACATGCAGATGAAATGTGCTCACTTGCTACGACTTTTATGCACTAGTCCTAGTTTTAATCTTCCTTCCATATGCCAGCCCTTCAGATAACAACAGGAGCTAACATTTACATAGCACCTGTTATATACCAGGCATTGTTCTGAGCGAATTAGAAATTACAAATCAAATCTCATTTGATCCTCACAACCTTGGGAGGTAAATGTTATTATGATCCCCACTTATAGATGAGGAAACTTGAGGTAGATGGAGGTTAAGGGACTTGCCCAGGATCATACAGCTAGACAGTGACTGAGACTGGATTCATTATGTTTCCACCAACTCTTATTCTCCAAGCTAAAGCTCTCGCTTTTCTTCATTCAGGCCTTTTTGTGGCATAAGCTCCCATCCTCAGCATCCTGCACTTTCCTTTGGACCCACTGCATCTTTGCACATCTAGAGTGCTGTCCCCCGTATGGTCCTAGCACCTGGACTTGTCCTCTCTGATTTTGTCTCTACTTTTTTATTTCTCTTAGATTCCCAGCTTCTTGTCTTGTTTTCAGAACTAACTGAATTTAGGGCTTCCAAATGCCACCTAGACATGCAAAGACAAATAGCTAATTGTCTTTTTCACTTCCCTGAGAACCTTTTCTTTTCCCCCTCTCCCATCCCATTCCTGCTTCTGTGGCCCACCTGGGGACAAGATTCCCTTTGCTCATCAGCTTCCTCCCCATAGGCCTAGCCATTGCTTAATCAGCTCCTGAGGTACCTGGGAAAGGAGGGAGAGGGGTACTTCATTCTATAAGATAGGTGTGTTTCACAAATGAAGGAAAGGTGAAGAATGTAAATTTGGGTAATTTTTGCTTATTTCTTTCTTGTTCCTGTAGTGACCCCCACAACGGAGTAGATCTGTGTTCAGGCAACCTTCTCATCTTCTAGGCAGATAGCTCATTTCCCACTCAAGGTCCACTTTCCTCATCAGCAATGTGGTGCCCCCCCTCACTCCCATCCTATTTCCTCTTGTCTTTTTCTCTTTGCCTTTAATGGCTCTTTCCCCATTTTAAAATAAATTGACTAATCTGCAAACCCCAAATATTCTCTGCAAGTAGCTTCTATTGGGACTGCTTTGTTCATTCAGAGATAGCTTTTTGTTGGCTTGCTATCTGTTTTCCTCTAGCTTCCCCATCTAAACCCCTTGTTTCTGTCAGGGTGGGAAAGTGACTTGAGATCTTCTCACCTAGAGGTATCAAACTAAGCCTCTGGAGTGCTGCCCAAAGGAGATTAAAATGTAATTGGGAAATGTTTAGCAAAATAAGTAAAAATATAGCACAGCACAGATAATGCTAACTTGTGGTTTTCAAAGTCTATATGAAATTAACTCCACTGGACTCTAGTCCCAACCCTTGTCTTTTTATATGTAAGAAAACTGAAGCCCAAGAGGGGCTTTCCCAAGAGAGGAAGTGACTTTCCTAAAATCACACAGTTAAAAGCAGAACCCAGACCCCTTCCTCCACCCTCAGCTGTCTTCTGCTCCCTCCTTGGGGCTTGGTGGCATTCCTCTGATCACATTGTGTTCTCAGGGGACCATGTTGTCTTGGGCAGTAACCATCACCACAGGTTTGGGTGTTCTTTAGACCTACTGTGATCTGAAGCACATCATTTAAGTTCTTTGGGATACCTTTCTCTGCAGGACCTAATGGCTGTGGAAATCATTTTTTTAGGGTCTATATTTTGAGGTGTGACGACGGTTGGTGCCTCCTTAGCCCACTTCTGATACTCAGGCTTTTAGGGCATCATAGAATGGCAGAGTTGGAGATCATCTAATTCAAATCCCTCATTTAACAGTGTGGGAAACTGAGGGCCAGGGAAGCCAAGCCCCTTGTTAAAGGTCACGCCACAAGTTAATCATGGGACTGAGGCTAGAACTCAGGTTTCCTAGCAACCAGCCCAGTACTGAAGTCTCTCCTCTCTTCCTTCCCGTTCTGTTAATCTAATACTGTCTCTGCAATGGTGCCTTGATGACAGTGGAAAATTACCTGGATTTGCAACAGGGGAATCATTCCTATAATCAGGAAGGTTTTGCATCTGGGAAATATCACAGGATCTTCAAATCTTTGAGTCTGGGGACACTGAAATGCATTTAGCAGGATATTTCATTTCTGAGTTAGTCTGTTTTCATTGGTCAGATGAAAGGGTTGGACTATGTCAAGGGTTCTTAACTTGGGAAACTGGGGACCCCAGAGGGTCTGGGGATAGATTTCATGACCTCATGTGGGCAAAACGATGCATTTTAACTTTCACTTGCCTCTAAGTGAAATTTTAGCATTTTTTTTCTCTTGAGTGATTATAAACTTAAAAACAACACTAGAAAAGAAAAAAACATTTCTATGTACACAACAAAATATGAGAGGATTCAGTAGAAAACAAATTTCCTTTTCAAGAATACCTATGTAATAAATACTACACATTGCTTTCAAAGCTGCTGCAGCTTTTCTTTGCTTTCTTGCTGGTTTTCTTTTGTTCTCTGCTGTACGCTTTTTACTTTGCCACCCTCCCCCCAGCCCCAAGGCTACAATTAAATGTATACACACACAGTTCTGTAAACATACACATGCACATGTACACTTCATACACACATGTAAGGCCGTACTAAGCTTATTTCCACTTGTCATTTGCTTGCTGGAGGTGAATTGCATCTTCTTTCATAGGTCCAAGTCTTTCCATATTTTTTCTAAACTAACCAGCTCATCATTTCCTATACCACAGCAGTATTCCAACAAAATCACGTCCTATCTGCAAGATTGTCCATGAAGGTTTTTCCCAGCATTCCTTTTAATCATGAATGTGGGCAACCAGCATTATTCAGAGAAGGGACCTGTAGGTTTCCTCTGTCTGCCAAAGAGGGCAAGGACGCAAAAAAAACCCTTGGATCAGATGATCTTTACAGTCTCTTCCATATTAAAATTCTGATTGATGAAATCTTTGGGTTTTTAGTTTGAGAAATATTTATTACTCAACTACTGTATACAGTGTTTAGTGCTAGGCACTGGGAGCCACATAGTGAAGTAAGCCCAGTATATGCCCTACAAGGAGCGTATACAGAAAGATGAGTGTCACAGTTTATGGGAGCTGCTTTAGCAGGACCTGATGCTTTACCAGAAAAAGCAAAACCAGCCAGTGATGCTAAAAGCAACAGATTTCTTCTAGGTCCATTTGATCTCCCACAAGGGAAGGCCATTCTTGAGGCACTGCTAAGAACTGGAGAGGGGTAGGAATGAGGGAGCAAGGACACCACTGAATACCTAGGACTGGATTCTTTCACTGGGGGACTTAGGGACTGGAGATGAGATGGCCTTGGGGCCATGGCAGGAGAAGGAAGCATTTATTCAGTGCTTGTTATATGCCAGGACCTACGTTAGTCACTGAGATTATATATAAAGACAAAAGGAACTTATATTCTACTGAGGGAGGCAACAAATACAAATACTATTCTCTAGGAGGACCATGCCATCAGGGAGGTGTTGCCATGACTTGCAAATGAATTAGATTTAAGTGAGGAAGTGCTGTGTAAAGTCACTTTGGAATCATCTGGGTTCAGTGGCAAGATTAGGACAACTGGAGCTGGCCCCTGATGTGCAAACTAAATCTGATGTATGGATTCCAGCCAGTGATGCCCTCTGAACCTGATGCCCACCTTGTGCCAGTTTGCTGTGAGCACCCTTGATCAGTCCCATGAAATAGTGTTGCTCTGGGAGCACCAGGAGTTTTAGAGGGAGAGGGGAGTCTTCCTCTGGTCCATCTGATACTCACATCATCATCTTCTCATTTGATTGTCATGGCAACCACGAAGGAAGTGTGGTACACTGGGAAAGAGGACAGGCTCTGGATTCAGAGGGCTTGGATTCAAATCCTCCCTCTTACATTTACCTGGGTGAGGTTGGGGTTTGTCTCTGGTCTCTGTGGACCTCAGGCTTCTCATCTGTAAAATCAAGGAGCTGGACCAGATGGCTTCTGGGTTCCCTTCTACCTCCAGAGCTGTGATCCTGGATTCTGATCAGTTTCCTACCTCTGATGCCATAGGCAAGTGGGTGTGTCAGCTAGGAAGATACGGGGCAGTTCCAGAAAAGGGACAGGATAGTCAAAATAGCAAATAACAACAATATAGTATTTCTATAGCATTTTTAAGGCTTGCAAAGTGCTTTATGTATATTATCTCTTTTGACTCTCTCAACAACCCTATCAAGAAAGTACTATTCTTGCCCCCAGTTTACAGATGGGAAAACTGATGCTGAAAATGGTTACATGCTTTACTTAGATTCACACAGCTCATAAGTATCTGAGGCGGAATTTGAACTGGGATCTTCCTGACTCCCTGGTCTGTACTTTTGACATCACCTAGCTACCTAGAGAGGGAGGGGTCATCATGGAGGAGGACATGAGAGCAGAGACAGCTTGTGATTAGAAAGTTCAAGACCAGAAAACTCAGAAGTTTTTCTGAATCACCACAGCCAGATAAGCTGATCCATATAATGCAAATTAGAGTATGATTAAGTACATAATAGAAGATGACATTTATAGGGCACCTATATAAATTACCATTTGATTGTACACACATACACACACATATGCCAATGACAGGCTCTGCTGGTGTAGTGCGTAGAGCTGGCTTCAGAGCCAGGACAGCCTGGGTACAAGTCTCATGTCTGAATGATACCTTCTCAGGGCTTAAGGAAATTATCCGAAGACTGTAAGTTTCAGATTAGATACTTGTTTACCTGCATCAGGGCAGGGAGTTCCCCACACCAGTAAAAATCACAGGTTCAGTTTCTGTTCAGCTGTGCCCAACTCCTCATGACCCCTTTCAGGGTTTTCTTGAAAGAGATACTAGAGTGGTTTGCCATTTCCTTCTCCAGCTCATTTTACAGGTGAGGAAACTGAGGCAAACAGGGTAAAGTGACTTTCGCAGGGTCACACAGCTGATAAGTGTTTGAGGCCGGATTTGCACTTAGGAAGACCTTAGGCCTGACTTAGGCCTGACTCTAGGCCTGGCACTCTGTCTACTGCACCACCCAGACTCCTGGTCCAGTTCCCAACCAAGCCTATATAAATACATAGAAACTTATTATGTATGTGTTGATATATTTTTCTCCCCAATAGAATGTACACTCCTTAAGGGTGGGGACTATTTTGGGTTTGTCTTTTGTATCCTAGCATAGCATAGAATCTTACACATAGTACCTGCTCATGTGGAAATTAAGTGAAAAGCAGGTAGAGAAGTCTTCCACTTGGCTTAACATGTGTATCTGAAACTTCAGCTGGAGATGGAGAGCTGTCCAGGGCTAGAGACGTAGATTGGGGAGACATGTAGGTATTTTGAATGTGGAAATAGCTGACCTAACCAAAGGGGAAGGGGGTTGGCTAGTCAGTTCCAGGGAACATCACCATTTTCCTTTTGCATGAAAAAAGTCAAGCAAATGTCTTTATTTTTTAATTAATTTTTAAAATTTGTTTTCTTGTTTACATCATTCATTTTCTCCCACCCCAACCCCAAAACCACGACCCCACTGTAAAGCCCCTTCCCCGATCTGCTCTCTTACTTTCTGGTAGGGCAGGGAGGGTCTCCCTACCCCAGCCCCTGTATATCTTAATTCCTAGTTGCAGGTATTGTAGAGCTTTAAATTCTAGATTCTTTTGATTCCTCCCTTGTCACCAACCCCCACTGGAAGTACAATCAATTCAATACAGGCTGTGGATATGTGATTATACAGGACATCTTCATAGTAGACATATTGTGACAGTGATCATATGTCGCTCCTTCCTATCCCTCCCCCCCCTTGTTCGGTTCTCTACCCTGTCCCTTTCCTGAAGTGTGTGCTTCCAGCATCCCTCCCCCAGACCCTGTGTGGCATGATGCCCAGTTTAGTGTTTATGCCATTTCTTCCCTAAGCCAAATTCAATGAGAGTAATTGAAAGTAAAGTCGTAACAGTTATCCCTTGCCTCTTCTATATGGGATAATTAACCCCATTTTGTCTCTCCCTGTCTCCTCTCATTCTAGTCCTCTCCCACCTCAGAATTTTGCCTTTTAGAGTATCATCACTTCATATTCAATTCATCCTATACCTTCTATATATACATATACACTCATGCTCAGATATGTATTCATACGCATATATAGCTTCCTATTTAGACACATGTGTAAGTATACTTATATATACATTTGTATTCCCCTCCTCTATTCTCATACTCAGAACAGTTTCCTAAGTTACTATTATCGTTTTTCCATATTGGCATGTAAATAATTCAAA
>CM053601.1:154033618-154050200 GCA_028646575.1 Pseudocheirus occidentalis | reverse complement strand
TGGTTTTTTCAGCAAGAATGCTTGAAAGTCCTCCTCCTCATTGAATGACCATATTTTCCCCTGGAGTAATATGCTCAATTTTGCTGGGTAGTTGATTCTTGGTTTTAATCCCAGCTCCCTTAATCTTCAGAATATCATATTCCAGGCTCTTCGATCCCTCAGTGTAGAAGCTGCCAGATCCTGGCAGCTTTCCTCCATCCACTCACACTCGCAGAGTTTATGTTTGTACTGTTTGGGATAACACAACAAAGGGTCAGTTAAGAATGCAGGGGAATCTGGTGCACATTGCCATGGGAGAAGTGTAACCAAGTCACATGGGTCATAGCAATTTATTCCCAGGGTTGGCTTCTGGGCGTCAGACCCGTTACTTGTGTTTGGGGAGCAAGTATCCAGCCTGGGCCTCTCCTGCTGGGCTTCCATGAGATTGGAGGGGGTCAAGACCTTGCTCGGATTCCTTAGCCAATAACCAATACTGCCCTCCACCTAATGAAGATCAATTTCTCATTCTCTTTGTTAGCTGAGATGCCTCGACAATTCCCGAAGCTGAACATTTCTGAGGTGGATGAGCAGGTGCGGTTGCTGGCTGAAAAGGTGTTTGCCAAGGTACTCCGGGAGGAAGACAGCAAAGATGCCTTATCGCTGTTCACTGTGCCTGAGGACTGCCCCATTGGGCAGAAGGAGGCCAAAGAGAGAGAGCTGGAGAAGGAGCTGGCTGAGCAGAAGTCCGTGGAGACGGCCAAAAGGTGGGTCTGATGGCCACTTCTCATTGGCAGAGAAACATCTGCCAATCTACTCAGCCCTATTATCTGTTTCAGGTACTGGAGCTTTAAAAACAGACCAGCCCCAGACTCAAAGCTTTGGATTTATTTTGGAATGAGCAACACTAACCAATTTTAAATCTGGTTGAAATGATTTAACGTCTTAATTCTCCCTGCTGCTTTAATAGCTATATGGAGGTAGTATGGAGTTGGAAGGGTGTTGGAACTAGAAATAGGAGAAATGAATTACAGTCTTGGCCATTGCCCTTTTCTGGGTGACTGTGAACAGGTCATTGTCTCTCTGAATCTATTTCCTTATGCTTTAGTGTAGGATCATGGATTTAAATCTGGAGGAGAATGTAGAGGTTGTCTACCCCATCTTTGGCATTCATCCTTCAGTGGTTCCTCTAAGCAGAAAGCATTTTTTGCTCTTTAATAATTTTTTCTTTTTTTAATCTTATTTTTCTTTACTATTCCTTTAAAAAATTTTTAATTTACATTTTTAATTTTTTATATTACTATGTATTTAAATTTTTTGTTTTTTATTTTATTGATACTTTAATTTCTATTCTTAATTTATTTTTCTTTTCTTTTGTCTTTTATTCTACATTTTATTATATTGGAACATACAAAGTTAGAAAGAAAAAAAGGTCATGTGCATAGCAGGGCATAAGAGAAGATTCTAAATATGTAACAATAAAATTTCATTTCAAGAAAACCTGTATGATAAATGATTACTTGTGTTGAGAATTGTCCATCTTTTCTTTGCTTCCTTGTGAGTTTTCTTTTGTTCTCTGTTGTGTACTTTTTTACCTTGTTCTTTTTTCCCCCCCTCCTCCCAAGAAAGCAATTTTAAAGTGCTGACTATTGATAGGCACTGGTGCTTCAAAGAGAAAGGGAAAATAGCCCTCTGCCTACAAGGAGCTTACGTTCAATGTAGAGAAACTACATGTACACATATAAGGCAGCTCAATGCAGTGGAGAGGCACAAGACCTGGGTTCAAATGTTGGCTCTGCCACTTTCCATCCTTTAGACCATAAATGAGTTGATGAATTTCTCTGGGTTTTGCTTTCTTTAACTGTAAAGTGAGGGGGTTGCTTTATATGACCTTAGAGATCATTTCTGGCTCTAAATCTAGGATTCTATTTTCCTAAGTAAGGATGAGGGAATTTGACAGATAAGGAAACTGAGACCCCCAAAGGATGAAGTGACACATTAAGTAGTTAAGTGTCAGAGCCAGGATTTGAACCCAGATCTCCTCGCTCCAGATCTGCTGCTTCATGTTGCTTTCCTAGCATCTTCCCATCCACTCTGAAAATGTATTAAAACACAGATTTGAAGAATCTGAGCCTTTGTGACCCTTGTATTGACAAGTGGGCCAGAATCTGCACAATTAGTAGACAAGACTGACCCCTTTTTATAGATAGCAAAAAAGATTTCTGGGAAAGTTTGGATGGGATCTAGGAGTGGATGATAGGCTACTCTAGGCTAATAAGAGGATAATATAGTAGACAATAGGGGTGATGGGAGGTAACTGACAAGGGGTCTAGATGGGATTAAGGGTAGACAATAGCCTGGGGGTGGACCAGAGGTTACAGATCATGAAGGCTGGGCTGGGTCAGGGGTAACCAAGAATGAAGGGCTTGGTGTAGGGCCACAAGGAAAGGACAGTTGAAAGGATTACTGGGATGGCCCAATGCCTCAGGCAATGCTGGGGACTGGACCCTGTGGGAAAGTCCAGGTGCTTTTCCTTTTGGGTTTCAGGTCCCAAAGATAGTCCTTTCCTTTTAGGGGTTCAGATCCCAGCCCCATGAAGTTGACACAGGGGTTAGAGCACTGGGTCTGGAATGAGGAAGACCCGAGTTCAAATCCAGCCCCAGGCACTTAGTAGCTGGGCAAGTCACTTAACCTATATTTGCCTCAGTTTGTGCATCTGTAAAATGGGGCTCACAATAGTATTTACCTCATTGTGTGAGGTAAATAGGGTTGTTGTGAGATCAGATGAGATAATCATTGCAAAGCTCTTAGCACCACACTTGGTACGTAGCTAGCTTGCTTTGTCCAAGGTGCTTCCCTTTTGCAGCTTAACAGATACCCTTCTTCCAACAACATGGGAGTCAAAGTGCTGGGGTTCTCACCTTGCCTTTGTCACTGACTATCCCTGGGCCCTGGAGAAAATCACTCAGCCCCTCTGTGCCTCAGTTTCCTCACCAGGGAAATGGCCTCTGAGGTCCCATCCATCCGTGGGGACAGAGGAATTTAAGGGCCTTACTTAAGGTCACATGGATAGTAAATGTCAGAGGTAGGATTTGGGTCCAGGACCTCTGACCTCTGACCTCTGACTTTTCATCATTCTAAGGTTACCCTAACAATTTTTATTTTCATTATTATTTTCAAAAAGCTGGGACTATGTACTTTTTGTCCCTTTTGTCCTGTGCATTTTTCATTTATGATTTCTTGACAAATACAGAAAACAGTCTTAAAAAGTTTATTGTGTTTCATATCCAGCTATTTGGCTATACTTTAAATGCAAATCACTCTGTTTTGGTTGCAAGGCCAGTAATAGCCCCTAGCCTGATTCTGAGCCTCATTATTTAGTTTTGATGGCTTAGAATGAATGTAAATAACAGTTATTTTTTGTTCTGGCCTCCAGCTCCTCCCTCAGGAATACTTCTGTGGTAAACTAGGCCACCTTTTGTCTCAGTTCTTGCCTGTTCTGTGAATGGCCATTGCCTCTGACAAACTGAGATCTGGGAAACACCTTCATTTAGAAAGGCCATGGTCACCCACGGCATCCCAGGCCATGCTGTGCCGCTGCACTTCCCTGACTCTGGGGGAGAGACTTTGCACAGATCTGTCTCCCTTAAATATTAGCCACATGCAAGTCATAACCCTTGTGATGTCATTGGGACCCTTATGACAACTACCAAATAACATGAGGTGTACAGATTAGTTTGTATAGTTGTTCAGTTGTTTCAGACTCTTGGTGACCCTATTGGGGGTTTTCTTGGCAAAGATACTGGAGTGGCTCAACATTTCTTTCTCTAGCTCATTTTACAGATGAGGAAATTGAGGCAAACAGGGTTAAGTGACTTGCCTAGGGTCACACAGCTAGTAAGTATCTGAGGCCAGATTTGAACTCAGGAAGATGAGTCTCCCTGACTGGCATGCTATCCACTGTGCTACCTAGATGCCCATGTAATGCTATAGCTCTGTCAACCAAGGAGCGGTCACAGTTTCCTTGCCTAAGGAATAAATGAAGCATAACATGACAATGTTTCTATTTTTCTTCTTTCTCTTCTTTATTCTATTATTACCACTCAGGACAAAGCTCACAGAAAGTGCAGACAGAAAGGACAAGGTCATAAAAATCTTAGATTTGGAACCTTAAGAGACTGTAGAGGCTATTGAATTCAATCACATTTTCCAGATGAGGAAGCTGAGGGCCAGAGAGGCTTGCCCAGGGTTACCCAGACAGTATCTTTGATTCTCCCCCAGCTCCAGCCCCATTCAACCCTTCCTTGCAACAAAGAAAACTTGAACAAAACTGACCAACAAGACAAATGTCTGACAGAGCAGGAAGCATTCCGTTTCTATAGCGCCCTTTCCCCAAAGGGGGAAATGGTACAAAGCTGCTCTGCCCTTCATATAACACACTGTAGACTCTGAAGAATGTATACATTTCTCAGACTACAGTTACTCTTAATAGTTACTCTTTTTCAGCTCTCACCTTTGCTACATGAGGAAGCAAAGGAAAGGCTTCTCTGTCTGGATGTCCAAAAGGCAACATTTTGGGACATTCTTTCTCTCCCCAGCTTTTCCTCTGTTGCTGGCATCTTCTTCACATTCCAGATCAAAAATAATAAAAAGTGGGCCTCCTAGTGTCCAAACATCTTGAATCTGGGGCTTTGTTATTTAAACCCTTCCCCCACCACAAGATATTTTACATGGGGAAGTGAGAGGTTAGGGGGGAAACCGTCTCTCTTAATTTTTAGGATCCTTGGTATTTAGAATCAGAGAATGTTGGTGTTGGACAGGACTTGAAGATGACAAGACTCATCTTCCTGAGTTCAAATCTGGCCTCAGACACTAGCTATGTGACCCTGGGTAAGTCACTCACTCCAGTTTGCCTCAGTTTCCCCATCTGTAAAATGAACTGGAGAAGGAAATGGAAAATCACTCCAGTACCTTTGCCAGGAAAACCCCGAGTGGGATCACAAAAAATTGGACATGACTGAAACAACCCAGCAACAAAGATGCTTACTATTTGTGTGACCTTGGGCAAATCCTTTGTCTTCTCTGGGCCTCAATTTCCCCATTTGTAAGGGGCTTGGGCTAGGTGACCTCTCCCTTCCCCCCATGGACAAGCTTAGGTAAGAACAGAGAGAGAGAGAGAGAGAGAGAGAGAGAGAGAGAGAGAGAGAGAGAGAGAGAGAAGAGTGTGAGAGTCTTCCCAGGTGGTTGGCCACCAGGGAATAATGTTTTTTTTCCCTAGCAAAAGCAAATTCATGAAACTCAACTACTAAGCTGCTTTTGGGAAAGCAGAACCTACATTGAGCATATCAAAGACCTATAAAATGCTGAAGTCAGAAGAGAAATGATCTTAGCCCTGTTGAGATTTAGGGGTCCTGGGATGCTGAAATAGCAACATACAGATCCTCCCCAAATGAATTCAACTCAAGCCTTCTTTCAGCTAAAAAACCCCGAAATTATTAAAAATCCACCATATTGGCCAGACTCTTAAGGAATCTGAGCATTTGTGACACTTTGTATTGACCAGATTGAGTCTGGAGGCCGAGATGGATCTTATACATCAAGACTGTGGGAGGGACCTAAGGTTGGCCTTTGTCTGAGGTGAGTGGAGGAGGTTCTGGATGGGAGTGGCCAGTAGCCTGGGGTGACTAAAGATTCTGCCAGGAACCAAGAGAATGAGGACTTCAAGGATTAAGAGTGGGGAAATAGCAAAGCCATGATCAGAGATAGCAGACAATGGGGACTAGGCTAGGTTAAAGGTAACAGAACTGGACGAAGCACTAAGGAAAGGCTTATGGCCTCAGACACAAGCCAGATCAAGACTTCAAGGGGATTCCTGGAGCCTGTGTCCTGTGAGCCCTGGTGATTGCTCTAGTTAGCCTGTCTCTTTTCCAATATATAGCCTTAGGCCGTGGCATTAAGCATGGTATAGTGAGTTGGCCTTGGAGTCAGGGTGACCTAGGTTCAAATTCTCCTTTTAACCCCTACCCATATAGCTACTACTTATCTTGGAAAGCAGTTCTTGAGAAAATATTAACAGTGAGAAGAAATACATCTTGGATTGAGGAATCACTGAAGTAATTGTCTTCATCCTTTTGGAACTGAGTAAATATCTTGGGATGGGGGAAATCAGAGATTTTTCTCATTTAAAATAAAAAAGTTTATAGGAAGATGTTGCTTTGGGTATAAAATCTTAGGATTTTTTTTTTTTGGCTTTTTGGAGTGGGGAGGGTAAGGCAATTGGGGTTAGATGTCCGAGGTCAGATTTGAGGTCATGACTGCCTGATGCCAGAGCTGGTGCTCTATTCACTGTGCCACCTAGCAGCCCCTAGGATTCTTTTTTTTATTCTTTAAGGTTATTCAAAACTAAACAGAGTATGCATGTTCATTTTAAAAGAGGGGAAATAATCTAAAAGGAGTTATGTTGAATAATTAGCTTGAATTTCATAAATCATCTGTATTTCTACAAAACACTATTTCATGGTGGAATTTTTTGCCTAAATTATAAATAAGCAAATAATATTATATGCCAAAAAACCCCAACCATATCCCAGGCAATTCTCTAAGACTGTAAGATGAATGAAAGGTGCTTATCTGTACTCATAACTTTACTGGGAATTTCTTCTGTACTACTAAGTCCAGTGTATACATGTATGCAAATATATTAATCTGTACACATACATACACACACACACACAGAGACAAGATGTCTCTAAAGCCTTAAAACTACACTTAAGATTTTGGGTATATGGATGTGTGTGTATGTACGTATGTACATATACACATATATATCCATATGTGTACATGTTTAAATACTTTTGGACTGAATCTATAATTTAATCGGTTATAGAAGACTTTATTTTGCAAACTCAGATTATTATAGAAAATGTACTCCATTGTGCTGAACCTAAAGTCAGTTTAGATCTGGGTTCTAATTCTGCCTTTGATGCTTATTAGCCATGTGACCCTGGGTAAACCATTTAACCTCTGTCTGCCTCAGTTTCCTCATCTGTAAAATGGGTGTAATAATAGCACCTACCTCCCAAAGTTGTTACGATAAAATAAAATAATAATTGTAAACTGCTTTGTTTACAATCCATTCTCTGATTCTGTCCCCTCGGCAATTCTGTGAAGTAGGCTTTGTGAGAGTAAGATGGATAAGATAGAATTAACCCAGGTTTCCTGACTCTAAAGGTTTAAAAAAGTAGTAGGCTTAAAAAAACCCCTCTTTTATACTACTATATTACATAGTAATATGTATAATAACATATTGATATATTATGTTACTATGTACTATATTATCATATTTTACAATTAATAATTTACTTTATTTTCCTTCCACATGTCCCCTTCTAATAGAGAAAATTAAAACAGAAAACCTATATTTATGACAAGGTCAAGGCAAACACTTCCTTCCAAATTGGCCATGTCCAAAGTTGAGAGTCTCATTCTGCATGTTGAGTCTGTCATCCATCAGGAATTCTGGGTGGTCCTTGTGTTCCTAAGCTTCTCATACTTGTTTGTGAGGAGTCTTTTCCTACACCATTTTCTCTCACAATTCTGTGGAACTCTGGAATTTACATCAGGGCTTTCTTTCCATGTGGTCCTGGCTTGGTGTCAGAAAGACCTGCATTCAATTTCCATCTCAGACACTTCTAGCTGTGTGACTCTGGACAAGTCACTTAACCCTGTTTGCCTCAGTCCCTCATCTGTAAAATGAGCTGGAGAAGGAAATGGCAAACCATTCCAGTGTCTCTGCCAAGAAAACCTGGGGAAGGAAATGGAAGACCATTCCAGTAAATGACTAAACAGCAACAATGCATTTTTTTCTTAAGTACATTGGGAAACCCCAAGTCATAATTAGTGTTGAGAAATAACTGATTCCTTAAATGAGGACCAAACAGGAGGTAGAAAAGCTAGGCTCTGAGGGAGACCACTGAGTCCTCTCAAGTGTGTGTTTTAAGAGGGTGGTGCTAGGGAGTGGGGTGAAAGGTTATGACTGTCAGTTTTCTTGGTTATCTCCTTCTGTGGTTATGGAGTAAGTACTGGTCCCATGAGGGTCCGATTCCACATCCTTGCCTCTGGATCATGCTTGAGTCATCAGCACTGATGATGAAGTATGGGTCAGGAGCTTGAGGATGGTGGATCCAGTATAAACTTCCTAGATTCTTAGGAGAGTGCATCTGTCTCCAGGCTTGATGAAAGGCCCATCCAGACATTCGTGCCTCATTCAGGGATAAGGGCAACTAGCCAGGAAAACACTGACAGTGACCCAGTAAGCTAACTCTTCCCTCTGACTCAGATGCACAGTAAGACCTGTGTAGGCAAGGAGTTTCCACTTGGCAGCCTAATTGACCTGGGAAATAGCCAGCAAACAGCAATAAAGCCAAAAAGTCTCTGACTAGGCCAAAATGGGCACCTCCAAGTACAAACATGAAAGTTTCCTAAACTTGGAGAAGAGACCCTCATTCTACAATGGGAATGAAGGAGATTTAAGAAGAAGAGAGAGGGGAAAAAGAAGAGAAGACGGGGGTGGAGAGGAAGAAGCAGAAATGGTAGCTGGGGAAAGAACCGAAGTAGGCTCAGGGGATTGAAGCTGACAATGTATTTTATAAAAATTCATTTTATTATGTTCTTGAAGTCAAATTTCCTTGAATATTATGTTCTCGAAGTCATATTTCCTTGTTCTATCCCCAAATCTTGTCTGATTATGTATACACTATTCTGCCCAAGAAGGCCCCCACCTCTCTGCCTTGTGGAAGACATGCTGTGTTATGTCTTCTCCAGGGCCTTCATTACTATTTCCATCACTCTAAAGTCTACTGATGGTAACTAGACTTCTCTAGGCCCCACTCAGCTAGCCGTTCACTTGGACTGTGGAATGTAAACTTCTTGAGGGCAGGGACTGTCTTGATTTTTGTTTTTATATCTCCTGTACCTCGTATAGTACTTGCCACAAATACAGTAGGTGCTTAATAAATGCATTTTAAAAAAACCATTGTGGTTTCAGAGCAGATTATGGACTTATGTTATTGCCAGTTGGAATGATGAGTGAACTGTTGTTCAACTACTCCGAACTTTGGTTCATCCCTTTGGTTTGTTGAAGCCACAATGGCTATCTGGGGCATATTGGTCTGTGGACTGTATGTAGCACCAGGGACCACAGCACAAAGTAGGTGAAGTCAGGCCCAGGGTTGGATCTGTCCCCTAACTTTCTTTACTTGGAAGAGGGGAAGGAGACACAGGAAGGAGGTGTAAATCCTCTTGTCTGTCAGGGATCCTAACTGGGATCTGAACACACTTAGACACGTTTTAACATTAAATTTGATTTTTTCAGGTAGCTTTCATTTTCTCTACCTTTACCTCCTGGGGGAAAAAAAAAGAAATGGGAAAACCAAAATTCTTTTTATAAATATGACTATTTAAGCAAAACATATTGGCTGTGGCCCCCAAATGGCACACATTTGGAAATAAATTTTTGCTGAAATCTTTTGTTTTTACAATCCCCACATTTCCCACTGCTTCTGTTCCTGATTCACTCAGTCAAATATTAGCAAACCTTTGCTAAGGCCTACCATGTGCCTTGGCACACTGTGCTAAATTGGGAATAGAGAAAAAGGTAAAAGACAATCCCTGCCCTTAGGGAATCTCTCAGTCTAATTCCTCCCAAAGAATCATCCCTTGTGATAAAGAATAATGAAAGACGAAGAAAAAAAGCCAAGAGTCTGCTGTTACCCAATCTGAACATACTAGTGTCGCAACACTGCCTAGTTTGGGGCTTCTTAACCTTGCTTGTGAACTCGCTGGCAGTCTGGGGAAGCCTTTGGACAGATCTGTTTTCAGAATAGAATTTTTTAAATGCCCCAAATAAAATAGATTGTATTCCAAAGAAAATCAATTATATCCAAATGCAGTTATCACAATGGAAACAACCAAACTAGGGGTTTCACAGATCCCAGGTTAAGAGTCTTTGGTCTTGTTTTTTGCCTGGGAAGGCTAACAGTGATAAATCATGCATTTACCAAGTGTTTTGCTGACATTATTCTGTTTGCTGCTTATAACTATCCTTTGAGGTAAGCATTATTGTGCCCCCATTTTATGGACGGGGAGGCTGAGCAAGGTGAAGTGATTTATCAGAGCTAATCAGTGAGTCAGTAGCAGGCCTGGCCCCTGATTTTGACTCCCATGTTTTACCCCTGCATGGCCCTGCCTCCTATGTAGTTTCCAATGGTGGAGAATCCCTAGGCCAGTGGTTCTCAGCCTGTTAGTCGTCACCCCTTTTGGTGGTTGAATGGGGTTGCCCAAGACCATTAGAAAACACATAGTTCCAATGGTCTTAGGAACTGAGACACCGCTCCTCTATCTGTCTCCAGGCAGGTCTGCCCACATGCCTAATGCAGATGCATCAGGAAGGTTGAGAACCACTGCTCTAGGCTATCTGACCAGGAAAACATGGCTGAAGATCGAGAGCCTAGACCTTCAGTTATTTCTATTCATGTACAGAGTTGAAGACCTTGGTGGTAGGCATTATTCCTCCTGTCTAGCCAGCACCATTAACATCCGTCCTGAGAGAGCCATCTTGGGATTCCCCCAGGGGAGGGGGAAACTCGAGGACTTCTGGGGCAAGAACTGCATGCCACAGAGAGAGAACTGAGCCACAACGGAGTACCTGCACACCAAGCAGCCAGAGCAGCCTCCCCTGGGTGGTGTTTGGATACCCCCTGCCCTCAGTGCCTGCACTGTGCTTATGGAGGGGCAGCCCTCTTGATCTTCTGTGCTCTCTCTGAACTTCCCACTGGTTCAGGCAGTCAGTGTCAGCAGAGATGCTTATGGGGAATGAATGGATTTCTCTAGGGCAGTGGTGAAAAAGGCGTTCTAAAAATAGAAGCCAGACCAGAACATGACAGAGCAGCGGTGAGTGGCTTCTTTCCCTCCCTCATAGCCTCAGGTCCAACTGGATACTTCAGGCTGAGCATCACTCTATTTTGCAATGTGAAGAAAATGGTTTCAAGGAGCCAGTGCTCCTGTCAGTAAGAATGTCCTACAACTGAAAAGGTTTTAGTGGAAAGAATTGGGGCATGACCAACCAGTGGACCAGTCACTGAAGGAGATGCCACAACCCCACTGTTGGCCTCAGTGGGCTGACAAAATACTTTCTGTTAGCAGTCTCAAGACTGTGATTTGATTTTTCATTAAGTATTAAGAATAGCTTGCATTTATATGATTCTTTAAGGTTTACAAAGCACTTTCCCTGCTTCATAATGACCCAATAAGAGAAACATTATTATCATCTACATTTTACAGATGAGGAAGCCAAGGCTAAGTGACTTGTCCAGAGTCACAAAGCTGGTAGGTGTCTGCCTCCAGCTCTGCCTGCTCTGCATCTTGAAGCAGCCTTGAATGGTGGTTGTTGTTTGTCCTTCATTCTCAAAGAGGACCATGACATCAGGAAGGTGATGCCATGACTTGCTAGTGGATTGAAGTGAGGTATGGGTGTGCAAGGTTACAGTCTCACTTTCTCCTCCAGAGCCATCTGGGTCCATGGGCAGGATATAGATCACTGGAGATGGCCCTCACAGTGAATGGAGTGCTAGACTGGAAGTCAGGAAGACCTGAGTTCGAATGCCTCCTTGTATATTAGTCATATGACCCTGGGCAAATCACTTAACCTCTTTCAGTTTCCTTATCTGTAAAATGGGTATAGTAGCACCTGCCTTACACCTTGGTATGAGCATCAAATGAGATGACAGTATTGATAAAGCACCGTATAAATGCTAGCTATTATTATTATTACTATGATGACTTTTAAGAAGGGCTATTCTCTGCATTAACAGATTTCTTCATCAAACAATGTTTCCATTCCTTAGTAGGTGATCTTTATATGGTCTTGTGATGGAAATAAAAAATATCACTTGGTAGCCAGCTTTTCTGGTGAGGAATCTTTCTGTACTTGGTCCACTGCCAACATTTAGATGGTCTATTAATGAACAGACTCTTCTAGAAGGTTAGTAGGACTTTGAGAACCCAGAATCTGGTCCACCATGATCCTTCAAAGGAAGGTGTCAGCAAAGATGGGGAAGAATTGTATAAGTAAGGCTCAAAGTCGGTGGGCTTGGTCCCCAAGGTTACATAAATGGTTAATAGTGGAGAATGGCCTCTCATCTAGCTCCTGGGGACACTCAATCTTGAGATTTTTCCCTCTAAAATTTTCTTAAGCCTTCCCTTTTCTTAAAAACCTAATAATAGTCAAGAAGTCCTCCTCAAAAGTCCATTGATGAATGGATAAGGATCATTGATTTGGCACTGGATGGGACCATTAGTCCAAGGAAGGCCATTTTGTCTAATCTTCTCATTTTATAGATGAAGAAATGAGGCTGAAAGAGATTAAGTGACTTACCCAGGTCCCACCACCAGGAAGTACAATTTGGACTCCAGGCACAATTTGAACTCCAGTCTTCCTGACTGTATCATGTCAGTGTTTTTGGAAAATCATTTTCGTAGATGTATGGAGGCTGGATTAGAGTGGGGAGAGATTTGGAGTGGGAAGACCAGTTTGGAGGCTGTTGCAATAGTCCAGGTGAGGGATGATATGGCTTCACCTGGGCAGAGGTTGGTACCCATTACTGACCCAGGTTGCTGTTGACTGTCTGGAATGGAAGAGGGCATGGAGACAGGAAGGCACTGCCAGTGTATCTGGGTGTCACATACAACAGGAAGGAAAACACTAGCATAGGTACCAATAATTTTCAGCTTGTTAATGGTCTGGCCAGTGCTAGTGATTAATCTGTTCAAAATGACCCAGTCTTCAACATTAATGAAGACTCTGTGTCCCTGCAGAGAAAACCTGCCCCTCTGGCCAGCTTTTCCCTGGACTTAATTAACTGCTTTCTCTTATCATTGGCTCCTAGAAAGAAGAGTTTCAAGATGATTCGATCCCAGTCTCTGTCTCTGCAAATGCCAACCCAGCAAGACTGGAAGGTCCCGCCATCATCCAGCCCCGCCATGTCACCCCCGACGCCAGTCCCTGCAGGAGCGGCTTCCCAGGCAGCTCCTGGGTCGTTTGTCATGCCGGAGTTTCAGCGCGTCACCATCAGTGGAGATTACTGTGCTGGGGTAAGAGCTCCCCCTTCTCTCTCTTCCTTCCTCTGAAATCAAACCCAGCAGCACAGAATGCTGCACTCTGCCCCAGCTCCAGCCCCTGCCCTGCCTAGGCATGTGGGGGAGGCTCTTACACCCAGGAAAAGGCAGACAGGGTGCTTCAGTGGAAAGATGACTGGTTTGGGGGTCAGAGGAGCTGGGTTTAAGTCTGGCTCTGACATTGACCACCTGAGTGACCTTGGATAAAATAACTCATTTAACCTCCCAAGGCCTCGGATCTTGGGCTGTATAATAGAGAGGTTAGACTAGGTAACTTTGAGGTTCCAGCCCTAGATAAAGTCAGTCACTCAATACACATGTTACTTTATAGGATCAAACCCCTGTTTTACCACTTCCTAGCTATGTGACCATGGGCAAGTCAGGCATCCTCTCTGGGCCTCCATTTCCTCATTTACAAAATGATGGACTTGGGCCACGCAGCCTCTGACATCCCTTCTGTATCTAATGAGATAATCCCTTCCACCTAATAGATGGAAAGTAATTATTGACATGGATCTGATGACAGCTCAGTTCAGGGACCTGTGCCTTAGTGAGGTGGTTTGAGACTGGCCATAGAGATCCAGCAGCCCCCCATGAGGCAGGGAGAGAAGTCTTAAATTTTGTTCCTTCTCTCCCTCTGGATTGGAGGGGGCGATAGGGAAGAGGGAGGCCCTGGATCAGAAGTGCTAAAACTAGACCATGGTCTGGAGGGAGGGAAAGAATAAGCCTACAGGATGTTAGAGTAACATGGTACCTACAGAAAGGATGGCAGAGTACCTTTACCAGGAAGCCATGAGGTCCGTTTCTGTGATGGGCTAGTTTAAAACCCAGCCAATAATGGTTGGTTATTGGTGGTTGGGAAGGAGTCAGTGCAGGAGATGGTGGGTTTGTTCTTTCAGACACTTGAAGTACTAGGGATGGTTTTAGATCTAAAGTGCTGCTGTGTCTCAGACCAAGAGCTCTCATAGACATGACTTCATGTGTCCTCCTAACAAGCCTCAATGTAGGGAGTGGCCCTATTTTGCAGATGTGAAAACTGACACACAGAAAGTAGAAACTTGCTCCATATCACATGGTGGTGACAGTCACCACTAGAAGTCAGTCAAGTAAATGAGCATTTAGCTATCAAGCCTCTCCCAGTCAAAATGGGAGGTTGTTGTTGTTTGTCCTTCATTCTGGAAGAGGACCATGGCAGGTGATACCATGACTTGCAAATGAATTGGGTTTAAGTGAGGAAAGGCTGTGCAGAGTCACCAACCTCGCTGTCTTCTCAAGAGCCTTCTGGGTCTGGTGGCCTGATATAGACCAGGATGACTGTCTAATGGGAGAGACAACATGCATATACTCAAGGACAGATAAGATGTCTCCCTAGATCTGTGTGTGTATGTGTAAAACAGTATGTGTGTGTTCACATGTGATAATGTAGTACGTATGTATATTATAGATAATATATGCCTATATTTATAGACAGATAATTAATTGAAGATAATCTTCTTAAGGGCAACAAGGATAGGCTTATTGCCAGTGCGAGGATTTTAGAGACTTGCAGGAAGCCAGAGGAACCAGGAAGGAGAGCACACCAGGCATGGGGGACAGCCAGTGAAGAACAGCTTGCAGGTGGGTGTCCAGTGAGAGGCACATCAGGGAGGTTGGTGTCACTCGGTTGTAGAGTCCCTGGAGGGGAGCGAGGTGTGAGAAGACTTGAGGGGACCAGGTGATGAAAGGCTTGAAAAGTGAAACAGAGGATTTTCTATTTGAACCTGGAGGTCATAGGGAGTGACTGGAGTTCACTGAATAGGAGGAAGACATGGTCAGATGAATTTGGCAGCTTAATGGAGGATGGCTGAGGGAGTGGAGAGCCTTGAGGCATGCAGACCAATCAGAAGGCTGTTACAGTAGCCCAGGCAGGGTGTGTACCATAAGGGTGTGTACCAGGCTGATGGCAGCAGCAGAGGAAAGGAAGGAGTATGTTCTAGAGATATTAGGAAGAGAGAATTGACAGTACTTTGGAGCTGAGTGAATGTGAGAGGTGAGAAGATGACACTGAGGTTGGGAGCCTAGGTGATAAGGAGGACGGTGGTGCCCTTCTCTGGGAGAAAGTCAGGAGGAGGGCAGAGTTTTGGGGGAAAGATAATGATTTCAGGCATGTTGGGTCAAAGGAGTCTACAGGGTATCTAGTTCATAATGTCTGATAGGTATTTGGAAATGGGAGATGTTTCCTACTTCAAACCCTGTTGCTTCTATCTCTGCTCCAAGATTCATCAGCATCAGATTGGGGAAAGAGGTCTGGACCTGGAGTCAGAAGATTTGTGTTCCATTTCCAGTTCTGCTACTTGCTAGCTTGAGAAAATCAGGTCCCTACTCTTGGCCTTAATTTACCTATCTGTAAAATCAGATTAGATCTTCACTGGATCCCTCTGGCAGCCAGGAAAAAGCCTTTGGGCCCCTTCTTAGAATAGCATTTTAAAATAAAATACAAAGAATTATAAAGGAAATCAATTATATTGTAATACTGTTATCAAAATCTTTTTAAAAACAAGTCCATGGACCCCAGTTAAGAACCCCTTGACTAGACAAGCTCCAAGGCCCTTCTCTGTTGGCCTGTGATTTTTGTGGTAGAAGAGTGTAGTCATCATGTAAAGCATAATTGATGAATTAGGAATTAAAAGTTATGTTCCTAAGTTGATATCACAGTTTGGGGGGAATCTACTGACTTTTGGAGTCCCTTCATTTCTCCACCTGTAGATGACAGTCCTTTCTGCCTTCCTTAACAAAAAGCTTTCTAGATTTGACAGTACTGTTGACCTTGGGTAGCAGTGGGGCCATATAACAAAAAGGTGATATTTAGCTATTCAGCATATTGGGGGTACAGTCAAACTTTCCACTTTAATATAAAAATTCCTGTCTCAAGGTGAAGTGGGAAATCAGCTTCTCTTTTTTAAGACAGCTTAATTATCATAGAGACCTGGCCATAGAGGTAGAGATACCTGGGTTTAAATCTTGCTTCTGATATAAACTGACTGTGTGACTCTGGGCAAGTCTCTTAACCTTTCAGTTCTTTAGGTGGCTTTCTAAGGTGTTGACCTGCATTGGTAAAGGGAATTTCCTCATGTAAGAAGAGTTCCTATCTTAGGGAAATCACAGGTCCAGGCCCTATCCCTTAGTTGCAGATACAAATGATTTTTTCTTTCTTTTTTTGAGAGGGAAATTTCTAAGAAATATACTTGGAAAAACCCTTTTTTTATTATTCCAGGCTTTCCAGACCACTCAATCTTTACTCTTTTTTTTTTTTTGATGTTCAATAAGTTTATTGTCTTAATCTGAAAATCTTCATAGAAAATTACAGATTTTGATATTTTAACTATCAGCTGCCCGCTCCTGGGCTCTGAGGAAACTCGCCTTCTTCTGAGCAACCCGATCTTTCTTCTGGGCA
>CM053601.1:154007055-154033118 GCA_028646575.1 Pseudocheirus occidentalis | reverse complement strand
GGAGGGCATAAAAGGGAACAGATTGTGGGAGGGGTCTTACAGTGGGATCGATGTTCTGGCCTGGGGGGTAGGGACAAAAAGGGGAGAAAATTTGTAACTCAAAACCTTGTGGAAATGAATGATGTAACCAAGAAAATAAATTAAAATTTGAATGAGAAAAAAAAAAGAATTTATTTGGAGGAAAACATTGTCAAAAATCTCAAGGAAAACAATGAGGGGAAAATAAATGGAAGCAACGGAGTCTCTCAGTACCAGATCTCACACTATTCTACAGAGAAGTAATAATTAAAATTATTTGGTGCTAGTTAAAAATCAGGTCGATCAGTAGAACAGATTAGGTTGCTTGGTTGGTTGTTGTCCCTTGTACCCAAAGAGGACCCAAATGGCATCACTATGTCAGGGTCAATGTGAGTGTAACTCGCTTCTGCAGGTTGGGCACAAAGAGCCATGTGAGCATTTGGGATGAAGATGTCTCCAGATCTGTGCATCTCACATTTCTTTTGAGCTGCCCCAATTCTGCTTTGCTCATAAAGCACAGTGCCTTCTTTGATGTGAGCACGCCTTGCTGGGTGGTCCTGTTCCTGTGTCTCCCATGTCTCACAATTGATATCAGAGCTCTTTAGAGAGACTTTGAGTGTCCTTGTATCACTTCTTGAGTACTTGCCTTGTGCGAGTTCTCCATAAAATAGTCTTTTAGGCAAACGTGTTTGGCATTTGAACAACATAGCAGCCTGTTGCCATTGCACTCTCTCTAGTAGAGTTCGAATGTTTGGCAGTGCAGCTCAAGAGAGGACCTCAGTGACTGGTACCTTATCTTGTCAGGTGATCTTTAGAATCTTAAGACAATTCAAATGGAAGCAATTCAGTTTCCTGGCATTGTACTGGTATGTTATCCAGGTTTCACAGGCATAAAACAGTGAAGTTATCACAATGGCTCCATAGGCCTGTAGCTTGGTAAACGTTCTCTTCTAGGCCACACTTTCCTTCTGAGCCTCCCAAACACTGAGCTAGCTCTGGCAGTGTGAGTGTCAACTTCATCCTCTTCCATCCAACTTTCACTATTTACTGGGCTAAGTAGGCCTTACAAATTAAGTGAGACAATTCTCACTTGATCCTCCCAACAACCCTGCAATGTAAGTACTATTACTATACTATTGTTATTATTATACTATTATATAATTATATAATATATATTATACTATTATACTATACTATATACTTTAATATATAATTATTATACTATAATGTAAATATTATATATATTTATATTTGAGGAAAGTGAGTTAGAGGGGTAGTGACTTGTCCAGGGTCACACAGCTAGTGTGGCTCACAACCTAGGAGTCATCTTGGACTCCTCGCTATCTCTCACCTGCCATATCATAGTCTGTTGCCAGCACTGTCTTTTACTTTTGTAAGATCCCTAGAACTGGCCTCCTCCTCTCCTCTGACACTCCCACTCTAGTCCTATCCCCATCACCACATTCCTGGACTATTGTAGTAGTCTACTCCTGGGTAGTAATTAATTACCTTAATTCTTTCTCCACACCAATCCATCCTCTATTCAGTTACAAAAGTGATTTTCCTAAAATGTAGGTCTGATCCCGTCACTCCCAACTCTAATCCCCTGTGGTTCCCTATCCCTTCTAGGATCAGATGCAAAGTGCTCTGTTTGGAATTCAGAGCCCTCCATATCTAGCTCCTTTCTACCTTTACAAAGCCCTTCATTACCACCCCCTTCTCCCTTTACTGTCTTCTTATACCTTACTCCCTAGTACATAATCTTTCTCAAACCAGACACTCAATCTTATGGCTCCAGGCATTTGCTCTGGCTGTCTTCTGTGCTTGGAATGAACTCCCTCCTCAGATCTGCCTGCTGACCTCCCTGGCTTCCTTTAACTGAAATCCCATCTTTTACTGGAAGTCTTTCCCAAGCTCTCTTATTAAGAATGTCCTCCCTTTGTCAATTATTTCCTATTTATCCTGTACAGAGCTAGCTTTGTACCTAGTTGTTTGCTTTTTGTCTCACCCATTACCTTGAGGGTAAGGACTGTCTTTTGCTTCCTTTTTGTATCCCCAGAATTTAGCCTAATGCCTAGAACATAGGAAGCATTTAATAAATATTTATTGATTAAGTGTCTGAGGTCAGATTTGCATTCAAGTCTTCTGACTCCAGGCCCTGTGTTCTAACTACTGCATCACCAACTGCATAGATGAGTTATGATCTGAATCATTGGAGGGAATACTCACGTTGATGATGTCCCTGCTTAATGGAAGTAGCAAATGTATAATCTCAAAATTGTTTTCAAATAAAATTTTCAAAAACTTGATTCAAGAGATATTAGGAAGCTATTTTTTGTCTTTTTCGCCATCTTTATGCTATAATACCATGATCTCAAGTTAATGCAAAATCCCTTTACAATCCTTTCCTTTAGTGCAGAAGATAATTAAATATTAGGGTTTCAAAAAGTATCCCTACAGCTACATACAAAGTAATGATACTTGCCAAGATACCAACAAAATAAGTAATTAAGTAGATGACCTTGTAGATACCACTCAAATAGATAATAAGACTTGCCATGAATAATAAAACGTTTCATTTTCCTCAGATACCTTTCACTAATATCTATTCATTGTTGCCTCATTTTGTTTAGTTTTATTTTTTTAAACTGGCTTTCTACTTATAGAGCAGTGGTTCTCAACCTTCCTAATGGTGCAACCCTTTAATACTCGTATGTGGGGGGACTCGCCTGGAGACAGATAGAGGAACAGTGTCTCAGTCAGAAATATGTGTTTTCCGATGGTCTTAGGCGACCCCTCTGACCCCTGTGAAAGGGTCGTTTGACCCCCAAAGGGGTTGTGACCCACAGGTTGAGAACCACTGTTCTAGAGTATTCTCAAGCTAATATCTTGATTTTAGCATATTCTACCCAGTTACAAAGAGGCCCAACAATTGACCATCTGACTTTGAGCCATATATTCATAAGTTAAAGGATAAAAGATGGAGCATGCGTTGCCTTGTAATAAATATAATTTTACTTGTTAGCTTAAACAACTAGCTATGTGGCTCTGGGCTTATCATTTGCCTTCTCTAGGTCTATTTTCTTATTATAAAGTGAGTGACTTAGAGTGAGAACCCTTCTAACGCTTAACATTTTCTTACCTAAGGGTATTTGTCTGTCCTTGGACTGGTCAACATTTTTATCATTTACTAGAGTCTTATCAGGCTATCTGTCAATTTTACTGATGACATAAAGCTAAAGATCATTGTGGATGACAGAATTAGATTCCACAACTTTGTGAACAGTTGAAGACAAAGCGCTAAATCTAATGAGAAGAACTTTATAAGGATAAATGTAAAGTCATTGATTTAGATTTAAAAACTCAGTTGCCCCTGAAGGTAAGGGAGATATTTCTTGAAAGAAAAGAATTCACCTAGGAAAAAACAAACAACCTCAGTGGTTTTTATTGACTGCTAGTTTGCGATGAGTCAGCAGGGTGTCGTGACTGCCAAAGGAGAGCTCAGGAGGACTTGGGCTGCATTCAAAAAACATAAGCTACAGAATTAGGGAAGTGGCAGTCCGGTGCTCTGCCACTTGGGGACCACACTTCAAAATATTGCATTCAATGCCAGGTGACACATTATGAGAAAACTATTGACAAATCGGAGCCTCTGCAGAGGAGGAGAGCAAGACCTTAAAGGATCTAAGAATATGTCAAGGGAGGAGAGGTGAAAGAACCTGGGATGTTGAACTGGATGATGTCTGGAAGAACAATTAGATTAATTTGCTTAGTTCTGCTGGATTTGTTACCAGGCAGCCCATCTTGACTCAATCTGAACAAAAACTTCCTGACCACTAGAGCTCAACCCAAGAATGGGCTCCCACCAGGAACACTGCGAGTGTTCAAGCAGATGGCTGATGACTAAGTAGTAAGTTTATCACAGTAAGACTTGGCGTGTGGGGCAGTGAATTGGAGTAGAATTATCTAGGGTTTTTAGCTCTCTTGTGTCATGGGCCCCTTTGATAACCCTGAGACCTCTTTTCACAATAATATCCTTTGTAAAAAAAAAAAAAGTTCATAGGTTAGAGGTTAGTGAGAAGACCCCAGAAATCTATACACAGGACCTTTGGGGGTCATGGATCCCAGGTTAAAAACTCCTCAACTTTGTGCTCTTCAGGGTCTGGTCCAGTTTGGAAATTTAATGATTTTATAAGTGGTGGTAGTAGTGAATATTAATTGTCCTGTTTCTGGTACAGTTTCTTTATTATATAATAGCTAAAAGATAACATTATACAAATGCTCCAGAAGATAATTTTAGAAAAAGTTTTGTCTAATTGGAAAGCTATCTAGGCCCTAAATTTTTGTTACTTTTGTATGTCCTTATTGTGCTTTATAAAAAAAAGGAAAGAAATATGTTTTTGGTCACTTTCAAATGTGCCTTAGTTAAGAGATTTGTACATGCAGAGTACTGACTTATTCCTATAAATATAAATAAACTACACCCTAGTCATCGTCTAGCATCCACGATTATAGAGAGGTCTTCTTCAGTTACAGTGGGACCAGAGATGATATTCTGGGGGTTTAATGTGTTATTTATTGGCACCTTGGGATTTTTTAATATTTATGCTCTTGTTACAACAATGTACTTTGTAGGATATGACTTGACATTCTGAACATTTTTTTTACAAAAGCATACAGTTTCATGGCAGAAAGGCCAAACATCTGCAGTGGTGTTTTAGAAGAGAAATGAGTCAGATGAACCAATTTTTAGGTAGTGGTTCAAAAACTTTAGTGATTTTTGCTTTCCATGACCTAGAAATATTCTGCTTTTCCTGCCCTCTGGGGAGAACTAAAGAGGATATGATTACTGCCCAAGGGCTATTTCATTTATCAGGATCATTTTATGACAAGTTAATAAAAAGACATAGTTCACAGAGGCTGTGAGTTTTTCTAACACATCCTTGTCATTCAAAAGAACCAATTCCATTTTGTGGACCCTGTGAGCCTTTGTTGTGTGCGATCATTTTTTAAAAATACTTTTTGAACCTAGACTAATGAAAAACTATCTTATTAAATAAAATAGTTGGCCAGTAACCCTCTTTCCATTTTAGCAGGTATAACATGGAGCCGTTAGGTTGTCAAGATTCTAACTGATTTATTTTTACTATAGAGTATAATTTAAAGGCGCAATAAATAATAAAATGTTAGTATCAGTGTTTATGGACACTTAACTAGGCGCCAAAGTGTTCACTCAGTGTGTGACTTAGAATTTTTTTTAAAGCTATATCACTGTTCTTTTATTTTGAAATTTCACTGTCACTTTGCATGCATCCTCCACTGGCTATCTCCCTTCCTTTACTCCTTGTAAGAAGAAGAAGAGTCAAGCAAAATAAGCCAACATTTGCTGTTTCCAAAATGTGTGCCTCATTCCACATTGCTGGTCCACTTCTTGGCCAAGGTGCTTAAAAGTCAGCCTTCTGAAGTTATGATTCATCACTACTTTCATCAGACATACTCAGTTTTTCAGTGCTGTTTTCTTTGCCATTGATGGCACCTTCATGTAAATTGCCTTCCTTATCTGAGTCATTTTGCTCTCCATTAGTTCTTACAAATCTTCCTTCAATTTTTTCCCCCTGAGTTCTTTATATTCATTACTTTTTAATGGCACAATAATATTCCACTATATTCCTTCACCTCAGTTTGTTCAGTCATTCCCAGTCACTGGGCTCTCCCCTAGTTTCCAGTTCTTTGCTATTACAAAACATGCTGTTATAAATATGTTTGTGTACAGACTTTATCTTTGGGTTTTATATCCTTTCGATATGCTCTTGTTAAGAATACTATGGTGTCAAAAGATATGAGCAGTGTAGTAACTTTGGGTGTCATTCCAAATTGTTTTCTAGTATAGTTGGAGTAGTTCATGGTTCTGCCATCTGTGTGTAGTATGCCTACAGCCCCTTTAATATTTATTGGGGCTTTCCCCCCAGCTTTACAAAAGTCTTGTGTGTATGAGATGAAACCTCAATTATTTTAATTTGCATTTTTATTTTTATTAATGATTTGGAGCATTTAAAATTGTTTTCTTGTCTTAACATTTTTTTAAAAGCCTTATTTTGGAAGATTATTAGATAAGATGTGATCCTGCATACTTCTCATGGTTTTAGAGTAAACGGGGATTTGTTATTGTTTGGTTCAAACATATGGAGTATTTTCAGTTTAAGTTACAGTTATCTCTGTATGGTCGTCAGTTAAGGATGTTCCACAAAGAATTCCTATGTTGAGGGGGAAGTCGAATTCTTGGTCATGTTTCACATCCTTTGATTCTATGATTTACTCATTTTATTTCCATTTTCATTTAACAGCTTTCATTGTTACTTCATTTTTAAAAATCTTTATTAATTCTTTGTGGATAGCCATTGGACTTTTTAACCACCAAAATGAGGGTGCAATAATCAACAAGCATTTATTAAATGTTACTGTTTATTAAATCTATCAGCAAGCACTTATTAAATACCTAGTAAGTGGTAGGTACTATTCTAGTCACTGAAGGTACAAGTACATCACTACCCCCCAGGAGCTTACATTCTGACATGGAAGACAGCAAGTACAAAGTAATACAAAAGGAACAAATGCAAAGTCGTTAAATACAAGATAGCTTAGGATCAAGGGCACAAGCATGGGAGCAAGGGGTCAGGAAAGGCTTCATATAGAAGGCAATGCTTGAATTGCATCTTGGAAGAGGAGTTCTTGGAGTCTGAAGTGAAGAGAAAGAGAGTGCATTCCTGATACAGGGACAGCCAGTACAAAGATGTAGAAATGGAAATGGAGTGCCATGTATTACAAACAGACGACCAGTTTGACTGCATTGCAAAGTAAAGGTGGCAAGTAGCATAGAATGAGTCCTAGGTTGAGGCAAAGTCATGAGGGACTGTAGAAGCTGAATAGAGGAGTCTGTATTTTATACCAAGTGCAATAGAGAGCCACTGGAGTTTATTGATAGAAAAGTGGCATGCATGAAGTAACTAGTATAATTTTTCTCTTTACAAAATGTAATATAACATACTTGCTTATATCGTCAATGCCTAAGACACTAGCAAGAGCATGGCCTTTAGGGGAAGGTATAGAGACGTTCTATTTGTTTGAGGCAGCACTTACTAACCAGGTAGCTGTGGGCATCACTTAACTTCTGTTTTGCCTCAATTTCCTAAATTGTAAAATGAGAATAATAGTAGTGCCTGCTTTCAAGAGTTGTTGTGACCATCAGTTGAGATATTTTTATAAAACAGCACAATAAAACACATAAACAGTGCCAAATAAATGTTTATTCTCTTCCCTTCCTTCTCTTGTTCATAAGCAGTGGTTGGAAAGTCATTGGAAAGGTTATGAACAAACAATAAGTTTGCTTTGGCAGAAATGAGGTACCTAGTGAGGAGGTGAGAGAATGTTCAGTTGACTTCAAGCTTGAAAGGCACATAGAGAGGCGGAAGTTGCTAAAATAAAACTTTTCCTTTATGATCTGTTACAGTGAAGTTAGGGGAGTGTGGTAAAAAGAGCCCTAGAAACCTGGAGCAATGTATGGCCCTTCTCTGTGCCCCATTGCAAGGGTGTGCTGCAGCTAGTTGAATAGTCTCCCAGAACCAGCTATTAAATTTTCAGCACAATCATTTACAACTCAGAACCAACAAACACTACACATCGGGGCTGATTTATTGTTTTATTGATTGTTTAGACCAGGAATAAGGAAGCTACAGACCATGGTCCAGATCAGATCTGCCTGGTTTTGTATCGCCTACAAACTAAGAATGGTTTTTACATTTTTAAATAAAGTTTTATTGTATTTAAAAATGTAAAAACCGTTTTTTAAATTTGGCCCCCAGTCTGTACTTTAGAAGGGTAATGGAGAAAATGCTAATAAAGCAGATTGAACTTTAAAGTGTATCCTGTATACATTGTTTCCAAGCCCCACTTGTTAAACATTTACCAACACATCCCTACTCCAAATTTCATTAATTGATATGAATGGTTGTCAGAATTAAGTGAATATTAAAGAGCTTTGTAAACTGGAAAGTAAAATACCAACATAGACTATTAGGATGCACTGGTATCAGCATGGACTGTCAGTTATATTATGCTGGGTAGGGCTTAGGACAATATCATGGAACTTTTTATACATAGGCTCAGGTCACTTTCTTGCTATTTTGCTCATCTTGCTTTTAGCACATTTTCTTGCCTTAATCCTTGGCAACAGAATCATTCCTTAAATTTGACTTTGTCTAACTATTTTATTTACTCTCTAAGGCCTCTCCTAGATCTTGGTCTTATGATCCTATCTATCTAGTAATAGATTTAACCCTAAGTTGTCTAATGGTGTACTTATACTCCTAATGAAAATTACATTATTATCTGTGTATATATCATATCTATGGTTTATCTCCATTCTTATTCTACAAATTCTTTGAGAACAAACTCCTGTTTTATTCCTTTCTGTATGCTCTTGGAGCCCAATGCAGTATTCTTAATATAATCGTTGGTTACATTTAATTAAATTATCAAATGGTATGAAAAAAACCTATTTTTCCTTATACCTCTCTACCCCACCGTTTTAAAAATACTTTTTTTTATACCTTAGGTCAATCAAAAATACGGTTGAATAGTTTTAAGACTACTTTCAGAACTCAGGTCATATTACTGTATTTTAGAGATCCAAAAGCCATCTCAAAGCCTACAATAACTATGCAGTGGACATGGCCAAGTTCCTTCCTCTGTCAGCAGTTGTGTTCAATGTCAAAGAGAACCTAGCAGACTTCTACTGCTAAGGCTTTCACGGTTCAGGTGATTGGAGAGTGCTGCTGTCAGAAGCATCAGGAACATGTAAAATAATTATTTCATTCTTCCTTTGTTCCATTGTTTCTGTCAGTACTGAAGAGCCAACACAACTCTTAGTGACTAAGGACCATATGCCCTCTCAGAGTTAGAAGATCAGCAATATAAGACTGAGTATTGACCAGAAAGTAAAATTAAAATTAGCAGTGACATTTATTAAAAACAACTTGTTAAGGGTTGTATATATTCAAAAGTCTTGACTTTTCCAGAAGTGTAGAAGCTCTGAGTAAAATTATAGAATAGATTAGGAGGGAAAAGCAGTACTTGAGATCAGAACATCCTGAAACCTTCCAATGTCCCCTCCACAACAAAGTCGTATCACAATAAAGAAGAATTTTAAAAGCATTCCAGGAATGCTGACTTAACCAGTCTGAAGACGGACAGCTCTAGCCACTCAGGGAGTGCAAGATTATGAGCATTGCCCATTGCCAGGAACTTAGCTATCAGCAGAATGTACACAATAATATAATAATAGAGCATGATTTTCTTGTATTATAAAGTTTTCCAAGTATTTTCCTCACTACAGCCTTGCAGGGGGTGTAGAGCACATATTATTCTCCCTAATTTTTTAGCTAAGGCAACCTCATACCCTTAAGAAGTATCAGAGCTGGATCTTAAAGCCAGGCCTTTTAATTCTGAAGCTAGGTCCCTTTCATCTAAACAATGCGTGTGCCTTTTATTAAACTCTAAAACTTCTTAAGGACTTATACCTGCAGTTTCATTTCATTCACTTATTCAGCAAACACTCAAGTACTATCTCCCATGTAGATGATTGTATGCTAGGCATTACACACAGTTTTACTGGACATCCTCAATCCCTGTTCTCTGGCATCAGTGCTGCTGTAGCATACAAAAGGCCCTTGGAATGTTGGTGTGAAAGTCATTTCCCAAGAGGTGAATCAGCAAAGGCAGAAAGGAGACAGCATTGGCCATAGGCCATGATAGGTAAAGGTTCTTCCTAGTTTACGACAATAGAATTGTTTCCAGGTCTTTACAGCATGTAGAAGATTTGAAACTAGGTTTTCTGTCTGTTGAGAGAACTTTTTGTATTGGCTTTTAAGCAGTCTTTATATATCCATTATCTTGTTTGTTTTTTGTTTTTTTACTTTTTGGAGGGTGGAAGGCTGGGCAATTGGGGTTAAGTGACTTGCCCAAGGTCATGCAGCTAGTAAGTGTTAAGTGTCTGAGGCCAAATTTGAACTCAGGTCCTCCTGACTCCAGGGTCAGTGCTCTGTTCACTGTGCCACCTAGCCACCCCGTATGTCCATTATCTTGATCACATATCCCTCTTCTTCAAATGAACATATCCTTCATCATTCATTTTTGTGACTAGAATGACAGTGTCCCAAGACACCTTAGCAGCACAAAAATTCACGCACTCTAAAGAGTATTTCTAGTTACCATTATCTAAACATACTTTACTTCAGTTTCTCAAATGGGAATTTATATCCAACGACTTTGAACTAAGAATTATTTTGGAGTGTATATTCTGGCACCTACTCTCCAGCCCAAGACCCATTAGGTAGGCACAAAATCTACCATGTCTTGTAGAAAAAAACATCTCTTGATCTGTCATAGCATGTCAGTGATGAAATACAGACCAGTTCTTAAATATCAGAAGTAGAAATTAGATTGCAAATGCCATTTTATTCTTTCAGTTAACACTGTTCCTATGTTTTTAGTATTCTACAATCTTAGCAAAGGTTTTCTAAGTAGATCCCAGAATTTAACAGTTGTGAGGACCTTAGAGGCCAACCAGCCCAAGCCATCCTTGGATATGAATTCTCTCTACATAACTGACTTGATGACAACAGTAGTTAATTCCAATCCAGTGAATCCAAAATGGGAGGGACCAAAAATTAATCATTCAACCTTTGCTTGAAGAACTCTAATGAGGGGGAACCCCCCTGCTTTTTGGAGCATTCCATTATGCTCTTGGATACCTGTATTTGTAAAGAAGTTTTTCATTAATCAAATCTGTCTGCTTCTCTGAAATTTCTCCCTATTCCTCCTAACTCTGCTTTCTGGGGCCAAGCAGAACTAGTCTAATACAACTTTCACATTACTGTTTACTGGGAGTACTAACGGGTCAAAATTCAAATCCATAATTATTTAAAGAAAATCTCTCAAAGTTTGGCTCTATCCAGTATTAACAATCCCTCAATTTCCCAAACTTAGTTCTCCCACAAAATTAGAAAATACAAAATAAAGGTACTTTCCACAATGTATCCTCTATACAGGGCCAGAGCCAATTCAGGAAAACACCAGCTGTAAGCTCCAGATAATAAATAGTTCAGCAATTTCAGTTAGTTCAAAACAGAGAAACAGTTGGATAAGGACCAAACTTTTCTTCTCACATTATGCATCTAGAAAAGTGGCCTCCAGAGTTATTTTAGCATATAAGCCCACAGGATGTCCTTGAAGAAATACCTATGGCAGTGGAAATGCTTTTAAAGTGCAGTCTGCTTCATGTAAAAGTGACCTTATGGCACTATTACAGCTTAGGGTCGAAAATTTAATCTTTTAGGTTAGACTCTAGCATGCATCCATAAAGAGAAGACTTTGAGATCATAAAAATGAGAAAATATGTAGATTAAGGCATAGATGATTTTTTCTCATAGTATCTAGTGGTTGGGGTTGAGAGTGAGCTAGTTGAGGGCTGTGTAAAACTGAAAAGCAATTTATTTTTTCTTAGAGAAATGCAAGCTGCTGCATTGCTTTTAAAATTAAAAACTGAACATAAAACAGCATTCATTAAAACAAATAATAAGATAGAAATATTGGTTCCATATTATGGGTAGTTATCTTTTATGTCACCCCTGTACCACAAGCACTACTCCATGCACATTTATTAAAGAACTTAGTACTTTCAGAGGTGGAGCCAAGATGGCAGCATAGTAGCAGGAAAGCTCTGTAAGCTCCCCCCATAACCACCTCAAATACCTATAAAATATGACTCCAAACAAATTTTGTAGCGATAGAACCCACAAAGTGACAGAGAGAAACTAATCTCCCACTGAAGGCAGCCAGGCAGACCTATAGGAAGGGTCTATCACAGAGCTCTGGGAGTCTAGCTCAGCCCCACATAAGCCTGTGGTTTTAGCCCCAGGCCAGCCCTGACCAGCAGTGGCTGGAACAGACCTTAGGAGAGTAGATCACCAGCAGCAGTGGCAGTTTCCAGAATTATCAACCCATAAATGCCAAAGACAAAGTAAAAGGTCAGTGTGGAACTCTGTTGGAATGGGGGGGGAGGAAGGAGGACAGTGTGCAGTCCAGCCCCTCCCTCTGGAACACAAAGTGGAAGAGGTGTGGTGGCCATGCAGCTGGCTGCATGGCTGCTTCAAAGCTCCTGTCCTAGAGCTCATAGGGGGACTAAGCAACCATTCAGAGGGTAATTGCTCTTGCTTTAACCTGCTTGGATCTGGATCATTGTCTTGGGTGGAGGTCCTGGGGTGTGTGGCTTGTGAGCCAGAACTTGTGGGGACTGCAGAGAGGGCATGCAGCTAATAGCTCTGGCAGCTGTGAAAACTGCAACGATTTGGGACAAAGCTCTCCTCTCAGGAAACAGAGTTCTACTGTGGCAAAAAGCTCAAAAGCCAAGTAATTAGGTGGCAAAATTTGCAAGCAGAGGAAGTAGAGTAAGCACAGCAATCAAACTTTAGATTCCTTTTTGGGGGACAAAAAGGATCAAAGCATGGAATGGGAGGAAGACAACAAAGTCAGAATTCCTGCACCAAAAGTTTCCAAGAAAAATATGAACTGATTACAGGCCATGGAGAAGCTCAAGAAGGATTTTGAAAATCAAGTAAGAGAAGCGGAGGAAAAATTGGGAAGAGAAATGAGAACAATGCCAGAAAATCATGAGAAGAGGGTCAACATCCTGAGTGAAGAAAATAACACTTTAAAAAAATAGACTAACTCAAATGGCAAAATAAGCCCAAAAAGCCAATGAGGAGAAGAATGTCTTAAAAAGCTGAATTTGCCAGATGGAAAAAGAATTTCAAAAGCTCACTGAAAACAATAATTCCTTCAGAATTAGATTGGAGCAAATGGAAGCTAATGACTTTTATGAGAAATCAAGATACTATTAAACAGATCCAAACAAATGGGAAAACAGAAGGCAGTGTGAAATATCTCATTGGAAAAACCGCTGACCTGGAATATAGATCCAGGAAAGAGAATTTAAAAATTATGGACTGCCTGAAAGCCATGATCAAAAAAGGAACCTAGAAATCATTCTTCAAGAAATTCTCAAGGAAAATTGCCCTGATATTTTAGAACCAGAGGGCAAAACAGAAATGGAAAGAATTCACTGATTGCCATCTGAAAAAGTTCCCAAAAAGAAAACTTCTAGGAATAGTATTCCCAGGTTCCAGAGTTCCCAAATCAAGGAGAAAATATTACAAGCAGCCAAGAAGAAACAATTTGAATAATGTGGAAACACAATCAGGATAACAGAAGATCTGGCAGCTTCTACATTAAAGGATCAAAGGGCTTGGAATAGGATATTCCAGAGGTCAAAGGAGCTAGGATTAAAACCAAGAATCACCTCCCCAGCAAAACTGAGTATGTTTCAGGGGGAAATATGGCAATTCAATGAAATAGAGAACTTTGAAGCATTCTTGATGAAAATAAACCGTGTTGAATCGAAAATTTGACACTCAGATATAAGAAACAAGAAAAGCATGAGAATGTAAACAGGGAAAAGAAACTATAAGGAATTTATCAAAGTTGAACTATTTACATGCCTATTTGGAAAAAATGACAGTTGTAACTTATGAAACTTTTCTCAGTATGAGGATAGTTGAAGGGAATATAAAGGTGTATGTGTGTGTGTGTATGTATACATATACATATATGTCTATATAGGAGAGTATATGTGTGTATGAAGACATATGTGAGTGTGTGTATATATGTGTACAGATATACATCGACAGAGAGCACAGGATCAATTGAATAGGAAGGGATGATATTTAAAAGGTGAAATTGAAAGGAAAGTAGGGGGGAAGGAATAAGAAGGGGTATGATAAAAGGGAGGGCAAATTGGGGGGAGGTTAGTTGGAAGCACACACTTTTGAAAAGGGAGAGGGTCAAAGTAGATAGAACAACTGGGGGAGCAGGATAGGATGGAGGGAAATATAGTCACTCTTTCACAATATATCTTCTATGAAAATGTTTTGCATAACTACACATGTACAATCTATATTGAATTGCTTATCTTCCCAGCAAGGATGGGTGACAAATCTAGAATTCAAAGTTTTAAAATCAAATGTTTAAATTATTATTATTATTATTATCATTATTATATGCAACTGGGAAATAAGATATACAGGCACTGGGGTATGGAGATCCATCTTACCCTACCAGAAAGTCGGAGAAGGGAAGGGGAAGTATATAGGAGAGAGCAGATTGGGGCAGGGGGTATTCAGTGAGATTGCTGGTTTGGAGCAGTGGATAGGGGAAAGACGGAAAAAATTTGTGACTCAGAATCTAGTGGAAATGAATGTTGTAAACTAAAAATAAACATAAATTTTTTTTTTAAAGAGCTCAGTGCTTTCTAGGAACCAATACAAGGTTACTAAAAAGAAGTCTTTCTGAACTAATTTCATAATGATAGGGTACTAATTTGATAGATCTGGACAATGCTACAGATATTATTCCTCTGGACTTCAGAAACATGATATATATACTTGTGGCATTTAATATTACGAAATTGGGACTATTAGATGGATTTGAAAATGGTTGAATAACATGCTGTCATTTAATGGATAGAAATCTTCAGTGTAGTACTACAGGGTTCTTTATAATCAACCCCATAAGACAACAGGAAAGATTGTGTCAGGAAGGGCCGAAGTGAAACCTAACAAAGGCCATGTGAGATTTGTTTTTTGTAGTTTATGCTGGCTTTCATCATCAACTACCCTTCTCTTTTCCACCAGTCTTCATGGTCACTTGGCAGAAATGTTATAGAAAAGATTTCTCTCTAACCTTAACAGTTTGGGGCAGCTTGGTGGTGCAGTGAATAGAGCACTGACCCTGGAATCAAAAGGACCTGAGTTCAAATCCAGCCTCAGACACTTAACGCTTACTAGCCATGTGACCTTGGGCAAGTCACTTAACCCCCATTACCCTGCTTTCCTCCCTCCAAAAAAAAAAAAAACAAAGCAACCATAACAGTTAACTATCTAAGAGACTAACAGCTCAACTTTTACTATCTCAAGATTCCATCTCAAAGATGTGTGTATATATACATACAGAGAGAGACAGAGAGAGAGAGACAGAGAATATCACATTATCACATTTTATTTTCTAATCTTTTCTAAAGTACTCTTCTTTTATGGGTAAATTTATCCATTAACATTCAAGGTTAAAACTAGTTTCCCTTTTTTTCCCCCACTATTAAATCCTGTTTCATTTCTTTGGGAAAAAAAAGTGCCACCCATAACTCATTTTCCCTGGAACAAATATTCTGGTCCCAGTCTTCTGTCAAAGACATTCCACCATCCTCCCTGCCCAATCTAAATCCATATCTCAGATTCTGCTTTTACTAATAAAATGTCTTCTTCATTTTGTCTGCCCCACTCATGATCATAAACATAGGTGATCAAGTGAGTGATGATGTTACTGAAAATAAAAAATAAAATGTTCTGTATTTTAAATGGATTAAGTTTGAATTTTCACATTCAGGCAGAAATGTCCTGTAGATAAGTGTAGAAACATATCTGAAGTTTTAAAAAAAAATAGGTCAAGCCTCAGTAGAAATATTTGGAAGTCACCTATGTATAGGTAGTAGTTGAAATCAGATGCGAAGAGAGAGGGCCAAAGAGAAACCTTCAAGGAATATGCACATTTTTCATTGACAGAACTTGGTTCATAGTCTTCCTTTCCACCCATCCTTGGCCATTATCCTCAGTGATTTTATTATTCATGTAGCAGTCTTTCTGATAACCTGATCATGCAATCCTACAATCTCCTCATTACCACTTAACTTCGTTCTCCATTTAAATTCAACCACATTCAAATGTGATCATAGCCATCACTTCACCATATCTCAGGATTGCCCTGCTTCCAAAATTCTGAATTCTGAAATCCCACTCTCCAAGTAAAACTTCCTGTGCTTTGATCTTTTCCACACTCTCGCTGACACAAAACCTACTCTTCATAATGAATAGTTTGGGGAGTATACTGCTATAGTCTCCTTGCTATGGTTTCACTTAAAAATTTTATGCCAGTATTTATTAGTGACATTAAGCTATATTTCTTCTTCTGCTTTATCCTTCCTTGGTTTGAATTTCAGAACCCTCAGTTATATCATAAAAGTAGTCTAAAACCTACTCTGACCCTACTCTTCACAGACTCCACCTAGTTACTGATTGAGGATGGGAATAGGTATCTGTATGGTAGCTACTGTATGCCAGGCACTGTGCTAGTACTTTATGAATATTATTGTATTTGAGCCTCACAACAATCTGCAAGGTAGGGGCTATTATTCCGGTTTTATGGGTGGAGAAACTGAGGCAAACAGATTAAAAATTTACCCAGGGTCACGGAGCTAGTAAGTATCTGGGATCAGATCTGAACCCAAGTCTTCTTAACTCCTTCACTCTGTCCATTGTGCCACCTAGTGTTGTACCTACATGCCTAAAGTATACCTACATACCCAAAGAACAGTACTTCCTAGAATTTACCCAGAGGAAGGTCATTCCCATGTGCCACCGCCACCCACTCCCCTCCACCCAAAGCCTTCTCTGTGACATAAGTATTTTAAATCTTTATTTCTTAAGCAATGATGGGCTTTTTCTTAAAATCAAGTCCTGATTGTACCTTATCTGCCAGGAGTTTTGAGTCTTTTTTTTTCTGGATCCTCTTCTGATTTGATGCAGAAAAGCAGGACAACACAATTGCTAACCTGTTAGTTCACTTTCCCCCTACACTATATGGAGGACGGACTCCTGGACTGAAAGACAGGACCCTACATTCTGATTCCAGCTCTGCCGCTGACTAGATGTGTGATCTTTTGTGAAGTTACTTTCCATTGGCCTCAGTTTCCTCATCCAATGAGATTAGGTTAGCTCATTTCTGTGGCCCTTTCCGGCTTTTAGATCTTATTTGTTCAAGCCTATCTTGAGACTACTTATTCTTTCAGACATCCCATTCATCATGTATGGCTTCTTGTTTAGTGTGGCCATTTAGACAAATATCTCCACAGATACTTTGGCTGTGTTTGTAAATTCCAGAAGGTATTTGTATGCAGTTTATAGAACACAGTGCTAGGCTCAATATGTGCACTGGGAAAGAGTATCCTCAAAATAGCATTACTTCATTTCTAAAAAAGATATGTCCCTGTAGACCATGGCAGTGACCAGACTCTTGGCTGAACATTTTCTGATGTATTATTGATAGAAAAGTCATTTTTTAAAATGCAAAACCTGATCTGAAACAGACGCTCACTAAAATCAAAACTGATAAGACCAGAGCTACATTCCACCACTGGAGAATCTTTAAATGATTTAAATCCAATGGAAGAATTTTTGGCAGTTCTGAGATAGACTTAAAGGGGAGATGGGACTGTGAAAAAACACAGCTGGAATATTTATAGTCTGAAATTTAATTCTTCGAACATAGAAGCATGTTGGAAGCTGTTTACTGTTGTGAAATTTGGATCTGTCAAGAGTTGTTTTGACCATGTAACCCTAAAGAATGAAGAGTTATGTAAAAGGGGACGATCTTTTTTGGCCTTCCCAAGTAGAAAGATACAGGTTGCAGAGACCTTCAGGGTTTCCTAGCCAGACTCCTCTCTGTGAGTTCCTCCCAGCATGTTAGTGTCAGGCTTAGAGCTGCCAAAGTTGGGGCTTAAGTGGTCTCCTTTACTAATACGCCCCAACCCTGGCAAAAGGCCCCTGAAGTTTACTTATTTTCCCTCTTCTCTGAAAAATTCCATCTTAATTTCTGGCATAAAATTCCTGACTGCTGTGTAACCAAAATGAGGCAAAGCTAGGCCAAACTATGAGGTAAGCATAGGATCTGAATCACCCAAAGGGTTACCCACTTGGACTAAATTGTGTGTTATTTCAGTCATAAAGGGCTCCTTCCTTCCTTCCTTCCTTCCTTCCTTCCTTCTTTTTCTTCCTTCCATGCTTACTTTCTTTCCATCCATTCATCTGTCTATCCTTCCTTCCTTTTTTCCATCCATGCTTACTTTCATCTGTCCGTCTATCTATCCATCCATCCTTCCTCACTTCCATCCCTCTTTTCCTTCCATCCATCCCTCTTTTCTCCTATCCATGCTTATTTCCTTCCATCCATCCTTTCTTCCACTCATCCTTCTTTCTCTCCTTACCTTTTTTCCTTCTAGCCATCTTTCATCACATCCTTCAGCTTTTTAAGGGTCTTAATTTTTTCCACAAGAAACCATCAGTTGGTTGTGTTCCTTCAGTTCTCTAGCTTCAGTGGCACTGATAAAAAGAAAATGAAGCCTGTAGTCTAAACTTAAAAATGAGGATCCTTGCCTACAATTAAGTAGAGGAGGCTAAAGCATGTCAGTTAGAGAAATGGCTCCTTCTAACTTAACAGAAAACATCTCTCAGGATTAAAATACTAGAGGCTGTTTGAAGACAGGTAATGGAGCACAAGGCACTTTTTACAACCAGCAGGAGATAAAAGAGAAGAATTAGCCTGAACTTCAAAGGGGCTGCAGGCAACAAGAGTCAGAGGAGATGTACATCTTCTGCTCTCTGGCCTTGTTATTAAGCTGCACTGAGTGCTTTGCAAACTATCTCTAATCTTGCCTCAGATCTATTTTGTTTTTCAGTACTGAAGTTTTTCCCACTTTTGTAAGTTTTTCTGATCACTCTGTTGAAGGACTAGGGCTGTTTTGGGCTCTGTTGTTTCTGGTAAGGATACTTGCATATATTACTACTGAGTTATCATTGAAAAATTAAGCTTAACAAAATAAACATAAAAACATAGAATTTAGTATTTTTACATTAGTAGAAGTTTGTAGTTGACCCCCAGGTTGTCCTGTATTGGGTTGAGGCTGCCGTAAAATTTAGTTGAGATGGATCAATATAGAACAGACTTCCTTGAAAAGTTGGATATCTTCAGTTGAAGAGATATCAGGGACGTAGTTGAGGTATGGATTGGACTAACCTCACTACTGAGATTCTGAAAGTCCATAATCTTCTTCAAAATGGTCCAAAGCCTCCAACTTCCCTTTTAGGATAGCTGTACCAAAGTGAATTTCATTAAGTACAGATCTATCCAGGTCACTACCCTTTACCTCAGGGACAAAAATACAGTTCTCTTGTCAAGCTTCTAAATATCTTCACAACTTGACCCCAGTCTGTCTTTCTAAACTCTTTTATACATTACTCTCTTTTCCATGTTTGTGATCTAGCCTGGAGGTAATCAACAGACAGAAATTCCTCAAATTAAGGGGGAATGGGAAAAGCCTTCCTGTAGATTCTATAGAGTTGTCAAACTCAGCCAGTGAAACTCCCAGTTGTGGCAGAACCAGATTAAAATGTAATTGGGAAATGTTTAAGAAAATAAATGAAAATGTTATATGCGACATAGGTAATGCTCATTTGTGGCTTTCTAAATCAATATGTTGCCTGCAAGAATCCATTTGTGTTTCAGTTTGACACTACTGCTGTAGAAGATGGGATTTTAGTTGAGACTTGAAGGAACCCAAAGAAGCCAAGAAGTGGAGATGAAGAGGGAAAGCATAGAGGACAGCCAGCCAGTTCTAAGGAGTGGTGCATGTTGGATTTGGAATCAGGCAGACCCAAATTCAAATCCTTCTTCAGATACTTTTTAGTTGGGTGACCTTGGGCAAGATACTGATCTTCTCCTAGCCTCAATTTCCTTACCTGTAAAATGGGAATAATGGGGAATAACCCCGAGATAACAGATGGAAAGTGCTTGGCAAACCCTTAAGTGCCATAGCTGAGCCATTGCCAGCTCTTGTCTTGCCACTGGACTCAGAATGAGACTGATGACTTTGTTCAGCTATGCCTCATTTAAACCCAGTTTACGTGAAAGTCAAGATATCACTCCTGTGACATCAGTGGTCCTCTTCCAGAATGAAGGATCAGCAACAACAAGAGGCTGTCTCTCTTTCTAGTCCTCATACCTGACACTCTGTCTTCATGCCTTTGCATTGACTGTCCCCCAAGCTGGGAATGGATTACCACATCTACTTCATAGAATCCCTCTCGTCCTTCATGATTCAGCTCAAGCATGTCTTTCTACAGAAAGCTTTTTCCTACTCCTTTCAGTTTTTAATGCTTTTCCTTTGTTTGCACACAGATCATTTGCCAAAATGTATAAGATCAGTGTGTTCTCTTCTTTCTGTTAACCATAGCCCAGAATATCCTATTATGTACATAATCCTTTGTTACAGATAAATTAAAGGTAAACTAACCCAAGTTGCTCAGTCAGTAAACATTTGTTAAGCACTGGTAATATAAAAAGAGGCAGAAGACAGTTCCTGTCCTCAAGGAGCTGATGATCTAATGGGAAAAAACACAAGCAAACAAAACTGTACAAGCAAGGTCTATATAGGATAAAGAGGAAATAATTAACAGAGGGAAGGCACTAGAATGAAGAGGGGCAGGGAAAGGCTTCCTGTAGGAGGTGGGATTTTGATTGGGACTTATAAGAAGCCAGAGAAATCAATAGGTGGCAGTTAGTTGGAATGGTGTTCCAGGTATGGAGGACAGCTGGGAAATGGGAAAATGCTCAGAGTCAAGAGATGGAAGGTCTTATTCGTGGAATAGCCAGAGTCACTAGATCGAAGAGTATGTTTTAGGGCGTAAAGTGTAAGAAGACAGGAAAGATAGGAGAGGGATGGATTTATAAAGGACTTTGCCAAAAAGAGCATTTTATATTTGATCCTGGAGGTTCTAGGAAGCCACTGGAGCTCATTGAAGGAGGGCAGGGAGAGGTACTGAAGGGTTTTTGATATGGTCATACCTGCATACTTTGGTATGAAAATCACTTTCATGGCTGAATGGAGGATGGATTGGAGTGGAGAAGGGCTTGAGGAAGGCGGACCACCGGCAGGCTATTGTAATAATCTAGGCATGAGGATGTAAGAGCCTCCATTAGAATGGTAGCAGTATCAGAGAAGAGAAGGGGACATATTAGAGAAATGTGAAGGTAAAATTGACAAGTCTTGGCAACAGATTGAATGTGACTGGATGTGAAGGCTGAAAAATTGTGAGGAATCAAGGATAACATCTAGGCTGCAAGCCTGAGGGACTGAGAATGGCGTTGCCTTTGACAGTAATAGGGAAGTGGGGGGAATTAAGTTTTGTGGGGAAAGATGTAGAACTAAGTTTTTAATATGTTGAATTTAAAGTTCCTACTGGACATCCACTTTGAAGTCTATGCAGTTGAAGATGTGAGATTAGAGGCTGGCAGAGAGTTTGGAGCAGAATCCTTAGATTTGAGATTTGTCAGCATAGAGATGGTAATTAAATCCATGGGAACTGAGAACGAGTGGTAAGGAAAACCAGGAGAAAACGGTACCCCAGAAACCTAGAAACATGAGATTTCAAGGAGAAGAGAGTGGTCAACAGTGTCAAAAGCTGCAGCAATGTTGAAGAGAGTGAAGATGAAGAAAAGACCATTGGATGTGATCGCGTCAGTGAAAAGATAAGATTGAACTCTAGATTATAAGAAATTAGAGGACAGTGAAGGGAGAGAAAAGGGAGCTGCCTATTGCAGACAGCCTTTTCAAGTAGTTTAGTTGCATAGGACAGAAGAAATATAGGATTATGGGGATGGAAGGTCAAGTGAGGGGTTTTGCAGGATGAGGGAAACAAGGGTATATCTGTAGGCAATAGGAAATGAACTTATACATGGAGAGTGATTTAAAAAAATAAGTGATGGACAGCTACAGCGGTATTGTATGATAGCTGTGAATGACTTAACTATTCTCAGCAATACAATGATGCAAAACAATTCTGAAGGACTTATGGTGAAAAATATTCTCCACTTCCAGAGAAAGAACTGGTAGAGGCTGAATTCAGATTAAAGCGTGTTTTTTTTTTTAACTTTCTTTAGTATTCTTGGATTTTTGGTCTACATTTTCTTTTGCAGCATGGCTAATATGCAATGTTTTCTGCGATAACACTTGTATAATATATATCAAATTGCTTGTCTTCTCAGGGAGGAAAAGAAAGAGGAAGGGAGGGAATTTGGAACTCAGAATTTTAAAAAGTGAACATTACAAGTTTTTGTTTACATGTAATTGAGAAAAAACAAAAAAATTTAATGTAAAAAAATGTTAGAGTAGCAATAACAGAGGAGGCAATGGGATTGAATGGGATTGCTTGAACAGGTAGAGGGGTTAACCTTGGTAAGGAGTAAGACTGTCTCATCATCTGGCACAGGGGTGAAGGAAGAGAGAGTGGAAGAAAGCATGTGAAATGAAGAGAGGAGAAGAGGCAGCTCCCAGTGAATGGCCTCAATTTTTCCTATAAAATATGAGGTAGCATTCTCAGTTGAGAGGGTGGGAGGAGGAGAAACCATGGGAGATTTGAGGAAGGATGAAAAAATCTGGAAGAGCCACTGTGGAGAGTAGGATAGTGAGTTGATAAGGCAGATATAGTAGGATGATTATCTAGCAGCAGTGAGGGCCAAGTTGAAGGTGCAGAACATAAATTTGTAGCAGACCCAGTAATTGTGTGATTTTTCTCCTTCATTCAGTAGCATGTGTATAGGAGTAAAGGTAGTGAATGGTGAGCGAGATGCAGAGTTAAGGTTCTTAGCAAGGTGAAATAAAGTGACAAAAGACACTAGGGACTCGAGAAAAGGACAATGTAGAGTTGGAGAGATTCACCAAGGGGTCAAGATGGGAAAAACAGGATAGAGGGACTAGTAAAGAGAGATGACCTGAGAGAGAACTTAGGGGTTGAGGGATTGAAGGTCATGGTGTAGACAGAGAGTAGAGTTTGGTAAGAGAAGACAGAGGAAGAAATGAAAAACTGATCAATTATGGTTGGATAAAGGAATTTCAGAATTCTTGAACATGAAGGTAATACATTTGTGGTGATGACAAAGTCAAGAGTATGACTCTTTGTGGGTGACTTACGTGGGGTGATAGAGTACACCAATGGTAAGAGGAATTGAGTATTTGAGAGAGACTCAGTGTGTATGTTGAAGTCCCCTAGTAGTGTGAGGACAGAAGTTGGAGAGGAAAGAAAACTTGTGATTCACGTACCAAACTCATTGAGGAAGTAAGGGAAGTGATATGGAGGATTGGTAGACAGCAGCTACCAGTATTTTGATTGGGTGGTAGATATGAACAACCTGAACTTCAAAGGAGGAGAGGCTGCTGAGAGGTAGAAGTAGGGGGAGAATCTGGAAGTATTGATGGGGGAGCAAGGAGTCTTCCAACTCCCTTACTTCTAACCAGTGAGCTGAGGGAAATGAGTAAGGGTGTAGCCAGTACTGGAAAGGGTAGCCAGGCAGACTGTGTCATCAGGGGAGGGGGGGGCCAACTTTCAGTAATAACTAGTAGAGGAAGGAGTGGGAAAGGAATAGGTGGATTTAGCTAAACTCAGTTCCTATAACCCCAGTTCTTAAGAGTTCTAAGGGAAAGAAGGAGTCACCAGGAATTATTGGAGCTAGTATCATGACCACAGTCAGAGAGGCTGTCTGAAAGCTGTAATGAAATAGGCCCAAGGCCTCAAACCAAAAGACTTCCTGTATATTTTCCTCATCTAAGGGGAGAGGTTCTTCTCTTCCAAAGATTGCACCCTTGGGCCTTCCCCTGGGGTATATATGCTTCCCCGTATAGAGTATAAAAACAACTTTATTGCCTTATATGGCTAGCTTGGAAGACACATTTTATACAGGTTAATTATTTCAAGTATATTACTCACTTTAATTTGGTTAACATGATACTTGGGTTAATGCAGTTCCCATGCTTTTTCAGGCTCTTACTCAAAGTTTCACTTCCTGACTGGCTAGAAAACTTTATAGCCCTAATTCTTCATTTTCTTCCTTTCTACTCAACATTACTTTTTTGGTTCTCAATCATCAGGCAGTTTCTGCCTTCCACCATCTGTCCACTAAGAACAAAAGAAAAACAAAACATATATAATAAATATATATTCAATCAAAATAAATTCCCAAACTGATTATGTCTGAAAATGATTTGGTATTGCTTCTTATCACTTGTCCAAGCCATTAGCTACTTCTCTTTGCTCCCTTGGACACTGAGGAAGCAAGTTTTGTGTTAGTGTTTTATTTTGTTCTGTTGTATCTTAACAAATTTAAGATCCATCTGTGAGCTGTTGATAAGCTTGTCTGTAATCACCTGAATGCTCACTTGGGTAGCTTCCTTGGATTCTCCCCCACCCATAGTAATCTCCCTACAGCTAGATGGTATATGTCCTTGGGGCAGCACTCTGAACAACTCCCATGAACTTCAACTTCTTTCCCTATCAATTTTCTCATCCTGTTCTGTTACTAGACTCATAGCATTTAACACTGAAAGGAATTGTGAGCCCTTCTAGTCCAGTTCTCTCCTTCCTCACTTACCAGATGAGGAAATTGAGGCACAGGAAAGTGGAGCAGCTTCCTATGGTCACACGCCTGGTCAGTAGTAGGGCCAGTGAAAGACCAGGGAGAACTAAGAGCAGCATTGGTCACTTTCAGCTGAGGCTGTCTGCTATGTTTCTTGGATGAGGTCTTTTTTTGAGTGGGCCTTGAAGGAAAGGATAGACTTCAGCCAGCAGAGACCGGCAGAGGTGGGGAAAAGGAGAATCTATTCCAAGCATGGGAAAGAAATGGAGATGGAAGTCAGAAAGAATGGAGCTGGAGGGTAAGTATGAAAGTGGAATTAGAGTTACGGGCATCAGTTAAGAGGTTATTACAGTAGTCTGGGCAAGAAAAGATGAGAGACTGAACAAGCATGGTTGGAATGTGAATAAAAAGGAGGTAACCAGATGTGAGAGAAAGATTGTGGAGGGAAATTCATAGAACTTGGCAACTCATTGGTTGTAAAGTGAGGTAGAAGGAAAAGCCAAAGATGACTCCACAGTTATGAGTCTTGAGTGACGGCAAAAAGGGTGGTGCCATTGACAGAAATAAGATTATTTCCTTTAAGGGCCTATAAATTATTTTCTTTCCATTCATCCTACAGCCTAATGCAGTTTCTCCAGTTTTCTGTTAAATCTTCATGTCTCTTCCCCCTTTTAACTTTGCTTTAAAAGCTCCTGTAATTCTCCTTCATTCCTTATGTTATTCCTACCTCCAGCCTTCTGACCACACTGCAACCCTCCCAGGAAGACACATTTAACCAAAGCATGTTTCTGGCCTTCCTGTTTCTCCTACAGATATCAATAGACATAAAACTCACATTTACTACAGGGAAATTTATCTACAGTAAAAGGATACCTTGGATTTGGAAGTAATCTTTGGGTCAGCTTTTACTCCTTTTGACCAGTGGCCATTTCAGAACTTAGAAAGCACTGTGATCTTCAGGATAAGTTACATAGCATGAGTTTCTCAGCACATGAATATTTAAAATCTTGAAGCTAGGTAGTGCAGTGGATAGAGCATTATCTTCAAGTTAAGAAGACCTGAATTCAAATCCAGCCCCAAACACCTAGGAACTGTGTGACAAGGGACAAGTCACTTCCTCACTGATTGCCTCAGTTTTCTCCTCTGTAAAATGATAGTAGCACCTCTCCCCTAGGATTGTTGTGAGGATCAAGTGAGGTGATGATCATAGAGCACATAGCACAGTATCTGACACATGGCGAGTGCTATATAAACGGTAGCTGTTGTCATCTTCATTATTAGAAGGTATTAAATTAGACACCTTATTTTCCCTGTCTGTAAAACAGAGAATTTGAAACATATCTGCAGTGATATCCCTGTTATCAGCGAGCACCCTAGCATACCCAGGGTGGCTGCTAGCACAGGTTCTTAGATGTGCTTTTCTAAAGGAAAGGAACTCAAAGAGGGTTAACAATCTTATTTTAATCAAACACATATCATTTACCTAGTTCAGGGGGAAAAGTCAGCACTCTGAACTTCAGAGAATACAAACACAAGTTACAAGCAGACAGAGAAACAGATCAGCAGACGGGCTTCCAGCCATCTGACCATCACATCCATACCTAGTCAGTTACCAGAGAGGAAAGCACCAACATCTGGGT
>CM053601.1:153986328-154006955 GCA_028646575.1 Pseudocheirus occidentalis | reverse complement strand
CAAAACCTCACATCAGGGCATATATATATAGGCTTCTCCAGGGTCAGAGAATGTCACAGCCCTCTTGACCCACTGCCCAATCACAAAGCAACAAGGGCATTCCTGAAGAACAAGCCTCCTGCCACAGGCTCTATGTGACCACATTCAGCCTATTAAGGGACAGAGGATACTTTCAAATCAGGGAAGGTTCTCAGAGCCCCTTAAGCCTCTCAAAGGGCCTAGGGGTAGTGAAGATCTTCAGATTCCCATTCCCATAACAATCCCATATGAGACTAGTATTCCACTATGTCTGTTTAACTTTCATGTTATCAATAACTAACCAATTTTCGTCATTTTTATTGATATCTTTTATTTTTATATCACCAGCATTTCCCATTTATTCCCTATAACAAAGACTAGAAAAGAGGGGGCAAAGTTTAGCAAAACTGCCTATCAACCAGAAGTGGTTGCAAAAATGGGGCTGGATTATATAGCTGCAGAATATGCAGTGTTCAGCCCGTACCAGTGTCCTCCTACTTCTGCAGAGGAAGTGAGGAATTACACCCTCTTGTTTCTTTCCTCAGGCTAAGCTGTCAGGTCATGATAGCTTTACAGAATTCCGTTTCAGTTGTTTTGTGGTGGTTCTTTCCATTTACATTGTTGTAGTCATTGCGCGTACTGCTTTCCTGATTTTGCTGATCCCATTTTGTATCAATTCATGTGAGCCTTCTCTTGCTTTTCTGTGTTAGTCTGAGATCAAAACTACTCCACTATTTAGCTTTGATAACTTCATTAGGTGAGAATTCTTCTCAATCAATTAATTAATCAAAAACCCTTAGACTAAGTGTGAAAAGTCTGAAAGTCATTGGGTAAAATGAAATGAGCAATATAAGAAGTCAGTTCTAATAACCTGAGGAAACTTGATAATACCCAGGGATCAGGGGTCAGGGAGCGGCTATAATTTATCATGTGAATTGAGAAGGGATATAAAAACTGGAGCATATGACTTTCCAGTACATGCCTAAGGAGGACCTGGGGGGGGGGGGGAGAGAGGGGATGGATTCCTTGGCTTCAGCCTTAAACTCAGCCCCTTACTTGGAGGAGACTCTTCTAGCTTCATAGGGTCCAGAGGATGTTGGATTTCCCATCATTATCCTAAATGCCATTCCTTGCTCAGCTGGCAACAATGTCTCTATCAGTTGCCAAAGACAAATTCAAAACAGTTTCACCCGCTTAAGGGGAACTTCTTGAGTGCCCCACAAATGGGATAAAAGGACTCCAAGAAACCAGGAACCATAAGTGATCCCTTTAGCACATGTGGTTCAGAAGCTTAAAGCTACTCTGCCCCGGACTCTTTTAGAACAGATATTCAGGGGAATGTTTTGTACCAATTGTGCTTACCACCTTTGCAAATAGCCCTTTCTTAAAAAACAAAACAAAACCCTACTTGAAAATGCCCAAGTGATTCTGTACTGATCATCTTGGAGGAAGCATACAATAGGGGCTAGAACCAGTGTATTATAGAAATACTCCTGACCCTTCAGAGGTTACCACTAAAACCCTGAAGAGGGAAAGTAGCCAAGCTGTAGAGACCCAGTGTGTCCGTGGGAGTGAGAATTTCAGTAAAGATCCCGGAGCTGACATGAGTTACATCTATCTTCATCATATTTATTTTTTGTTACGTCACAATAATATTCCATCATGTACTGGAACTTGTTTAGCCCTTCTCTAAAAGATGGTAACTAGCTGATTTTGGAAGGAACCAGAGAGAGAAAAATCTGCTGCTAAAATTCATCTTGAAAAATGCTCATTAAAATTACCCTCTCTTCCCCTCTCCTCCCCTCTCCTCCTTTCTCCCTTCCCCCAAAGAATTTCTGACATGGATCAAGACACAGAACAGGATAAAAGGGAAAGAGGAATAGCCTCTGACTTGGGTTGGTGGCTCATATCATATCATATCATAAATATCATATTTCATATATAAAGCAAACTGATATTTGCTATATAGCAAAGCACTAGGCATATTCTGGAAACATTGTTCAAAAAGGTTGTCACAAGTTAGGAAAGATAAAATTGACCGGGTAGAATTATCTACTGTGATTACTTTAAATTTTCATTAGGTCTAATAAGCCAGTCAATATTTTGATCAAGACTATAATTGAGAAACATAAGTATTCTCATTACTAGTCATACCACCTATAAAATGACATTTGTCAGAATTTAACTTTGTCCATAAAATTCAGGTTTATGATGTATTATTCATAGTCAATATAAATTGCTTAATGTGGATGAAATAAATCTACACCCATTCTTTATTTTCTCCCCTCCCCCCCAAAGAACTCTAAAAATTTAGTCCTATCTGTCACCTCACCATGTTTTCATATAAGCCACTGCACTGCTCTGGCCTCGGTGTTTTCATTTGTTAAAAAGATTGGAGGAGAGCAGGTAGCCTCTACAGGTCCTTCTTCTAGCTCTGACATGGTACAATTCCATGAAGGACTTCAATAATGAAAAAAGTGTCAAAGAAGCAAAAAGAGAAACCTCACATTGAGAGAAATTAAAATTATCCAATGTCCTGAATAAACATGAATGAAAAAGATGTAAATGATCTTTTTTTAAGATCTTAAAATATAGTAGAGATCATTTCTACACTTGAAATTAGACATGAGCAGATTCTTGCTGTAAGTGATTTGCATATTAATTTGCTTCCTCCCATAAAACCAACATGAATGGTTGAAATAGGATGCCAATGAATATTAGTATCAGAATACATTTGGACTTGAGCTTCATAAATGTATTACAGAGGTGCTATTTTGGACACATAGTTTAGACAGATTCTTTATGTGTGTTTTCCCCAATCTGTTTGGACAGAGTTTCCTTGAACATTTTCTTGAAGCTTAGCGGGAATTAATGATAAGGCAGTTTCATTTAAATGTCCCAAATGACCCATTTATTGGTCATTCCTGAGATATGAGTTTATGCTGGGATCACAAGTTGAGATCATAATTTGGAATACAACTAGTATAAAGTACAACATAGTTGTATTTATTCCCAAAATGTTTTTGGCAGATATAATAGATTATAGTTAAAAGTATAGTAAATTATTAAATACTTTAAATAGGCGTGTAGTATCCCTCCTTCTCTCTCCCTCACCTCCCCCCACCACCACAATCCACACAATGAGCTTGAATTTTGAATTTTAGGTGTTTGATTTTTTTGTTTGTTTGGTTTTTTAACTTGAGGGAGCGTCTTCCTCCTCTGAAAGTCTGCCATATATTAAGTGAAAATCTTATTCTTTTGAGTCTGGACTAGGTGATATGGTTAAATTGTATTAAGTTGGTTAATATAAACGCAGCTTTTTTTAATCACCCTTTTTTTCTTATTTAAGATCATGTCTTCATGATCATATTTCATTAATACAACATTTTTTTCAAGAGGTAGAAAAACTTATTTCAACATAATTCTGATAGAACCTTGGCATTAATGTTAATGAGGAAAGTATTTATACTGTCTTAGTAATGTAATTACTCTGCAGTCTACCACCAAACTCAAGCAAATTATTTACTTACATGCTGTGCTGAAGGAAAACAGACTTGATGTTGGGAATCAGAATCTTAGAGCTCATCACAAAGGCCTAGTCAAGTATTGTCCTTGTTCAGTCATTTCAGTCATATCTGACTCTTCTTGACCCACTTGGGGTTTTCTTGGCAGAGCTACTGGAGTGGTTTGCCATTTTCTTCTCCAGATCATTTTACAGATGAGGAAACTGAGGCAAACAGGGTTGTGACTTGCTCAGGGTCACACAGCTAGTAAGTGTCTATGGCTGGATTTGAACTCAGGTTTTCCTGAGCTGAGCACTATATCGATACACTGTACCAAGTAGTTGCCCATTTGGAAATTTTGTAACCCAGACCGAATAGGGATTAAGTGACTTATTCCTAGCTACAGGCTGACAGTGTTAGAGATAGGATTCAGACCCACATCTCTCCATTTCCTTTCCATTGTACCATACTATATGTGTGAGCATAGGAGAGAGATTATGGGTCTCCTACCAATACCTACCCCTCAGAACTCCGTAAGAGCTGGAGTAGACTAGAGAGACGTTTATCTCTATATTTCATGATCTTGTCCCCTCACAGCATATTTAGTCCAGCTACCTCTTGATACATGAATTCTTTTCACAACATCCCAAAATATGATTATACAGTTTTCAGCTTTAATACAACCAATGATTCAGGGAACCTGCTACCTCCTCAGCAGCCCATGGCTAAATAACTCTAATTGTTAGAACGTCCTTTATTATATTAAGTAGGAATCTACTCCTGGTGTACCTCTGTGGGACCAAAGAGTAAGCCTCATCGTTTTTTCAGCAGGACAGGCCTGCAGGTGTTAAAAGATTATGGTCTGGTCTCATTCTATACCCACTTAAATATTTTCTTCTCTAGGTTAAACTTGATAAGCTCCCTCTGCTTATTTAAATGATGTATCTATCCCTTAACCATCCTGGAGTCTGCCAACATAGGTGATGCTTAGAACTGAACACAATTCTAGAGATGCTAATATTGTAACATGAGACTTTTTTATCTTAAAATATTTCTAAAAGGCTTCTAAAAATTGCTAGCTTCCTTGTGAACTTGTACATAAAATTCATGAAGTACAAAGGATATTAGATAAATTTATGGCTTATTGGTTCTAAACCAATAAATAAAGGCGTTTGGTGATAAGCCCTTGACATGGAATTTCAGAGGCCTCCTCTAAGCTACAATCCTTTTTTTGAGGAGTACACCAAAGTTACTTAAAGAGGGTCCCTGCCCCCATCTTTGCTATATTGAAGATGTAGGGTGGAAGCAGAAGTCTAGCATGTAGTGTGGGAGAGAGTAAGGAAAGCAAGGCTGATTAAGGTAAAGTATTCCTGTTCAAGGACAGGTAAAATTAGATGGGTGGAGGAATTTATGGCATGTGGACTTTAAGATATTCAAACCCAGACTCTACTTGTTTTTCTGATCTTTTTTTTTTTTGCCTGTAGAATGAATTTGTTGATACAGTTGTGTCTGAATATATTGTGGTAGTCAGCGTGTACATCATTCTTTGAGTCCTACTTTCTTCACTCTTTATCATTTCAAGTAAATCTTCCTACATTGACTTAAATTGTTCTTATTTATCACTTCTTGTGTTATAATAACAATCCATTCCATTCGTATACTATAATTTGTTTAGCCATTCTCGAATTGATGGAGGCTTAATTTGTTTCCAGTTTCTTGCTATTACACTGCTTCTAAGAGTTTCATTCTTTTTTTAATGTAGAGATTGATCTTTTTTTCCCCATCAGTAACTTACTTAGCTATAATCCCACTAGTAGTACCATTGGGTTAAAGGGTACGGACATTTTTAATAATAAGTAAATATTGCTTTCCAAAAAGATTGGCCCAATTGATAACTCCACTAGCAGTGGCATAATATGTTTGTGCACAGCTGAATCAACATTTCATTTTCTCATCTTTTATTATCACATTATCATCCTTTTTCTTTGCTATTTTGATAGTTGTCAGGTGACATTTGTTTTAATTTGCATATTACTATTGCTATTTATTAGAGAATCTGGTATTTTTATGGTTGTTGATCATTTGTGTTTCTTTTGAGAACTTCATGTTCATATTCTTTGGCCACTTACCCATCGTCAAATAACGTTGCAGTTTTTGAGCACAGAAGTGACATGATGAAAGAAGTTTAGAAAATCTGTTCTAATCGAGGTGACATTAACTTAGACTTCCCCACCCAATTTTTATATAATGGAAAGTCCACCCTCCAAATAATTTTTTAAGTTTCAGATACTATTTTGAAACAGTGGAAATTTTATGGTAATAAAAATATGAAACAACTTATTTGAAAAATCCTGTGAATTCTTTGAAATTGTCAGTGCTAATGACATTTTTTGTAGGGAGAGTCATGGGAAAGAGAAACATTAGAAGTGACTTCTCAAAGGTATTTGGGTTTATAAGATGAAGTAATCGTGGGCAGTTGAAAATTAAGATGACTATGCTCATTCTGCAGTCATAGAGAGAAAAATTAAAGACAAGCTGCATTGCAAAGTTCAGGACAAAACATATACATGAACTTTCAAGTCTTTGCAAGTTTGTAAATTGCCTGGTATATTTGTGGCAGCAATGCTAGTATGGAGTAGAAGGATAAGTAAATTGAAGGTGTACATTTAGGGTCTGATTCTCCAGTAGATAGCTGGGCAGGAGTGTGATTGCTGTATTAAAAGACCTGACATAATTTTTTAGATTTTTTCCTTTGTTTCTTAACTTAATTAACCAGAATGTTGGTAACATGGTTTACAAAGTATTTTGTATTTATATTTTGCAATCAGTGTCTGACTGGAGGACAGGTTTTAACATGCACTACAATGTGTAAACACTAAAAAAGAATAAATAAGTCCCACTTGTCTAAATGCTTTATAATGGTTGGTCCCTTGCTAACTGGTCACGTATTTTTCAAATCTCCTCTTGTTTAATTTTTTAAATTTGTGAAATATTTTTGGAAATCGTTGTGTGAAGTTTTGCATCACAGCTGGTGTCATTTAAGACTTGGACAGAGTCACAGCAAATGAAGCCCCACTGTGAAATGAAAGTCTGGAGGCATCTTAGCATTCTAACCATTTCCTTGGGAGAAGATTACAGCCCGAATATGTTGAACTTTATTGCCATGGGCCTCATGACAGTCCTCAGAAACATGCATGGCATTCCTGTTAAAGAATCTCAGATGTTCAGAAACAAAGAAGATTGTCTTTGTGTATGCAGCAATGTCCCAAGGAGGAAAGAAAGAAAAAAGAATGTGGGGGGAGAGGGGTGGAGGGAAGGAAATCATGTGATTTGCTCACTGTAGGTCATTAGGCATGGGGAAATAATGGAAGGACGTGCAGCTTTGGCAAAGGAGTTAAGTATGATGGCTTCCTAAATGTCTCAGGTACCTGTTAAGTGAAAAATCAAAGTGATCTCCAACCCATGGCTCCATTGCCTCTCTGTTCCATGCTAAGCAATCCTACGGTTTCACGGCAGTTTCAGGTTTCTATTTTGAGATTATCATTCAAATAAAGGAGTTATACTCTTAGTGATAGTAGTTTTCATAAGATATGCTAGAATGCCAGAATTGTCCTATTGCTTGTACCTATGTTCCAGTTTGCCCTGTATAGATTTCAAGGTTCTTGAAGTAGGAAGCAAATTATATCCACCTTTATAGCCCCAGATAGCATAGTGCTATTTTGCATTTTTTTTTTTGGTCCAGACCTGTGATTTAATCCATGTAAAGAGCTCTAAGTTTAGAAACGTCCTTCCCTGACCTAGACTGACAGCTCATCTGTAACAATCTTAGATACTTCCTTAGATACTAAAAGGACAGGCCCGTGATCATATATCTACTATAAGTCAGTCAGGTCTTGAATTGAGGTCTATCTTCACAGCTAGTACTTATCTATTGTACCACAGCTAAATATCACATAAGAATTCCTTAATAAGTAGTTGTTCAATTGAAATTAATAGAGAGAGACATCTCAAAAGATAGAACATGACAAAGACATTGGAAATAGCCTCCATGAGGGGTCATTGAAGAGGCAGAGCCAAAATGGCAGAGTGATAGGAAGGGGGCAAGTGTACTCTGCCCCACAAACTTCTCTTAACAGATCTAGAAAATATACCAGACTAAATCCTGAAAGAGAAATCCAGGAAAAATCACAGTGAGTCATTTATCCAGCTCGTGCTAGAATAGGGAGACAGACAGAGGTCTGCAGATTAAGGATTAGGGTCAGTCCTGGAGCATAGTATGTGTAGTGCCCAGGCAAAGGCTGTGTACCAGGACAAAAGGAGATCACAGACCCAAACCCAAACTACTCCAAGACCCATATTGGGGTTCCATGATGGAGACAGGTGCTAATTGGCAGCGTTGTCTCTTACTACCCACTCCCAGATCACAGATCCAGGACAGACTGAGAAGGTAATTGGCTAGGGGAGCAGCGTCTCAGGTAGAGAGGTCCTAGGTTTTAAGTGGGGAAAGTAGGAACTTCAGAAGCCAGAAGCAGCGGTAAAGTGCCTCAGATTCCAGGCACAGAGATATCTGATACCATTTAAAGTATGTGACTTAGCCTGAAGACAGATAACCAAGGCAGGACTCCCAGGTCAAAAGGGAACCTCCAGTTCTACCACTTTAAACCAACAGAGCTTTCCAGCTCAGTGATAGGGACTGAGACCACCTGCAGTATACTCTTGCTCAGGCCCAAACCCAGTCAGAAACTTAGAAAGCTCAGCCCAAGGGAAAAGCAGTCAGACTTTACCCTGGATCAGACTACTTTGGGACCACTAAAAACTCTCAGGTCTCCAGCTTGTCCCTGATATCCTGAAATAACACAATACTCAGTACACCAAAAAAAGCAGCAACAGAACCAACCCAGATCTCCCTGTCAGATGTACTCAGGACATAACCTTGTCATCAAATCTAAAGTCAGGAAGTAGATTGGAAGAATGGGCAAACAATAAAGAACCCCTTTTGGTACTGAGCTATTTTGGTGGTAAGGACTCTAAGGACACAGACATAGAAGAGAATAACTATAAAACATCTATAAGCATTGTTTCAGAGAAAAAACACAGTTTGGGCTCAAACTCAACTAGAATTTCTAGAAGAGATAAAACGTGAGGTTTTTAAAAAATATATTTTTATAAATGAAATTAATACTTGAGGGGAAAATGGGTTAAAGAAATAAAAACTATGGAAGAAAAAATTGGAAAGAAAATTAACAGCTTGGCATAAGAAGTACAAAACCTTGCCTAAGCAACAAACTCCTTGAAGATTAGAGTGGACCAAAGAGAAGCCAGTGACTCCATGGTGCAACAGCAAATGTTAAAACACAGTCAAAAGACTAAAAGTGAAATAGACAAAAATGTAAGGTATCTCATAGCAAAAACAATTGACCTGAAAAAAATGATGGAGAAACAGTGTGAGAATTATCGGACTGTCTGGATGCCATACCTCCCCCTACATTCCCCCAAAAAGTGCCTAGGTATACTATTATAAGAAATCTTCAAAGAAAACTGCCCAAATGTCTTAGAACCAGAGGGCAAAGTGGAAGTAGAAAGTAGACTTTCTGAGAAAGAAATCCCAAAATGAAAACTATCAGGAACATCATAGCCAAAACCCAAAGTTTTCAGGTCAAAGAAAAAGTACTCTAAGCATCCAGAAGGAAAGAATTCAAGTACCATTGAAACAAAATCAGGATCATACACAATTTAGCAGCTAAAGAAGCAGAGAACTTGGCATGTGATATTCCAGAAGGCAAAGGATATGAGTTTACAGGCAAGTTTAACTTACCCACTAAAACTGAGTATAATGCTATAGGGGGAAGAGAAACTCTTTAATGAAAGAGGCCTTCCAAGCATTGCTGATGAAAAGTCCAAAGCTTTGGAGAAATTTTGAAGTTCAAACTCAGGAATGAAGAGAAACATAAAAAACCAAACATGAATGAACAGTGACAAAGGACTAAAGAAGGAGTAACTACTTGCCTTAAATATAGGGAGATGATACATGTGTCCTCTCTGAACCCTATCCTCATCAGGGTCTATAAAGGGAATCTAACTAGACAAGGCCTGGGAGTAGTTCTGTTATGTCTTGATGATCTTAAGAATGGAAGATCAAGAAGAGGAGCACACTTGGGGAGGGGGAGAATGTTGGGGAAAGTATCTCACATAATCGGGGCACAAGTAGAAGTCTATACAAACAAGGAGGAGAGGGTGAGGAGCAGCTGATATCTGAACCCCACCCTCATGTGAATTGCTCAAAAGAAGGAAGAATACAGAGAGAGAGACAGAGTGACAGAGAGAGAGAGAGAGAGAGAGTTGGGTATAAAAATAACTTTTCTTTCAAAGAAGTAGAAGGGGAAAGGGGAGGAGGTAGGAGAAGCAATTAGAGGGAGGATAGATTCAGGGAAAGATTAGTCCTAGAAAAACAAAATCTAAGGATGTACCAACATATTTATGATTCTTTTTGAGGTAGCAAAGAATAGGAATCTGAGGGAGTGTCCATAAATTGGGGCATGGATGAATAAGTTATGGCATGTAAATGGGATAGAATACTATTTTGCTGAACTCTTATCAAGGGAATGAACAACCCCAATTCCAGAGGACTAACAATGACACATGCTATCCATCTCCTGATAGAGTGGCGAAGGACTCAGAATGAAGAATGAAGCCATTTAAAAAAATATATATATATATGGCCAATGTGGACATTTGTTTGGTTGACTATATATTTTTGTAATGTCTTGCTTTTCTTGTGCTCTATTTGGTGGGGAGGAAAGAGGAAAGGGCAGAATTGGGGAGGAGGGTGAGAAGGGAGATCTTAGCTGATTTTTGTTTTTAAGAAAATATCCTGGGGCAGCTATGTGGTGCAGTGAATAGAGCACTGGCCCTGAAGTCAAGGAGGACCTGAGTTCAAATCCAGCTTCAGACACACAACACAAAACTAGCCGTGTGACCTTGGGCAAGTCACTTAACCCCAATTGCCCTCCTATAAGCAACATATATACACATATGTATGTATATACTACTTGAGGGAGGGTACTGGTCTTTCTATTTGTATTTATACCCTCTCAGTATAATGCCTGGCATTTGGTAAGCACCTCATAAATGTTTGTTAACTGATTGTTGACATGAACTGTCCATGATAGGAATCTCAAGTTTTAAGTTTGACCTCCATTAAATGTATTTAAGCTGTTAACGCTCTAGAAATAAAAAGAAAACCTTAAAGTTGGTTCCTTTTGTGGGAAATATTAATACCTCTTCTTGGTCTTGAACTTCTCTATAATCCCTAAAGGTGCTTCTTAATTCTGGCAGTTTGAAATTTTATAACAAGTCTCTCTTCGTTGTTTCTCTACCATTTGTTTTTTTCTTTTAAACAATGATCATCTTCCCTTTCTATATTCTTTCCAAACTAGAATCTTTATTTCTAAACTGACTTCATAGAACTGCTTCTCCTAAACTACCACACCTTTGATCATTTTAGTTAGTTTTTTCTAGTTCCATTATATCCTTTTGGAGGTAAAACTATAGGAATATTATTTAAGCTTCCAAGGGCGGATAGCCCTTGACTTTTTATAGGTTGTAAAACAGATAAAAGTTTTCTAATGCTTTTCTGTTACCCTTCTTGATGATGCCACTATATGATAGGATTGACATTTTTGGTTCCAGATACATATTGATCTGATATCTTCAGGGAATAATCAACAGACAGGCACTTTATTAAGCACTTAGCCAGGCTCAGTGCTAGGGGTACCAAAAGAAGAACTAAATAGTCCTAGCCTTCAAAGGCAGTATGTTGAGTCAGGGGACACAGAATGTACTCATTAGTGATGAAGCAAACACAAGGTCAGGTTAAGGGGAAGGCCTACACAGCTGTGAACTGTCTTCAGTGTGAGTGCTGGATCTCTTTCCTAGGTCAGCACTGTTACCTCAGGGTTTATAGTTCATTCAGCAGAGTTTGGATTATTTCTCCCAAATCTTGGCCATGTGGACACTCATTTGCTTTTCTCTTCTCATTTATATGGCCTCACAAAATCTTTCTGTTGTTTATTTCCTTCAGCTTGGCTCCTCACTACCTGGAAGATCTAGAGTACCATTTGCAAAGCCGAAGATTTTATTGTTTATTGTTCTCTCTTCAGAGTCATATGAAAATATGAAGAAGCTGTTTGTGATCAGAAAATGAGTTCTCCTGCCCCCATACTATATAGTAACTCAGTTTTAAAAACAGTATTTCTTATGGGATGCTTTTCGAACATGTACATAGATTGCACTCATGAACGAGTCTCCTTTCATTCACATAAATATTTGCTCTTCACAGATCTCTAACCAAAACTGGTTTCCCTATACAGAAACCTCCACATATGCTGATTGTTTGAGTGGTCAATGATCCTGCCCATTATTATAGATCCCATCAATTTGCCCACTGCCATTGTGCAACTCACAGGTCTATGATCTCCTCTTGAATAAGAGTGGGGTGCCACATTAATCTAGCTCAGCCTACACCAACTGCTGATTTTACAGATGAAGAAACTGAGGGCCAGGAAGGACAAACAATCTGCAGAAGGTCACAGAGAGGAAATATAAGAGCCAAGATTTGACCTGAGACCTTCCCAATTTAAAATCCAATTCTCTAATAGCTATAGCTAGCTAACATCTATGTAATACTTTAAGGTTTTCAGTGTTTTGTATGTGTTCTCTCATTTGGGTCCTCATAGGGAGGTTCACAGTATTGTGATCCATTTTACACATGAGGAAACTGAGGCTGAAAAAGGTCAACTTACTCGCTCAGGGTCAAGTAGCCAGTAAGGCCTGGGGCAGGATTCTAACCCAGTTCTACCTTATGCCAAGTCCACCTGCTCTTCCTATGTTTTTCTTTCTTCTTCCTATAGACCTCACTGTCTATGCGGCTTCAGCTATATCATTTTAGCCATTTATAAAGATGTCACAGATTTTAGCCAGTAGTTCTACAAAATAAATTCTCTTTCTTCAGAACTCTTGAATACCATTCCACTCTAGTGAAATGCCATCATTTATTTTGTTAGACCTTGACTATCCTATGCATTCCCATTATTTGAAATTATATCTTCATTTATCCAGCTTCTTCAGTAAAGATACTGAAAGCTGAAGAATCCATTCATTCTGTCTGCTGTCTTCTTTTATTCTGTACTATCTGCATTCTTCAGGATGTTCCAGTCATTCTTTAACTGGCTACATCCTTTTAATATAGTTAATTAGCATATTAGAGATCATCTGGTCAAAATCCATAATTTTCTTTCTTTTTCCATTATTACCAGACCAAAAGATTGCTCGTTTATTTCAGATGTAACAACAATATCTCATTTAAAATGTCAAGGTTAAACCTTAAATTCACAAGTAACCTTAGCCACTTAGGTATTTTTTTTGGAAAAGGGAAGGCAAGGCAGTTGGAGTTAAGTGACTTGCCCAAAGTCACACAGCTAGTAAGTGTCAGGTTCTGAGGACAGATTTAAACTCAGGTCCTCCAAACTCCAGCGCCATTGTTCTATTTCACTGCACCACCTACCTGCCCCCACTTAGGTATTTTTAAAAGTTTATTCTCTCCCCAAAAACATAAATCTCTCATTTTTTTTAGAGGAAAAAACTGAGATTTAAAGAGAAAAAGTAATTTGCCAATATTACCTGGGCCCAGGACTCTCATTCCCTGACTCCTAATCTGATGTTCTTTTCTATTACGCCATGCTACACAGTTTCTTTTGAAATCCTTTACAAACTGTGGGATCTTCTCAGATAAATTATTTAGATCTTGAAATTATTTTGAAGTTATCAAGTCCAACAGCAGTCAGTTCCATATTAAGTTCATCCTTTGGAAATATGCCTATTAATGGGCATATTTAATAGAGTATGCGTCTATAAAATGACTATTACTTACTAATATAGCATTTGCCATTTATTAATAAAGCATTTGCTAAAATATGATAATTTATTGTCTTTAGATATAATTTTTTCTAGTGCATTTGTCTAATATTTTGTAAAACTTAACAAAGTAAATAAGTTAGGCCATCTTTGAGAGCTCCCCTTTTTCTCCTCTTCCTCATTTGTATGTATTCCCCAAATGTTTCCTCCTCTCTCCTTGTCACACAGAAATGACCCTTCTCCTTGCCTTTTCCATAGAGAAGTTATCATCTTCTCCTGCATATTGCCACCTCTGTCATGCCCACTTTTTCACTAATCTTCAGTTTCTCCCTATCTACTGGCCATTTCCCTGTGGTCTTCCCATCCTTAAAAACACCTCACTTGATCCAACCATTTCCCACCAGCTACTATCCTATATTTCTCCTTCCTTTCCTGGTTAACTATTTCAGGAAGCCATCTACAATCTGTACCTCCAACTTTCCCTGCTCTCTTACAAAACCTCTGTAAAACTTCTGACCTTATCATTCAGCTGAAACTGCTCTCTGCAAAGTTACCAATGGTGTCTTATTTGCCAGATCGGATGACCATTCCTCAATCCTTTCCCTTCTTTACCTTTCTGCAGTCTTTGGCAATGTTGATTGTTCCTTTTCCCTTAACTCTCTTTTCTCTAGGTTTTTGTGACATTGCTTTCTCATAATTGTCCTCCGGCCTATTTAAAGAACTCTTCAGTTTCCTTTGCTGGATCTTTCTCCAGGTGACATCCACTAACCATAGTTGTCTCCCAAGGGTCTATGTATGTGCCTCCTCTCTTCCATCTATAGCAGGAGTCATCAGACTTTATGTAAAAAGGTCAGGTAATAAATATTTTATGCTTTACAGGTCAAGAAGTAAAATCAAGGCTACTAGGTAGGCACCTATATAACAAAAGAAAATAAATTTCCACAAATTTATAGAGTTCAAAAGAAAATAATTACAATGTATACACGTTTTTATAATACAGGTCTACTAGTGAGAAGAATGAAATTCTTTGGGGAGATCTAACATTTCTCTTATTTGGGGTTCAAAGTTTGTGTTCCCTATCATCAAAATCAATTGCAAATGTTCATCTGTTAATGCTGCTGTGTAATGAGATTTTGCATATTTCATCTTTGGAAATGTTTTTTCACACATATAGATACTGCCAAAACTGACATTATTCAATAAACATTATTTGAATTGAATACATTCATCACTTAGGAAACATTTATAAGAATTCTATTCATATTTTTCTTAGTATTTGCCTTTGTAGCATACATTACAGATTAATCACTTCAATTTGAAAGTTAGGTGGAAGGCCCTCAGTTGCAGTTGGGTGGATTTTGAATTATGGAAATTTCTTTTGCACTTGAATCAAGGTCTGAAAAATGCTGTGTAAACTTGGAAAAATATATCTGCTGCAAATTGGTGTGGGAATAGAGATCTTGCTTCTTGTTTTAACTTTTGACAGCTCAGGAAGTATATAAATACACTTTAAGTTTGTGTCATCAAGTTGACTTTACTGCAGTATAAATTTTTGCATGTAGGCAGTATTTTGCCTGTAATTTTATATTGAATTCCTGAAGGATCATTATCAGGACTGCAGACAAAGCAGGCAAAACCATCCTGTGTTTGATAACAGAGGATGAGGACAGTTTTGCTCATTCAGAAAAATTCCAGTCTCAGCCCTGAGCTCAAAAACCATAATAAAACTATTTCTCTTTTATTCATTTCTTGTTTTTTGGAATACTTTTTTTAAAAAAATTTTAATTAACTTTTATGTTTATTTTTAGTTACATCGTTCATTTCCACAGGATTTTGAGTTACAAATTTTCTCCCCATCTTTCCCCTACCTACCACCCCAAAGCAGCAGTCTCACAATACTCCCTGCCCCATCTGCTCTCTCCTATGTGTTCTCCCATCTCTCCTCCCACTTTCTGGTAGGGCAAGATGAATCTCTATATCCCAGTGCCTGTATATTTTATTTCCCAGTTACTTGTAAATAATAATAATAAAAAGAAGAAGAAGATTTTTTAAACATTTGATTTTACAACTTTTAATTCCAGATTTTTTCCCTTCCTCTCTCCTTACCCACCCTTACTGGGAAGATAAGCAATTCAATATAGGTTGTGCATGTGTAGTTATGCAAAACATTTCCATAGTAGATATATTGTGAAAGACTGACTATATTTCCCTCCATCCTAACCCACCCCCCACTTAATCTATTCTCTACCTTGACCCTGTCCCTTTTCAAAAGTGTGTGTTTCTAACTACCTTCCCCCCCAAACTGCCTCCCCTCCATCATCTCCCCTCTCATCCCTTTCCCCCTACTCTGCTGTAGGACAAGATACCCAGTTCAGTGTATATGTCATTCCCTCCCTAAGCCAAATTCAGTGAGAGTAAGATTGACCCATTCCCTTTTGCCTTCCTGTTCTTCTCCATTGTAATACTTATCCCTTGCCTCTTCCATATGCGACAATTTATCCCATTCTGTCTCTCCCCATCTCCTCTTCAGAAAGCTTTTGAAATTCTTTTTCCATCTGGCAAATTTGGCTTCATAAGGCATTCTTCTCTTCATTGGCTTTTGGGACCTCTTTTGCCATTTGAGTTAGTCTATTTTTTTAAGGTGTTATTTTCTTCAGTCAGGTGGTTGACTCTCTTTTCATGATTTTCTTGCATCATTCTCATTTCTCTTCACAGTTTTTCTTCCACTTTTCTTTCTTGATTTTCAAAATCCTTCTTGAGCTCCTCCATGGCCTGTAACCAATTCATATTTTTCTTGGAAGCTTTTGGTGCAGGAGTTCTGATGGTGTTGTCTTCCTCCCATTCCATGTTTTGATCCTTTTTGTCTCCCAAAAAGGAATCTAAAATTGGGTTGCTGTGCTTGCTTTGCTTCCTCTGCTCACTCATTTTGCCACTCAATTGCTTGACTTTTGTGCTCTTTGCCACAGTAGAACTCTGCTTCCCGGAGGGAGAGCTTTGTACCAAATCACTGGGGTTTTTGCAGCTGCCAGAGCTATTAGGAGGGTCCCTTCTCTGCAGCCCCCACCAGCTCTGCCTCACTGGTCACCCACCTCAGGACCATCACCCAAGACTATAATCCAGATCCAGGCCAGTTAAAGCAAGAGTGATTACACCTCTGAATGGTTGCTTGCCCCACCCCACTTCTTTGATCTGCAGGCCAGGAGCTCTGAAGTAGCCGTGTGGAGGTAGCTGCAGGGCTGCACACCTCTGCAGCTTCTAGCTCTGGGGGCAGGGGCCAAACCAACTCCTCTGTCCTTTTCCCGCCCTCCCTGCAGTTCCAACAGAGTTCCACACTGACCTTTTACTTTGTCTTTGGCATTTATGGGTTGATAATTCTGAAAACTGCCACTGCTTCTGATGATCTGCTCTCCCAAAGTCCACTCTAGCCACTAACTCTAACCCTAACCCTAATTGGAGTTGGGGCTGCCCTGGGGCTAAAACCACAGCCTCACAGATGGTTGGGCTCAGCTCCCAGCAAGCTGTGTTTAGCCTTCCTGTACACCTGCCAGGCTGCCTTCAGTGGGTGATTTGTTTCTCTCTGTCACTTTGTGGTTTCTGTAGTTCCAAAATTTGTTTAGAGTCATATTTTATAGGTATTTGAGGTGGTTATGAGGGGGAGCCACAGAGTTTTTCTGCTTCTACACTGCCATCTTGGCTCTGCCCCTTGTCTTTCTTCTTTTCTTGTTTTGACATAACAGCTATACACTTGTACTTAAAAAAAAATAATAGAGTATCATGATGCAGCAGTATATCTGGCACCTGAAACACTTCCAGGTAACAACTGTTACTGCAGTTTTTGGCAGGCCAAGCATCGGTGCCCCCATTGCATCTACTCCACTCTGCCCTTGTAATGCAAAAGCTGCCACAGACAGCACAGAAGTGAATGTACAGCTGTGTCCCAATACAGATGCTGAAACTGGAATTTCCTATGATTTCATGAGTCACAGAATCTTGGGTTGTTTTGGGTTTTTTTTTTTTGCTTTTTTCAACCATTTAAAAATGTAAAAATCATTCCTAGTTCATGGTCTGACATACTTGGTCTATGGACCACAGTTTGCCGACCCTGCTTTGTAGTTTATATTTTATTTTTAGTGGTCTTGTTAAGCTCCTAGAAGTGTACTTGTTATCTCTGTTCAGATTATTCTCAGATCTCTTTCTCCTGACCTTCAATCTCAAACTCAGCTTATTCAAAATTAAACATATTTTCTTTCAAACAAACCCTCCCTTCTTCCCAATTTCTCTCTTTCTGTTGAAGGTGCTATTATTTTCCCAGTCTTCAGATTGCTCTCCATGCCTCATCTTTCATCACTCCAGTCCGTCCTCCAAAGCAATCAGCTACCAAAGCAGTCTTCCTAATGCTTAGGTCAGACCACATCACTCCCCTATTCATAAAACTATATAAGCTCTGTATTACTTCCTGGAACAGGTATAAAATTCTGTGTTTGGCTTTTAAAGCCCTCTAAAAACTGGTCATTTCCTACATTCCCAATCTTATGTTTTATTCTCCTTCGTGTACTTTACCATCTAAAAACACTGGCCTTCTTGGTGTTCTTCACACATGATACTCCATTTCCCAATCTTTGCCTTTTCATTGCCCCATCCCTGGAATTATCTTCCACCTCTAGTTTTCTTCAAGACTCAGTTCAAATCCTACCTCCTTCAAGAGGGTACACAACTCCCCTTCTCACCTTTCCACCCTCACTATAAACGTATGTTCACACTTACACGCACGCACACACGTACCCCTAATGCCTTCCCCCTTCTATTACGTACCAGTTATATTGTATTTATCTTGTAGTTACATAAGTGTGTTATCTATTGATTGTACTGTATTGTTATTTCTTCTGTTAGAATGTGATTTCTTTGAGGACTGATAATGCTTTTTTTGAATCCCCAGCACAAAGCACAGTGTCCTAGTCATAGTAACACTTAATTGGAAATATATGCTGGTGTGAGACGAAATTTCCAGTTTTAATGATGATAATGAAGGTGATTTCTGCAAAAGTTTTCTCTCACCTATGGTTAAAACAAAACCAAAAGGTTTCCTAGGAGATCTATCTTTAAAACTTTATAAAAATGAAATTGTTTGGTGATCAGATGAATTTGGCATGTTTATAATTAAAATGAAAAAAATAGTAAAGCTTCATGGAGTCTTTCTCCTTTGAGTTGTGAAGTGACATGACCTATTCTTTATACCACTAGACAACTTACTATCAAAATCTGGGATCTTCAGTTGCCTCATTTTTTGGACTAGAAGATTCCTAAAATACCATCCAAATCTGTCACCCTTGTGATCCAAAGGGACAAGTTGCCTTTACTGGCTTATTCTCTGTCAGTTAGTAATTCTCTAATCTTGTTTACTTAAAATTACTCAATTCCCAGGTAAATTATGAAAAAAATGCCACTCTTTCCCACAAATCAAAGCAGTTCTCTGGGCTTGTGTCTTCAGTATTTGTGGCAACTGTTCACTAGTCTTAGCTTCTTAGCTAGAAAGAATTTCAAGACAAAACAGTAGGAGCATTCATTTATTTCTGCCAAATAACGTAGGAAAATGTAAAATGCATAGCCCCTAAAAGAGGCCCAAAGAAATCTCAGTCTGAGGACCCTGAAACCTTTTGAATTTCTTTTGAAATGCCCTCAGTATCTTTTGAGTGTGTTTTATAAATCAGTTTCCAGTCTTACATGATATTATTGAGTGTCCCCATTGCACTAAAAGCAACTAAAAGAAATCCCCTTGGCTCTAGTCTTTGGCTGATTAGCAGACAAATATTCTACTCTTCAAGGAGTTGATTTGGGGTCAGCATTCTTAAATGCCTTTGATTTTGATGCCTCTCTTCCCTTTAACAACCACATTCCCAGTGGGGAAAAAGCCATCTATACTGGTTATCTGTACTTTCTCTTACTTTTCATCTTTCCACTCTGTTTTATGACCTCAACATTCAGCTGAAATGACCCTTTCCAAGGTTACCAGTGATACCTTAATAAACACTAAGCCCTTTGCTCAGTACTCATCCTTCTTGAACTCTTTGCAACATTTGACAATATTGACACCACCCCTTCCTTACCTATAAACACACAGTAAAACCAACTATGCCAACTCCTCTTTTTGTTTTTGTTTCTCTGTCTCTTTTTTTCTTTCTGTCTCTCTGTCTGACTCCATCTCTCTCCCCATCTCCTTCCCCACCTTCTTTGTAGGATCATCATTCATGTCCTGGGAATCATGGGAATCCCAATGATCATGGGAATCCCACAAGGTTTTATGCTGGTTCCTCCTATTCTGTCTCTTTACCCTCTCTTTTAAGAATTACATCAGCTCCACTGGGTTCAATTAGATTTATATGTCTATCCCTAATCTCTTAAATGCCAGGCATATCACCAACTACTTATGTATCTTCTATGCATATCTCAAATTCAGTCTGTCGAAAAGATAACTCATTCTCTTCACCACTACCAAAAACCCAGTCCATCTCAGACTTCTCTATGTTCTGGAGGGCAAATTATCCTACTGGTCAATTAGATTTACAACCTAAAAAGTCGTCTTTGACTCTTCATTTTCCCTCAGCTCTCATCTCATATCAGTTGCTATGTTTTGTTGGTTCTTACTTCACATCTCTTGCGTTATTATTCCCTTTTTTCCATTCTGATGGCTACAGTCCTAGTTCAGGCCCTCATTATTTCTCATCTGCACTGTTATGACAACCTCCTAATCAAACTACACTTCCAGTTTCTTCCCTCTCCAAACTCTGCACTGTTGCCAAAATAATCATCCTAAAGTACAAGGCTGATTGTATTAGTCCCCTCCTCAAGGACCTTTACACTTCAAGAACCCATTGTCTCTAAGACCAAATATTAACATCTTAGCATGAAATTTAAAGCCCTTCACAATTAGGCACCAGCATACATTTCCAATTTGTATCGTACATTATTCTCATTCACTCAAAATGTTCTACCTAAACTGGCCACATTGATGAGGTGTAGACTCTGGGACCCCTCCCCCCTTTTTGAGCTCTCCTTGATTCTTTGAGGTACAGGCTCTGGGAAAGTAAACCTTCCCAGGGAAGACATTTGCCTGCGGTCATGGGCCTTGAGATGCGGCTCCTGCCCCTTACACCATCCTTATAGCCTACCCTGCATCTCCCAGCATGGCCCCTCCAC
>CM053601.1:153975100-153985828 GCA_028646575.1 Pseudocheirus occidentalis | reverse complement strand
GGGAACAGATTGTGGGAGGGGTCTTACAGTGGGATCAATGTTCTGGGCTGGGGGGTAGGGGCAAAAAGGGGAGAAAATTTGTAACTCAAAACCTTGTGTAAATGAATGATGTAACCAAGAAAATAAATTAAAATTAAAAACTGAAAAAAAACAAAAAAAACAAAATATATATATATATCATTATTATTATTTACATGAAACTGGGAAATAAGATATACAGGCACTGGGGTAGAGAGACCCATCCTGCCCTACTGGGAGAAAGTCAGAGGGGCCAAGGGAGGGGGAGGACAAAGGAGAAAGCAGATTGGAAGAGGGGCTATACAGTGGAATTGCTGTTTTGGGGTGGTGGGTAGGGGAAAGATGGGGAGAAAATTTGTAACTCAAAATCTCATGGAAATGAATGATGTAAACTAAAAATAAACAAAAGTTTAATAAAAAAAAGATAATCATCTTTGAAAAATGTAGTAATTCCAATCAATACAATGACCCACTACAATCCCAAAGGACTCATGAAGAGGCATACTATCCACCACCGATAAAGAGCTGATAATGTAAATTGGAGCATTTTTTTTCTTTCCTTTCTTTTTTCTTTTTCCTTTTTTTTTTTTTGACTTGACAAATTCAGGAATTTGTTTTTCATGACTCTACATACTTGTAATAGGTTTTTTCTCTTTTTTTTGCCTTCTTAGTGGGTGGTATAGGCAGAGAGAGCAGAGAATTTGAAACTGAAAATAAAATAAAATTGAATTAAATATAAAATAAGGGAACTGGAGTAGAAGACCTCTAAGGTTCCTTCCAGCTCTAAATTTATGAACTTATGAGCCATTATAAGAGGTCAGAAAGAAGCCAGCAAAAGAGTTCTCAGAGAAAGGGAAGTAGAGCCCTGGAAGAGGGGCTCAGGTCATGGAGTGGGAATGGGGAGTGGACATTCAGAATCAACTTATTGATGCCAGGCTGGATGCCTGTGTCTGGAGGATGTCCGATGAGCATCTCCCCTTGAGCAAGCCCTCCTTGCTGTTCCACCTTCCATCTTGGCTCCTTTTTACTGGCTGTCCACCATGCCTGCAATGTTCTCCCATCTCACCTCTGCTTCCTAGCTTTCTCAACTTCCTTCAAGTCCCAGGGAAAATTCCACCTTCCACAAAAAGCCTTTAGCAAATTTCATTAATGTTTCCTTCTTTGCTTATCTCCAATTTGTCCTATTTATAGCTTGTGCATAATTGCTTGCATGTTGTTTCTCCCATCAAACTGTGACCTTCTTGAGAAAAGTGACTGCCTTTTGCATTTCTTTGGATCTGCAGTGCTTAGCACAATGCCTGGCAATAGTAGGCACTTAATAAATGTCTACTGACTGCCTGACTACCTGCTCTCACTCTGGAGCAGCATGGCTGGACCCAGAGCCATAAATGTGTTCCCTATGGAAGGTATAGAGCCGTGACCCTGCCTGAGCACATCTCTTTTTCCCAAGGGCATCCTGCCCATGACCTGAGATGTAGCTTAGCATTCCTGGAGACTATAACAAGCAAGGTCCTAGATGCCACACCCCAAGACTCCCATGCCACATGACCCAAAGACTACCACTACCCACCCCCTGCTCCACACCCTAGAAATTACAAATGGCAATTTCATGACTCATTAATTGTTTCTACTTTAACTTATAACTTAAATTCCTTTATTCCACTTGGTGAAAAAACAGAATGTTAATAGTAGAAATATCTTTCTTCCATCTAATCTCTAAAAATATTTCAAGTTTCATTTAATGGTACTATTTTAGTCAAGTAGAACATACTTCAAATGCATCTGATAGTCACTTTTAAACATCAAAGTGCACTTCAATAACTTGGATAGAGCCTCATTCCTTACTTATAAGGAAAAATTGCAACATGGAAAAAGAAAGAGAATTTTTCACTGGAAAGAACCCTGGAAATCCAGAGGTTTGGATTCTGGATTCTAATCCTAATTCTGCAATGTATGGGCTATACAGCTGTGGGCAAGTCCTTTTCTTCTCTGAGCCTCAGTTTCTGGGCTTGTAACCTTTGACCCAGCAATGCCACTAATTGGCATTCACTCTAAGAAGATCAAAGAAATAGTAAAAGCAGTATATGTACAAAAATAATTATAGCAGCACTTTTTGTGGTGACAAAGAATGCAACTGAGGAAGTGACCATCAGCTGGGAAACAGCTGAACAAATAAGTTATAGTAGGTTAGTGTAATCAAATTCAATTTGTGTTGTGCTGCAAGAAATGATAAAAAAAAGGGGGGGGAAGAGTTTCAGAGAAATGGGGAAAGACTTGTATGAATTGATACAATGAAGTGAGCAAAATGAGAACAACTTATGTAATAAACCAGAACAGTCATATCATAACAACATTCTAAAGAAATGTTTACATTTGGCTGATAGGGAAAGGTGGGGAAATCGATTTTTGTTGATTTAAATATATATGCACAATTTTAAAAATAATAATAATAGAAAGTCAGATGTGACATTTTCCTATCCTGTTCATTTCCCCTAGAGTCCTGGAGGCCATTCTTCATCCTAAAGGTGACACTCAGTGTCATGTTCAAATCTGACCAAGGGAAGGGTGAGGTTAGAGGCAGCCTTGGTCCCATCCTCAAGAGAGACAGGATGGGGCATGGAAAGACTTGGGGGTCACAGAATCACAGGATCCTAGAGTTGTAAGGAACTTCAGCCATCTTTACATCCAACCCTCACCTAAATAAGATTTCCTTCTACAATATAACTTTGTTTGAAGACCTCCAGGGAGGTAAACGAACAAACCCATATTGAGCAACAACTACATGCCAGGAACTGTACTTATCACTGAGAATATAAGGAAAAGCAAAAAGATAAGCCCTGCCTTCAAAGAGCTTGCAGTCTAATGGGGACAGGCGGGAGGAAATATGCTAATACCTATATACAAACAGGATGTATGCAGGAAAAATTGTAGATAATCACAGAAGGAAGGAAGTAGAATTAAGGGGGAAAGGGAAAGACCTCTTGTAGAAGGTAGGATTTTAGCTGTGAATTGAAGAAAGTCAGGGAAAGAAGCCAAGAGGTGGAGGTGAAAAAGGAATTTCAGACATGAGAGGCAGCTGGTGAAAATGTATGGCGTCAAGAGATGGAGTGTCTTGTTAGAGGGACAGCAAGTGGGCCAGTGTCAGACAATCTGAGACTACATAAAAGGGAGTTAAGTGTAAGAAGACTGAAGAGGGGATGGGGAACAGATTAGGAAGGACTTTGAAGGCAAAATAGAGGGTTTTATATTGGATTTTGGAGGTGATAGGGAGCCACAGGAGTTCATTGAGTAAGGAGGTAACATGGGCAGACCTGACTTTAGGAAATGAGGCAGCCCTCTACTATCTCCTGAAATAGCCCAATCCACTTTTGTTTTTTTTGTTTTTTGCTTTTTTTTTTTGGAGGGCAGTTGGGGTTAAGTAACTTGCCCAAGGTCACACGGCTAGTTTTTTGTGTTAAGTGTCTGAGGCCGGATTTGAACTCAGGTACTCCTGACTCCAGGGCCGGTGCTCTATTCACTGCGCCACCTAGCCGCCCCCCCAATCCACTTTTAAGGTAGATTTCATCACTAGGAAGTTTTTCCTTCCATCAAACCCAAGGACTTCTTTTTAAGGTCCACCCCACCCCCTTGCCAAGGGCCAATTAGCCCAAGTTAATTCTGTTTTCAATGCTATGACCCTTAGACTCTTGACGATACTGATCACATCCTCCCACAATGAATCTTATCTTCTGCCACCTAAACAGTTCCTTCACCCATGTGGTATGAGGCTTTCCACTATTCCTGTTCATCTTCTCTAGACATTCTCCAACTTCTCAGTGTCCTGGTTCTGAGGCACCCAGAACTGAACACAGAGCTCCAGATGTGGTATGGTCAGGACACAGTACAGAGGAATAGTCACTTCTTTATTCTTGAACATTTTAGTGCAATTGCAACTGCTCCATTGGAAGTTATCACTTTGTCAATTCACACTGAGCTTGCATTCCACTAAGCCCTCCAAACCTTGTTCTATGCTATCTAGCCATGCCTACCTCATCTTATGTTTATGAAATTGATTTTTTTTGGCCCAAAAGTAGGACTTTACATTTATCCCTACTTAATTTCATCTTAATGGGTCAGCTCCAATATTCATACTTCCTAGATCTTTTTTGGATCCTGGCTCTGTCAGCTTGCATGTTAATTCCATGTCATCTGAAAATCAGGTAATTATATCATCTACACCTTGTCAAAGTCATTGATAAAAATGTTAAACACAACAAGAGAACAAGCTACGCGGTAGAGCCCTGGGCATGGAGTCAAGAAGACCTGAGTGCAAATCTGGTCTCAGATGGTTTTTAGCTGTGTGACTGTGGCTGCTATCTGTCAGCTTCCTTGACTGTAAAATGGGAATAGTACCTACTCCCAGAGTTATGAAAACCAAATGAGATAATATCTGTAAAGTACTTATCTTGGTATCTGGCACCTAGTAGGTGCTTAATAAGTGCTTGTTTAGAAGGAGGCGGTGAAGGAGAAGGAGGAGAAAGAGAAGGAGAAGGAGGAAGAAGAGGAGGAGGAGAAGGAGGAGGAGGAGAAGGAAGAGGTGGAGAATGAGGAGGAGGAGAAAGAAGAGGAGGAAGAGGAGGAGGAGGAGAAGGAGAAGGAAAAGGAGAAGGAGAAGGAGAAGGAGAAGAAGGAGAAGAAGAAGGAGAAGGAGAAGAAGGAGAAGAAGGAGAAGAAGAAGAAGAAGAAGAAGAAGAAGAAGAAGAAGAAGAAGAAGAAGAAGAAGAAAGAAAGAAAGAAAGAAAGTCCCTTGGAGACCTCCACCCAAGTTGATGTCAAAACATGAATGACTTCTCTTTGGATATGGCCATCTTCATCTTTTACACAAAGTATAACATGAGACATTGTTAAGTGCTTTGCCAAAATCTTTGTAAGCGTTTTCTTCACCTCCTAGTTCGGTAATCTTGTCCAAAAAAAGGAAGCAAGGTTAGTCTGGCATAACCGGTTTTTACTGAAACTATGCTGACTCTATGATCACTTCTTTTTCTAGACCTTCACTAGCCATTCTTTTAATGATATATTGTAGAATACTGCCAGAAATAGAAATCAAGTTCACTGGTCTGTAATTAACAAAGATCATTCTCTTTCCTTTGTTTGAAAATCATTTGCCCTTCTTCAGTTCTGTGGTATTTCTTCTATTTTTCAGGATCTTTCAACAACCATTGGCAGGAACTCAGCAATCACACCCCCCCCGCCCCCCCGTTCTTTCAGTGTCCTAGGACAGAGTTCAACTGAGTCCATCATAACCTGACCCCTTCTAGTCTTCTTATACCTTTCACCATTTGATCCAGTGACAAATGTCTCCTGGCTGTTCCTCAAACAAGACACTCCATCCCCTGACCAGGGGTCATATTCACTGACTGACCCTGTGCCAGGCACTCTCCTCTTCTCAGCTCTGACTCCTAGCTTCTCTGGTCTCCTTCTAGGCATAGCTACAAAGTCACACCTTCTGCTTTGCCCTGTAACCTTAGAGTCTTTCATCTGAAATTAATCCTGTGTGTGTGTGTATTATGTGTACATATTTATAATATATTTATTTATACATATACATATATATTTGTACATAGTTGTTTATGTGTTTTTTCTTCCCCATTAGACTGAACTCCTCAGGAGCAAAGACTTTACTTTGGGGAGAAAATGATTGTGATGTGCCCCCTCCAGCCCCCACAATCACACAGAAATACTATCTCTGGTTATAGGTTTGCCCCCCAAGCTTCCCCAGGGTAGTTCTGCCACACCCCACTCACTCCACCCCAACCTTCCCACTCTGCCTTTTCTGAATCACAGGAGCTGAATATGATATTGAGGCATGAGTTGCCCTGAGCTCTTGTCCTCTCCTGGAACTATTCGATGCCCTCCCCATCTCTACATACCCTGTCACTTCCTTCTGTGTGCCCTCTCCCACCCTGGCAAGCATGAGATGTCCTGAGCCCCTCCCTTTAAGACCAGGCTAAGGAGTTTGAATTCTCTTTAGGCATAACAGAAAACTGCTACTGGCACCTGTGAGATTCGGACGCCAGAGGTGTGGAAGGCAGTAATGACAGACAGACGTTTTATAGTGAAGCTTTACAAGCCTGATTCCCAGTATCCCCCAGAAGGAGTCAGCTCCTCTTCTCAGGGAGGGAAGGAGAAGCCAGGGTTGCCTGCAGGCGGGGCTGACACTTCCTTCAAAGAGAATGTGGCAAGCGCTTCAGTGCTAAGCTGGTCCTCCAGTTCTTCATCTTCCCCACCCACCCCCCAAATGGCTTTTGCAGAGATGGAGATCTACCTCTGGAGAATGTTGCAGAGTGCATCCTTTGTTCCCCCCAATATACTGATCGGTTTTGCTGAGGGGTTTTTCCCCTCTTCTTCCTCTAAAAAAATCCTTTGTTATAAGAGATGTTTCTCTGGAAGGGAAGGAATACAGAATTCCTGCAGAAGATAGAAAAACTCCAAAAAACCGATCAAAACCAATCAAAGTCTATTTCTTTTTAAAGTAATCATAATAGCCCTGGTATAAACTGATACAAAGTAAAGTAGCCAGATACTGGAAAACAAAATACCCACTGATTGTAACAATGTATATGAAAAGAACAAGAAATTGACTGCAGGGCGGAGAACAATTAGTGATCCTATTTAGTGCTGAAGAGGGGAGGGGTCGGGGGAGGGGCTGAGGGTCCCAGACATCACACACCTTGTTAGCCTCAGATGATGTATTCATCTGTGGGTGGCTTTTTTTTCCCTCTGTTTAATTTTTGGTACAAAGGAAGGAAGCATTGCTAATCCTGGACATGAAGGTGATGAAAAAATGTGATAGGCAAGCCACGGGGTACAATAGAAAAAGCAATGGGCCCTGGAATCCAAGATCCTGGGTTCAAATGCTTACACCTGTCATTTAACCTTAGGCTGGAACTGAATGTCTCTGGGCCTCAGTTTCCTTATTTAAACATTGAAAGGGGTAGCTAGGTGGCACAATGAATAGAGCACCAGTCCTGGAGTCAGGAGGACCTGAGTTCAAATCCAGCCTCAGACACTTGACACTTACTAGCTGTGTGACCTTGGGCAAGTCACTTAACCCTAACTGACTTGTCTTCCCCCCTCCAAAAAAAAAAATTTGAATGGGTTAAAGATGACCTCAGAGGCCCCTTCTAGCATTATAACTGTGATCCAATTAAAATTTGAAAAGAAGGGAAAAAGAAATCAAATATTCAGTCAGAATACATGGGTAGAGGACCCAGCTCTGTCTGTCCCTCAGGGTGTGACCTGAGGCAAATCACTTGGGTTCTCTGATATTTGATGGCCTCATCTGGAGAAGTTTAGCTCACATTTCTTGTCAGCAGCTTCTTTGAACTTAGAAGGGATAGTCCTGGGCTGAGATGTTAAGGTCAGGTGTCAATAGAAAATAGGTTTGACGTGGCCCCCGTGGAATGTCTGAGTGTGAGCAGAGCTGCGTTGGATGGGCCGCAGCCTGCCTGGATGAGTCAGCCACAAAATGTGGCCCCAAGGGGATGGCTAAACTAACCCAGGGAGAAGGTTATTTGATACTGTCCATTTCCAAACTGCCCAGCAGGGAGGCAGGTGGCTGCCACAGCAGTAGTTCTGAACAGAAGCCGAAGACAGTGGGCCTGGGCCAAGGTAGGCAAGAAGCTTGAGCCGTCAGAGACCACCGAGCGGGAAGGAAATGCTCGGCCTTGGCCCAGAGTGAGAAAGTGGGTGGAATCAGCAGGATAACTGGAGGCCTGGGCTCTGCTGCCTGCTGAGGAGTCTGTGGGCTAGGAAGTTGGTGTGACAACCCGTGAAACCCAGAGGACGCTGCCCATCTGTGCCCATTGGAGCTGCATGACCTTGGTAAATGAGGGGATTAGAGTAGCTGACCTTGAAATACCTCCCAGGTCTGATGTCCTCCTACATACACTAGATCTTCCAAGGTCCTTTCCAGTGCTGGCTTCCTGTGTTCTGTGTCCTCAAGGGACCATCCTGCTCCCGCATTCTGTGTTCTCAAGATCCTCCTCAACTCTGATGTTCTGTGTTCTAAGATCCCTCCTAGCTCTGGCATTTTGCAAATTTTCCTGAAAGCAGACATGCAGGGCAGAATCGGTCAGCTGTGGCTTAGTGTGCTGACCTGTAGGGGCCAGGACAAGGTCATGATTGGGGGGGAGGCAGCTGGACCTTTGTCGCAGTTGCTAAAGACACAGAAGATGCTAACAGTACTTGTGCTCCTTCAGCAGGCAGAAATGATTGAGCTCAGCACCTGGCTCAAGAAAAATGAATTAAAAGAGGAAGACACCAGACAGCATAGCCCCTTCCCCACCCACTTTCCCCAGGGTGATCTCTTCTATCTTGCTTCCTCTCCAGTGGCCATCTCAGAGGCCCACAGACACTTCCACCCCCAGGGTGTGGCCCCGTGACTCCTTTCCCATGATGCCTTATATCCAAGATCTTCAGGGTTCTCTCCCCCACAAAAAAATAAAAAACAAAAAACAAAAACCAGACTTGGTCTTTAAAAATGTATTTGCAAATGCTTGCTGGCCATGGTACATCTTGTGGCATTTGGTCTGGACATCAGAACTGCCAATTACCTTTCTGAGGAAGGTGGGGAGGAGAACAGATGGGGGAAAAAGATAAAGCAAGGATAGCCCCCCCCTAGAGGTGGATACGCCCACCACTCTGTGTTCTACACACATGGCCCAGGACTTCCTGCCTTGCCCTTTCTCTACCCTCTTTTCTATGCCTCTGAAACCATCTTCCTCTTTTCCATACCCTTCCCTTGTTGACATCCTTCCCACCTTTCAAGATCCAATTCAGATTCCTGCTCTGTGAAGCCTTCTGTCACCTCCTGAGCTGAAAGTGGCATCTCCCACCTCTGATCTCTTATCACTCGGTGGTCCTTGTCACATTCTAATTTGTGCGATACTTACTTATGCCTTATCTCCTCCTGTCCCTTTATTCCCCCCCCCATGCACTATTTGGAATACTGTACATTGATGGATGAATGAGAGAGGCTGGGAGCCAAGACTTCACTCTGGAGGGGAAACATTATCACTCTGTCCCCTTGGCAGGTGGCAGTGGAAAGTTAACTTGAGGTCCAAAGGAAGAGCAAATAGACTGACAAAGGGACCTTTAAGCCTGTCTATTCTGAGAGTTCAGGTGGAGCATCTGTTTTTGTTATAATGAATGCCTCGTACTCCAGGGGGTCACCCCTGGCAATGGCCAAACTCCCTGGAATTAGGCCATGAAGCCTAGCTTGGATGGCAAGCTTTATTTTACTTCCTCCTGTGCCTGATGGAAACCACAGCCTATTGATTTTTTCCAACCTCAATAATTTGGGGGCATCAGGGCAGCTAAGTGGTGTGGTGAATAGAACACTGACCCTCGAGTCAGGAGGACCTGAGTTCAAATTCAGCCTCAGACACTTAACACTTAGAAGCCATGTGACCTTGGGCAAGTCACTTAACCTCAATTACCCTGCCTTCCCCCCTCCAAAAGGCAAAAAATACATATGATAATTTGAGGGTATTCCTCCTTCCCCCAACTGAGGGAAGGTGGAGACAAATGCAACGGGGCTAGAAATGCCAAGATGGATTCCACTTGGCATGAACAGGCAAAGAGAGCTGAGACAAGGTTTTGGAATGACTTACCTAGCTCTTCATCCCTACAGCTAGACACTGGGACCAACTCCTGGCCTGGGCACACAGGCAGCTAGTTCAGCCTTGTCAGTCTTGTTGTTGGTCCCCCTCCCACCCTGGTATCTCTGGTACCTGCTGCCATGTTTCTCCTTTTTCCCATGGGTCTACCTGATCCCCTAATTCCCCATGAGAATAAAACTCCAGCCTTTAAGCCTCAGCATCCACATAGCAGAATCCCTGATACCTCCTAATGGGGTTACCTGAAAGTGACTTCTTACCTACTTGGACCTCTGCCAATCACCTGCCCCACCCCTTCTCAGACAGACACCCTAAAGCTGGGGAGAAGATGATGAAATGGAAAAATCACTGGAGTTGGTAGAGTCTTAGCTCTGATGCTAACTGGGTACATTTTGGGCCAGTCAGCCTCTCTGAGCCTGTTTCCTGCTCTGGATGATGCAGATAATGGCATTAATATCCTCTTACTCAAGGAATGGTTAGAGACAATAGCACTTTTATTAAGCTTAAAGAGTAAAAGAAATGTGTACTATTACTGGACTCAGTTGAGCCTTGGGCAATGATAAATCATCCTTCTCTCCCTTCTTCCAATAGAAGAACAAAGCATAGAGCATCAGAGTGAAGTGAGGTAGTTTACTTTAAAAAGATCTAAAGTAGCTAACAAAGAATTTAAACAAGTAGCAAGTCCTCTTGCCACCCATTTCCCAAACAACTCCTTGCTAAACCTCTAGGTATTAAAGTGAGCCTGTTCTCAATACCTCTTCATAGAAGTGGGATACAGGAGGTTTCACGAGCAACATGAGTGGTAAAGATTAGAGTTTAAGGCAATCTCTTGATTGAGGACACTTCTGTACTACCTGGCCATGGTGCTGGAAGACCACAGAGTAATCAAGTTGTCTGATGAAACCGAGGACACTCCTCCTCACCCTTCCCTCATTCTTCCCTCCCCTCCTATCTCCCCCTCCTTTCCCATCCCCTCTCCCCCTCTGCCTTCCTCTCTTCCCTCCTCTCCCTTCCCCTCTTCTTCTCTCCCTTTCCCTCTTCTTACCTCCCC
>CM053601.1:153956763-153975000 GCA_028646575.1 Pseudocheirus occidentalis | reverse complement strand
ATGAACAATCTGACTGGCTTGAAGCATCCAGAAGTGAGAGACATTGCGGTAACCTAAGTAGACACCCAAAAGATGGAACCCAAAATCCGCAGTGCTCTGGCCTTATCTGGATCAGATCCAGGACTGGGAAGCAAGCAGGAGTTCAGGGGCAGACAGCCAACGAGGGGGGTGCCTATGCCAAGGGACTAGGGGCAGAGTACCAGGAGGTGGAGGCAATGAAGGAATTCTTCAGCACAAGGACTTCAGCTACAAGTACATGGACCCTTCAGATGGATCCTATCAAACCTCTTCGCTTCAGCTCCATAGAGGAAAGTGGCGCTTCTGCAGGATCCAAGGAGAATTCCAACCCCACCTGGGGTTGGATGGCCATCTTGGCCACCTCCCTGCCCCAATGTTCCTAAAACTCTTCTCCCTTGAACTTCACGTTCCCGTGTTCTTCATTGTGTGCCCTGGACCAGGCTCCGAAACAGGGTCAACCCCGTCTAGAGCAAGCACAGATGAGATGCTGCTCTCCCTGTCTCCTCCCTCCCCCCTTTCCTAGGGTAGCCCCCACCCCCTTCATCACCTGTTCTTGAACTTAAATACCGATTTATGACCCTCAAAAGAACTGTCTTAGCAGTTGGCTAAACCAGGTTGAGGATAACCAATGGCCTCAGACCCATTGGCAAGTTAGAAGGATGTCTTCCCCCATGCATATGAGGACTTCCCCTGGCAGAATGGGCCAATGAGAACAACTTGTTCCAATGGCCATGAAGGCAGCTGAAGCAGGTGTTTGGAGCTTGACTATCAACGACGCCAAGGCCATCCACTGCATGCTGGGCCATGGTCAGGCGTGTTGATTTTTGCCTTATCACTGGATTCAGATGACTCTAGAAGAGAGAGTGAAGCTTATGACTACACAACTCTGCCTCACTTAAATCCAATTCACTGGCAAGTCAAGACTTCACCCCCTGATGTCACTGGTCTTTTCGGAAAATGAAGGACAAGCAACAATGCACCACTACTCCTCATGTGCATATAGCAGGTTGCAGTTTCCAAGGTGCTTTCACAAATATTATTTTGTTTAGTCCTAGCTTCATTCCAATGTTCCAACACTCCACCTGCACTCACGGCTCATGCCACGGCCAGTTGGTCCTGGAACCTCCCTCCAGGGTTCATCCCCATGTCCCAAAGCAGCTTTCAGAAGAGAGTCACTGAAAAAATATTAGTCAGAAATGCTTCTTTAAAAGGACAGGTTTCTAGCATAATGTCTGGCAATTTTACTGATCAAAAGAGAACAGAAACAGAAACAAAGGAGAGGTTTGCATATACGAACCCCATGGAGGAAGCAGCTGGAAGAGATGGCAATCTAAGCCAGGGCAAAGACTGACATCAGTCCCTTATTTCCCAACTGTTCATTTGCATTTGCTCACAAAGAAAGCTTTGAAATTAGTAAGTGGGAAACCCTGAAATCCAAAACTGTTTTGTGATTGTTATCAGGGTCCATTGTCTGGATATGACTTAGCCAAAACAAATGATGATTTGGTAATACACTGATTTCTCACTGAGAGAACTGAGCCGGGAACTAAGATGGGTTGGTCAAAGAAAAAGATTCTGGAGCACTGAGGAAGAGGCAACACCTCTCCAGACTACCCCCTAAAAAGAGTTAGTTACTGGCCCATCTTTTGGTCTACACAACAATCCGGGGAGGTGGATGCTAATTATTATCCCCATTTCACAGTTGAGGAGACTGAGGGAAAAGAGGCCAACTTACCCAGGCTCACACAGCTAGGAAGTACCTAAGGCTAGATTTGAACCCAGACCTAGGTACCTTAGAGGTCATCCAAACTAACGCCTTCATTTTACAGATGAGGAAACTGAGGCTTGGAGGGGTAAAGGGCTTAGCCCAGGGCCCAGCACCTAGTAGGTACTTAATAAATGTTTATGGTTGATTGATTGAAGTGATCTCTGAGCAAAGTCATAGAGTGACAGACAAGATTTGAAGCCAAGTCCTCAGTTTCCAAATCTAGAACCCTCTGTAGCATCTCATGCTGCCTCCCTGGAGCAGGTCTCTTGTCTAACTCTTAAACAGTTTATAAACTCAGATTTTCATGGTTCAAATCTAGAGATGAAGATAGGTCCTTTCCACCAAGACACCCATCACACACACACACACACACACACACACGCACGCACACACACAATCACACAGACCCCTTAATGGTTCAATAGCACACTGACTGGTCTTGTCAGCAGAACAGAAATAAACTACTTGGGCTTGTCTATAGCTGGGCTCTACAAATAGACTGTAAGATCCTTGAGGGCTGGGATTGTTTGGGTTTGTAGTCTCTACCCCTGGCCAGTCCCTGGCATCTGCAGAGGCTTACCATGTCTTTGTACAATTGAATTGGGGAGGCAGAAGGATACAAGCAGAAGGATGCTAGTTTTTGAGTCAGAGGTCCCGGGTGTGGAGCCCATCTCTACTCCCCAAGTGATGTTGGACAAGTCACTTCAAAAGCCCTGGGCATCCATTTCTTCACCTGTCAAATTAGGGGCTTGGATCAGACGACCTCTAAGGTCCTTGCCAGCTCTAAATCTATACCTTGTGAATTGAAGGAGGTCCCTCCCTGGGTCCTGGGGTAGCAGAAATTGAAATGACCTTTTTTCTGCAGATAGAAAAGATCATTTCCATTCTTGCATGTAAGTAAAGGATTGGCAGGGAGACGGCTGGAGCATTCTGGTTTTGTGCAGCCAAAGGTGATCCTCATAAGTACTATAGAAACGTTTCTTGGTTAGGTACAGGCTGGGCTCCCTTCCAGCTAAGAGAGTCTGTGATTCTGGGGATTAAGCAGAGAGGCAGCTGAGTGTGAGGAGGCTCAGGGCGGGCCATGGGACTCAGGTTGCCTCCCTCCCAGCTTCATAAACGCTGAGGAATTTCCCAGGGGGCTCAAAGCCTAAGTGTCCAGTCCAAGATGTGCCTGTTGGAGGCTCCCCACCCTCTGGCCCAGACTCCCACAGCTAGAACCTGAAGCCAAGGGGCCAGCTCAGGAGCTATTTATATCCCTGATAAAAACCCAGTGAAGAAGTCAGGGGTGGAGGAATGCAAAGTTCAGAGCCTGTAAGGACCTTCCAGTGTACATAATCTAACCCCTTAACTCCCAGATGGGGCTCTTCTCTCACCCTGGCCCCATCCTGTACCTGCACTGAGACCCCCTTGTTCTGCCCTACCCACAGCAGAGCCCTTACCTGCTCTGTCCAAGGCTGCAGCTCCTCCTAGGAACCAATGAAGTAAGCTGAGGTAAAGAGCAGAAGCCATCCTATCCCAGAAACTGAGCGCTGAAAGGGACCTGAGAGGCACATGGCCTTCCCTCAACACCATCCAGCCCCCAGCTGAAATCTGCTTGGAGGAAGCCTGCCGCTTCCCTGGCAGCCTGTTCCACTGTGGGATCCTTCTTCTTTTTTTTTTTTTTTTTTTTTTGCTTTTTATTGGGGGGGAGGGGAGGGCAATTGGGGTTAACACTTACCCAAGGTCACACGTTTGGGGGCTAGTTTTTGTGTTAAGTGTCTAAGATCTGATTTGAACTCAGGTCCTCCTGTCTCCAGGGGTTGGTGCTCTATTCACTGCAACACTTAGCTACCCCTGTGGGACCCTTCTAATGGCTTAAAAGTCATTCCATACATTGCTGCTAACCCCATCTCCTTAAGGCTTCTACATACTTGTCCTTGCTTTGTTTCCTGGGGCCAAGCAAAGAAAGTCTTTCATCTGATAGCCCTTGAAATTCTGGAAGCCACCCAACATACCCATCTTCTCCGTGTCAAACATTCTCAGTCCCTTCACCTCATCCTTGTTTGCCCTGGTCTCCAGGTTCCTCCTCACCACACTACTCGCCCTCCTCAGATATTCTCTGTTTTATCAGAACCTCTTTTTAAACTTCATCACCCTGTCTAAGACAGCATTACATTGGGTAAAGAGGAGTCCATAACCATATCATACCTTGGACTCAATGAATGTGCAGCCCACAAACACTCCCAAGCCTCTGTTTCATACGCTAAACATCTCTCCAGGGACTGCCTTCATTCCCATGTGAACCAACTGGACGCATTACCCCATTCTCTCTGCCATAGTCCCATGCCTCCCATCAGAAGATCCTGGACACCAGGTCTCTGTGACCTTCCAAAAGTGTGCTAGTAAATGTTTAATAATTGGCTTTCAGGGGAGAAGGAGAAACTGTTTAATCTGCATTTTTTTACGTTTTCTTCATCTTATGCCTAGGCAATCAACAAAACAATAAATCAAGCCCTGATTGGTAGGGCTTGCCAATTTCTGAGGTGCAAATGCTCACAAAGAAAACCGAAGAAAGCCATCCCACGCTGGCTCTGGCACACCACTGCCTCCAGCCCTTGGCATTATTCTGGGCAAAGCCAAGGTCAGGCTGGACTTCAATGGCCTGCAGTCACCTTGCACCTTGGCAGACAGAGAAGGAAGGACCTCCCACAGGAGTCAACAGAGCCTTCACCAGGAAGTAGTTGACTTCATGAGCAAAGAACTGTCCCTGGCGGTAGAAAGTCAAAGCATGAAGGGGAAATGAGTCCCATGAACCCCACCTGAAAGGAGAGGAGATTCCGAGAAAACCTTGTTAAGTTAGCAAAACTGGACCCTGCACTCTCTGCAGGGGTCACCATGGGATGGTTGGTTTCTAGAGAGGGAACAAAGGCCCAGCTTGGCTTCCTGGCTCTCCAGCTGTGAGGGAGTGTACAAGTCATCAGAATACAATTTGTCCGAGAAGGAATGTTCCAAGTCCTAATCAATTTAGATGAAAACTTCCTGGCCCCTGTTCAAACCAGGCTGTTCCTTCAGCCCCCAGAGCCCAGGCTCCTACCTCAGCAGGCGCCCAGCCCACACTCCAAGCCTCCCAAGGAGTCAGACTGTCAGGACACAGTGACATACTTAGGAGACAGGGCCTTTCCCCCTCCTCCCCCTGCCTTCCTCTCCTCTTTCTTTTCCTTCTTCACTTTCTTGTCTTTAAGGCAGAAGGTAAAACCTGGGCAGGTTACAAGGGATGTTGTGAGGGCCCTTTAAGGACTTCCAGACTGGGCACAAGCCCCACCTTGACCCTCCACTGCCCAGAGCTATTTTTGAAGTCTTCAAGCTTCAGAGCCAGAAAGATAAAGAGATGTGCCCAGAACACCCCAATTTAGGGCCTGTATTTTTCCACTCTGAGCTGGACTCGAAAGAAAAGATCACGTTTCTCAACTACCCTATGCCCAAGGGTAAGGATAAATCCTTTTGGGCCCTTGGTGGAGGAACTGAGCTTCAGGTGGAGAATTTCTGGACCGAGGCAGGGGTGGGTCAACCCAACTAGTGGCAGGAAGGTAGCAAGCCTGACTTCTCCCTCTCCCTCAGCATCCTCTCCAGCCCCCGGGCTCCTTGGCCCTTGTCTTCCAGCTTGGCTTTCTTGGGTGCTCCCCTTTTTCCCCTTCCTTATTTCTTCCCTCAGACAAAGACCCCTATAGGTTTCCACCCGTTAGACCCACATATCCTGGGGCTTGCATAAACCTACTGTTTCTTCCTACACCTTAGTCTGGGAGCCTGTCTCATTGGGATAGGGGCTCATGAGTTCCTGACTACAGGTAGGAATGTCGGCTCCATCCTTTATCTTTCCAAGGCTGAAATCCCCAGAATCACAGACTATCGGAATTGAAGCCTTTTTAGACAACATCAAGTACAACCCGCACCTCAAAAGAGACTCAGAAAGAAGAAATGTGCCCAAGGCCACACAGCAATCAAGCAGGAGACAAGACCAAGGACTCCATGAAGGGGGTGGCTTGTTCTGCTAGACAGGGAGTCTCAAGTCCTAGGTTTGAAGCTTGACTCAGAAGTGTACTAGCTGGGTGACCCTGGGCAAGTCTGAGCCTTTCTTTATCCATTTGCAAACGGGCGTAACAATAGTATCTACCTCACAGGGCTGTTGGAAAGATTGAATGGAAAGATGCCTCTGAAATGTTTACAAAGTGCTACATGAATGCTACCTGGTATTATGGTCCTTCTTCAAGTGCTACAGAAATGCCATCTAATAAGAGTATTCTTAACGTCTGCCATCTCCCAGGCCAAAGTTTTTTTATCCACTGTTTCATCTAGCTCCCTCATCCCACTATCCAGCTTCCTTCAAGCTGTATCCGCAACTCATGCTTCTGTTGTATTATTTTCCCTTCTAAAAACTTGCCTAGCAATTAAATATACCTCTGGTTTTCAGGGTCACTCCAGGACAGCCCCCTGCCCCCTCCCAGAATCCTCCCTGCTCTGCTTGTCCTTAGCCTGCCTGACAGAGTCCTCAGAATGTTTCAGGCAGACAGCTATAAACAGCTGATTAAAAAGAACTGCCCCTTCTTGGGAAAAACAAATTCTAACCCATCTCCTTCCCTAGGGCCCTCCCCAGAGGAAACCAGGTCCCGAGCCTGCCAGAAGGAGGCGGCAAGGAGCCATCGATGAACTAGTCAAGGGTGGCCAACCTGCTGTCAGCTGAATGTTCTTCCTTCCTTGTGGGGTGGGGTGGGGTGGGGAGTCTTCAAACAGCTACTGAATCACACTGCCCTTCTTCCTTCTTCACAGGGAGGGCCTTGTTAGGGACACAAGGGTCACACAGGACAACAGATTAGAGTTAGAAGGGACCTTAGAAGCCACCCAGTCTGATTCACTCATTTTACAGACAGGGAAACTGAGGCACAGGGAAGTTCGATGACTTGTTGGAGGTGACACAGAAATTAAGCAGCAGAGGCATAATTTTATTGCAGATCATCTGACTCCAAATCCAGGACTCTTTCCACTCCAGCCCCTCCAGAAAGATGGAGGTAATCACAGTAACTAATACAAAGGTAGCAGTTTAAGGTTTGCAAAGCACAACCCTGTTTAAATCCTGTCTCTGGCACTTCCAAGCTGTGTATTCCCAGGAAAGCCACTTAACCTCTCTCAGGGTCAAGTTAAATGAAGATAATAATAATATCTACCTCAGAGGGTTGCTGTGATCATATATGTGGTGCAGGGGATGGAACACCAAGCCTGGAATGAGGAAGGCTTGCTGTCCTAAGTTCAAATGTGGCCTCAGACACTTACTAGCTGTGTGATCCTGGGCAAGTCACTTAACTGTTTGCCTCAGTTTCTTCATCTGTAAAATGAGCCAGAGAAGGAAATGGCGAACCATTCCAGTATCTTTGCCAAGAAAATCCCAACTGGGGTAATGAAGTCAGACGTGACTGAAGCGACCGAACAACAGCAAAGCATTAGCTATTGTCATTGATACTAAAAAGGTTGTTGCAGGTCAGCGAATTGAAGAAAATGACATTGGTCTCATGTCACTATGCCAAACCAACAGACAGCCTATGAAAAGTGAGTCAGATGCTGTCGGCAGGACATTCTGTTCATTCCGTCCGAATAAACACACGTGTCTGTGTATGAAACCAGCCGGCCCGGCACTAACTCTGAACCTCATTAGCACACTATCAGCTCCACAACCCACTAGTCGAGTGAAGACAGGCTGGGGGAGGGGGTGGCTAACGGGGGAGCTTGCCTCGGGCCTGGCCTTTCTCTGGCCTCAGCATCCCAGCATGTCCCAAAGCACGTCCTGCTGGGGAGCAGGCCTGTCAGGCCTTCTTGCCTGATGCATTCAGGCGCCAGCTTCTACCACCCATTTGCTTAAAAGCTAACATTCTCCAGATTTGTCACTATCAGCAGCCGGGCCCTGGAGTGAAGACTGAGGGAAGAGCCACATAAACATAGGCCAGATTGCCAGGACCAGACCTCAAAAAGCCCAACAAAGAGGTGTTTTGAGGGCCTTCTGGTTCTCAGACCTTGTTTGACAAGCAGAGCCCATCCACAAGCTTCATGCTCCAGAGACCCTCCCAGAGAGCATCCTGGGCTGGGAGACAGGATTCCTGGCTTCTGGTCCTGGTTCTGTGCTGTCAGACCCCTGGCAAGCACCAAGGTCTAGTAGTAGGCAGCGCCCTGGATTTAGAAACAGAATACTTGTGCCTGAATCTGGGCTCTGCTGAGCCCTAGCTATGTGTATGACCTCTGGCATGTAAGTACCACCTCCAGAGGCCTCTTCTCATCATTTTTAAAATGAGAGACCTGAATTAGATGGTCTGAATCTTATAATCTCATGACTTCAACCTATTCCAACAAGCATTTATTAAACAATAATTCTATTGTTTAATAACAATAGCAAGTTACTGTGCTAGATACAGGAAATGAAAGCGAGCAATAAATATTTATTAAATACTTACTGTATACCTTGCACTTTGTAAGAGCTAGATACAGGAGACAAAAGCAATCAATGGACATGTATGAAGCACTTACTGCATGCTATGCACTGTTGAAGAGCTAGATACAGGGGGCACAAGCGATCAGCAAATATTTATTAAGCACTTACTGTGTGTTATGCAATGTTGAAGAGCTAAATACAGGGGGTACAAGAGATCAGCAAACGTCTATTAAGCACTTACTGCATACCTTGCACAGTTGTAAGAACTAGGCATACCATAAAAAGGGCAAAAATAGTCCCACCCCTGAAGGAGTTTACAGTCTAATAGGGGAGACATGTGCATTACTAAACACATAAAAAAATCTATTCAGATTAAATGAAAGGTGATCTTAGAGGGGAAATCTCTAGCAGCAGGAGAAGCTGAGAAAGGCCCAATGCAGATGGTCTTCCTTGAGCTGAGACTTGAAGGAAACCAAAAGAGGCCAAACCAGGCATTCCAGGCTTAGGGAACAGTCGAGACAAAGGCAGGAGCTGGGAAGGAGGGTATCATGGTCAAGGAACCAGAAAGTAAACCAGCATCGTGGATCATGGACTTTATGGAGGGGAATAAATACATGAAGACAAGAAACATAGGAAGGGGTCAAGTTGTAAAGAGTTTCAAATGCCAAAACAAAATGAAAACTAGGACTTATCAACTATTCCGAAGGCTTAAAATCCCCTACTTCAGCACATTTCCTCACTCGAGGTTCTTATCTCATTAGACTGTAAGCTCCTTGTGAGCAGGACTGTCTTTCTTTTTATTAATTGTGTCCCCAGAACTTAGCACAATATATGATAAATATTCATTGGATTTACTTGTTACATGGTCTCTGATTTTCAAAATCCTCTTCCTTCAAGACTCCCCACTTTGGTACCACCTCTTTCATGAAGACTTCCTTGACCAACCCAAAGAAAGTGTTTCCTCTCTCCCTGAACTTCCGGAGGGCACTATGTTTGATTATTTTTCTTGGCCTTTTCCTTCCTTTCTGTGTCTCCCACTTTTCTGTGCACAATTTACCTAGATTTTAGCAAAACATTTAACTGAGTGTTTCCTGCTATCTTTGGGCACAAGATGGAGAGCTATGGGCTAGAAATGGTGTACCATGTAAATATTTGTAAATAGTCAAATTTGGACCTAGTTGAATGACCAGGCCTAAAGAATTAGTTAATGAGAGAATGAGTCTATGTCATCTTGGAAAGAGATCTTAGTGAAGAGATCTAGGAATCGGTGCTGTTGAACATTTTTATCAATAACCTGAGGGAAAACGTAGATAGCTTATCACAATTACTCAGGATGCATAGCTGGAAGAGATAGCCAGCATGTTGGATGACAGAGTTAGGATTCAAAAATATTTCAGCACACTAGAATGTTGAGCTAGATCCAATGAAATTAAATTTAATAAGGATAAATGTAAGGTTTTGTACTTGGATCCAAAAAATGAGCTTCCTGAATATGAGATCAGGAGGTGTGTCTATATTGTCATTTGATAAAAATGTGGGGGTTTTAGTGGATTAAAAGTTCAACAGGAGTCCACAGCGCAATGTGACTGTCCCCAAAAATACCAGTGTGCTGTTAAACTGCACTGAGAGAGGTCCAGTATCCAGAGCAAAGGAAAATATAATCTCATTGTCTTCTGGACTGCTCCAATCACTTTGGGATCTCTGAATTCAGCTGTGGATGTCAAGAGGAAAATGAACCAGGATGGTTCTGTACCAGATTGCCAAGGGGACCATAGATCATGCAACATAAGGTTCATCTGAAGGAACCATGAGAAGAGAAGGCCAAGCTACCTTCAAGGGCACGAAGGACTACCATGTGGAAGATTAGGCTTGTTCTTCTTGGTCCTAGAAGGCAGATCTATGGAAACAAGAAGAAAGGAAATTTCAGCTGGATAAAAGGAAAAACATCCTAATAACTAGAGCCAGAGAGGAAGAGGGGTAGGGAAGAGAATAAGCACTTATATATGCCTACTATGCGCAAGCCACTGTGCTCAACATTTATAAATATTATCCTCTTTGGTGGTCACAACCATGTGAGGTCAGTACAATTATTATTTCCATTTAACAGATGTGGAACCTAAGACAAACAGAGATTAAGTGACTTTCCCAGGGTCACACAACAAGTGTCTGAGATCCGCTTTTAACTCAGGTCTTTCCTACTCTAGGCCCAATGGTTCCAGCAACATGGCTAAGCATCTTGCCTAAGAGGAATTCTTTTTCATCTCAAACTAATTAAGAAATGTGCTTGTAGGGGTGGCTAGGTGGCACAGCGGAGTCAAGAGGACCTGAGTTCAGATGTGGCCTGAGACACTTAACACAAAAAAAAACTAGCTGTGTGACCTTGGGCAAGTCACTTAACCCCAACTGCCCTCCCAAAAAAATGCAAAAAAAAAAAAAAAAAGAAATGTGCTTGTAATAGGGGAGGAAAATAAAATATTATTTAAAAAAATAAATGTGAATGAAAAATAGTAAAAGATAGAACCAGAGGCTATTGAAGAATTTTTTGAGGTCTAAGAGAGCCAAAATACTCTACAAGTATGGCAACACAAGGAGGCAGATTGGCTTTGAAATCAAGGACATGTGGTACAACCTAGGTTCCAATATCTGGGAAGTATTTAGAGACCCAGTAACATATCCCTAACTACTTATGGTTTTTTATTTATTTAGTTTTAATTTTCAACATTCACTTTTATAAGATTTTGAGTTCCTTATTTTTCCTAATTCATCCTCTTTCCCCTTTCCAAGATGGCATGCAATCTGATAAAGGCTATACATATATGATCATATTAAACATATTTCCACATAAATCATATTGTGAAAGAAGAATCAGAACAAAAAGGGGAAACCACAAGAAAGAAAGAAAAAAGAAATGTGTATGCTTCAATCGGCATTCAGGCTCCCTAGTTCTTTCTCTGGATGTGGATAGCAGTTTCCATCATGAGTCTTTTTGAATTGTCTTAGCAAGTCATTGTATTGCTGAGAAGAACTAAGTCTATCAAAGTTCATCATTACACAATGTTACTATTACTGTGTATAACGTTCTCTTGGTTCTGTTCAATTCATTGAGCATAAGTTCACGTAAATCTTTCCATGTTATTATAAAGTCCACCTGCTCATCATTTCTTATAGCACAATAGTATCCCATTACATTAATATGCCACAACTTGTTCAGCCATTGCCCAATTGATGAATATTTCCTCAATTTCCAATTCTTTACCACCACAAAAAGAGCTGCTATAAATATTTTTGTACATGTGGGTCCTTTTCCTTTTTTATGATCTCTTTGTGATACTTATGAGCACATAATTTAGACATAAAGAGTGACCACAAGCAAATTAGGAGAGAAAGGGATAGTTTACCTGTGATATTTCTGGGTCACAATTTTATAGCCCTTTGGAAATTGTTCCAAATTGTCCTCCAGAATGGTTGGATCAGTTCACAACCCCACCAACAAATGTATTAGTGTTCTAATTTTCCCACATCTTCTAAAACATTTATCATTTTCTTTTTTTTTTTTGTCATATTGGCCAATCTGATAGGTGTGAGGTGGTACCTCAGAGTTGTTTTAATTTGTGTTTCCCTAGTCAATAGTGATTTAGAGCATTTTTTCATATGACTACAGACAGGTTTAATATCTTTGTCTGAAAACTGCCTCTTCATGTCCTTTGACCATTTCTCAACTGGGAAATGAATGGTATCTTTTAAATTTGACTCAGTTCTCTATATATTTTTAAAATGAGGCCTTTATCAGAGACATAGGCTATAAACATTGTTTCCCAGCTTTCTGCTCTGCTTCTAATCTTGGTTGCATTGGTTTTGTTTGTGCAAAACCTTTACAATTTAATGTGATCAAAATTATCCATTTTGCATTTTACCATGTTCTCTATCTTTTGTTTGGTCATAAATTCTTCCCTTCTTCATAGATCTGACAGGTAAACTATCCTTTTCTCTCCTAATTTGCTTGTGGTCACTCTTTATGTCTAAATTATGTGCCCATTTTGACTGTCTTGGTATAGGGTGTAAGATGTTGGTCTATGGCTAGTTTCTGCCATACTATTTTCCAGTTTTCCCAGCAGTTTTTGTTAAGTAATGAGTTCTTATCCCCAGAAGCTGGGGTCTTTGGGTTTATCAAACAGTAGATTAACTATAGTTATTGACTACCACAGCAATGGCATTCCACTGATACACCATTCTATATCTTAGCTAGTACCAAGCAGTTTTGATGATTTCTGCTTTAAAATACAGTTTTAGATCTGGCGTGGGTAGACTGCCTTCCCTTGCCTCTCTTTTTATTAATTCCCTTGATATTCTGGACCTTTTGTTCTTCCAGATGAATCTTGCTATTGTTTTTTCTTGCTCTATAAAATATTTTTGGTAGTTTGTAACTACCTACATTAATAAAAGAATATCCAAGTTTTTTTTTAAAGGGTTGAGGGAAGATGTAATAATATACTGTTGGTAAAACAGTGAATTTCTCCAACTCTCCCAACCCTCAACTTCATTTATTATTTATTAGGCTTATTATTTACTGTGACAAGCACAGAAGTGACCAAAAAAGACAGAATTAGTGCTCACCCTGAAGGGACTCATATTCTAATAGATAAGGCACATTAGTAACTAGATTTACTCAAGAAAAGTCACTGATTTGTTCATGTCCTTTGACCCAGAAATTAAGAGTGTTGAGTTTGGATTTAAATCCTACAGCTGCCACTTACATCTTGTGTAAGTCACTTTCCCTCTGTACCTCAGTTTACCAAAAAAAATGGGGAAAGACTGGACCAGATGCTAAGTTTCCTTCCAACTCTAAATGCATGGTCCTATGATCCCTCTACCAAGCACTTATCCCTAGAAAGTCAAACACAGAAAGAAACTTCTCATGGATACCCCAAGTATTCATAGCAACACTTTTGTGACAGAGAGTAACTAGAGACAACGTGAGGGACCATTGTTTGGGGAAGGATTCAACAAAATTGTGTATGTAAGTGTAAAGGAACGCTATTGTACTATTAAAAATGAGTAATTTGGAGGAAACATGGGAGGGTTATGGCTTGACGCAGACTGGAGAAAATAATATATACAATGACTACAATCACATAAACAAAAAGAACACTAAATGGAAACCGAATTCTAAATAATCATCATGACCAGTGTTATTCTAGAAAACAGATAGTGAAACATACCTTCCTCCTTATGATAGAGAGGTGGAGGCAAGGGAGGCCGATTGACAGGAATAAAGTATGTGGTCAAATAAGGTCAACGAATCAGCTAGTTTTGTTTAATCTTTTTCCTTTGTTACAGAGAAATTGCTCAGTGTGTGAGGAGGATTGAAGGTAATGATGGGAGTATATCTGTGAATGATTAATTAACTATTAAAATAAAGCAAGAAATGTGCCCAATAAAGTAAAGGAGTAATCACAAAAAGGAGAGGAAAGGAAAGAAATCCCTACAAGGAAAACTTTTAAGAAAAATTTTAAAACACTGAAGATATGAATTTTTGATTAATTTAAAAATAATTGCTTAAATTCATATCTACGTTTTTATTTATTCACTTAATAAAATGAATACACAGTATAGAGTAAAAGAAAGTCAAAAGAAACCTTGGGGGGGAGGGAAAGAATCATACTGTGATAACAATTAAATCCCTTCTCCCCAAATGAGAATGAAAGGACTGCAAGAACCTGTCAGAATCATTGAAAAACTTAATAAAAAACTGAAGGAGGGGCGGCTAGGTGGTGCAGTGAGTAGAGCACCGGCCCTGGAGTCAGGAGGACCTGAGTTCAAATCCGGCCTCAGACACTTAACACAAAAAACTAGCCGTGTGACCTTGGGTAAGTCACTTAACCCCAACTGCTCTCCAAAAAACAAACAAACAAACAAAAAACGGAAGGAGGCTAAAAGAAGGGAAGCCAGGCCTCTTAAAGAATTAGAAAAGATGAGCAGAAGAATTGATGACGTGCAGCAAATGGTAGAAAAGTTAATAAAACAGTAATTCCCTTAAAAAGCAGCAAAATTAGAAGACTCTCTGAGACTTTTACAAACCGAAGCAACGGAGAAAGGCCAGTTGAGAATCATTATTCTCTCATAAAAACATGATGAAATGAAGAAGCCGCCATATTTTGCTTTGAAGTATTGGAAGACAGCAAAAATGCATATGGGTGAAGCCAAAGGACACTCAAAAAAGAACTCAAATGTAACTCAGGTAGCTTATAAAATCATGGGTCTAGAGCTAGAAAGGACCTCAGATTTCAACATTTTAACATGTTCTCATTTTAAAGATGAGAAAGCTGAAGCCCAGAAAGATTAAATTGTTCCCTCCCACTCCCCGTTCTCCCAGGAATCAGATCTGGATTTGAACCGGGTCCTTTGACTACACATCTAGCATCCTTTTGATTACATCATGCTATTCCCTAAAACTTTGCTGTTTAGTAAAGATTCCTGTTTGTCCTTGTCTTGTTCTTTGTCCTTCTTTCTAGAAGAGGACCGTGACATAATGGAAGTGATGCCATGACATGCAAGGGAATTGGATTTAAGTGAGGGAGGAGTGTGCAATGTCACCAGCCTCACTTTCTCCTCCACAGCCATCTGAGTCCAGCAGCCAAATACATATCAGGATGACTGGAGATGGCTCCCAAAGATTCTTACAAATATACAGGAACAGGCAATCAAGTGACTTCCCCAAGTTCACACAAGTAGTGTCAGAGATAGGATTTGAATTCCAGTTTTCTAGAGTCCAAAGCTATTTGTTCTTTTTCCTGTACTATGCTTAAAAAGCAAAGAAAAAAGTCCTGTACCCCAAGGTTGCATATTCTAAAACTCTGAGAATATTCTGACATAAAAAGATGAACCTTCAAGAAGATGACAAATTTCCAATCATTCCTTCACTGAAAAACAGAGATGAGCAGAGTCTTTAAAAAGCAAATGTAGTCAACAAAAGAAACTTATTAAAGATAAATAAGTAATGACTAAATATTTATACAGTGAAAGGAGGAAACACAATAAAGTCTTTAATCCAGTTTATCAAATGTTCATTGAAGAATGTAGAAAGAATAATTATGGGCCACTCTCATCAAGAATGATCAGACTGAAATCTCATGAGGAAAGAAGGAGAGGGGGGAAAACAAGAAGTGAATTATTATTTCTTGAAATCGGTATATCACAGGTGAAAGTCATTCAGAAGAAGAACTAGAGGGATGAAATGAGGAGATGGGGGCTCCTGAACAACATTCTTATCTGAACTGGCCAAGAATTATATGAGAAAATTATATCAGTAAAATTAAAACCTAGGGATCTAGTGTAGGACTGGACTAGGCAGGGAAAGGGTGGTAACTGTAAGTTAGCGTGGAGACTGGGGTCAGATTGCTTCAAGCAAAACAAGCTGCAGCAATATTCTAATGCTTTGGTTTTTTAAAAGGTAACATAAAAAGATCAAATGGAGAGGAAAGCAAACAACAATTCCAAACTTGAGCATAAATAGGTTAAACGTGTCTCTTCAAAAAGAAAAGACCATTAAAGAATGGGCTAGAAAACAACATAACAACAGTACACTTAATAAAGAAAGGCACATACAGAACTGGGTAGGAGGTACTGAATAAAATATACAGGGTGTCCCAAAAGTTTTGGTGAAGTTTTAAGCTATTAAAGCTTGTATTATGCTGAATTTTTTAAAAATCAGGAGCCAAAACCATGATTTCACATAAGGCAACAGTGAAAATAAATAATATCAAAAATAACAAACAAAAAAACTATACTATGCATAAAATCACTTCAGATAATGAAAGAATATCAATACAAAATGTTGTATTTTTTGTAATATTAGGAGTTTTTTATACTCTAGGAAGTACTATGATTCAGGGGAAAGAATATGTCAGGGAACATTGGATTCAAATCCTGACTCTGCTACCTTTGTGACCTTGGGTAAGTCACTTAATCTCTCTCAGCTTCATTTTCTTAATCTATAAAATAAGGGTTGGAATAGATGATTTGAGAGACCCCTTGCAATTGCAAATCTATTAGGATAATAGGATCCTAGATTTAGAGTGGAAAGGACCTTTTACTACCCACTGGTACTACAAATGGCATATAATCTAAGTATTTAAAGAAAAAGTTAACTGAGCTGTAAAAAGAATTAGATAGTAAGAGATAATAGTAAGTTACTTCAATATGCCTCTTTCAGACCGTAATAAATCTAACAACAATAAACAAGAAGGGAATTATGAAACTGAACAAGAAATTGGAAGAAGATCTAAGTTGATTATTGATTGAGAATTCAAAAGAATGTACTTACTTTCAGCATCATATGATACTTCTACAAAAAATGATCTTGTGCTAGAGTATAAAGAACTCCTAAATATGTAAATGTAGAAACATTTAGCACATTCTTTAGACACTACATTCTTTACATTCTTTCCTTTAAAAAAACCAATAATCAGTAATGGAAATACGAAAAAGATGCAGCTCTAAATGGAGACTAAATAATAATATCCTAAATAATTCCTGAGTCAAATCAAAACAGTTTTATTAGAGACCAATGAAGAGACAATATACTAAAATGTATGTTATACTGCTAAAACAATATTTAAATGGAAATTTATCTCTCTGAACACCTATATTAACAAAAGAGAAAAGGATAGGAATAATTAATTGAGCGTGTAACTTTAAAACACAAATTACTCATTATAAAAATTAGAGCTATCCAAAACCACCTCATGAGGTACTAGGTTACTCCTCAATTGAAATCTTCAAGAAAAGGCTAGATTACCATCTGTTGGGCATGTTGAAGAGGAAATCTTGTACCCTTGGGTGGACAAAGCATGGGGATTCTGTCTGCCAGGAAGGTCAAAGGAAGAACCAGAATTTGGTTGCATATAGGATCTAGAAAAGGAGAAAGAATGAGTCAGAGAGTGTCCAGAGCCTTCAAGCCTGGGAACCTGGTACTCCACTCCTCAGACATAGAACTACCACCCAATGAAAGCCAATGCAGAGATACTGAGGGCAAGCAACCAGGTCTGCCCCACATCCAACAGTATCAGACTCCAAACCTTTGAGGTTTTGTGGTATGCATGTAAAGTCAAGACAACCAGAGGTGGACCATGAGTAGAGTGGGCAAATACTCTGTGAAGGATGATGTATGGGATCCCATGGATGACAGTCACAGAGGGTGAGATGGTACAGATAGGAAGGCAACATGGTATAGTGAATGAAAGAAACCCTGGCTTTGGAGTCCAAGGTTCCAGATTGAAGTAATTTCATTTCTTCAGAGCTTAGTTTCCTCATCTAGGAAATATAGGGTTTGGAGCTGGACCAAAGTCCTCTGAGGTTCCCTCCTGCTTTAGATCTAGAACCCTATGACTGTGCCACCACCACCACCACCATCACAGAGGACTCATATGGATGAAATCACAAATCTTCGATGGGACTTAAGTAAAGGAAGTGTTGAAATAGTCAAGAGGTAAAGAAGGGTTGAGGATAGGAGGGGAAAGGAGGAAGCACATAAGAAAAGACCATGGTGCAGAGTGAAGTGAGTGGAGCCACACAACAACAGCAATATTGTATGGTGACCAACTGTAAATGACTTAGCTCTTCTCAGCAAAAATGATGCAAGCCAATTCTAAAGAACTCAGGATAAAAAATGCTATCCACCTCCAAAGAAAGAGCTGATGGAGTCTGAATGCAGATTGAGGCATACTGTTTTTTACTTTATTTTTCTTGTTTGTTTGTTTGTTTTATGGGGAGGGGAGGTCTGTGTTTTCTTTTGTAACATGGCTAATATGGGAAATATATTTTACATGACTGCACATGTATAATCTATACCAAATCGCCTGCCTTCTCAAGGGAGAAAATTTGGAACTCCATTTTTTTACATTAATGTTAAAATTGTTTTTACATGTAATTGAAAAAGAAAAAAAGGAAGGAAGGAAGGAAGGAAGGAAGGAGGGAGGGAGGGAGGGAGGAAGGAAGGAAG
>CM053601.1:153939209-153956263 GCA_028646575.1 Pseudocheirus occidentalis | reverse complement strand
TCCAGGTCAGTGGTTTTTTCAATGAGATATTTCACATTGCCTTCTATTTTTTCATTTGTTTGGATCTGTTTAATAGTTTCTTGATTTCTCATAAAGTCATTTGCTTCCATTTGCTCTATTCTAATTCTGAAGGAATTATTCTCTTCAGCGAGCTTTTGAGATTCTTTTTCCATCTGGCAAATTTGACTTTTTAAGGCATTCTTCTCCTCATTGGCTTTTTGGGCCTCTTTTGCCATTTGAGTTAATCTGTTTTTTTAAGGTGTTATTTTCTTCAGTCAGGTTGTTGACTCTCTTTTCATGATTTTCTTGCATCATTCTCATTTCTCTTCCCAATTTTTCCTGCACTTCTCCCATTTGGTTTTCAAAATCCTTCTTAAGCTGCTCTATGGCTTGTAACCAGTCTGCATTTTTCTTGGAAACTTTTGGTGTGGGAATTCTGACTGTGTTGTCTTCCTCCTAGTCCATGCTTTGATCCTTTTTGTCCCCAAAAAAGGAATCTAAAGTTGCATTGCTGGATTTGTTTTGCTTCCTTTGCCTACTCATGTTGCCAGTCCATTACTTGACTTTTAGGTTCAGTAGAACTCTGCTTTCAGAGGGGAGGGCACTGTCCCAAATTGCTGGGGTTTTCACAGCTGCTGGAGCTATTAGGAGGTCACCATTTCTGCAGCTCCCACCAGCTTTGGCTCACTGAAAATGCACCTCAGGACCACCACCCAAGACCCAGTCTCCATCCAAGCAGCTCAAAGCAAGAGCACTTAGCCTCTGAATGATCACTTGGCCCCTCTGCGATCTGTAGGCTGGGAGCTTCTGAAGCAGCCACACAGAGGTGGCTGCTGGGCTGCCACTCCAGTCACTTCTAGCCCTGGGGCAGTTGGCTGGACCCTCTCCCCTGAATTTATCTGGGTTTCACTGACCTTTCACTTAGTCTTTGCTTCTTATGGGTTGGTAATTCTGGAAAATGCCACAGCTGCTGGTGATTTGCTCTCCTGAAAGCTCTGGCTGTGGCTTGTTCTGGTGGCCCTAGGGCTCCAGCAGTGGGTTCATACAGTGCTGGTCTGGCCTCCCAGCATGCTGTGATGAACCCCTTCCCATCTGCCTGCCAGGCTGCCTTCAGCAGGAACTTTGTTATTCCATTGTTTTGTGAGTTCTGGAGCTTTGAATTTTGTTTAGAGTCATATTTTATAGGTATTTGAGGTGGTTATGGGGAGAATTACAGAGTTTTGCTGCTTCTATGCCATCATCTTGACTCTGCCCCTATTGATAACCTTTAAAATTTTTTTTTCTTTTCCCAAAATCATATGTAAAGACAATTTTAAACATTCAATTTTTTAAAATTTTGAGTTCCAAAATTTCTCCTTTCCTCCCTCTTTTCCTCCCTCCCTAAGATGGTTATCAATTTGGTATAGGTTACATATGTGCAATCACGTAAAATATACTTCTATATAATCACATTGTGAAAGAAAAAAACAGACCAAAAAGAAAAAAAAACATGAAAAAAGTAAAAAACAGAATGTTTCCATCTGCATTCAGACTTTATCAGTTCTTTCTCTGGATTTTTATTATGAGTCCTTTGGGATTGCCTTGGACACTGATCTAATGTAATGCCCTCATGTGTAGATACTCTTTTTTTCCCCTGCTTTTTTGGGGACACTTGGGTTTAAGTGACTTGCCCAAGGTCACATGGCTAGTTGTGTGTATGTGTGTGCGCGCGTGTGCATGTGTGTGTGTGTGTGAAGTGTCTGAGGCTGGTTTTGAATTCAAGTCCTCCTGACTCCAGGGCTGGTGCTCTACTCACTGCACCACCTAGCTACCTCCTATGTAGATACTCTTGGCATAAAATCTTGGCCAACTCAGTTCATAGACTCACAGAATCTTAGAGTTGGAAGGGACCTACCTGAACCCTTCCATCTAGCAAAGGCCAAATGACCATTTGTTGGGGATGTTGTAAAGATTTGGGGGGTTAGATGTACATCAGATGGTCTCCAGTCTCTTCTTACTCTAGAATTCTGTGATCCTTTGATAAATGGTTCTTAAAGTCTCCTCCTGTTCTGACCTTCTGTGATTCTCTCTCACCTTCTCTTCTCATTCCATAGGTTTCTCAGGATCTAGGGCTGGAAGGGACCTCAGAGATCATTCAATCTGAGCTCCTCATTTTCTCTCATCTAAGTTTCTTCTCCATCAAGGACACTGTTGTGGCATGCTGCCCATAGCCTTGGTTAGAACTCAATCAGGAAAAAGAATCTGCTGCAGAGAATAACATTACAAGATGGATTGCAGAGCAAACACTAATCCTGCCAGGAGTCATTTATATTTCTATTGGAAAGAGAAGGAGGGGGAAAGTTGCGTGCGTGCGTGTGTGTGTGTGTGTGTGTGTGTGTGTGTGTGTGTGCGTGTGTGTGTAGAGTTCAGATGGCCATGGACACTTCAGAAAGTTCAGTTCTCTGGCTACATTCCCTGTAAAATATTTCTACTTGAGGTTAAAAGAAGGGTCATTTTGTTGGAATGGGGGGGCACTTTTCAAGGTATTGAACTTGAAACATAAACATACAAGAGATAAATGAGCTTCCTCTTGCTTCTCTATACCACCTACCACTCTCTTCTTTGACCCTGAAAATTTCTGGCCTGGAATGGCAATCTATTCCAGGGACAGTCACAGCTGCTCCAGACCTTATAGAGAGCACAAGGAAGCTGCCCTTTGAGTCAACAGAGAGGGTACCATAATAAAATTAGTGCTAAAGAGTATTATCTTTGCGAATCTGAGGGAAAGAAGGGAAGTAGTGTGACCTGTAAACAAGAACACACTACTTGTAGTTTGAAGACTTGGGTTCTAGTCATTCACACAGGCTCGGAGTGTATTCTTGGGAAAACCATGCCCTTTCTCTAGGCTTTAATTCATCATCTTTAAAATAGTCTCAATGATTTCTTTAAAAAAAAAAACAAACCATTCCTCCTCATACAGTCCATTTCTCTCTAGTGTCCTGGGTGTCTATAGAACTTGCCTATAGCCAAGGGTATGGCCACTCGGAATTATGCATGTAAAATCTTCTGGGGGGTGTAGAGGGAGAGAGAGAGACTAAAAGAGCAAAAGTTTTGACACAGTAATCAAGTTTTTGATAAACTCAAGAACAAAACTATTTGGCAAATATTGTTAAAAAAAAAACCCTGGAAAACACTTTGGTAGAAAATGAATTTTTAAAAATCTTCTATCACATCTCAGTTAACTCCAAATGGATGTAATCTAATTTTGAAAATGTCATTTTAAAAAGTTAGATAAGAATAGAAAGATGTGGATGCAATTGTGGTTAGAGGGAGAATTCATAGTCAGACAAGGTAATTACAAAAGGCAAAACAGACCATATAAAGTACTTAAAGATTTTTCACAAACAAAATCAATGTAACTAGCTTAAGGGACACTACAATATGGCAGAAAAATCTTTGCTACCAATGCCTTTTATATCTAAGTTTTGTAGGGAAATTGACACAAGATAAAGAGTCATTCCCCAAGAGATAAGTGGTCAAAAGAGATGAATAAACAATTTTCAGAGGCAGATGTAAACAGTTTTATGAGAAAAATAACCTAAATTGGGGTGGGTAGGTAGCACAGTGAATAGAGCACTGGCCCTGGAGTCAGGAGGACCTGAGTTCAAATCCAGCCTCAGATACTTGACACAAAAACTAGCTGTGTGACTTTGGGCAAGTCACTTAACCCCAATTGCCCTCCAAAAGAAAAGAAAAGAAAAATAATCTAAATCAATAATAATTAGAGAAATTAAAATGAAAAGAATGCTAAGGTATCCCCTTACACTTGTCAAATTGGTAAAAGTGACAGAAATAGTAGATGTTGTAAGGTCTGTGAGAAGACAAGCTTACTAATTTCCTGTTCGCAGAGTAATAAAATGGTCCACTCATTCTGGCAATCAATTGGGTATTAGACAAGAAACATTACTAAACTATTCAATGAATGATTCCACTTGTGAGTATATATACCCCAAGGAGGTCAATGACGGAAAGAAATGTCCCATGTGTGTTCAAAATATTCATAGCATCCAATAAAACTAGAAACAAAGTATGTGCTCATCCACCAAGGAGTGACTCAACAAATTGTGATACGGGAATGTCATAGAATCTTAAAAAATTATGAATGGGAAGACTTGTATTAACTGGTCTAGAAGAAAATAAGCCAGATCAGCTGAAACATATACACAGGAGATAAAACTAGGTAATTGGAAACAACACTAGAGGACAAAAGAAATCAGATCAAATATCATGATCAATATTCCTTGAGAGTCAGTTCGATGGGGTTGCCAAAATAAAGAAGGGGGCGACACGTTTCTCAGAGTCCACATAGCTCCTACATCTTGGCTGCAAGCATAGCTCCTTCCCCCAGGAGGAAGCCACAAAAACGAGACATGCAGATCCTTTCCCAGATCAAATGGTGTTCATTTTCTCTCCCATTCCACTACAAGGGGTAGAGAAATCAATTAATCAATAACTATTTATAAAGCACCTACTGTGTGTCAGATACTATACTAAGTACGTAAGTCAAGGCATAACAACCCCATGAACTGGATTGACCTCACCATCTAGGGAGCCAATTCAGTATTAGGGAAATAACCTAAAATGGCAGCCAAATACACAAGCAGAAATAGTGTTGAGATTCTGGTACAGACATAATTATGAGAAAAGGAAGCCAAGGGACCCCAAGCTACCACACTGGCCAAGAATAAATACTGACGTTGCCATGAGGGAATGAGGAACCAGAGACAAATACTAAGAAATGGATCAGGAAAGATACCAATATTAGGTTGCAGGGTCTCAGCCTGGACCAAGCAATCTCTTGCAACCACTCCAACTTATTACAAAAGTAGGCACTTTTCTTGGCTGGACATTTTGGCTTTAGGTTAAAATTGCTCTCCCCTACCTCCACTCCTAGAAGGCACCTGTCCCTTGGAATCAGCAGGAATACCTTAGGTTCTGGCCCAAGGAGCTTCTGATGAACTTTTCAGTAACCCCTAAGCTAAATCTGCCTCCATAGTGATAGTTGCTCATGGACAAATGGATACAGAAACCCAGGGCTAGAATAGCTGCTCTAAGGACCCATGGCCTCCCAGCAGGGCTGTCCCTCCAATGTCTGCATGAACATTGCATTGGTTTAAGCAGTTTCTATGATTGAAAAGTATTCATTTATTCAACAGATATTTATCAACTCCCATCAAAATGCCAGGCCTTGTACTACTTTGGTGATACAAGACAAAACTGAAACATCTCCTGTCTTCAAAGGGTTTTCGTTCAATTCAGGTCTCTCCTTCCCTCCCTGCCCCCTCCACTCCCGCCCTAGACCTGCACAGTTCTCCCTGGTCATGTCTAATGTTAGTTCTGCAAATGCCCTTCCTGCCCAGGCTCTTAATACAGAAGATAAATGGCATCTGCATTCTCTCCTCCCTCCCAGCCCCTCATTCATGCTCACCTAGGGCCAAGCTCAATATATCTTCTCCAAGAGAGAAGTGCTCCATTTACTTGGGGGGGGGATTAGGGGGGCAGGGGGAAGGTCACCTTCAAAGACTTTTCCTCAGAAGCCTCACTCCCTATAAAAGAGCTGAGCATTACTCCCCCCCCCCCACACACACACTTCACATCCCTGAAGTTCAATTTCCCCATATTATACATTTTAGAAGACCTAGTTGAAAGTTAAACCTAAGCTCTAAGTGCATTTTTCTTAGGGGCCCCAGGATGGAGTTAATGAACCAAAGAGTCAGAGGAAAGGAGGCCCAGTTCTTCCCTTTAGATGCAAGGTGGCTCGACTAGGACTAAATGCATCCAGTGTATGGGGCCAGAGCCAGAGGAAGAAGGTGCATTGCCCCAGTGCCTCAGGCCAGCACTAGTTTCTTAATGTTAGCATACACAGAAGAACCTGTTGTTTCCCTCATTGCAATGACAGCCCCTTGAGGTCTGGGACAGTTTTCACGTTTTCTTTGTATCCCTACAGAGGGATGCATTCTATTAGCACAGAGTCTGAAATAGAATAAATAAAGATAAATGCTACATTGAAGAACTTCTCCAGGATTTTTTAGCTATAAAATCCCATGTATCCATGTTTCTCCTTTACTGGTCGAGAAGCCAACTGGCCTTCTGCCCCTTCCAGGCCTTGGATGGAACAGATTTTAGGGAAAGATTCTGGTGACTACCTGTCTTCCCTCCAGGCAAAGCTGTATGGGCCAGCAGGAGCTGTTGGAAGTCCTGCCCCAAGCACCTGCCTGCAATTCTCCCACATGAACACAGAGGGGAGCCAAAGCACGTGATTTCTGAATCCAACACAAGGGTGAAATACTAACCATGATTTTAATACCATACATTTCTATTGCATCAGCTCCATCATGGCTCAAGGTCACCCTTGCATCCTCCACCACCATTCTTCGTGGGAAGGGAGGTTTTGGCCATTCACGAGGAGTCCAGAATGAAAGATTGTCTTCTTCTTGGAGCATTGTCTGCCCCTAGAACTGTAGACTCAGAACCAGAAGGAACCTTAGAAGTCACTTAGTCTAAGCCCCTCATCTAACAAGTGAGGAAACCGGGGCGCAGAGAGCTAAAGACGTCCAGGGTCACCAAGCTAGCAACTCAGAGCTAAAATCTGAACACAAGTCACTTTGCCTGATAATTATGTAATAAAGTAGTTTCGTCTGACTGGGTCAAGACACCCGTAGCTGACCATTCATTTATTTGTTCATTCATTCATCTTCATGGACATCTCCTCTGGTCAGGAACCTATGCTGTGCATTGTATGCATTGAGGGGGGCAGAGAGATGAGTACAGCATTGTCCATAATTAATTGTAAGTTCTAACTTGCAGTCTAGTTGGGAGAGTGACGTTCAAATGACTGTGATAGAAGGTGGAATGTGACCAGAGTTGCAAAGTCTTAGTCTTCAAAGAAAGGAGATAATGCTTCTGGTTGGGAAATGAGGAAAGCTTCATAGACAACATAGCAATGGAGCAGGACCTTGAAGGATGAAAAATAATTTGGTAGGTAGAGATAGTGGAAGGGGAAGCATTCCAGGAAGAACCTAAACAAAGACATAGAAGTGGGAAATCACTGGGCATATTCAGAAAAAAGAAAACTGTCTAGCTTGGCTGGTGTACAGGGTATGCAAAGCAGGGATAAGACAGGAAAGGCAGATTAGGACCATATCTTGAAGGGCCTTGAATGTCAAGCAAAGAAGTTGCCTTGATCCTGAAAAGGGATTAAGAAGAAAGAGAAGGGTGGATAGAGCTTGAGTCCCTGGGTGATGGAAGCAGAAGGGGCAATGAAGGCATGTAAGCCTAAGTCCAACAGTTAGACGCCTAACTCATCCAGGTATATGGGTTCAGTCAAAGCAGCACAATGGACCCCAGGACTGGTCATGGAAACTGTTCCTGGGAGCTGAAGCCAGGAAGCTGGCAGGCCCAACCTGCAGATGTAAACTATTAGGTCTCCATGATGAGCTTTATTTGAATTGGATGTCATCCTGTTCCTGTCCAGATCATGACTTGGCCAAGAAGCCCAGAGCAGGTTTATCCAGACTGAATGCTTGACCCTGGTTTCTGGGCCCGCTCTGCCCAGCTGGCCAGGCTAGCAGTGATCAGCAGCTGGGGAATGGCCAACACAACTTTACCATTGGCAGAGAAGAGGGCCCTCCTAGGCAAAGACACAAGCTCTCTCAGGCCCTGACCTGAAGAATTAAGCTACATTCCCCAGAAATGAACTGAACTGTGCTTCCATTAAATTCTGCAGAGGGGCCAGAGCCTAAATCACTTCCATTTGGTGGTCAAAGGAAAGTCAGTTTGCTACACCCCAAGTACTTTCTCTCCTGGAATGATGCTCAGATCATTTTGGCTCCCCTGAGTAGTGTTTCCAGGAAGTAGGAGGACAGCAAGGAAGATCAAGAAGAATCCTTGGGCTGGTCCAGACTCCTCATTTACAGAAAAAGAATCCAAACCCCAGAGGTGAACTGACTAAGAATTAGCGGCAGAGTGGGAAGAGGAACCCAAGTCCCCTGACTCCCAGGGTCTTTCCATTACAAGCAAATGTTGAGGTTGAACTAACAATGAATGGAACATCCACGTGAAAATGTTTCATAGGTATTTGGAGTTTCAGAATTTCCACTTGGCTGAATGGACAGAAATAGAGAAGATACAGAAGCAAAGGGAACAATGATGGATTTGGAGTTTGAAGACCCAGATTGGAATCCTCCGCAGAGAGAAAAAGAGAGACAGAGAGCAAGAGAAGCAGGGAGAGACAGAGAAAAAGAAACAGAGACAGAGAAGAAAGAGGAACAGGGAGAGACAGAGACAGACAGACAGAGACAGAGACAGAGAGCAAGAGAAACAGAGAGACAGAGAGAGGGGAGAGAGAGAAGAAAGAGACAGAGAGAGAAACAGGGAGAGACAGAGAGAGGGGAGAGACAGACAGATAGAAACAGAGACAGAGAAGAAAGAGAGTGACAGAGAGAAAGAGAAACAGGGAGAGATAGAGAGGAGGAAGACAGAGAGAAGAGAGAAAGAGAAATAGGGAGAGGAGGAAGGGGGAGGGGGGAGAAAGAGGGAGAGAGGGGGTTGAGAAAAAGAGAGAGAGGGGTGGGGGAGAGAGAGAGAGAGAGACCTAGATCCTAGCCAATTGCCCAAAGTTTCTAGTGTAGCAAAATGGGGATAGGGACATCACAGAGATTGCCAGCTCCTTTCATGTCAGTTTCTTCCCAGAGCCTTTTCCTTCAGCAATCTGAAGTGGGGTTTGCACATCCATTTTCTCTCTCAAAACTGGAAGCAACTGCAGAGTACAAAGAGTTGAGCCCAAAAAAGGTCCAAAGAAAACCGAAGAGCTCTCTTCTTTATTTCTCTTTTTTACTTTCTTTCTTTCCTCTCTTCTTCTCTCTCACTTTCTCTCCTCCCTCCCTCTGTCTCTGTCTCTCTCTCCTTCTCTCTGTCTCTGTCTCTCTCTCTCTCTCTTGGTCTCTCTGTCTCTCTCTTTGTCTCCCCCTCCTCTCCTCCCTCCCTCTGCCTCTGCCTCTGCCTGTCTGTCTGTCTGTCTCTCTCTCTCTTTCTCTCTCTCTCTCTGTCTCTCTCTCTCTGTGTCTCTCTCTCTCTCTCTCTCTCCCTCTCTCTGTCTCCCCCCCTTCTCCCTCTCTCTGCCTCTGTCTCTGTTTCTCTCTGTGTCTGTCTGCCCCTCTCTCTCCCCCTTTCTTCCCCCCACCTCATTCTGCTTGGCCCTGCCCCTTAATGCAGGCATGGGGCATTGATCTCCACCAATAAGGAAAGGGTCCCACAATAATGGGCTTTGATCCTGGGGTTGCTCTGATCCTGAACACGTCCCCTAACCCCTCCCAGCCTCAGTTCACTTAGCTGTTACATGAGGGTGCTGGGTCACATGGCCTCTTAGATCCTTTCCAGCTGTCTCAGATCATATAGAGCTGTCCCCATGAAATTTTCTCCTCTACTGGGAGAAAGTCTAGGTGAAAAGCACCCTGGTGGAGAAAGCTTCTTCCCCTCTGTGCCCAAGAATCACTCATCTTCCCAGTACAAGAGACTATTGAAACCATGGTGGCTGTCATCAAAGTTGAGCTCTTGGGCCTTCATCCCAAATCTATGGATCTTCTTCCAGACCCTTCTCTCTTAGTTTTGAGAAGGGGGTATTTAGTCATTCTGTTATTCACAATTATTTTTCTTGTCTTGTCCTTCCACTGTAAAATAACAATATCCTAATTCTCTGTTCTAAGGGCTGGCTCTCTTGAGAGAGGAAGGGAAAGGGACACGGTGACATTTAGCCCATTATAAAGACAAAAGAGCACAATAAAAATTTACTTTAAAAAATATTGCCAGGGATGGTTAAGTAGAGCAGTGAATAGAGTACTAGGGCCCTGGAGTCAGGAGGAACTGAGTTCAAATCCAGCCTCAGACTCTTTACACAAAAAAACTAGCTGTGTGACCTTGGGCAAGTCACTTAACCCCAATTGCCCTCCAAAAAGAAAAAATAAAGAAATATTGCCCTATCTAATCTGCAGTGCCAACTTTCCCATTTATCCCACACCCTTAGGATACTTTCCCCCTAAACTCTAGGCCCTTGGAGGCAGAATGGCATAATAGAGAAAGGGCCAGCCTTCAAATGGGAGGGCCTGGGTTCAGGTCCTACCTCGACACATTCATTGTATGACTCTGTGTCAGTCATGTAAGCTATTGGTGCCCCCAACCCCAAACCTCCCAGTTCTCTAAGACTAAAAGTAATGCAGGAATTGCTTCTATGCCAGGTGGAAGAAGCTTTCACACCAATGAAATCACTGTTTGAACCTCTTCCCCACCTTCCACCCCCATTTGGGTGTACCACACATTCACATTTGTACAAAGACTACTTGTGCTGATATCACTGACCTGGAAGAGAGATTGGAAACTTTCCAAACCTCACTTAATAGAGGAAAAAATTAAGACCCAGAAAAGGGAAGGGACTGACCCAAGGTCATGCAGCAAGTTAGCAAAAGCCCAGGCTTTCTGACTCTCTCTTTCCCTTCCATAACATTCTCTCTTACTTGAAGGACACCTTTCTCTGGTGGAACAGTCCCTATCAGAAACATAGCTTCATGAATAATTGCCCTGTTCAAGAAACTGGTTATGAAATCACAAATGCACCATGTGATCCTGCAACGTGCCCTTGGGAAAGATGCAGGCTGCTCCCCCTCCTGACCCGCCACCATTAGAACTGACCATGTGGCAAAGTGGCTGTACCAGGAATGGCTTGGTTATCCATCCCTGCAGTATGCCTGGAGCGAATGGTGTTCCCCAAATGACCCTCTGACCCCAGAGCTCCTCTCACCACATAGAGCAAGGATGGGATGGAGGCTCTGATGATGAAGCTGAGTTGCCCAGAAGATTTCACACCAGGGGGCTGACAGCCAGCTGAATTCCATCCCCATAAAAATGTACTTTTATAGCCAGAGCAGATTCAGCCCTCTGGATGAAGCCCATGGAAAAACAGGCCCAAGCAGCCAAGACTCTGTCCTGCCCTGGGGCTCACACTAGAGCAGCAGGCGAGAGTGCACCCCAGAAACAATTAGGCACTTTCATGTAGCTCTCTGATGCCCTCCTGGAAGGAATCATTACCCTCAGCATTGGGCAGCTATTTGGGGGGGCCCTAGTGGACCCTGGGGTGATTCCTCTGGGTTTCATCCTCCCCCTCTGGAACTTTATTCTGAGCACTCAGCTCTCTTGCCCCTTGTCACATTCTGCTGTTTGTGGCCAAGCTTCTGGGTTACAATGGGAGTCCATGGTGGGGCAGATGGTAAATCTATCCTCCCCCTCCCCCCCATCTCCAAACCCATCATCTCTGGCCAAGTTCGGCTGCACAAAATCAAGGCTAGCACATTCCTGAAGATGCCTTTTGTAGCATTTGGGGAAAACAAACTACATCAGAACAAACTCTCAAGCCTCCCAAACAGGCCAAAGGGTGGCTTTCTGATAATGAATCTGTGTATAGTGGGTGAAGCTCCTATTGGATTTGGCATGAAGAAACCCTGTGTAGAGTGAAATGGAGCAAAAGTCTCAGGCTTGTTTTAACTCCAGGAAAACTGGGCAGCCCCATAGAGAGTCTGGTACTGAAGCAGGCCCAAGGGGGCGATGACAGCCTGGGGATGGGGCCAGCAAGATGCATTTATTAAGTATCTATTATGCACCTGGCAGGGACAGAGGTATCAAGAGAACAAGGCAAGAAGGGGATCAAAAGACCAAGGGAACCAGTGGGAGAGATTTTACTGGAGTGGGCAATTCCCCTGGAAGGTGCACGGCAGGTACCTGGGCATATGTGTGTTGTTGTATACTTCTAGAGGCACTGACTAGGAGAATTATTGCTTGGGGATGGCTCCAGGCCCCACAAGATTATAGATTCAGGACTAGAAAGAACCTCAAAAGGTATCTAATCCAACATCTAAATTTTGGAAGCAACAAATGAAAGTGGAGTCTAGAGAAATTTTGTGGCTTGGCCAAAGTTACATGGGTAATAGGAGAAAGAGCAAATTCGAACCCACAGCCTCTGACTCTAAATCCAGCTGTTTCCTCTCTACCACTTTGGCTCCCAGATTCAGTCTATCTCTTGGTACTCTCTGGCTGGGCCCATGCAGTTTTTTTTAAAAGTAAACCCAATGGAGAAAAAAAACAGTCAACTTGATGGAAAAACAACCATTGCTTGAAGACTTGTGTGGAAAGATGGGGATTTGTTTGTTTTTTTAGTGGACTGCCAGGTTAATATGAGTCAACTATGTAACGTGGCATCCAGAAAAGAAGTGTAGTGCCAGACTGCGTTGATGGTCATGGTGACCAGACCAAGGGAAAGTAGAGTCCTGCTGTATCCCATTCAGGTTAGACCTTATCTGGTGCAGTTTTCTGTTCTGGGTGTTGTATTTTAGGAAGGAGACTGAAAAATAGGAGTTCATCCAGAGTCAGGCAACCAGGATGATAAGAGAAGTGACTGAAGCCAGAGGGGCATCAGCCAAAGGAATTGCTAAGTTTAGGTTGGAGAAAAAAAGAGTGGGGGGAGGGGGAAACATAATAACTCTTCTTCAAGCATTTAAAGAGTTGTCATGGAGTAGAGAGATTTGCTTTGTTCTGCTTGGCCCCAGAGGGCAGAGAAATGAGGGCAGAAAGATAGATTTGCTCTTACTGTAAAGAAAAACTTCTTGACAATTACAGCTGTCCACAAGTGGAATGTACTAACTTGGGAGGCGATGGGCTTCCCTTCGTTGCAGTTATCAGGCATAAATTAGAATAACATTTCTTTTAGAAGGCATTTTTGTTCAACTCCAGGTTGCTCTAGATCAGTGGTTCTCAACCTTTTTAATGCCATGACCCTTTAATACAGCTCCTCATGTTGTGGTGACCCCCAACCATAAAATTATTTTCATTGCTACTTCATAACTGTAATTCTGCTACTGTTATGAATTGTAAGGTAAATATCTGATATGCAGGATGTATTTTCATTGTTACAAATTGAACATAACCCACAGGTTGAGAACTGCTGCTCTAGATAGTTTCTGGGGTCCTCTCCAACTCTGAGATTTTGCAACACATCTGTGACACTACATATTTCTTTAATAACACTAATAATGTAATATAACTTATATTTCCATCAAACGTTAAGGTTAACAAAAGTTCCTCAAAACAGCCATGAGAGGTATGTAGTACAAGTATTCTTTACTCCATTTTACAGATGGGGAAACTGAGGGCCTGAAAGATGAAGTGTCTTGTCCAAGTCAAGGCAGTGGGGATTTGGATACTAGTCTTCATCTGCCAAGTCCTTGTTCCACCATGCTCCATGCTTTATACTTTCCAAAGTGCTTTCACATATATCATCTCGTTGGATCCTGGGGCTCCTGAGATGGGAGGTGGGACAAGACAGTCTCCGTGGTAACAGTGCTGGCATCGAGAGGAACAGGCATGCTGTTCCCCCAAAACAAGAGGGCTGTAGGTAATGGAGTCAAGATAGAAAGTAGGCAGGAGCCAGAGGCAGAGGGACAAAGTCAAGATTCACAAGTCTAGACTATGGAACAATGTTGAAATACACAGGGCAAAGCCAACAAGAGAGATCTACAGTGAGGGAGAATCCAGGAAACCAGGTGTCCAAACAGATTGAGGGTCAGAAGCGGGTTGTTTTCTGCCTAATTCTCTCATTGTGGTGAGCCTTAAGTTTTTGTACCTTAGCATTTGGGGTTAAACCCAATTCTTTGATCTCCTGAAGAGCTTCAGTTGTGGACAACCCCCCACTGTCTCCTCATCACTCATTAGTCTTTTCCATATTGGAAAACCACTGCATCCTCATGGTGGGTGGCCACCATTTCTCTCTTCAGGGATTGATTGCCTCAGATCCTGGTGGTTTGGCTCAATTAGCTCCTTGCGCAAAAGAAAAACCCACTATAACACTATGGAAAGAAGCTACCCATCCTTAGATTGAAAGCTCCAATGAGAAGGAATCCACTAATGGAAGGAGTCCATTACACTTTGAGATAACAATAAATGTTGGGAAATTGTTCATATGTTAGCTATAAATTGACCTCTTTGTAGCTTCCCTCCATTGTTCCTGGTGTTACCCTCTGAGACCAAACAGAAAATGCATTATCCCTCTTCCATGGAATAACCCTTCAAATCCTTAGAGACAGTTGCTGCCCCACACCTGCCAAGTCTTCTTTACTTTAACTAGCTCCAGTTCCTTCAGCCTCTTTGCTGTTCCTCAAACAAGACACCCCTTCTTCCAACTCTGTGCATTTTCAGTGGCTGTCTCTCGTGCCAGGAATTATTTGCTTCTCCATCTCTGCCTCCTACCTAGCTTCCTTCAAGTTTCCACTAAAATCTCATCTTCTGCAAGAACTCTTTCTTGGTTCTTAATCTTAGTACCTTCACTCTGAGATTATCTTGTTTATCCTGCTTATATGCTGTTTGGACATAGTTGCTTGCATGTTGTGCCCCCCATTAGACTGTGAATTTCTTGAGATCAAGAACTGGGTTTGGGGTGGAGTTTCTTTCTGTCTTTCTTTTTCCTTTCCCTGACTTAACAGTAGCAAGCAAAAAAAAATGAAAGAAAAATTAGTTTTCTGAAGGGACCATATGAATACCTAAAAGAAATGGGGGAAAGGGTTAAAATGAAGTAAAAGTACTCAAGGAAAAAATTGGAAGGCGAATAAATCATTCTGAAGAGAAAGTGGTAAAAATAGAACAATAAAATAAATAGAATAATCCAAACAGAAATTAACAACCTTATGAATCAGAAAGAAATATTAGACTAAAACAAAGATTTTTAAACATAGATGAAAATACATGTAAACTGATTTCAAAAACAACTTACTTGGAAAACAAATCAAATAATTTAAGAATCATTGGACTCCCTGAAAAGTATAATTTTAAAAGCCCTGGATACCATATTTAAAGACATTATAACTGAAAATTTCACAGTTATTAGAAACAGAGGGCAGAGTAAAAATAGAAAGAATACATCACATCTTGAAAGGAACTCTAAAAAGTTTCTAGGAATGTCATAGTCAAAATCCAGAGTCCCTTTGTCAAAAAAACCATATTACAACCATTCAGAAAGAAGTTCAGGTACCGGTCATGATCACACAAGACTTGGCAGCTTCAGCTATAAACAAAAGGAGATCTTAGAATACAATATTTCAAAAGATATAGGTGAGCAACCAAAAATAACCCTGCCAAACTGAATATAGTACTAAATGGGGGGAAATGGATCTTTTAAAAATAGAATAGAGAATTTTCAAGCATTTTTATGAACTTTTTAAAAGGAACTTTGAAATATAAACATAAGGTCAAACACATTCAGAAAGGAAAATATACTCGTCCCCCAAAGAGATTATTTTAGAAAATTCTAGGTAATATGAATTGATGCAGAATGAAATGAGCAGTACTAAAAGAACAATTTATATGACGGCAGGATTGTAAAGAAACACAACTCTGAAAAACTTAGGAACTCTTATCTTTTCTTTGTAATTAACTTTTGTTTATATTTAGTTTACATCATTGATTTCCACAAGATTTTGAGTTACAAATTTTCTCCCTGTCTTTGCCCCAAAACAGCAATCCCCCTGTAAAGCCCCTCCCCCAATCTGTTCTCTCCTATATCTTCCTTGATCACCCCTCTGACTTTCTGGTAGAGCAAGAAGGATCTCCCTACCCCACTGCCTGTATATCTTATTTCCCAGTTGCATGTAAACAATAATTGTTATTATTATGCATATATATACATATATATTTAACATAAGATTTTAGAATTTTAAATTCTAGATTCTTTCCTTTCCTCCCTTGTCACTCATCCCCACTAGCAACTCTTATCAATGCAATAACCAATCATGTCTTCAGAGGAAATATGATGAACCATGCTAACTACCTCCTGCTTTCTATGATGGACTCAAGTTGCAGAAAGAGAGAGATAGACATTTTGGGGCATGGTCACTGTGTGGATTAATTTTGCTTGGTTATGTTTATTTGTTACAAGGTTCCCCCTCCTTTTCTCGTGGTATTTTATTGGGAGATAGATAGAGAAGGGCAAGGAAGTAAGCAATGGGGATAGGAAAAAAGAGGGCCACTGAAACATTTTTTTAAATGCATAGAGGTGAAGAGAAGGAAATTCATAAGGAAGGAAAAATGCACAAGACAGTTTTGAAAGTAACATTTGGAGACATTGAGGTGGCACAGTGAATAGAACACTCACCCTAGAGTCAGGAGGACCTGAGTTCAAATCCATCCTCAGACACTTGACACACTTACTAGCCATGTGACCTTGGGCAAGTCACTTAACCCCAATTTCCCTGCCCTTCCCCTCTCCAAAAAAAGCAAAATAAAAACAAAAACACAAAAGTAGCATTTGGAATTTATCATACCCTTTTTTAAAAAAAGCAAGCAATCTGAAATGTTAATTCATGTTTTCAAATGCAGTCTTTTTATGTTTTGCTATGCATATGGAAATGCTTTTTTTGTTGTTTAAATTTAGAATAAAAAAAATAAAAGCAATACAAACCAAAAACAAGAAGCAATTGATTACTATGACTGCCTTTCCACAACCCTTCCAACATTGACCATTCACATCTTTTGTCATTTTTTAAAAATTTATTTTATTGACTTGTTTGTTTACTTTTAGATTACAAGATTCAGTTCCAGAGTCGCTTGAGTTTCAGATTTTTCTCCCCTTCCTCCCCACTCCCAATCCCCGCCATGGTGGCATACAACCATGTATAGGATCTGCAAACTCTTTCACATTGTACAATAGTCTGGTTGTATAGGTGTTATAGCCAATGGAGTGAACAATGAGAAAAGAGAAACCAAAATCAAACATAGAAAAGAATGATAGCATGCATTGCTTCAGTCTCCTTTTAAACTCTGGATCTTTCTCTGAATGTAGACATCTCCTTCCATCCTGAGACTTGTAGAGTTGTCTTTTAACTGTGCGATGCTGAGAAGAGTCGAGTTTTTCAAAACTGGTCGTCACACATATGATATATCCGTGACTATGTACAAATTTTTCCTGGTTCTGCTCTTCTCGCTCA
>CM053601.1:153920494-153938709 GCA_028646575.1 Pseudocheirus occidentalis | reverse complement strand
AAGAAATGGCATAAACTCTAAAGTAGGCATCATGCCACACAAGAGAGTAGGGGGCATGGGGATGAAACACGGGATGATGGAGGGGAGGGCAGGGTCTGGGGGAGGGATGCCGGATGCTCACACTTCAATAAAGGGACAGGGACAGGGTAGAGAAAAGAACAAGGCGGGGAGGGATAGAAGGAGGGACATACGATCACTGTCACAATATGTCCACTATGAAGATGTCCTGTATAATCACACCTACACAGCCTGTATTAAATTGCTTGTCCTTCCAGCGGGGGTGGGTGATAAGGGAGGAATCGAAAGAATCTAGAATTTAAAGCTCTGCAATACCTGTAACTAGGAATTAAGATATACATGGGCTGGGGTAGGGAGACTCTCCCTGCCCTTCCAGAAAGTTAGAGAGCAGACCAGTGGAGGGACTCTACAGTGGGATTGTTGTTTTGGGGTTGGGGTAGGGGAAAGACAGGGAGAAAATCTGTAATTCAAAAATCTCATGAAAATGAATTATGTAAACAAGAAACAAATAAAATCTATTACATAAAAAAAGGAGTATATGTCATCAACAATAACAGGAAAAGTAAAAAAAAAAAAACCAAATAAACCTGAATAACACAGTACAAGAAATATATAATAAAATTGTCTATACCAGAGGTGAGGGAACTTGTGGCAGCTTCCCCCACCTCTGGTCAAGAATTTCTGAACACAGAAAAGAAAGCCCCAATTGAAAGAACTCATACATTGTCTACAGGGAATAAACAACAACAGTAACAAGAAACCTATGCTGTCAAGCTCTAAGATACATAGTAGCTAAATTGTACAATTCCAATGATAAACAACAAATTCTACAAGTAATCAAAAGAACAACCTTTAATTATAAAAGAAAGAAAATTAATTTGAACAACATTACACTGAATTCATCAGAAACTACAAGAGGGAGTGACTCCAAAGAGCAAAGGAGCTCAATATTCAAACCATGGTGATATATCCTGTAAAGCTGAGCTCAGTTATTAAAGAGAAAAGATAAATGTTCAATTTAAAAAAACATTTGAAGCATTCCTACAAAGAAAAACAGATTGAGAAGAAAATTTTAACAGGCTAAGAAGTGAAGGGAAGGGGAATTGATAGTATATTTTCTTCTTAACCTGGAAGGAATTTCGCTATAATATTCCTGGGTATTTTAATTTTGGGATCTCTTTCAGGAGAAAAGTGGATTCTTTAAATTTCTATTTTATCTAAAATATCAAGGTAGTTTCCCCGGATAATTTCTTGAAAGATGACAGCTAGGCTTTTTCTCTGATCATGACTTTCAGATAATCTAATAATTCTCAAATTATCTCTCCTCAATTTATTTTTTAGGTCAGTTGTTTTTCTGATGAGATACTTCACATTTTCTTCTGTTTTTTCATTCTTTTAATTTTGTTTTTATTATTTTACACACACACATATACACACATATATTATTCCTTCCCAATTATATACTAAAATAATTTATAAATTTTTTTTTAAGTTTTGAGTTCCAAATTCTATTTTTCCCTCCGTCTGTTCCTCCTCAAGTCAGTAAGCAGTTAGATATAGGTTTTACATATACATATATATGCAATTATGTAAAACATTTCCACATTAGTCATTTTGTATAAGAAGAACCAAATAAAAGAATGGAAGAAAGTGAAAAATAGCATGCTTCAGTCTGCATTTAAACAATATCAATTCTTTCTCTGGAAGTGAAGAGTATGCTTCATCATTAGTCCTTTGGGATTGCGTCGGATCACTCTATCACTGAGAATAGTTAAGTCATTCAAAGTTGATTATCAAACAAGACTGCTATTATTGTGTGCAATATTTTCCTGGTTCTGTTCACTTCACTATGTATCAGTTCATGCAAGTCTTTCCAGGCTTTTCTGAAATCATTCTGCTCATCATTTCCTAAGTGGTGTGATTTTTGGACAGGTATAGTCTCTAGGATCCCAATTTGTTATGTACCTTATATTTCTCTTGGCTCTTGTATGTCAAATCTTCCATTAAGTTCAGCTGTTTTTTAAACAAAGTTCTGAAAGTTGGACAATTTATTAAATGTCCCTTTTTTTTCATTCAGGATCATGCTTAGTGTTGCTAAACTTGCTGGGTATGACATTTTCAGTCAGAAGCCCAGTTCTTTTGCTCTTTGATATATAGTGTTCTAAAACCTGCAGTCTTTTAGTGTCACCACTGCTAGGTCTTTTGTGATTGTAATTGTGGCACTGACATACATACATGGGTTTTTTCTTGTTTCTCATAATATTTTATCCTCGAGCTGGGGGTTTTGGAATTGACTATGACATTTCTGTTGGTTTTTCTTGCAGGTGGGCCCTCTTTCAGGTGGCGATCGGTATATTTTTCTATTTCTATTTTCTGATGCTTCAAGACAACATTCTTTAATGACTTCTTGTATTATTGCATCAAAAGTCTTTTTTTGATCAGAGCTTTCAAGTAGTCTGATTATTCTTGTTTTCTCCTCTTGATCTGTTCTCCAGATAAATTGTTTTTCTTATGAGGTGTTACACATTCTTTTTAATTTTTTCATTCTTTATATTTTGTTTTATTATTTCTTGGTCTCTTAAGACTTTGTTGACTTTCCCTTGTCCAATTCTGGTTTATATGAAGAAATATATAGATAGAGGTATAGTCTCTAGGATCCTAATCTCTGCTCTGATCTTTACCTAGAAAGGGTACCTGGTTCCCTGCAGTGACAAGTGCTACTACTCCTCTTTCCTTTGGAATTGTGACCAGGGTTTCTGCTCTTTTGTGACTAACCACCAGCACTCTTTTCCTTTCTGGAACTATGACAAAGAACTGAATTTGGGAAATGGAACTGCCAATCAGCACTAGATATATCCAGTGCCAGCAAAGAGTACCTGTAATCTCTTTCTGACCAGTTGTCTGATCTGCTTATCATCTCTGGATGGGAGCTCCTGAAGCTGCCACTGCAGCCACTGTTGCTGCTACAATGTGTGGTCTCTGGATAGGACTCCACCCCAGTGCAATAGATTTCTCCTGCCAACTCCCTTTTAAAAATTTTTATTTTTGGAATAATACTTTATTTTTTCTTCAATTACATGCAAAAACAATTTTTAACATTCATTTAAAAGCTTTTTGAGTTCCAAATTCTCTCCCTCCCACTCCCCTCCTCCTTCCTTGAAATGGCAAGCAATCTGATATAGATTTTGTATCTACAATCATGTAAAACACATTTCTATATTAGTCATGTTCAGGGATAAAAAAAGATTTTTTAAAAAGTGAAAAATAATATGCTTGATCTGCATTCAGACTCCATCAGTTCTTTCTCTGGAGGCAGATAGCATTTTTTATCATGAGTTCTTTGGAAATGACTCAGATCAACATATTGTTGAGCATAACAAGTCATTTTGATTTCTATTTTTATTCTATGATTCTAGGATATCAGGGCAATTTTCCTTTATAACTTCTTGAAATATGATGCTTAGGCTCTTTTTTTGATCAAGACCTTCAGGTAGTCCAATAATTCTTAAATTATCTCTCCTTTACCCATTTTCCCTATCAATTGTTTTTCCAGTGAGATATTTCAAAAAAAATTTTTTTTTGCTTTTTGGAGGGCAATTGGGGTTAAGTGACTTGCCCAAGGTCACACGGCTAGTTTTTTGTGTTAAGTGTCTGAGGCCGGATTTGAACTCAGGTACTCCTGACTCCAGGGCCAGTGCTCTATTCGCTGTGCTACCTAGCCGCCCGATATTTCACAATTTCTAGTTTTGCATTCTTTGCATCATGTTTTATTGTTTCTTGATTTCTCCAGGAGTCATTACCTTCTACTTGCCCAATTCTAATTTTTAAGGAATTATTTTCTTCAGTGAGCTTTTGTACTTCCTTTTCCATATGTCCAATTTGAATTTTTAAGTTCTTTTCTTCAGTGAATTTTTCTACCTCTTTTTCCATTTGGCTAATTCTTTTTAAGGAATCTTTCCCTTCAGTGGATTTTTGTGACTCTTTTACCATTTGGCCTACTCTGTTTTTTAAAGTGTTATTTTCTTCAGTATTTTGTTCTTTTTTTTTTTTGTTGCTTTTTGGAGGGTAATTGGGGTTAAGTGACTTGCCCAAAGTCACACGGCTAGAAAAATATGTCAAGTGTCTGAGGCCAGATTTTAACTCAGGTCCTCTTGACTCCAGGGATGGTGCTCTATTCACTGTGCCACCTACCCACCCCTCTTCAGTATTTTTTTTTTGGTGCCTCCACCAATCTGTTGACTCTTTCTTGTATCACTTTTATTTCTTTTCTCCACTTTTCCTCTGTTTTCCTTACTTGATTTAAAAAAATTCTTTCCAAGGTCTTCCAGGGCTTGAGACCAATTCACAACTTTTCTGAGGCTTTGTATGCAGGTTTGTCTGGTCTGATTTTCTGAGTCTGTGATTTGATCCTCCCAGTCACCATGGTAACTTTCTATAGTCAGGTTCTTTTTTGATGTTTGCTCACTTTCCTGCCTTTATCTTGCCTATTAACTATGTTAAAGTTGGGCTCTGCTCCCAAGGTGAAGAGGGCACTGACCCAGGCTTCAGGTTTTTCATGCTACTGTGTTCATAGCTAGTCCTGGGGATCTGTAAGTTTCAGTTCTTCCAAGGTGGTATGATGTAAGGAGACATGTGATCAATACTATCCTGGCCCATGCTGTGATCTGTGAACAACAACAAGCATTCTTTTTCTACCCTGGAAGTGTAACCAGGGTCTCTTCTTTTTCTAGTCCTTCTCCTTGGGATTGTGACCCAGAATGACATAGGCAATGCAACAAAGTCTTGCACTCAGTGCCAGCAAAAGATTTCTTGTAATCTCCTTTTGAAAACTTTTCTGATCCCCAGAGCTGAGAGCTCTGGAAGTCACTGCACTTAATTCTGCCACCTCCAAGGTCTGCTGGTGGCTTGTAAAAGTGTTGTCTGGACTAGATTATGATCCACTTTTACCCCAGTAAGACAGACATTTCTTTTTGACTTTATCTTGGGCTGGTAAATTATTTCACCCTATCCTTCTGTTGGTTCTCCCAATTCAGAATTCATTTTGAGGCATGATTTTAATGTTGCCTGGAGAGGAATCTGGGACAGTTCAGGAGAGTCCGTGCCTTTACTCTGCCATCTTGGTCCAACACCACTCCTGTCAACTTAAGTTTACTCAGGCTAGAAAAATATCTTACCCTAACCTTTTGTTGATTCTGCCACTCCAAAATTTGATTGGAGGTGTTATGTTAACGTTGTTTGGAGGGAAATGTTGGGAGCGCTCAGGTGGGTGGCTGCCCCTAATCCATTATCTTGCCTCCACTCGCCTCATCTGTTTAGTTTCAACTATTTTTCCTATATTCTATCTTTGGGGAGAGACATAGGGAGGCATACATTGGCAAATGTAAGTAATGCAAAAATAAGACATCAATAAAATTTTTAAATGTGCCATACTTTATATATATACACACATATATACATAAATACATATATATGTTATTTATACATATAGTATGTATTATATATAATATTAATATGTTAATATTACATGTTAATATATAAAATGTACACACACACACGTATATAAATTAAAAAGAATAACCAGGCTATTCTACAACTGCTTCAATTATCCACTACTTAAGCCCTGCTGGTAAACATGATTCCCTTCATCTAAGTCAGACCTATGACTAGCCCTGTTTAGGTGCCATACCCCATAGGACAGTCTAAGACAGAATGAGAAACTCTCCCACTCATCTCTCTTCTCTTATTCATATTTTATCCTATATCATTCCAGAAACTCTGGCACAGACCTATACTGGAACCTAAACAGCAATCAACTAACTGATTTTCACTGTGCTGACACCCAACTTGACACTCAGCTTCTGCGAATATAATTCTCATCATGTTGAATATCTTTTTATGTCATATATCTATGTATATATGTAAGTTATGTATCATGTATCTTTGAAATTCAAATGGTAGGACGCTTTAGATCAAGTTGTTTGGCTAAACCTGCTCCAATGAAAACCCTGCATTTTGTATAGTAGTACCTAAATCAAGGCACTACACCATAACTAGCACATCCAAAAGCTCATAATAGCTAAATTCAAGACTACAGTAGTATATGAAATGAATATTTACTCATAAAATTGTGATCATTAGTGGGTTTAAAAAGCCACTTCCTATACAGAAGTTTTAACCCACCAAGGAATTCCTGAAGCAGACTTAGGGCTGTCCAAACATTAAAGGATGTAGACTAGAGGAAAGGCACGGCAGGAGGCATTTGTTGGTAGACAGGGTGATGGAAGAAGCACCAAAAATAGCAATAAAAGAAAAAAAACTCAGTATACATTAATGCAGTTATGGCTCCAATATTAGTTTGATATGTATGTGATGCATATACTCAATAATCTCGTAGGAAAAGTGAAAACACAGATCAAATCCACTTAAGTATAATAAAGAGAAAGGCCAATCTAAAGGGTTTTAACTAGGTGTTTTCCTAATGCTGTGATTGACAGGAAAATGAGTCTAAAAAATGTGAGCTATTTCAGTGTAGGTTGTAGAGTACCATCTGTAAAACCATGCAATTTATAGTCCCACAGCTTTAAGCCAGAGCAAAAAGATTATCACCAGGAGGCCGCTTTTCAATTTTGTAGACAATAAATCACCTCATTTGGTACCGCTAACATTCCTGACTTGACTAAATTGACGTGAATATAACTTACATTTTTGAAGAGCTGCTCTGCAAGTTCTCTGATGTGCTTTATCATTTTCAGAGGGTTACTTTCTTCAACTTTAATTCGCTCCACTTCAAAGGCTACCAACTGAGGAAACAAAAGCCAATGATCCAATTTCAACACACAACATCTACTTGCTACATTATTAAAATGTATAAGAATCTCATATTATTTACAAATGTAAATACAAGCATAAAACTATGATGCTAAAAACCTACCCCCCTTTGTATTGTGGCTATTGTTCAGGCTTTAGGGTTCATGGCATAGGTAGGAATGCCATTGTTATTCTCTAATGATATAGGCTATTATTTCCTGTTAAAAAATATTTCTGGATCCCATAGGAGCCCTACCAATCCCAAAACTGATAAAACTGGTAACATTTAGAATTTAGTAGGTCATTTCCCCAATATGTGAAGATTTTCATTAGCCCTCAAAATCTTTCAGAAAAAAAAGGATAACATCTTGTAATTCTAGCTTCTCCTCTGAACTATGGCCATTCAAAGTTAAATTTGTACTTATTTTAGAAAGTGGTGAGAGGCATGCTTTAGATTTTTTCAGCAAGAAACAATTCCTCCCTCCTAGGAAGTTCCATAAAACTTCAGCACTTGTTCAATTTTGCCCTCTACGTCATATTATATTACTATATCATACGTATTTGTATACATGTCTTATTTCCTCTCTACCAGATATAAGTTCTTTAAAGGAAGAACCTTTTTTATTTCTCTTTGTATTCCCAAACGCCTAGTACAGAGCTTTTATATAACAAGTATACAACAGATATTGGTTGTATTGAATTATAAAGAGGAAGCTAAAGCCTAAGGAGATTTAGTGACTTGCCCCTGTCAAACCAGCAGCAAGGATCAGATATTTGAGCCTGGCTCAGAGCTTTTCCCTGGACTATGATGGGTGAAAGTCATAGGAAAACAAATAAGAACACCAGTGACCCACAAGAGCTCCCAGAAAGAGAAGAGGGCTGCCTCAGGGGGCAGGGGCCTCCTCCTCCTGACTTTCCAAGGGCACATGGGATGACTGTTTGTCACATGCCTGGTGGTTGAGATTCTCTTCCAAGGACGGACAGGCTGTTGAGCTTTCCTCCAACTCAAATGCTGTGATTCTCATCCATATCGTCCCAAAAAATCATCCAAGGAATCCTCCCCAATGTACCTGAGTCTGCTCTCTGGATCTCCTAATATAGTGGGGATGTCAAATAGTGTCATCATGATATACTGGGTCTGTCACATGTTACCCTTTAAGAGGTAAACTTGGAGCCAGATCTGTCATTTCATTTAGGGCTCCCCAGTAGCTCTTAGAGCAGTGGTTCTCAACCTTCCTAATGCCACAACCCTATAATACTTGTATGTGGATGTATCTGCATGTGGGAGGACCCATCTAGAGACAGATAGAGGAACAGTGTCTCAGTTTGTAAGACCATTGGAAATATGGGTTTTCCAATGGTCTTAGGTGACCCCTGTGAAAGGGTAGTTCGATCCACAAAGGGGTTGCAACCCATAGGTTGAGAACTGCCGCCTTAGAGGAATGAGGTTGATAAGAAAGAACTGAGTGCACTGTAGCTACTGCTGAGTAACAAACATGGGTGCCTGAGATCTTCTAGCACTGACCACTTAGGAGACTCCACCCTGAAGTTTGTTAATTGTATACCAATACATAATTTCACTCCAACAAGGCTGGTAAGGTTATAACTTATGACTTTCTAAATCAAAAGTTCTATTTATGTATTAGAATTATTCTTAAAATTTAAAGCAAAATTGTATCAAACTTTATTTTTATGAAAAATCATTATTCTCAATGACATGTGTCTACTGCTGCTAATACATACTTCATTACTAAATATTCATGTAAACTCCCCAGATAACTAAAACGGAAAATAAATTAAATTATGCTCAAGATGTATAGTAAAAACTTTTCAGGGTTTATCATTTTATTTTGTCTAGACCCTGATTTCATTGGTGTAGGAATCTACCTCCACCAAAGCAGATTAGAAGTTGATCTGCAATTTAGTCAGAAGAAAGGTCAGGTGACTTGGTCACACAACCAGCAGGTATCAAGTTGGGCTTAACCCAAGACTTCCTGACTGAAGCAGCTTTATATTCACTCTGTCATGCACTTCTAGTTTTTTTAAAATGTACTCATAGCTATTGTTTTTATTAGATTGAAGATTTTAGAAAAAAATTTCCTTCACTTTCATTTGTTAGATTACTTCTGTATAAAATATGACATATTAGATCAGGTGCTCTTAAGTATTTGTTTATCATAGATCCCTTTAGAAATTTGGTGAAGTCTATGAACCCTTTCTCAGAATGTTTTTTTTTAAAATTCCTAACTGAAGGAAATGCTAGATTTCAGTTAGAGGTTAGTAAAATTCACAATGTCCATGTACTCTCTAAAATCTATTCCTAGACCCTAGGGGAATCTGTGAACCTCAGGTTAAGAACCCCTGACCTAAACAACACGTACCTCATCAAAGAGATCGCAGGATCTGTATGGAGGCCCTCTGTCTGATACAAAGCCTGCAAATGCCATTCCATTAAGTACCTTAATGAGGAAATCATTTTCAACCAAACCACGCTGCCCCAAGAAAGCTGTCTGTAGAATAAAAAATATGAAACAGAGAGAGACCAATTAATAACTTCCTAAGGTACACATGGACAAAATATAAATATAAAAGAGAACAAAACCATGAAATTTCTTTAATTCATGAGGAAGCACCACTATTTTAAAGAATATCTGATAGGGTCCTATACCTTATGCTGTGATCCCCAAAACACTATTTAAGAGGCAGTGTGGTATCATGGAAGAACACTGAACTCAGAGGTAGAAGAACCTGATGTGGCCAAAAAACTAGCTAGGTGATTAAAGGCAAGTCTTTTGCTAAGACACAGTTTCACCAATTGTCATCCACAGGGCAGACAAGTCAGACTATCCGGAGTAGCCAGGTCCCCTGAGGGAGAGATAGGAGGCAACAGATGCCAGGTGAATCAAATGGCCACCAGCCCTCTGATCACTGCCTCCCTTCACCCCCCTGATGGATACAGCATGGGCCCCACTCCAAAGCCTTGGGAAACAGTGAGGTTCCGGCCTAAGTGCCCTCAGAAATCATCCTGAGCAGCATGTCCTGCTAGATCTCAGTCAGCTAATGGCAGAACTATGAGAACTCGTCTACTTGATTTGTGAGCAAATATCCTATTATCTCAACATCAAATAGTCTATTATTGCACATTTAACTGTTGCCTGGTTAGCTCTAAAAGGGGAACAATTCACTTTTTTCCACTGGTTAAAAGGTTTGTTAATGTTAGCTACCTTATGAAAGTGTATGACTGGCTCTGCATGGATTCTGATAAGCTGTAGGCAAGATCTGTAGCCTTGGAAAAGCTGTGCAAATAATCTAAGGAAAACTGCCCGCACCTCTTTATCCTAAAAACAAAAAGTAAATAATGTTAGACTTTACTGGAATAACAAAAAAAGCCACAGAATCAACAAGTGGGAAGGGACCTAGAAATCATCTGGCTTCTCTGCCACCCATGCAGGGTTCCCTATGTAGCAGCTCTGTACTTCCAAGATGACAACTCTCAGAACAGAGAGACAGCCCCTTCTCCCATTCTGGCTCCCTGAACCATCTACCACCTGATTATACCCCCATTCTCCATTAAACAGAAGCTCCAGCATTCTTTCCTTTATCTGTGGGCTAAAGAAATACGCCTCTTCCTTCTATTTGCATTCAGCAACAACACTAAAAACTTCCCATCCTAAATTAATTATAGAAATCAAAGATATATTAGATCTAACACTCTAAGAGAAACTGTCAAAGCTCCTCACTGAAATGACTAACTTTTCCTATATTAATAAAGTGATGACCAAGACTTCCTTTTGGTAAATTATATTTTCATAATCATGGGATTTTAAAAAATAATATGTCATTTTTTTCTGGGGTAGCTAGGTGGTACAGTAAATAGAGCACCAGCCCTGGAGTCAGGAGGACCTGAGCTCAAATCTGGCCTCAGACACTTAATACTTACTAGCCGTGTGACCTTGGGCAAGTCACATAACCCCAATTGTCCTGCCCTCCTCCATGCAAAAATAAAAATAAAAAAAATGGTTTTTTTTCCCCAATTACATTGTTTTAAGGTCCAAATTCTATCCCTCCATCACCTCCCCCCTTCTTGAGACAGTAAGCAATCTGTTATAACTATACATGTGTAATAATCATGGAAATTTTAGAACTAGCAGAGATCTCAGATATTTATCTAGAGAAAACAACTGAGATTTAAAAATAATATGCCTCAAATCACAACCTAAACCTTGTTCCTATTACAGCCGGCAGTCAGGCTTCTGACTCCTGGGCTAATGCTTTTTCTTCTAGCTGCCCTGTGAGAGAACACTGTGATGCTCATCTGGCTGAAATTAATGGAGCTGAGATCCTAATTCCTTAAATATTTTCAAGAAAAAGTATCTTTTAGAAAATTACTACAAAAAGTTTAAAATTAAATGATAAACTTACCAGCATTTTTGAGTGTGAAAGAGCTGTCCGTGGTGGAGGGAATGCATAATCTGCTACTTCTAGGTCTGGGTGCAAAATCTAAAATAAATAGATTTTAATAAGCAAATTGTCCTAATACCATGGAAACACTTTTCTGTATACAGAGAAAATTATAAAATTCCTTCAATAGGCACCATCTTGTTAGCTGAGAAGTCTTCAAAATTTAAGAAGAGCTGAGTCATTCAATCAGATGACTCACATAAAATCTTTGCCCTTTTGGGCACAGTGATTACCTCTTTCAGAAACTGAAGCAATTAGCAAAGATGACAAAGTATTATATCGATTTGACAGGCAGGATAAATGAATAATCAGGCTCTCCATCCCTGTTAAAGATGTCTTCAACCATTTTGGAGAGCAATATGGAATTACGTTCAAAGAGAAAAAACCACCCTTTGACCCAGCAATACCATTACTTGGTATACTTTTTAAGGAAAAAGGAAAAGAACCTATATGTTCTAAAATGTTTATAGCAACTTCTGTGGTGGAAAAGAACTGGAAATTGTAGGGATGCCCATCAACTGGGGAATGGCTGAACAAGTTGTGGTATATGATTGTGATGGAATACTACTATGTTATAAGAAATGATTAAGTGGTTGATTTTAGAAAAATATGGAAAGTTTTGCACAAAATAATGAAGAGTGAAATGACACTATGCATAGTAAAAGCAGTAGTGTTTTAATAATGACTTTTGAGCGAATAAAATAATTCTATTATAAACACCCAAATTAACTATAAAGGACATAAGAAGAAAGATGCTATCTGCTTCCAGAGAAAGAACTGATCAACAGAAGCATATAGAGAAGAATTTTACATGCATATACCCATTCTTGTCTAATGGTAATCATCTCTGGGGCGGGGGAAAGGAGAACCTACACTTGACAAATAGACTTAACAAAACTGACATAAAATAAGAGCACTTTTATATAGTGCTCTAAGATTGGGGGGAAAAACCCGATGTCCATCACCTAGTGTTTCTTAAATGCCAGGCAGGCACTGTGACTGGTGCTGGGAACACAAAGACAAAAACACAGCAGGCCCTGCCCGCCCGTCCAAGGAGCTCACACTTGACTGAGGGAGATAACATGCATACAGAGGTGTAGACATGAGGCAGAGAGGTCATTTTCAAGTGTGGGCAGAGAGGAGCCCTAGGCACTGATGGGGAAGGGGGAAGATCAGGATAGTCTTCATGGAGAAGGTAATGCTGAAGGTGAGCTGGGAAGGAAACTAGGAGATCTGTGGGGTGAAACAGAAGGAGAGCCCTGTAGGCAGGACAGACAGCTAATGCAAAGGCACAGAGGTAGTAGATGGACTGGCACAGGAGAGAGACAGAAAGAAGGCCCCTGTGACTGCATTAGAGAAGGGGCTGAAGGGCAGGTGTATATAATAAGGCTAGGAAGCAAAGCTGAAGCCAGGTTGTAAAGAACCTTAAATGCCAAAGAGAGGAGTCTGCACTGGAGCTTCGAGCCCTTAGAGCTTAGAGAACACAGAAAAAACATTGTGGGACTTGTGCTTTAGGCATCTGTATGGACAGCCAACTGGAGAGGGGAGAGACTTGAGGCAGGAAGACAAAGTAGACAGTCTCTGCAAGAATCCAGGGGAAAAGTACTTAGGTCTGTAACAAGGATCCTGGCTATGTGAATAGAGAAAACTGCCAGGTAGGAGAAAAGTTGTAGAGGTTGAAATGACAAGATTTGGCAACTGACTGGATGTGTTGGGTGAGGAGTGTTTACATACAGAATATTATCTGACTCAATCCTCACAGTATCCTTGTGAGGTAGATGTGATTACTATCCTCACTGATAGATGGGGAAACTGAGGTTCAGCAAGGTGAATTGGACTGCCTAGGATTACAGAAAGGGTCTGAGACTGAATTTGTATCCAGGTATCCCAGATAGCAATTCTAGCTCCATCCACTGTGACATTTTGTGTTACACAATTATTTACTTACTAAAATTAATTCAGAATCTGGAAACCAGAGTGTGCAAGGCCACTACCTTCCCAACCATTTGATTTCTACACTGATTTTGCAAACAAAATCACCGTTAAAAATATGACATACCAGAGAAAGGGCTGTTTGTGTCTGATGTAACAGTGGCTCTGGAAGCGGAGAGAGGTGAATACATTCAGGGATTTTAATAGTGCCTCCATCCAAATCAGCAATGATTACATCTAACTGGAGGAAACAAAAATAAACCAAAACTGAAACTGATCATCTGTTAATGTAAAAACATAAATTCATATGCTATAAAATTTATTCTATTGTATAAAATTACTAATTAATTAGACCAAGGACCTGGATATCCTGCTAATAAGCACATGGAGAAGTATAAATGAGATAGAAAAATAATCTTCCTAATTAAGAAAACAGAATTTTCAAGTATTTTAAGTTTAACATTAATCAAACTGGTATTCTGATAACCTCACGTAAAAATTCTCCACAAAAGTCCTACTCTGGAGTCTCACTGTAGCATGGTAAGGACCCTGGATTCTTGATTGCTATGCCAATAGAGTCCAAGGTTCTGCAGGTTCACTCAAGAAAGAAAGATGTAGGAAAGATATACAATCCTGGAGACAAAACGTATGCACCATTCAATGGCCACCTAGGGTCCTTATGATCTCCACTGGTAGAGGGAGTATTTGTATTGACAATATTGTAGATCCAGTGAAGTATCGAAGAATAAATTTCATTTTATTAGCTTTTCCTCCACATTCTAACCTATCAAAATCTTTCTGAATTTCCATTTCTAATACACTGATTAGTCTTCCTAGATTTTTGGTCACCTGTTTTTGTAATTTTGTCATCTACAAACTTAATATGAAAACGACATCCTGAAAGGAAATCTTTGTTGATAAAAAATAAGTCTTTAACCGTGGCTCTTTTGGTGGCATAGTTTCACAAAGAACCTGTAAGAAAAAGATGGTATGAGGGTTTCTTTTCCAGAGAGAAAGTCTTCATAGAACCTCTGAAATCCTGGACAGATTCAAAATAGGAACTGAGCAACTTTCTTTCTGTTATCTGTTATTGCTACACCATCTCTGTTACTATCATTTGCAAGATTTAATCTAATAACTATTTCTGACAAGTAATAATGACTTCAAATTAAGAAAGGCAGGCATCTCATCTCATGTAGGGAGGCAACAAACAAATAAAAAGTGTTTACTATGCTCCAGGGACTGTGCATTAGAACAAGAAAGCTTTTAGAGTAGACAATGTGTTGATAACTAGGGTGTGAGCCAAGGAACCAAATCCATGTGCCTTAATGGATCTGAGGGAGGTTATGATTGTGGTTTAACTGTGATATAGATAACAAGATCTCAATTTTATTATACCATTAGTGAACAATACAAACTTTTTATTCTATGAGAGAAGAAATTACTTAAATGGACTTATTTCCAGTGGCATTGATTACATTTGGTGTAAGGCAATACAGACAATAAATTCAAGTGGATTCTATCACCCTTTCGTATCATCATCTTTTTAAATGAGAATTAAACCAACAGGAACGTTCTAATATTAGAATAAAGGTATCACAAGAAACAAATACATATGGTAAAATTTTTAAAAATGTGAATACTTACAAGTTCATGGACTTCAGTATGAAAGACAGAATGAACTCCGATAATGAAAGGTGTTGGTGAACTTAGGACTTCCAATAACTGAGCCGGAAGAATAGGGATGTAAGGATAACTAGGAATAATTTTTGAAAAATCACATTAAGTATATTTTCTCTTTTTCATTTTGCATACATTTTTTCTTTATAATTTCTTTAATGTGGTATAGAATTTTATCAGTGACAGTGTTCAAAATTATGAGTCAGTTTGTTGCATAATCTTTAGTGAGACACACGTAAGTGGTTCAGATTTAACTATACTATTTAGCTGAAATCCTTTCATATACTTTATAGTCATTTAAGAGTATATACATTGGGAATACATTTGGAGTCAGTTAATAAAAGCTCACCTATATTTAAGAGGAAACATTAAAGACTCTAGTGCTCTGCAAGCATCACTAAGTCTCTGGAAACTGGTGGAATGAAAGAGAACCTTGTTCTCTGTGAGTACGGCACAAAAGAGGCTGAGAACATTTTGGATTCCTGAAAAGAGAAGAACACAATTTTATCACATGCATGTGCATACCTAAAACATACTGTCAACAGAGAACAGAGAAATTAAAATGACAAGAAGGAGAAATCAGTGCTCTTGGAATCACTGTAAGAAAATATGTGTTACAGTCCTAAGTGGCAGAAAGTCAATGGATTTGCTGTTTTGTCAAATCGTCAGTTTGGTTTGTCTATATCCTTCAAATCAGTATAACACTGATTATTTTATTATACTCTGGATACTCTCTATTACGCTTTCTTGAACTTAATTTCCACAAACTAGTCTATGATTCTGAAGAGTGATAACCAACGGTACTACAAAAGTACATGGGAATAATCATGCTTCTTTACAGGCCTGGGGTATTGGTGGATTAAATGAGATATAGACGATAAGGTTTTTTTTTTTCTCCTTTCAGCTCTACACTTTATGACACAGCTTGAGAACTGGAAGTGCTGTTCTCCTTTCAGCTCTACCTCTTTTCATCATTCTTCCTGACATCCTCGATCCTTTGTTTTTCCAAATGAATTATTATTGAATATAATTTATTTAACAATAAAATACCCTACATATAATCTGATTGGTATAGCATTAAAACTGTAAATTCACTGTTATACTGGCACAATCTAGCATGAACATTTAATACCACTCCAGCTATTCAAATTGTTCTTTAAGATGCTCTTTATAATTGAATCTATACAAGTTGTTTATGTGCTTTGGTAGACTGATTTCCAGATACTTTATTCATTTTGCAGCTATTTGGAATGGGATTTTTTTATTATTGCCTCTTAGATTTTATTATTATATAGAAATGTAGGTGATTTTTAAGGATTTATTTTATGGCCTGCAAGCCTGTAACTACTTATTGCTTTGACTGTATCTTTGCTGATTCCCTAGAATTTTCTAAGTATACCATTATATCAGCAGCAAAGAAGAACAGTCTTATCTCTTCTTTATCTATATTCATGACTTAAATTTTTTTCACTTGCCTTATTACTGTTACTAGGATTTCCATAACTATGTTGACTAAGAGTAAGGATGGCATGTATCCTTGCTTTACTCCTTTATTTAATGTAAAAAGTTCTACTACATCCCCATTATATATGATACATGTTTTTGGTTTTAAATACATTTCTTGAAAGTAAAAAAGATTTCTCTCTGCCAATTATTTTGCAAGTTGTTTTTTTTCTTTTGCATAAATGAGTGTTGTACTTCATCAAAGCCTTTTCTTTTTCTGTATCTATTGACATAACCATGTGGGTATAGATATTTTGGCTTTGAAAATGATTAATTACATTCATTGTTTTCCTAATGTTGGAGCCATCCTTGCATCCATGGTATAAATCTAACTTAAATCATGATGAGTGATACCTTGGCTAAATCACTGTAGTCTGCTTGACAGAATCTGTTTAAAATTTTTGGAATTATATTCATTAATGATATTAGACTATAGTTTCCTGTTGTGTTTTGTCGCTCCCTGATTTAGGCATCAGGTCTGTATTTGTCTTGTAAAAGGATTCTAGCAGGGTGCTCCCTTTGATAGTTTTGAGAATATTTGTACTGTACGAATACTGATTTTAAGTTTGGTATAATTCTCCAGTGAACTCATTAGTATTATTTAGAGTTTTTTCTTCCTTTGGCAGTTTTTTCCACAGCTAGATTTATTTCCTTTTCTGAGATTGGGTTATTTAAAAATCTCAATTTAGGGATTTTATATTTTTGGAGGTATTTTCCATTTCGGGGGGCGTTCTCAGTTTTGTCAGCATATAATGTGCATAATACATTTGGATTACTCTCTTATTTCTTTCCTCATTTTATAATTTAATCTAACAAAAACAATAAGAAAAAAACCAAACATTGATTCACCTCTAGATGAAGTATTGTGAGGTTTAGTCCCTGACATTTGAAGCCTGTTTTACCCCCTCATTTTTACTTGACTTCTGCTTTCGCCCTTGTACTAAATGTACTCGCCAGACTACATTTAGAAAGGAATCTTTCTGTTGCTATTTTGTTGTTTTCCTTTGTTACTGTATTTCTTTATACTTCTTGTATTTCTGTTTTCCACAGTGTTTAAGAAGCATATGATTTCCCTAGGTCTGGTTTTCTTCTAAAAATGTTTCAAATTACTTTTCACTATTGAATAGCCAACATTTCTAATTTATAGTTAGGTTCAGATTTATAGGTTAGGTCACTATGGACTGCATCCTGAGCTCCACTGCTATTTAGAACATGTTATTTCACTGCCTCTTACATTTTATGGTGGGGACAGAATAGTCTTATGATTTGATTTTTTTTCTCCTTTGTCTATGAAGGTCTTCCTCCTGGTCACTTGAAGAATTTGTTGTTTCTGACAGGACTTATTAAATTTGACCGCCATATGTCCTGGAATTTGTAGTCAGGTACTCCCCTTCCCTCCCCCCCTGCCCCGGAGGTGATCTTTGATTTCTTTCAAATGAGAGTTTGGTTTTTTGTCTTTGGAATTTCTGGAAGATTTTCTTGTATTATTTCTTCTATTGTAGCATTTAGGTTTTTAGACTTGGGTTCTGGGAGACCTATAATCCTTTATTTTCCTCCCTATATTCTGTCTCTGAGAGCATTATGTTTTGCTTGTATGGAAATCATGCTTTCTTTTAATGTTATTGCCTTTTATTTTTCTTCTTTGAGAATGCTCTTCATTTCAGTATATTTGCATTTATAATCACTTATTCACTCTTTTTTATTAATTTTTAAAATTTGTTTTCTTGTTTACATCATTCATTTTCATGAGATTTTTGAATTACAAATTTTCTCCCCATCTTTCCCCTACCCCAACCCCAAAACAGCAATCCCAC
>CM053601.1:153876517-153919994 GCA_028646575.1 Pseudocheirus occidentalis | reverse complement strand
ATTTGAGTTAATTTGTTCTTTAAGGTGTTGTTTTCTTCAGTCAGGTTGTTGACTCTCTTTTCATGATTTTTCTCACATCATTCTCATTTCTCTTCCTAATTTTTCCTCCACTTCTCTTATTTGTTTTTCAAAGTCTTTTTTCAGTTGATCTATAGCTGCTAGGAATTCTTCAAGTGTCTTGGAAGCACTTGGTGTGGTAGTTCTGACTATGTTGTCTTCCTTCCATGCTTTGATCCTTTTTGTCCACAAAAAGGATTCTAGGGTTTTGTTGCTCTTCTTATTTTGCTTCCTTTTCCTCATGTTGGCCAGTCAATTAATTGGTTGGTTGTTTTTAGCTCTGTGAAACTCTGCTTCCAGGGGGGAAAGTTCTTTTCCAAATCGCTGGGGTTTTCCCAGCTGCCAGAGGATTTAGGGGAGTATTGCAGCCCCCTCCCCACCAGCTTTGGCTTGCTGAAAGCACATCCTAGGACCACCACCAAAGACCACAATCCAGATTCAGGCTGCTCAATGCAAGAGCACTTGGCCCTGATCAATTGATTCAGTCCCCCTGCAGAGTCTGCAGGCCAGGGGCTCTAAAGCAGCCCAGGGGGGTAGCTGCCTGGTTACAGCAGTTCCTGCCCCTCCCCCACTGCTTCCTTGCCCTGGGGGCAGATTGGTGAAACTGCTTTTCCTCCCCCAAATTAAGTTTCAAAGTTTCACTTTCACTGACCATCTCTAATCCTGGTTTGCTGGATGTGAAGATCCACTCAGGTGTAGTAGATCTTCTCAGAAGTAGACTCATGCTGCAGCTTGGGAGGCTCAGCTCCTCCTGACCACCCTGGGGCCTGGCCTGGCCATGGCTGTGGTTTGGGGCTGGGCTGGTCTCGGCTCCCAGCCTGCTGGCCTGCTGGATGAGCCCCACCTGCTGAGCTGCCCCTCTCCAATCCCTGTTTTTCATGCCTTGGTAGATGTGGAGTTGCTGGAGGTGCGGTAGATCTTCTCTCTTGTGGACTGGCTGTGGCTCAGCTCCTCCCGACTGTCCTGGGGCCTGGCCTGGCCACGTTTCCGTTTCAGGCTGGGCTGGCCTCGGCAGCCCCTGCTGCCGAGCTGCCTTCAGGGAGAGATGTGTTTTCTGTATTTTTTTGAGTCTGAGAGTCCTAGACTTTGTCTGGGTCATATTTTATGGGTGTTTAGGGTGGTTGTGTGGGAGCTGCGGAACCTTGCTGCTACTACACTGCCATCTTGGCTCCGCCCCCTCCACTTATTCACTCTTTATCCTCTTTGGTAAGACAACATTATGGATACAAATTTTTCTCTTCTGATAATTATTTCAGTGAAGGCCATCAATTATGTTGTAACAATATTTGTTTCAGTTTCAAACCATTCAAGAACATTGTGCTATGCTTCCATTATCTCCTCAATATATACAGAGTCCTTCCTCTGTATCTTATCAGATTTTGAATCATTTTCATTTGTTCTGCAGTATTTCCTGAGAGATGCCTAAACTTGTTTACTAGATCTAAAGTCCATGTTTCTTCCCTTGTGTTAATATCTTTCTTTGTTGTTGGTTTATCTGATGATGCTCAAGGCTTGAGATTTTTTTCTTCCTGAAATATTTGGTAATTTCAGTCTCTCACACCCTCCCCCGCCCCTGCTGTTGCTCAGTTTCTGACTCCCTCCCCTCTGAAGGCAGTCTCCTCAATGGTTGGATCTCAAAGCATCTCAGCCTTCCACTGGGTTGGGCAATTTACAGTTACAGCTCACCAGCCTTAAGTGTCTGTCTCAAGTGACTTGTGGGAGCACAGAACTGGCCTCAGCTTGATTCTAGGCCCTTTAGTGCAATGCTGCATAGTTCCCTACATGTGTCCTGTTCCATTTCCTCTGCTCCTCAGTTATCTAATTCACTGGCACAGAGTCCTACAAAGCTACTATCACAATCTGAGCAAATTGTTGTTCTTTGGACTTTGATTCTTCATAAAATTAGGAGGAGGGGAGAGGGTATCAGAGTGTAGAGTTGAGTTCTATCAGTTAAACCATATGTACTACCTTGTTTCCTCTGTTTCTCTACTATCCTGAGGAGTTTTGCTGTAGCACAGACTGTTACCATGTGGCTACCAGTGCCTGACCAAATTTCTGATGTTTTGGAGTTTGGCCCTCCATTGCATTAGGAGGAAGGGAAGAAGGTTAGACTATAGAGATTAATTATTTTTAAGACTGTGGGTTGGCTTGTGCAACCCTGTTGCCTGGAGCATCTTGGGAGAACATGGGAGAGGGAGCTGCATGATACTTGTTAGGGGTTAGGAAATTTTGGCCTTCCCTGCTGTTGGTTCATAAAATTTTTTTTTATCATATTTGGGTTTTTATGTCTCACTGCAGATAGCTGAAATTGATTTATATCTATGTATAATTTCTATTTTAGAGAGGTTTGAGAGGTTCTGAAAAAGAGAGAAAATATTTACTCTGCCATCTGGTTGGTCATGTGACACAAAAGTCCTACTTGTTGAATTTTTTTGGATATTTGATATTTTATTTTTTTCCCAATTATATGTAAAAACAACTGTGAATTGGCCTAACCACTCTGAAAAGCAATTCAGAATTACGCTAACTAAAATGATCACAGAACTCTCAGTGCTAGGCATATATTCAAAGTAGGCCAAAGACAGAAAGGTTCCACACATATCACAATATTTAAAGCAACATCTTTTTTTAGTAGAAAAGAACAACAAACAAAATAGATTCCTGTTGATTGGAAGAATGGGTAAACCACGGAACATGAATGTAAAAGCACAGGGAGACTTACAGGAAGTGATGATGAATAAAATAGGCAGAACCAGGAAAACAACAATGACGATGATTAAAACTATATAAATAAAAAGAACAAAAACCTCACACAGTGTAAGTGGAGAAAAGTTAAGAAAATAGATCTCTGTCTTTTTACTATAATAGTGCGAAACTATGGGTGAGGAATATTTCATGGTCAGACCTAGAGTTTCAAAAAGATCTACAGTGGCCATATTCTACAAGTCCACTAAATAGTGATGACATTGTTAAAGGAAACAATTTTCATAGCAAGTTGTCTGTAACTTGGACTAGGATGCTGAAGTGTTTAACTGATACTGAAATGAAAGCATGCTGGGGATACTTCTTAAACGTCCAAGCATGCTGATAAGCAATTAAGATAATTTGGGGAGCAAGAAAACAGTTTAGAAAGTTATTTCAACTTTTGATTCAATACAGAATACCTCAGTTAATCGATCCTTAGAGGGAGGTTACTATATATATATATATATATATATATATATATATATATATATATATATATATATACACACACACACACACACACACACACACACAGTTTATTGTATTTTTAAAATGGGATTTGAGAATGTAGGGTCAAGTAAGAGAACATTTTCCTTCTTCTCAGCCTTCTGATACTGGCTTATCCACAATCAGGCTTTAACTTAGATCAATTCTTACCTTAAACTACTGTGCACTGCTCCCCATTCTAACCACACAGTATCCATGTCTTTGGCATAGACTCTAGTTCCCCTAGAATGTTTGCCTTCCGCGCCATCTGTCTAAGTTCCTCTCTCCTCTGAGGACCCAATTCAGATACTACCTTCCTCACAAAGCCTTCCCTGCTACCCCAGACAAAAATATCTGTCCCACAAGTTTTTATATTACTTGTCACTGATTCCCTTTTCCTTTTATCAAGATTATGTTCATACTTGTCCTTCCCTTCCTACTGTAAGTTGATTCTCAGTTTCCACATAAGTAAAATGAAGGTTCTGGACTGTGAAGTCCCTTCTAGCTCTAGATCTATGATCCTTTGATTCTAAATGCTGATCTTTTTTTATGATGTCCTAAGTCAAAGGTAATGACCGAAGAAACAGTGGAGTCAAAGAAGCTGTAACATCAACAGAGATGGTGTCTACAGCACAGACTATGGAAATGTCATCATCCAAAGCAGTAATGGTGGTAACAGCAGAGCTGGGGAAGGCACAAGTTGGAACGGTCTCCCTCTCTACTTCTGCCTATCATGACTTTGTCCTCCTTCAAGATTCAATGTCTAACTGCTGCGACAGGTTTTTCTCTCCACTGTATCCTTAGAGAAACTGAACTGGACTGGGATCCCCTGAAGACATCCCACCTCAGCATGACCTCTAAGTAGTTTCCAAAACGTGTTGCTCCAGGGGCAGTTAGGTAGTGCAGTGAGTACAGCACTGGTCCTGGAGTCAGGAGGACCTGAGTTCAAATCCAGCACCAGACACTTGACACTTAACTTGCTGTGTGACCTCGGGCAAGCCACAACCCCAATTGCCTTGCTTTCTGCCCTCAAAAAAAAATTTTTTTTTTAATGTGGTGCTCCAGCAAAAACTGATGCCATGGGTTAAAGCTTGCTTCACTTGCCAAAGGAAGGGATTTGAAACTGTCAAGAAAATAATTGTGGCTATGGTTGTACTAGAAAATTACATGTCTCATTTCCTTCTTCTGGGGTATAACACATGTTCTGATTTCTTGTGGTCCCTAAGTTCTCCAACTGTCTTCACTATATGTATTACAAGACAGAATGGGGTTATTTTACTTTTTTATTACAGCTACATGGAAATCAAAAGATTAGTGACAGTAACATTTTTGGGAAAATGTTAACAGTCACACATTTATGCTTTTAAGCGTTAGATTTTGATACTCTGAGTTTATGAAAAACAGCTTACAAGCATTCATTCCTCAACAGAAAGACAATTTGAGAGACTCCTAATCCCAGAACGCTTGCATGGCCATAAACCTACTGTTGTTAGCTGCTCACTATTCTGATCCAAGAAACAGAATGTTCTCTTTAAAGATGCTACTTAAGAGAACAATTGTCAGAACCCTTGGTTCTTTCTTTTCGTGTATTTTCAAACTTTACTTTCAGGAACACAGAATCTTTTCATTTCTGCTGCAAAAGCTAATCCTACTTCAAAAGTCATTACATAATTTTAATTGGTAGGAACAGGAAGAAGGACTAATGGAAGCAGATAAGGATAGATGTGAACAAAATGGTTCCTTTTCTAACATACTAAAAAGTTTAAATGTTCAAATTAAATTTTCTTTTGAAAAGCTAGTTACATGGCACCAAAAGAATTTTTCATGAAATGGGAAATGCAAAATAAAAGGGTCATTAAATAACCATCTAGACACCCAAATTCAATTCTGAATTTAATGTGACCTGAAAAAAGGAAATAGTTTGGTCTGGTTCGGACTCTGGTGTCTCTGCTGCTGAACAGTCAGCTATAGTTCCCTCTGTATTTGGGTAAAATGAGGAACTTCAATGACCTCTAAGGTTCTGCCCACTCTTAGAGCCTATAATACTTTAGTATGAAATATACTGTAATAACTGAGTAATATAAAGTACAATTCTTAAAATGAAGAAAATATTATAAACACTGAAAATAATCACTTTGCATTAAGATTCAAAACCCAAGCAATTCTACTAAAATTCACATAGGAAATATTAAGGATTTTTATAAAATATAAAAAAAATTGATAGAAAACAAGAGGTGAAAGAGATTAGCAGGAAATCACCAAGAAGAGAAGGTCTCGTAATGACCACTGACAAAGGCAGAATGCTCAAAAAAAAAATAATAATTCACTACTGCAGCAATCCTTAGAAAGAAGAAATCGTCTAAGAGCTGGAATAATGCTATTATCTTCATACACACACAGGAAAGAAAACTGGTCAAGAATGGGAAAGCCACAAGCAGCCTTATCTGCTTCCTGTCTATGGACCACAAAATTTTCCCCCAGATACAGAACTCTTGACCTAATGTAATAAGGGCTTTAAACAAAACAGCAACAACAAACAAACAAATAAAAGAACAAGCAGATGATGATCATATTACTTCATACGAGCAGCCCAGTACTGGTCTAAAACCTTGCATTCCAAGAAGGTCCAATTAAAAAGAAAAAATTTATGTGTTTACCACACATGAGATTGAGACCTTTGCACTCTTAACTTCTAAAATAATTTAGAACCATATTTGCAAGTTAGTTTTTTTTAAAGAGCATATTAGCCCCAAACCTACTAAGGTATATCTATCATGTTCTTAAAATTGAATATTTGATGCATTTGGTTTTCTCTTCTTCACAAGGAATGAAGCTCTCAGGTCTAAAAGATCTTTTTATATAAGTAAAAACAAACCAAAAAAAAAACCAGTGGGGAAATGGAGCAGAGATCCAGATCAGGTAGGCCTAACTACTCTTGCCTATCTCCTGTTTTAGTTTTCATTTTCAAAATTTAGGATTAATCAATCAAACTACAAATATTTGTATCAAGCATTTAAGTGGGGTTTCCTATGTGCCTGGATCTGTGTTAAAGTGCCTTACAATTATTATCTCATTGAATCCTCATAACAACTCTGGAAGGTGGGTGCTATTATTATTCTTATGTTACAGCTGAGGGAACTAAAGAAAACCATAGTTAAGTGACTTTCCAGGGTCACATAGCCAGTGAGGGTCTGAGGCTGGATTTAAACTCAGGTCTTCCTGATGTCATGTCCAGTGTTCTAGTAAGGAAATGTGTTAAAACACTTGATAGAAATCCTTGACTACAAGAAGCTGACAATCTAATTAGATATAAATACATGAGGCCACCTAATGAAGGTTACAAATCTCCAGTATTTCCAGTCAAATAGTATTTATGTAGGTTATGATGATATGAGATGAACATAAAAAACTGCTCCAGGTACAGTCATGAAGCTGGAAGTGTAGAAGTTAAATTTTCATCCTCAGGCATCGATTTCAGTACATGAGATCCTAGTAGAGGCATCATCGAGTAAAGAAAAGAGAGCAAGACTTGGAATATCAAGCTATAGGTCTGAATCTCTGCTCAGCCACTTAGACCTGTGTGACCTTGGTCAATTTAATTACCCTCAGGTTCTCAGTTTCCCTCTACAAAGTAAGGGGACCAAACTAGATGTCTTTATGGTCTCTTTGAACTCCAAAATCCTATGAAGTTAAAAAATTAACCTAGTGGAATCAATGAAGATGATAATAATATTACATGTTATGGAACTACAAAATCAACAGATTTCTGTATATGACTAACAAAAACTAAGAGAAATGCACAGAAAGAGAAATTCCATTAAAATAACTACAAGAATGAATGAAATATCTGAAAGTTAATATAATGAGGCACACACTAGAATTCAACAAATAAAACTGCAAAACATGTTACATAAAAACTTACTAAATAGTTGGAGAAATATTCATTATTCATGGCTTATTACACCAGTGTAATAAGAACAATAATATTTAAATAAATTTACATACAGAGCACTCTACCAATCCAATTACCAAGGAAATACTTCACAGGATACACTAGAATAAAAAATAAATGATATGAACAGGCCATTTTCAAAGGCAGACATTAAAGATACTGTTAAGCATATGGAAAAATGCTCTAAATCACTATTGATTCGAGAAATGCAAATCAAACAACTTTGAGGTACCACATCTCACTAGTCAGATTGGCTAAGATGACAAAACAGGAAAATGACATGTGCTGGAGAAGATGTGGAAAAATTGGAACTCAATGGATTGTTGGTGGAGCTTTGAACTGATACAACCATTCTGGAGAGCAATCTAGAACTATGCCCAAAGGTCTATAAATAATTGCATACCCTTTAACCCAGTACTACCACTTTTGGGGCTGTATCCAAAAGAGATCATAGAAGTGGGAAAAGGACCCATATGTACAAAAATATTGATTGCAGCTCTCTTTGTGGTGGCAAAAAACTGGAAAATTAGGCTGAATAAGTTGTGGTATATGAATGTAAAGGAATACTATTGTGCTATAAGAAATGGGAAGGAGATGGACTTCATAAATACCTGGAGAGGCTTATAAAAATTGATGCTAAGTGAGAAGAGCAGAACCAGGAAAAATTAGTACACAGTCACAGATACATCATATGTGTGACAACCAACCTTGATAAACTGGACTCTTCTCAGCAATGCACAGTTAAAAGACAACTCTACAAGTCTTAGGACGGAGGGAGATATCTACACTCAGAGAAAGATCTAGAAAGACCAGAGTTTAAATGGAGACTGAAGCAATACATGCTATGGTTCTTTTCTTTGTTCGGTTTTATTTCTTTTTTCCCATTGTTCATTCCATTGGTTACAACACTTCTCTATACAACCAGACTATTGTACAATGTGAAAGAGCTTGTAGATCCTATGGAAGAAAGGGGAGAAAATCTGAAACTCAAGTGATTCTTGAACTGAATCTGGCAAACTAAAAGTAAACAAACAAGTCAATAAAAAAAATGAAGGTCAAGGAAAAAAATAAATGAGAAAATAGGTTAATAATTTCAAGGGGAAAATGAAAAAAAGTGAGAATAAAGAAGGTCAAGAATTAGCATTTTAAAAACTATATTATACAACAGTAATTGCTGAAACTATCTGGTACTGACTAAAAAAAAAATAGAGAAGTAGGTGGGTGGATAACCAAGTTCTAGAAGCTAACAAGTTGAGCACCCCCTGGCTAAATGAGTCCAAGAAGACAAATGACTAGAAGAGGGGCTCTTCACGTGACAAAAATTGCTGAAAACCTGGAAATGGAAAGGAATGGGGCAGAAAACTGTTTTAGAGCAAGATGCTACAATATTTGTCACAATAAATTTCATAATAATTAAAGGACAATCTTTTTCATCTCTCTCTCTCTCTCTCTTTTCCTCCATATATTTTATATGCATATGTGTGTATAGATGGATAGAAAGATGTGTGTGTGTGTATATTTTACAATTACATTTAGTGGATGATTTCATAACCAGCTAAGAGAAGATGAACGGGAAAACAGAAAAGTTTCATTATATAAATAAGACTCTAGGGGGCAGAGCCAAGATGGTGGAATAAAAGTAGGAACTTGCTTGAGACACCGTTCCAACTACCTCCAATACTTGCAAAATATGACTCTAAACAAATTTTAGAGCTACAGAACCCACAAAGTGACAGAGAGAAACAAATCTCCTGCTGAAGGCAGCCTGTCAGGCCAACAGGAAAGGTCTATTGCACAGAGCTGGGAGCCAAGTGCAGTCCTGCTGTGCAGGCCCATATCCAGGGCAGCCCCAACCAGTGGCCCAGACTCGCCAGAGCAGACTTCAGGAGAGTAATCACTGGCAGGTGAAGCAGTTTCCAGACTTCTCAACACACAAACACCAAAGAGAAAGTAAAAGGTCAGTAGGGAACTCTGTTGGAACTGGGTGACAGAAGAGTTCTGTCTAGTCTCTGCTCCGGGGGTGAGAGGTGGGTGGAGGCATGAGGCTGCAGCAGCTGCTGCATGGCTGCCTCCAGAACTCCTGGCCTGCAGATCATGGTGGAAGTGGGGGAGACAAAGCAACCATTCCAAGGGTAATCACTCTTGCTTTGACCAGCTTGGATCTGGGTCACAATTTTGGGTGGTGATACTAGGGTGAGGAATGCCACTGTGTGAGAGCTTGTGGTGATTGTAGAGAGGGTGCGCTCCTCATAGTTCTGAGAACAACTGACAACTGTGAAAACCCCAGCAATTTGGGACACAGCTCTCCCCACTATGGAAGCAGAGTTCTACCACAGCAAAGAGCTCAAAAGTCTAGCAATTGGCTGGCAAGACAAGGAAACAGAGGAAGCACAATCAGACTATAGAAACCTTTTCTAGGGACAAAGAGGATCAAAACAAAGAACCAGAAGAAGACAACAAAGTCAAAACTCCTGCATCAAAAGCTTCCAAGAACAGTATGAATTGGTTGCAGGCCATGGAGGAGCTCAAGAAGGATTTTGAAGACTGAGTAAGAGAAGTGGAGGAAAATTTGAAAAGAGAAATGAGAATGATGCAAGAAAATCATGAAAAGCGATTGAAGAAAATAACACCTTAAAAAGTAGACTAATTCAGATGGCAAAAGAGGCCCAAAAAGCAAATGAGGAGAAGAATGCCTTAAAAAGCCAAACTGGCTAGATGGAAATAGAATTTCAAAAACTCACTGAAGAGAATAATCCCTTCAAAATTAGATTGGAGCAAATGGAAGCTAATGACTTTATGAGAAATCAAGATATTATAAAAGAGATCAAAACAAATGAAATAATGGAAGGCAATGTGAAATACCTCACTGAAAAAAAACCACTGACCTGAAAAATAGATCCAGGAGAGAGAATTTAAAAATTACTGCATTACCTGAAAGCCATGATAAAAAAAAACCCTAGAAAGCATCCTTCAAGAAATTTTCAAGGAAAATTGCCCTGATATTTTAGAACCAGAGGTCAATACAGAAATAGAAAGAATTCACCCTCTGCCTTTTGAAAAAGATCCCCAAAAGAAAACTCCTAGGAATATAATAGTCAAATTCCAGAATCCCCAGGTCAAGGAGAAAATACCACAAGAAGCCAGGGAGAAACAATCTGAGTATTGTGGAAACACAATCAGCATATCACAAGATCCAGCAGCTTCGATATTAAGGGACAAAGGGCTTGGAATATGATATTTTGGAGGTCAAAGGAGCTAGGATTAAAACCAAGAATCACCTATCCAGCAAAACTGAGTATAATGCTTCAGGGGAAAATATGGTCATGCAGTGAAATAGAGAACTTTCAAGCATCTTTGATGAAAAAACCCCGGAGCTGAACAAAAAATCTGACTTTCAAATACAAGAAGCAAGAGAAGCATGAGAAAGTAAACAGGAAAAAGAAATCATAAGGAACTAATTAAAGTTGAACTATTTACATTCCTACATGAAAAAATGATAATAATAACTCTCAGTATGAAGATAGTTGAAGGGAATATATATATGTGTGTGTGTGTGTGTATACACACACATATATGCAAGTATAGGCGGATGTATATGTATATAAATATATATGTGAGTGTGTATATATGTGTGTGCATGTATACATAGACAAAGGGCACAGGATGAATATAAAGGGATGGTATCTAAAAATAAAATTAAGAGGTGAGAGAGGAATATATTGGGAGAAAGAGAAAGGAGAGATAGACTAGGGTAAATTATCTCATATAAAAGAGGTAAGAGAAAACTATTATAATAATGGAGAGGAAGACCAGGGAGGTGAAAGGGAATGGGTCAACCTTACTCTTGTTGGATTTGGCGTGAGGAAGGAATAACATACACACTCAATCAGGTATCTTACCCTACAGAAAAGGAGTGGAGAAAGGGATAAGAGGCGGGATGATAGAAGGGAGAGCAGACTGGGAGAGGGTAGTTAGAAGCAAACACTTTTGAAAAGGGACAGGGTCAAAGTAGAAAACAGAATAAGTGAGGGGTGAGATAGGATGGAGGGAAATATAGTTAGTCTTTCACAATATAACTCCTATGAAAACATTTTGTGTAACTACACATGTACAACCTATATTGAATTGCTTGTCTCCCCAGTGGGATGGGTTGAGGAGGGAAGAAGGGAAAGAATCTGTAAATCAAAAGAATCTGTAAATCAAAAATCTGTTTAAAAACAAATATAAAAAAAGACTCCTACATGAACCAAATCAATGCTGCAACAATAAAAAATATATGGGTAGAGAGATTAAAAGTGTGAAAGCAAATATCTATAGGGAATTTATACAAATACGTATGATTAAGAACCATTCCTCAGTTGACAAATGATCAAAGGATGTTATCAAATAGTTTTCCAAAGAAGAAATAAAAATGACTTTTGCTCTTCCTGGTCTGCTTATAGTTTTTATAAGTAACCCTGTGAAAAATTCTCCAGATCTCTAATAATAAGAGAAAATCATATTAAAATGAGTGAAGTATTACCTAACTTACATGAAACTAGAAAATGTAGAAAACAGATTTTAAAAGTTAATACTAGAATATTGGTAGCAATACAGTTAGACTAATACATTATTAGTAGAGGTGCCAACTAGTCTACCTCTTATGTAAAACAATTCATTAATGTAGAAAAAAAAATCCATTGCTTTACAGTTTGAAGTGTGGGAGAACCCTCTCTTATACAGAATCAAAATCTGCGTTACTCTAACTTCCAACCTCTGGAGAAACCTGGAATAATTTCAGACTCTTTTATAACTACATCATATATGTATTGATGAAAGAAACTGGAGATGTTAAGCTGATAAGGTTTATAAGAGAGAGAATATCTATGTTCAAATATTTAAATGCCCACATCTAAAAAAGTAAATGATAATGGACATGGTTTTGAAAGCTACTTCAATGAAGTACTGGGCATTACATACGACCTCAAGCATGTGAGCTGATAATGGTAATACGGTGAGTTTTGTTGGCTTTTGTCATTTTCCCCCTTTACTTCTTCGGTTAAAATGATACTACGATCCTTAAATTTTCAAATTCAAGCTAAATTTAATGTGGCACTCACACCTATCTGTCCATAATAAGCTGACCAAAAAAGCAGAGATGAAGAACCACAGGATTCTACTTTTTATTGTTTGCTTTGCTTTTTTCTATTAATGCTGAAATATAAGTTGCATATATAAAGCTTTTTGACTTTAAGACAGGAGAGTTCTCAATTATGTCTTGATTTTGTTTATTTGTTTCCTGTTATTGGTCACTACTTTATAAGATTCAGGGTCTTCTCAACTTCAAACAATTGCTATCCAGATTCATTACCTTTGTGAGTGGGAATGTTTTCCCCCTTTACATCAGCTGTGTTACTGAGATGTACAGGAAAAACAGCTATGTAAAGCACAGCTGATACAGACTAGGTTAAATTCTTGTTTAAGGAAACATAATTATTTTCAGTTTTCCTCAAGCTTTTTTGAGGGTAAGTATGTTTCTTGTCGTAAATGACAAAAGGTAATTTTGTATATGAAAATATGGACCATTTCCACCCAAAACAGACATATTTCCCTAGTTAAAGAAGGGAATTAAGTCAAGACCTGAACAATTTGACATTAAAGGTGTACATAATCTGGTAACTAAGTCACAATGTGCCAATGATAATTAATGCATGTGAAATCTAAAAGATAAGAAATCAAAATGCTTTAATTATAATTTGTAATTAAAATGCAGACAAAAACTAAAACAGAACCATCTAAATAGATAGATCTACTAATAAATAGGACCATCTATTAATTCATGAACTTTACAAAAAATTTCTTCTAATTCAAAGACAGCTTTGCTCATAGAAAATTATGAGTTACATTACTTTAGCTTATTTATTTATCATTATAATGGCCTGTGTTCTATACTCTTATGTCTCTCTGGTCAAAATGCCAGCAAAACCATCTTAATAAACATTTAGTTACCATTATTGCCACCAACAACACATTTACTGTAGGGTACAGTGCTACTTTCTGGGGAAAAGACAGGTATTATACGGAAGAGGGTCCTGTCCTTGAGGAAATGGTTAGTTGGAAAGGCAGGGCATTTACCCTCTATGAGACTTAATTTCATCATCTGTAAAATGAAGGGTTGGGTTGGATCAGGGGTGTGAAACCCGCGGGCCTCTAGGTCCTCAAGTATGGCCCTGTGACTGATTTTAAACTTCACAGAACAAATCCATGTGGCCCACTAAGTCCTCAAGTGTGGCCCAGTGACTGACTGTGTTTTGTGTTGTTTTTTTTTAAAATAGGTTATATACTCAAAGCACTTAGGAGCATTAGCAATTGTCTACTCCAACCTTCTCATTTGATAAAGAAACTGAGATAAAGAGAGATTAAATAACTTGCCCCAAATCACCTAACAAGTTAGCATAGTATTACAATCAGATGCCATAAGAATCAGTGGATTCTTAAAAGTAATTTGTGACCTTTGAGGTCACACACAATCTTAAGTCCACCCTATCTTTGCAGTCATTTCATAGTATTCATCTTTGTAAGTTCTTTGTTCTGATGACATTAGCCTTCTAGTTCTTACTCTGATAACCCTTCCTTCTTACCTGTAACTCTCAGAATGCTTCACTTCCTTCAAGGCTCTGTTCAAATGTTACCTGAGCAAGGCCTTTTCAGACAGTTCTCTCTTCAAGTGACTCTGTGTCACTCTCTCTATACTCTGTAATACTGACTCAGAAACAAGATGCATTTCCTCAGTAGAATAGAAGCTCCTTTGGGTGGTTAGGTGGCACAATGGACTCAGGAAGACCTGACTTCCAATGCAGCCTCAAACACTTCCTGGCTCTGGGACTCCAAGCAAGTCACTTATGCTGTTTGCCTCAGTTTCCTCAGCCATACAATAAGGACAACAATGACACTGACTTCTGAGGGTTGCTATGAAGATCACCCAAGGTGTTTGTAACACACTTAACACAGTGCCTGGCACAAAATAAGTGTTATATAAACGTTACCTACGAGCATTATTTTTATTAAGGAGACTCTTTTGTTTCTGTCTTTGTATCACTCATTTCTAGCACATAGCAAGTGCCTTATAAATGTCTGTTTAGAGGATCACTACTGTAGAGCTGAATGGGACTTCAATGGTCCAAACCTCTCATTTTACAGACTGGCAAACTAAGACTTGCCTAAGACCTCACAAATCGTAAGCAGCAGAAGAGGGAAGTAAGGCCAGGTCCTCTCCAGAGAGATGAATCTGTAGTATGAGGACTCAGATAGGAGATATAACTCCACTAAGTTACTACTTCTGTGACAACAGGAATATCACAATTGAAATGAATGGAACTGAATCTAGGGTAACACTAAAGGAAGTATGATTCTCTTCAATAATTGTTTTTTTAGCCTCTACTCATTCCATCCCCTCCAGCAATGGGAAGCTTCTTAGAAAAGGCAAGTCAATATTTCTTTGCAGATTTGTTTATTTTGAATCTGATCCACCCCAGCTATAGCTAAAACTCTTGATATACTCTCAGTAGGGGCCAGAGAAGTCACTCATATTTGTTAGATCCACTATAGAGAAATGGGACACATCTTCCACTAAGATTTTCAGTAGAAATTCTTTAACTAGAATTTAGATTGATCAGCACCAATAATAGGGGGAGTATTTTAAAAGGATAAAAGAAAAAGAAATTAGAGATAGGGGAGGTGGCAAGAAGGAAGACAAACCTATCTTTTAAAATTCAATGATAAAACTTTCCCATCATTCAATTTTTAAAATAACTAATTCACAGTTAAAAACTAGGTTATACCAAGATGCAAAATAAAGGTTAAAGTAGAAAATAATTCTTTCTACCTTTTTTTGATGTTAGCTCTTTGTCTTGAAGAAATAAAATGGAATACAACAAAGAACCCACTCAAAAGTGAAAAAAAAAAGGTATGGTGTACAACTGAAACGACTTAACCCTGAACTATTTAAACAAATAACTGAATATTTTAAAAATGGGAAATGGACAACAAAAATGACATAGATAATGACTACAATAATTCATTTAGAAGTTTAACCTATATAAATTGTCTCAACAAAGAGGCCAAATGAGCCTGCAAAATATCTTTGTCAACACGTCTGACTTCCTTTCAGAAAGAGATCAATGTTAAACTAGGTTAAATATAAACTCATTTGTAAAATCTTACAATGATGAGCAATATTGTTTCATAAACTAGAGAGAAGCACAGAAGGGTAAAAACATTTTTTAAAAAGCTTGTTAAGAATCCAGCAAAAAAGTCATCCCAAGAGCATTAAGGGTGAAAAAATGAAGGAAGAAAAACAAAACAGAAAGAACAAAAAGATTTAAGCTATCTGGATTCTACATCAAAAGTAGTAGAACCACCACAGTTGGACCTTAACACTTTCAATGTGCTTACAGAGATTTAAATTTTGCTTGAACTCCAAAGTTTCTACAAAGCTTTGTTTTGTTTTTTAATCAGGAATACTTGTTTTCTATCTCACCAAAGGTCATTTTCTGGCTGTAGTATTATAATTCGTGTTGCTTGCTGGGTTATTAAGTTCTCCACTCTTTTAGAGTGGTGGTTGCTAAATTGTGTATGATTCTGACTGGCTCATTAGTTACTGAATTCTTTCTTTCTGGCTTTTTTTCAGTATTTTCCTTTGACCTGTAAACTCTGGATTTTGGCTATGATATTCATGAGAGTTTTCATTTTGGTATTATTTTTCAGGAGGGGACCAGTCAATTCTGTTTCTACTTTGCCTACTGGTTCTAGGAGATCTGGGCAGTTGGCGTTTTGTTTTGTTTAAGATTTCTTGTAATAGGGGGCTATTGAGGCTCTTAAAAAAATTTATTTTTTGGTCATGGCATTGTAATAGTCCAATGATTCTTAGTTTTTGTTCCCCCCCTCTTTAATCTACTATCCAAGTCAGTTGTTTTTAGTTAAGATATCTTCTATTCTTTTAAAAAATCTTTTGACTTTGTTTTAATATTTCTTGCTGCTTCATGGAATCATCAGTTTCAATTTCATCCACTCTAATTTTGAGGGAGTTTTGTTGCTTGAGCAAGATTCTGTGCTGCTTATACCAGGTTGTTAATTCCCTTTCCAATCCATTCTTTTATGTTTCTTATTTATTTTCCAATTTTTTCCACAAACTTTCTCATGCTATTTCTAAGAAACATTTTTAAGTCTTTAAAAAATAATTCTTATTTAATTTCTTTTAAAAAATAATTCTTATTTTATTTCTTCTAGGAATTGTAGTTGAGTTTGTGTGCAAACTACATTTTTTTTCTCTGAGGCTTTGCTTACATATGCTTTGCAGTCATTCTGGGTTGTGTCTTGACCTTTTTATGGTGGGATTCTTATTTTGTTTGTTTATTCTTCCAGTCTACTTAGTAACTCTGGACCTTGATGTTAGGGCTGAGGTCTGTGGCACTTTGTAACAAAACAGGTGGTCCTGTTGATGGTTTCTTGGGGTACTATTGTGTCATTCCAGGATTTCTGGGGACCTATAAGTTTTTAGTGCTCCCAAAATGGTCTGATCCAAGGCAGAGTCCAATTGCCGCTCTCCCTACCCCCACCCCAGTCTGAGTTCTGAGTTTCTGACATAGGTTTCTGCCTGAAAAGACAGTAGACTACTACTGAACTCAGCCCCTAACAGCTAGCTAGAAAGCTCTGTTTGTTCAGTGTGGCAGAAATTGCAGGCTCCCTTTTGGTCTGGGATTTCTGCCCGGCTTATTCTTCTGCAGGCTGGGCAAGATGCTGAAAATGAGACCTTGTACCTGAGTCATACCTTTGTTGCTGGCTTCTAAATTTCCTCGTTTCTGGAAACATTGTCCAGGGCCTCCCTACTCAAGATGTGCAGAGGTCCTCTTTTTTGTACTCTCTGGATCCATGACCCAAAACCAGGCAGTGGTAACAAAATTGCCAGTTTACACCTATCCCTACTGCACTGCCTTAGTATGGCTCTAGATCTCTTCTTGGTCTACGAACAGACTCTCCCGGGTATTAGAGGACTTACATACATTGTGTTCAAGGCCCAACCCCAATCCTAGAGAATACAGACCTCCCTCTATCCCTCTATCCTGAACTGAGTTGGATAAATGATTCACTTTAATTTTTTTCTAGATTTCCCCACTAGGATTTATTTTGGTCCATTTCCTAGATCTGTTTGGAAGAGTTTTTGTAGGGGAGCTAATTATACTGCTTCCTGTCACTTTTCCATCTTGGCTTTATCTCTGATACAATACAATTACAAAGACAGTGAAGGATCAACATATAAGGTATCTAAAGAAGGAGAAAGCAGCAAAGATATGGGGAAAAATCTTGAACATTATTAAGAACATATCAGTAACAATCTTCCAGCTATACAAAATCTTCATGGTAACTCTATACATAAATTAAGGGGTTCCTTGCTGAGAATATTAATTGGGAATAAGCAGGCTCTCATAAAGTGACATTCAACAATGGATTACACCTTTACATATGTTTAATATTTCACAATTAATTGAAAGATATAGGGAATATAAAATCTCATTGTGCTTACTGTTTCTTGATAATTGAGAAAAGCATTTGATTTGGCAGAACCAAGTAATAACTTATAAGCTCTTTTATAATGTCTTTCATCCATACATCAAGACTATTCAAGATTCTTTGAAGTACTTAACAATATAAATAATCATATTCAATGACCATGTGACAATAAATACCAGGCAGGGATAAAACAGGAAGAAGTATGTACACTGAAGGTATCTGCTACTTGATAGAGGTTGTCTAAGTTCAGGTGGACCTACTGATGGTGAGGTCCCCCGAGATATTCTTGCTGGCAGATGTTATTGTGTTGATATATAAAGTTCCCCAAAAGTTTGGATTATCCATCCACATAGTAAAGACCAAGTGGATGAACATATCTATTGCTCAGAATTCAATCTGAATTTGCATAGTTTGTCTAGCAGCGTGTATATCTGGGACAAGAAATCCAGGTGAATTGGACAAGGGGATGAGACTAGGATGGATTGCTTTTGCAAAGTTGCAAAGTTCTTTTACTGATTTAACACATCTTATAAAAGCAAAAGTTCACCTTTTTGATATTGGTATTTTATTACTGTTATCATTTGGCAGTAAGATATGGAACAATAAGACTTTATTAACGTTCAGGAATGTTATTGTAGCTTCCTTAAGCCTTCTCTTCCAGGAACAGAGACTATGAGGAATTTGAGGTGGACTGGACACTGTGAGCTCCAATGTGGAGCAGGAACTGCACAGAGAGCTGGACAAAGAACTAGGAGCTCTCTGCCTTTGAACTCAGGTGGCAGATGATTAGATTTGAGTGGTAGCTGGGACCATGGAAGAGGAACCATGGAAGCTGAAAGCCTGCCCTGAATCAAGTTGAAAAGTACCTCTCCATGGGTACTGAGTAGAGACTGATGAAACTGTCTGAGTACTGACTGATGAAATTGTGATTTACTTGTGACTGAGGGGTGGTTGGCCTGTGTATTTTCCACTACGCCTTAAGAGAGTACTGAGTAGTGAATGATATTGTAACTTAACTGTTGCACCCCATGGGTGGAATACTTTGACTTTAGTATTTTGTGTCCCTTAAGGAGAAGCCTCCTTAAGGATGATTGAACGACTGAATTACTAAATGACAGTACTTTGTTGAAAACTATGTGACCACTTTGGTGAAAACTCTGCGACCATATTAGTGATAAGTTGTTGAACTGTGATATGGTGAATGCTGTATTTTGATTTTCTGTGATAAGCTGTAACACTGTAAATGCTGTGCCTTGATTTTCTGTGAATGTTTTGCTGTGATTTGTTATTGAATAGAGAATTCGCTATACTATATAATCAGAACCATGAAAGCTGTTCACAGTAGCAGTCCTCTGGAAAGCTGCTTGTGCTTGGCTGTACAGAAAGCCATATGCTCTTATGGAAAGTCTACCCTGCTGGCCTGGCACATGTAGAGACTTGCTGTGATGGACATGACAGGTTTTGTAAGGGAGAATATTAAAGTACTAGAAGATGGATCAATTAACTTCAATATATTGGAGCTTCTTATTAGGGGAGACAAGACTCACTGGAATATAAGTACTTGTTATCTTGGGGTCTACAGACCCCTAAGTGGATGATGGATAAATTTCAAGGAATCCTTGGAATTTTAAAAATGTTTAGACGTAGGGCTTTTACAACTGTATTTAAATATAACTAGTTTTATTTATAATCCTATATATTTCATGCATTTAAAAACATTATTCTGAGGATGAGGTTCATAGGTCTAAATATTTTTAAAAGTCCAAGGATACCATTCTCCACTTCCTCTTTCCAACCCCCTGGCTCACAGTTGCCCAACCAACCTTCATTTCTTACATTCAAGAATTTCCTGATTTCATTTAATCTTGCTGATTTGCTGTCTGCACTCTTATGCTTTTCATATACATGTATATATTTTCTCCATTGGTTTACCTGTTTACAAATAAATTTTTAACTGAGTTTTCTTCTTCTTGACATCTTTGATCATTTATTATATTATAATCCCCTATTGGTCCCCTTCTGACTCTCTCCTCTTTGATGGTAGTTTTTCTGGGAGTGGGACTCAAAACTGTCTCTCAGCTTCCTTACACTCTAGGGAATTTGCATTTTACTGGCCTTGGTCTTTGTTTCAAGTGATTTTTGGTGGGATGGCCACAGCTAGATATTAGTCCTTTTTCCCAATGACTTATGAAGGGCCCCATACATGTTAGCATCTGGCCCCAATTCTCTCTGCTCCTTCACTGTCAGGCTGAGCTCTGATGCAGCAATTGAGTGCTGCTATTCTGTTATCCCAGCCAAATAAAGCTTCTGCCTCTGGGTTTTTCTGAGGTTCAGAGAGAGGGAGTGGGAGTTGAGGTAGAGGTAGGGTTGAGTTCTATTTCAAGCCTATGGATCAGCTTGTACAGCTCTGCCAGTTCTATTTCAAGCCTATGGGTCAGTTTGTACAACTCTGCCTGTGAGTATGTTAGAGATTCAGGATTTTCTTTTTTATTTTTGCTGTCAGTTTATTGAGCCTCATTAGGATTTTTGGAGTCTTAAACTATAGGAACAGCTGAAACTGCTTTAAATGTTAAACATTATTCCTATTTTGGAAAGAAATGAGAGGCTAGCAGGATTAAAGAAAATGTCTAGTCCTTCATATTGTTGGTCATATTTCTAGAAATAATGGACCTTTGGGGGGTTATTTTCAATAGAATTTGAGTTTATTAAAAGAGTTTTATAATTTCCTTAAGGCAATCTAGCTTACTCTTTCCCTATTGTTTAATTCGGAGCCCAACTTGCCCATTTCTGCTGATTATTTCAAAGATACATACTGATGAACCAGCTCCACAGGTTGTCCTTTCAACTGAATATCATACTTTATGCAAAATACATTCTGCATGCCCTTTATCTTTCTAGTATAGATGAAAAGACCAAAGACTTCTGAGAGAAGACAAGAAAAGGATAAAACCCTCATCCAGGAGGTTCTACAAAAGGTCAGACGATGCAACCAGCAAAAAGTCATCTCAAATCAGGAAAAGCTAGAGGCCTTAACCATCTATGAAGAATTCTATTCAACTTGGAACTTGTCCTGGATCTCCTTCACTGTAGTGGTGAAAACTTTCAGTGAGTATTATCAAGTCATATCAAAAAACATATCACAAAACAAAGGGGGAGAAAAGAAGGTTGCATCTATCACAACTAGGGAAAAATTTAATTATCTAAAATTTAAAACCATTTGCATGAATAAAATCAATATATCTTGGAAAAGAGAAAATACCAAGTGGGAAAAACAATCTTTACATCAAACACTGCTGATAGAATTCTATTTCCAAAATCTATAAAGAATTGATACAAATATCTAAGACAAGAAACCATTCTGATTTAAAGTATTCAAAGGACAGGAACAATTTTCAAAAGAAAAAATGCAAAATATTATTTTGAAATGTATGAAAATGCCCCAAATTAGTAATGAGAACTGTACATTAAAACAAGTGAGATATCTTCTGACATACACCAAATTAGCAAAAGTAATCAATGCTCTAACAGAGCACTAATGTTCTGTTGTTGGAGCTATAAACTGGTGTGCAAGATGACATAGTAGATCAGAATGTTGGCCCTGGAGCTAGAAAAACCAGAATTCAAATATGGCCTCAGACACTTGCTAAATGTGTGACCCAGGCAAGTGACTTCTGCTTGCCTCAAGTTCCTAAACTGTAAAATAGCAATTATAATATCTACCTCCCAGGGCTGTTGTGATGATCAAATTTGATAATAATTACAAGTATTTAACACAGTGCCTAGCAGATAGCAAGTACTATATAAATGCTAGTTATTATTGTTATTAAAAACAATTCACAATTATGCATAAAATTAAGACTGTTCAAACAGTGACAGAAAGAAAAGTTCTATATAAACCAAAACATTCATAGTAGCACTTTTTATGATAGTTAAAAATTATAAGCAAAGTAGATGTCCATCAACTGAGAAATGACTGAACAAACTGTATTCTATAAGTAGAAAAGAATATTACTGAATCCCAGGGAAGCACCTGAGGAATTTAGAGAAACATAGGGAAAACGAATTGATATAGAATGAACAAACCAAACTGAGGAAAATCATTGACACAATGAATACAATAATGCAAATAAAAGCAATAGAAAATAGCAATAGAAGTCTGAAAAAAATGGAATGCCCCATGCTAATTCCAGATGTATAAAGCCGAAAATTTTTCTTCTCTATTGGGTGGCACTGCCCTAAACATACAGAATGTTATATGCACTGTCAGTACTAGTTGCCGTTATTTGATTGATTAAACTTAATTGTCTTGGTTTGCTTGTTAGTAAGGGTACTGGGCATGACAGTGTTTAGTGGAAAATAAGTATCATGCAAAAATGCATCATTACATTTTAATTTTTAAACTGCAAGATACAAAAAGATAAAATTTTCTTAATAAACTAATTTAATTTTAAAATAGTTTTAAATAAAACAATTTAAAATTATGGTAATCAGGATAAATATATTTTAAAAATTTATTATAATTAACAAAAATATTTTTAGGCAACACAGTTTTATTTTCTTCCATGACATTCTTAAGTAAATCAAGACAATTTCCTGCTGTTTCACTTATTCAATACTAGTCAGAGAAGTAAAACAATTTAATTTTTTGAAATATTTAATTTTCTTTATGGTTAGAGAAAGATTATGGTAAGTTTTCTGTTTAAAAAACCAGATTCCTGTGAAATTTTTAAAAAACATTTTTTTCCAGCTTGTAAATGCCTATGAACTACTACACAAACTTGAAAAGAAAACTACAAATGTTTGTATTTCACTGCCACTAGCTGCCAATTATGAATTATATCTTTAAATGTCCTTGAAAATATAAACAGAACACAACTGGTGGTCCTATGGCCTTACTGAGGCGTTTATTTCCTTGGCAATGCTAGTATTTTGGTGGGCCAGAAGCCTACTCTCCCAATTAATAAAAAAAGAGAAAGCACAAAGAGCATAATTTGACATTTGTGAAACTGTTGAAGATCTTATCTCAGCATTTTTTCAACATTCAGTTCCACAATCCCTTGAGTTTCAGCTTTTCTCTCCTTCCCTTTCCCTCCCCTCCCCCCAGATATAGCGGACATAGGATCTACAAATATCTTCCCATTAATCACTAGTCAGGTTGTAAAGAAGGGTTATAACTGATGGAATAATCAGTGGGAAAGAGAAACAGAACAAAACAAGGAAAAGAAACAGACCAAGCAGTTTGTTTCAATCTGCACTCAGACTCCACATCACCTTCTCTGGATGTGGATATCTCCTTCAATCATGAGTCTTTTGGAATTGCTCTATAACTTTGTATTGCTGAGAGGAGCCCAGTCTATTGAAACTAGTTGTTGCACATACGTTGTGTCTATGATTGTGTACAAATTTCTCCTGGTTCTGCTCTTCTCATTCAGCATCAGTTTATATAACTCTCTCCAGGTTATAATGAAGTCTGTCTGCTCCTCATTTCTTATAGCACGGTAATATTCCATTACATTCATATACCACAACTTGTTCAGCCATTCTCCAGTTGATGGGAATCCCCTTGTTTTCCAATTTTTTGCCACCACAAAAAGAGCTGGTATAAATATTTTTGTACATACGGGTCCTCTTCCCACTTCTCAGATCTCATTGGGATATAACTCTAGAAGTGGTATTGTTGGGTCAAATGGTTCTGCACTTATTTATAGCCCTTTGGGCTTAGTTCCAGATTGCTCTCCAGAATGGCTGCATCAGTTCACAGGTCCATCAACAATGCATTAGTGTTCTGGTTTTTCCACATCCTTTCTAGCATTTGTCATTTTGCTGTTTTGTCATCTTAGCGAGTCTGGCCAGTGAGATGCTCACCTCTGAGCATTTTCTTTCAAATAAAGCAAAGTCAATTCTAAAGTAGCACATCAAGGCTTTTCAAAGCCTACCGTGTCACCTACCGTGACAGTAAATGATGTTAAACCTATCTCCAACAAACTCAAAAATTGATTGTTTTTATTTCTTTTTTAACTCAATGAACCATGATTAAGATTTAAATTCAACACATTTTTTAAACTTCTGTCCTTTATATAAAATAGTACTACTTGCATTTCTGCCATTTGGGGCACATTTTAAAATGTTCCTACAAACAATGTATGGCTATAGCAGTAAAAGAAGGTTGGTCTGATGACAGAAAATTAACACATGCATCAATTTCCATTTTCAGACCAAAAACACAATGTCTTCTTTTCTTCAGTGCTGATAAATACATATTTTAAAATGATAAAGATGTGGTCTCTTCATAACTGAAAGAAGCATATTTTTATTCAGTTCTACCCTGTTACTATTGACAAACTGAAATCAACAAACCATAGCCATCAGCTGAAGTGAAGAGGTAGAAAAAGTTCAAGATCTCATCACCTTTTAACTAGACTACTGTATAAACCTTCCAGCTGGTCTCTCTCTCCTTATGCCAATCTATTTCTTATTTCTAGACTCTTTCCCTAAAACAATGATTTCGCTCTGCTCAAGAACTTGTAATAACTTCCCACTGAGTAGAAAATAAAGATTAATCTATTATCTTTTATCTGTTTAAAGGTCTATTATTTATCTATTAATCTAATAAAGATCTATGAGAATAAAATCTAAACAGTTCTGCCCTGACATTCAAGGCCCTCCACAATATGATCACCCTCCCTATCAGTCAAACAACAAGCTTTTATTTAGTAAGCATCTGCTATTTGCCAGGAAATGTGCGATGTGGGGATACAAAGTCCAAGACGAAACAGTCCTTGCTGCTTACATTCACAGGAGATTTCACACAGAAGCTTATATCATAAACTTGAAGCAATAAAGGAACTCAAAGGCCATATTGTCCAATTTTTTACTGAGTTAGTAGGGACACTATGTATGCTCAAATTAAATACAAGGTGACTGTGCAGAAGAGGCCCAAGTGGCATTGAAGGGGCAGGGCAGGAATGCCTTCCTGTAGGAAGTGGCACTTAGCCTAAGCTTTAACAGGAGCTGGAGATTCCAAGAGGTGGCAGTGAGGAGGGAGGACATTGACAAGAGAGGGAACATGGTATGTTAGGAACAGCAAGGGATCATTTAGTTGCAGGGAAGAGTGGGGATGCAACTTGGAACCAGGTTCTGAATGCTGACTAGAAGAGCATATATTCTATCTGAAAGGTACGAGGATCTCTCTTGACCATTCATTCACACTATTCTGACTGTAGCTCAGTCATTCACACTATTCTGACTGTACTCATCTGTCCAAATCCTAGTCCCTTTCCTTAAATATTCTCTTGAAGGCCTATAAAATAGTGTTTCAAGAAGAAAGACTCTAGGGGAAAAGTACAGTACAAAACTAACTAAAAACTAAGGTGATAGGATTGTAGGCTAGATTGTGTATTATCTGTAAGAAATCAAATTCTAGCTATTCCTTCCCAGAACTGGGATGGGTGGGCCAAAGCAGGGCTGTGTAGGCGCTTTGGCTGCTAGGAGTTCCAGTTGTTGGAAACAGGCGTGGTTATGGCATATAGTAGCTTTCAGAAGCTTGCTGATTTAGTTTCTGATAAAAGTGAAAAATTAAGTTTGTTGCCTCCTGTGCATTTTAAGGACATATCATATCACAATAAAAATCACAATACATTTAGTTTAATTTGTTTATGATTTCATGACAAAACCAACATACTACAAAATTAGGCCCCAACAAAAGTCTGAAAAGGGGAAAGCCAATTAAACCAGGACTAAATATATAGGACTAAGATATATTTAAAAGAAAAAAAATCTAATAGTAAAAGTTTTCTTGGATTCATGACAGGTGACTTGACCTAAAATGAAAAGTTTCTCATCATCTTCTTTAAGAGACCATTACAGAACCCAGAATAGACATACCTAATTGTTGAAACAGGAGAGCCACGCTGGTGCCTGTGACAGGAAGACTATCATGTAAAGGAGTCTGTATCAGCTGTCTGTCTCCTGCTCCCAAGGAAAATAGCTTCTGTAGAAAAAAAAAATTGCTTCTTTATCTAGAGTAAACAGAAGAAAATATCTACAAACACATGGTCTGTCATACTTAAGGTTTCACATTTCAACTTGAAGAATATAGCTTCACTTTTGTACACAAGAAGATATCAACTTTTAAAATTGTAGTTCAAGCTCTTTTGAAGAAACTAAAGCAGCTCCCCAGACAGCAATAGGCCTCTGAGACTGCTCTCCCTTAGGCTAGGCCCCTCATTAAACTGCTTCAACTCAAGCAGTAATGACAGTGTTCATCAATCCATTAGAAAGCATTCTGAAAGTGTCTTATATGTGCCAGGCACTAAGTTCAGAGTTGAGGATGGAACCAAAGAAATGAAACAACCCCTGCCCTCCCAGGGTTTACAACTGTATGACAGATTCAGTTCACAAACATGGATGAGAACAACTAGAACTTAGTAGAAAATAAATATATTTAATGCTTAAAGAATTAAGTTAGTATCATCTAATGTTAAAAATTCTTCATTTCTGTATAGTCATATGATTTTTTAAAGGAAAACGAACAGAAGATAGACGTGGTTTTCTAAAAAAAAAGTTCATTAGATTATAAAAACAGTAAAGTTAATCAAAGAAGTCTCCCAAAGTCAAGTTCCCTTCAAGACAATCCAACCCTGACTGTAGGCTCAGCCAGCTTGTGCTCTGTTAGGAAAGAGGAGGCAGATAAGATGATAGGATGAGAAGGGTGGAAAATGGGGAAAAGAAGGCAAAGAGGAGCCTATGGGAGATGACTACCTCACTCCAGGAGATAAATAATGTATGTTTTTGCTTAAAAATTTAAAAAATATATTTTAAAAAGTAATGTATATATCTCATTCTCTTCTCCCTTTGAGGAATGTTCTTTAATATCCTTCAACAACAGTCCAGAAAAAAAAAATTCACACCACCTATTAAAAACAAACTCCAAAGGCTCCCTATCATCTCCATAGGAAATATAAAAGCTTCTTAAAGTCCTTCAAAGTCTGACCCCCTCCTGTCTAGTCTTCTTACACCTAAATCCTTACCATGGACTACTATGCAATCCGATAACATTCCTTGCTGCTCTATGAACACCAAGCATACTGACTGGCTATCTCCTTCTCATCTTTGCCTCCTAGCTTTCCTGGCTCCCTTAAAATCTGGGATAAAACCCTACCTCCTATAAGATTCTGTCTTTTCCAGTCCTCCTTAAAGTGAAAGCCTTACCTCTAAGACTACCCTCAATTTATCCTACAACTGTACAATGTCATTTGCATGGATGTCCCCCTCTCCCCATTTAGACTGTGAGCTCCTTTAGAGCAAAGGCTGAGGGGTGTGTGTGTGTGTGTGTGTGTGTGCGCGCGCGCGCGTGTTTTCTTTTGCCTTTCTTTGTATCGTCAGCATGTAGCACAGTGCCTAGCATGCTCTAGGAACTTAGTAAATGTTAGATGACTGAATGAAGATAAATGTGTAAAAGAGTTTCTGATAATTTCCTTTATTTCCTTTTCAATTGTTAAAATTCTTTTTTTCCCCATTTTTGATATATACAATTCGTTTTTCTACTCTCTTTTAAGTTAGTTTAATTAACTTTATTTTATTAGTTTTTAAAATAAGCTCTCAGTTTATAATTCAATTGTCTTTTTGTTTTGAATTTTATAAATCTCTTTAATTTTTAGAATTTCTACTTTGTTATTTAGTTGGAAATTTGTGATTTGTTCAAGTTTTTTTTTAAGTTTTGTGCTCAGCTTAGTGATTTGTTCTTTCTTTTGCTGATAAAAGTATTCAGCAATTAAAATTTTCTCAGAACTGCTTTAGCTGCGTAGCATAAGTTTTAAAAAACTAGCTCTTGTTTATTTTTAGTTTATATCATTGATTTTCACAAGATTTTGAGTTACAAATTTTCTCTCTGCCTTTCCCCTACCTACCACCCCAAAACAGCAATCCCACTGTAGACCCCCTCCCCCGATCTGCTCTCTCCTATATCCTCCCCCATCGCCCCTCTGACTTTCCGGTAAGGCAAGATGGATCTCTCTATCCCAGTGCCTGTATATCTTATTTCTCAGATGTATGTAAATAATAATATTAATAATAAATGTATATGTTTAACATTTGATTTAGAACTTTAAATTCTAGATTCTTTTCTTTCCTCCCTTGTCACTCACCCCCACTGGAAAGACAAACAATTCAATACAGGCTGTACATGTGCAGTTACACAGAACATCTCCACAATGGACATATTGTGAAAGACTGACTATATTTCCCTCCTTTCTATCTCTCCCTCCACTTGTTCTATTCTCTACTTTGTCCCCGTCCCTTTACAGAAGTGTGCACTTCTAACAATCCTCCCCTGCCAACCTGCCCTCCCTTCTAACATCTCCGCTCTCATCCCCTTCCTCCCTACTCTCCTGTAGGGCAAGACACCCAATTTAGAGTGTGTATCATTCCTTCCCTAAGCCAAATTCAATGAGAGTAAGGTTGACCCATTCCCTTTTTGCCTTCCTGTTCTTCCACTCCATTGTAACAGTTATCCAGGGGCGGCTAGGTGGTGCAGTGAATAGAGCACTGGCCCTGGAGTCAGGAGTACCTGAGTTCAAATCCGGCCTCAGACACTTAACTCAAAAAACTAGCCATGTGACTTTGGGCAAGTCGCTTAACCCCAACTGCCCTCAAAAAAAAAAAAAGCAAAAAAACCCAACAAAACAGTTATCCATTGCCTCTTCTATATGAGAGGATTAACCCCATTCTGTCTCTCCCTGTCTACTCTCATTCTATTCCTCTCCCACCTCTTAATTTCACCTTTTAAAATATAATCCCTTCCTATTCCATTGATCCTGTGTCCCCTGTCTATGTACACATATATACACACACTCACATATGTATTCATGCATATCATAAGTTTTTGCATGTGCCCTAATTTTTATCATGATGGAATTTTCTATTGGCTCTATGCTTTTCTTTAACTCATAGTTTCTATAGAATTATGTTATTTAGTCTCCAATTACTTTTAAATTATTTAAGGACATTTTATTGAATTAATAATAAGTAATTCTCATTGTAGTATGATCAGTAAATAATAAGCTTAGTATTTCTGCTTTTCTATATTTATTGGCTGAGTCTTTATGCCCCAATATATTGCAAATTGTAATGGTGGCAGAATTAGCTGAGAAATATGTAAATTCTTTCCTATTCCCATTCAAAAATCATTAGACAGCTACCATCTCTACTTTTTCTGAAGTTCTATTTAGGTCCTTAATTTCTTTCTTATCTTTTGGTTAGTACTATCTAGGTCTGAAAGGAATACATTAAGGTCCCCCATTGTTATAATTTTAATTTCTCCCTATAATTTAGGATACTATGTAATTATATGCATCTATATTAACTGTTGGTATTCTTTATCTTTATGGTAGTTTTTAGTAGTACAATTTAGTCTGACTTCCCTGGCTACCTCTTCTTAGTCTTTTCCATATTTACTGTAGCATTATTTGAGATCATGATTGTTATCCTTGCTTTTCTTAAAGTTCAGCAGAAACATAATAGATTTTGCTCCTCATTTTATCTCTGTAAAACTGTATTTCAAATATATTTTTGGTAAATGACATACCATGGGATTCTGTTTTCTAATAAATTCTGCTATCTATTTCTGTTTTATGTGTGAGTTCATTTGCAGTTATGACTTAATTATGTATTTTCTTCCATACTATTCCTTGTATTTTTCCTCCTTTTACTTCTACATCCCTATTTATAAATGATAGTGACAGAAGAGAGGGAATTTTTGAAAATGTTAGGTAACAATGTGATAAAGGACTGTGATTATAATATCTTATTTTTACAAAAATTGTCATTAAGTGTCTAATTAGAACAATAAGCTAAGAATGAAGGTAGGAAAAGTAAAATGGAGAAATTGGAGAATCCAGTTTTTTTTAAAAGCAGCTCTACTAGAATTATGCATATGTGCGTATTTAAAATTTAAATTTAAGGTGGAGTTCAAGTTACACAAAACCTAATTTGTTATTACGCCTGTTGAAAAGGAAATCTACCACCAAAATTAACCTTGGAATTTTTGCTCTTTTTGTAAGGCAGGCCGTGGGGACAGTACTTAACTGAACTACGATCCTTTTTTTTTTTAAGAAAAATATTCCAAGAATTTATTTTTTGCTTTCTTCATAAATTAAATTAATTGGAAAAATATTCCATTCTCCAGCTCCCTTTTCTTGCATTTACCTGAGAACCCCCAGTCGCTGGGACAAGGCATGCACAGAGGTTTGCAATGAGACTCTCCAAGGAGAAATTCAGACTATCTACGTGCACAGTGTAGATCAGGCCCAGGCAAGCCTGCAAATAAAATAAAGGCAGATAATGAATATAGAGGCACAAGAGACACTTTTCTATCACATGTGAAAAACTCAAGTTTTTCCTTGAGCCTACTAAGACTATTTTACTGTCAATATATAATAAATTTCATGAAGGAAATGTCATATAGTTTATGAAATCTTACTCTATATCAGAAACTTTGTAAAACAGGTATTTCTGTTTAATTTCTAATTTTTTTCATTAAACCTGTGAAAAATTGCTACGTTTCTTTCACAAACTTCAAAAATCCCTCCAAGTTTTTAAAAGCAAACATTTTAAAACTTCTTTTAGTTGTAAATCTCATACATTTCACAAATTTGTTCCACAGTGTGTTAGTTATAATTTAGGGCAGATACATTAGCATTTATACAGAGAAGCCATCTCAGAATCAGCAAGACTTGATTTCAAAAGCTGCTTCTGACTCATTACTATGTGACCTTAGACAAGGTACTCTCAGTAACTCAGGCTACTCTCTAAGTCTGTAAATTGAAGAGCATTTGCTGATCTGACTCTGGAAAGGGAGTTTCCTCATCAGGAATTCCCTATATCAATGAAGTTATAGTCTCAATCTTCCCCTCCTAAGGAAAAGAAGAGAGTCATTGGTGTGTTTCAGGTTAGGATGAGAAAAGACTCCCCTAAGAACTGGGACAGATTTGCAATGACAAATAGAAATGGTGATAAAATATTACACTTAGGAAATTTTTTCAACTTCTAAAAAATAAATAATAAAAATTTTATTAAAAAATAAAAATTTCTTTGCTTAATTTTTCCCCCTGTATCTGTCTACAATTGTGCAATTCTGGCGAATCAACATTTCTTAGTTCTTTCTTGTCATTTAATTTCTCTGGCATATGAATTATTTCCCTAATCCATGTATCATGTCATCATCATTTAATTCTGAAAAATTACAAACAAAAAATAACTGCTAATGTGAAAATAACTCAGGGTCCCAAGGAAAGAAAACTTTTGCAACCCACTGTATAAGCTTTGTGCTGCATCTGGTGCTGGTAGAACAAGTTAAAACCTCCAATAAAAACCTTCATGCTCATTACATTCTTCTAAATGTCAAGTTTGTTTGGAATAATTTTAAAAGTAAGTATTTTCTTTATAATAAAAATCATGTGTCATATACTTAGAGTATATCATAGATTAAAAACGAGCTTCTCAGGAGTTTAGAATAACCACATTAATTTATCTGATTTTCCATCCATCAGAAAAGATTCTATTCAGTTTGTGTTAATTTCACGTTATTGGGAAATTCTTAAACCTATACGGAGACATTTAAAATCCAATAAGGTTGTCACCAACATTCATTAAAAACAGATTTGCAAAACAGCACAGATCATGTGTGACAGCTGTGAGCCTCTTTACCCTGAAAATTTCTGGATAATCTAATCTGGACACCAACACCAAGCTTTTGGGAGCGAATACTTCTGCAGGCTGAATTAAGCCAGTCACCTCCTCTTCACCTTCAATGTCTTCTTGTTTTGTTCCCTAGAAAACAGAGTAATGAACAAATAAAAGTATTATCCTTAGTTTGTACGGATCATCAGAAGACAAACCTGCACCAACAAAGAAAGCATGGCAAAATACAAACATTCTCCTAACCACATAAAAGAGATTAGAAAGTGGAAGCAAGGAAGAGAGTTTGATACAGTTGTTTTGTTTTTTACAAGGGGGGAAAAAAGACTAAAGGAAGTGACAGAACTCTGACATTTAATATTTATTTGTACTGCTACTGTTGTTACCTTGGCCAAATCACTGATTCTCCCTACTTCTTCATTTTCTCTTTTAAACAAAGGGTTCAGCCTATAGATAGCTTCTAGGGTTCCTTCCAGTTAGTTGTCAATTTAGTTGTCCCCAATCAAAATAGGGGATACTTAATTCACTGTTCAAAAAACCCTGAAATTCCATTTAACCACACATAAAGCTGGAGGAAAAAAAGCACCTACTAGACTATTATTATCGAAATAGAAACCCTATTAGAATTGTAAGGTTTACCTGTATGTTTTACAGTGTTTAAAACAGTCACTCTTATAAGATCAGAAGATTCAGAGTTGAATAGGATCAGTTAATTAAAATGAACATTATTACTTGAAAAGTCTTTATCCTTAGAAAGAGAATAGGACAGTAGAAGCTAACTATTCTGGTTTTCTGGTCTCATCTTTCACATGGACTCAACTGTATAGTATTTTTTTGTCTCTCAGAAAGCTCCAGGCAGAACTAGTAGGTTGGTTCTTAATGGTATGGATGGCATCTGTATCACTACTTATTCTGTATCAGCAAAGGAAAACATAAACTATGAAGCTCAGGTGATTTAAGGACAGCAGATATCCTTTGGATTTTGCCCCTTATAAGCTTCACTCACGTCCAAAAACTTTGGCACATATAGCTAAACAATTAAAAAAAACCAACAGAAGACACATATGATTTACAAAATCAAGAAATGTTTGTTGAGTTCTTAATGTCCCCATGACACTGTATTAGACACTTTATAAATGTTAGGCTAAAAAATGTTAAGCTAAAAAAAAGCTTGCTCATTAAAAGCTTATGGTAACAATACAGTAACAATAACATTTGTGTCACTATCTGTACCAGGGATTCTTAAACGTTTTCCACTTTTCCCATTTCAGCAGCAGTTGTTGGTGTTGGCTGGTCTGAGGGCATGTGCAGTGTGAGTGCTTTGTGTTCAGAACCAAGGATGCAGTGAAGTTGCAAGATGCAACATAGGCGAGTGCTGCCACAAATACTTCAGATTCATTACACATTTGATTTTTAAATGATTTTTGGTCCCCACACATTCAGAAATCTTTTACTATTGCCAATTTTTTTGTGGCCCCATATAGGGTTGCCACCCACAGTTTAAGAAGTGCTGAACAATTTTTGAGCATTTTCACATGAACTATTTCATTTCATTGCAAAGGGAGACTTATGATCCCACATTTTACAAGTATTTGTTAGGAGAGAGTGGGCAGAATCTGGAATATAGAGCCAAGTGATAATTTCTCCATTTGTTGAATGGAGACAGAATGAACAAAGGTGATCACAAAGATAATGATGATAACCAGCATTTTCATTAACACCTTAAGGTTTGCAAAATCTCCAGTTGATTCTCACAACAACCTTGTTAGATAGGTTCTATTATTATCCCTGTTTTATAGATAAGGAAACTGAGGCTGAGAGAGGTTAAGTGACTTGCCCCAGGCCACACAGCTAGCAGGAGTCTGAGGCTAGATATGAACTCAGGTCTTTCGGACTCCAAATCTAGCTCTTTCACCCACTGTGCCACCACTAGTTGCTCTTACTCTGATAAGAAGTGGAGCCTGTATTGACTCAGACTTATTAATGAGCAGAACAGAGTTAATACAGGCTGTCCCTATGACACTGTGAATTAGGGCACAGGAGATTACATATGGATGAAGATTACGGCTCTTGAGATCTGAAGGCAGTGAAAGGTTGTGACTAACCCCAGTTCTCTACACTCCCTCCTCAAAAACTTAAAAAAAAAAGTGTCAAATGAAGTAAAAGAACTACAATTAAAAGAAAAAAATGAAAAGTCCCCAAAACCAAAGAGCAAGCCCCACAGAAAATTAAAAGAAAGCAAGTGAACAGCAAAGGCTGTATTCCTGGTTTCCTGCTCTTTCTCTCACTCAGTCCCCACCCAAAACTTATTTTTTCCAGTGGACTCCTGAGCTGTGGCAACAGCAGTTGCTGGGGCAAGCAAAAGCTTGAAACTTAGAGATAATTTGGACAATCACTAGATACTGCTCCAGAACATTTAAGAATTCCTGTTTTTTATCCTTACCCAGAGTGGAAGCAGCTTCAGAATCACAGGATTTGAGAACTGGATGGGACTCTAAATGCTATCAGGCATAACATGTAACTGATAGAACCCATGTCTATAACATACACAACAACTGGTCATCCAACCCTGATTAAAGACCTCCTATAAGGGGGGAACCCACTACTGTCTGCCTACTGAGGTAATGACCTAATGGGGTAATGAATCACTATTTAACAAAAATTACTGGAAAAATTAGAAAGCAGTATGGAAGAAATTAGACAAATGCTTTATACCATATATAAAGATAAATTCTAGATAGATTTAAAAATAACATCATAAAAAAGTTAAAAGAAACGAAGAATTTAGCTTTCAGATCTATGGATAGGGGAAGAGTTCATGACCAAAAAAAGGATAGAGAAAATCACGAAAAATAAAAGGGGTAATTTTAATTATATAATTTTTTTCATAAATAAAACCAGACAGCTAAAAATTAGAAGGGAAATAGCTAACTGGGAAAAAAATCTTTGCAGCAAATTTATCTGATAAAGGTCTAATTTCCAAGACACAAAAATAACAACAATAATAATGATATTGATAGATATAAGCAACTGAAATTCACAAGAATAAAAGCTTATTTTCTTATTTTATTCATAAGAATAAAAGCTATTCCTCATTTGCTAAATGGTCAAAGGATGTGAATAGGCACATGGAAAAAAATGCACCAAAGCACTAACAAGTAGAAAATGCAAATTAAAGTAACTGAAATCTCATTATATATTGATCCAATTGGAAAAGATGGCAAAATAGGACATGACAAACATTAGAAGAGTTGAGGGAAAAACAAGTATGTGTGTGCTGCTGGCAGAGCTGTGCATTGGTCCAACCATTCTTGAAAGCAACTCACTCAACTTTAAAATGCCCAAAGAACTAAACTGTGTAGATACTCTGACCCCAGTATGCTACAAAGAAATCCAATAAAGCGTAAAAGGACCCACATACAAAAATACATAGAGTAACATTTTTTATAATGGCAACATACTGGAAGCTAATAGGATGCTATCAACTGGGAAATAGTGGAACAAATAAGAGTATATAAATGTAATGAAATACCACGGTGTAGCAAGAATAACAAAATGGACAGTTTCAGAGAAATCTTGGAATAACTATGTATTGATGAAGAGTGAAATAAGAAGAATCAAGAGAATAATTTATAAAATAATAAAATACTATTCAAACAACTTGAAAAGGCTTAAGAGCTCTGATGAGGGAAATGATCTATCACAATTCCAAAGGAATGATGATGAAGCACACTACTCACTTCTTGACAGAGAGATGATGGACTCAAGATTCAGAATGAGGAAGAAATTGTTGGACATGGACAATGTCCAAATGTGGAATTTGTTTTGCTTGTGTTATGTTATGTTGTGTTGTGTTGTGTTATGTCACATTAGGTCATGTTATGTTTTGCTTGATTATGTAGTAGCCCAGTTAAGAAATGATGAGGGTTTGAACTAAGACAGTGGTCCTATCAGCAGAATGTGCAAATCACACTGGATTTAATCTCTAAAGGCAGGTTCTTACTACCACTGTGACCTCAGTTTCCTCATTCATAAAATAATGGGCCTGGAAAAAATGTCTGAGTTCCCTACTGCTCTAAATTTTTTATGATCCTAAGAAATTCTTGATAAATAAGAATAAACTTCCAAAAGGAAATACAAATCTACATTTAATTTTCAGAATGAGGAATACTATATAACTATTTCTAGGAATTTAACTTGATTACAAAGCATTATGTTGAAATTAATGGCTTCTAGAATCCATGAAAATAACAAAATCTGAAGAACATGAATGTACCAGTAGGTGTCTACAAATAATGAATCATATGATTCATATGCTTATTAATGAATTCAAAATGACAAAGGAAAGATGGAAATTCCTGGAAAAGATAAAGATATCCACATTGTGAAAAACACCCAGGAGTACTATTAGAAGTCAGCTGAAACAGACAGCAATTTACAATAAATGGCAATTACCTTAATAACAATGCAAAATAAAACATTTAAAATTTTGTTCTAGAAGTCTCCCTTGCCATGAAATACACATTCAATGGAGTAGTCAACAAAAATTAGAAAATACCCACTCCCATAAACTTGTAAGGAGAAAACATTTCCATTTTTATCTTTATCACTTCTCATTACAGATGTTGATTCTCATTTTGTAGGTCTGTCATGAATCATAAGATGTTTTTATTCTTAATTCTGAATATTCACCCCAGGAGAATAAGATGTTCCAAGTTTAAAGATAAATTCCCATTCTCTGTTTCCAAGCAGAATGTACTCTATGACAAAAATACACACTACAGCCTATGATGTAACATGGGTTTGGTCCACAAGAAGGCAACAGGGTACTTTGGAAATAATTTATTTCTATAAATGCTAAATTTATTAAAAGCCAAACTCAAATAGAAATGGGAACCACTAAAATACATATAAGGATCCCTATGGGTACATACTCTGCTTAAAAAACAAAATATTAACATCATCCATGTTTTATTGTATTTTTATGTATTTAGTTAAATATTTCCCAATTAGATTTAAAACTGAGACAGTACCTACGGAATGTTGTGGGCCACACGTAGCCTGCTGGTAGAGTATCTGATATCTCTGACATAATATCTTCTCCTCTTTAGAAATATCACAATTACAGGGCAGCTAGGTGGCTCAGTGAATAGAGCACTGGCCCTGGAATCAGGAGGGCCTGAGTTCAAATGTGGCCTCAGACACTTAATACTTATTAGTTGTGTGACCCTGGGCAAGTCATTTAACATAAATTGCCCTGCTCTCACCCCTCCAAAAAGAAAAAAAAAACCTATCACAATTATCTTTGAAGGAAATACATGGTGCTATTGAGTTTTCTGATGTCTACATTGCTCTAAAAATTTCAGAGTACTGACTGGAAATTTCCTCCACATTCCCACGGGTTATATTTTTTGTTTATTATTGCAAATATAAAGTTTCATCACATCACACAGTAGTAACAGTTTCCTGAATTATCTCAGTTTAAGTCCAAGGAACAGTCTTTTAGTTTTCATAGACTCACCATGTTAGAGGTAGACAGGACCTGTGTGATCACCTAGTCCTAACCCTTATTTTACTTTTAATTAGTTTTACTATGACTTATTTTTCCTCATTATTGTCATTTCCAGACATACTCCACTACCCACTCAGCTATGGAGCCTTCCCTGGTAACAAAGAAAAAGAGTAAAGCCAAATCATCTGACACAGGAACTATGACTGATATTTTATGTAACATTCTGTAGAAAAGAGAAAAGTTGCATTTTCCCCTCACTTTTCTGAGACCAACAAGGGTCATAATAACTAAATAAAATTCTGCTTCATTTTGGTGTTGATGAAATTGTAGTGTTGCTGTAGTTGTGTATGTTGTTGTCCTATCTGGGTGAAGTTCAACAGAAGCAAAACCAAAAGCGAGACTTGTAGGGGTTTACTGCAGACCGCAGACCACCCGGCAAAGAGAAAGAGTGAGATGAGGAATCTGGGAGACATCACAAATGTGGTAGAGAAGCATTATGTGAAGTGACTAAAGTCTTTAAGTGCACAGACATCTGTGAGGAGACTCTCCCTGATGATCAATGTGCGTCTTGTCTTAATGATAATGTCATCCTTTTAAAGGTAGAAGAAGGAATAAAAGGGAACTGCTATTCTATATCTGATTCTGACAAACAAAATAGATTTGCTAAAAAATGACAGGAACTTTAGGGGCAAATAACTACTCTATCATAGAACTCCTAATAGTAAAAGATAGGAAAACTATGGAAAGTCTAACATAAATGCTACATGAGGAGAAGAGATTGTAAAGTGTTCAGAGAAAGGATTAGTCTTGTGGATTCATATTTTATAGGAGAATCTGGCCAAAGAGAATGAAGAGCTCTTAAGGAATTAAATTTCAAAGATGTAAGCAAAACAAAAACACCTCACCATAATAATAATCCTGATAAGAAGATAAAGGAGGGGAACTGCCTAAAGAAACAACAGAATAGAAGCTCTGCCAAGCCTGGTACTGGTTTTCATTTTGTCTTTGTATTCCCAGTGCACAGCATATAGTAGGTCTTTAATAAATACTTGTTAGTGTGGTGGGTAAAAGTTGAAAGGTTGAAGAAAGAAAGGTCTGATATTCTGAGCATGTTGCTTTATAGTTGCCTAACAAACTGGGATCAGACCTCCTTGGTTTAGGCCTGGAACCCAATTGAGACTTTTATGCATTAAAATCATTAATGAAATAGGGCCAATTAATTAAATGAAATGATACAACATTAGGTTATCTGATTTCTAACTGGAGGAAAGATTAGGGACTTTCCAAGTTGGGAGGGAGAAAGTAAACAGGTGTAATTCCCTGAAATCCCTTAGGTTTCTGTATTCAATCAAAGGAACATGGTAACAATAACTGATTGATTAGTACTGGACCAGTTTTCAGATAAGGTATATGGGTTGCTTGAGATGTACTCCTTGAATCAGTCTTTTGATCTGATTGGTTTTCTGGCTGGTATTACCTACATTCTTAGTTATCTAAATAGTAGGTGGTTTGGTCCAGCTTCCTAGTCACATAAGGCTATGTTCAAAGAATGTAACAAGGTTTTCTCCCAATTCCCACAACTGAATAAAGTTTTCTCACAAGATCACATGTGTATTAGACCCATAACTGAATAGAAAGGGAACTGAGCTAACTCTAGATCTGAGTCATAAGATGGAATCAGTGTGGTTCACTCAATTCCCACAATAAACCACTTGCTGTCCTAATCCCCTCAATCGGTCATTAGTTTGGCAATCAATAAGAATACACTGAGAACTCATAAACTCAGATTTTTATAAAGACAAGTACAGAAGAAAGAAATATTCAAAATATTCTCCATGGAAATACAGACTTTAAAAATTGGAGAAATATTAGTTGGTCATGGATAGGCTGAGCCAATATAATAAAATGACAATACTACCCAAAATTACTTAAGGATTACTTTACAGAGCTAGGAAAATATACTAATGAAACTCATCTGGAGAAACAAAAAGTCAGGAATTCCAAGGAAAATAGTGAGTTAATGAATGAATAAAGTTTTTATTAAGCATTTACTATGTGCAAAACACTATTCTACATGTTGAGGACACAAACCAAAAGTAAGACAGTCCCTACCCTCAAGGAGCTTACATTTTTAGAGAGGAAATAACACATGTGGATAATTTCAGCTACCCCATGTTCAAGACTGCAGTGGTAAAGCAGATGGTAACGATTTTTCTGTGATATCATTTCTGACATGAAACCATTTGACAATGCCAAAGACTTTAGTGACAAGAACTTTCCTTGCTTTGTTTTCTGTGGTTTTGGCTGTTGCACCTGCAGAAGATGCATCTTCATAGGGCTTGTTTCCCAAGATGATGTCTGAGAGCACTGAACCGGAAGGATTGCTATACCCAAGGTTTTTGGGTTCATGGCCCTAGGCTGTTTCCATTAGTGTCTGAGGGCACATGGTGGTCACAGTGGTAATGGTGAGACAATAAGGGAATATTGGGGAAAAAAAGTGAGAAAGAAGGGGTCTTAGGATCAAATCTCACACTTACTATGAAACAGTAATCATTAAACTGATTTGATACTGGTTCAGTAATAGAGAAATCAATCAGTAGAATAAATTAGTTGCATAAAACACAGAAGTAAACACAATATTCTAGTATTTGATAAACCTAAATACTTCAGGTACTGGGGCAAGAATTCACTATTTAACAAAAACTGCTAAAAAAAAACTGGAATGATTCTTGGCAGAAACTGGATATAGACCTACACATCACACTATATACCAAGATAAGCTCTAAACGGCTCTAAATGACTACATAACTTAGTCATAAAGGATACTATCACAAATTAAAGGTAACATAAAATTACCTTTCTGATCTAGGGAGAGCAGAAGACACTAAAGAGGAAACAGGTAATAGAAAGACAACAAGAAATTAAAAAGGTTTAATGAAAATAAAACCAAAGCAACAAAAATTAAAAGGTAAACTATTAACTAGGATAAAAAAAACACTTTATACCAAGTTTCACTGATAGTGGATTCACTTTCAAGATATATAAGGAAAAAACTTAAATTTTTAAAAATAAAAGGCATCTTCTGGCGGAACAAGTTGTGGTATATGAATGTAATAGAATACAATTGTGCTATAAGAAATGATGAGCAGGCAGATTTCAGATAAACTGAGAAAGACTTATGTGAACTGATACAGAGTGAAGAGAGTAGAACAAGGAGTGCTATCCACATCCAGAGAAAGAACTGATGGAGTCTGAATGCAGATCAAAGCATACTTATTTTCACTTTTTGTGGGTACTTTTTCTTTTGCTCTGTTTCTTTCACAACACTACTAATATGGAAATGTTTCACATGTGTGCACATATATAACTTATATCAAAATGCTTAATGTCTTAGAGGGGGGAGGAAAGGAAGGAGAAAATTATGAACTCAAAATTTATTTTAAAAAAATTTAAAATTGCTTTACATGTAATTAGAATAAATAAAATACAATTTAAAGTAAAAAAAGACATTCTCTGATGAATGGACAAAAGACCTGAATAAACAATTTTTCAAAGGAGGAAATTCAAGCTATCAATACTCATGTGAAAAAAAAACACTCCAATATTTGAAAAACACAATTTTCCAATGCTGGAAGTCAAATTATCACTGGATGTGGAAGTTGGTTACAAATTCACACATTCCTCCTCCCTCTTCCCCTATGTTTCTTTGTCTTTCCCAAGACTTCTACTATTCACAACAAATATCTCACTCAAAATATTTTTATTAGGAAAAACTAATATATGGAATTCATGACAAATTAATATTTTGGGTTAGCTAGCATTCAGATAGACATCAGTGCTCTGAACTTACCCTAGTTCAGAACTGAACCAACCTAAAAATACATTTCAAATTTTGTAAAATGATAGGGTTGGAGTAGGGTACCTTTAAGGTCTTCCTTCACTCCTAACATTCTGCCACTTTTTCATTATTTCAAGGCTCTTATTCAAGGATTATTGGAGGTTGGGTACTAGGTTGCTCTACTCTGAACCAAAAGTTAACTCTGTGAGGGAGTTATTAAGATATTTTTATGTGTTTGTAAGTTATAGGAATAAATTTCTGGAATATAAAATGCCACAAATTATGTCCTTATGGTAGAATCAGTGTAGAAGAGATTTACTTCATCAATAGGTCATTATGGTTGACTGGTTTACTTGTTCCTCATATTTTGTAACATAAGGCTGAAATAATTAATAATCCATAACTAATGGATTTATTAATATGAAGACATAGGTTTAAGCTAGTCTTACATCGATACTCTGGAAATCCAAAATATAATCAGTCTGAATATGAAATCCACTGACTTCAACTGTGATACTTCTATGACTTATTACATAGTCTTCATGAATTGCTATGGCCAAGAATTCATTATCTATTAGGCAGCTTTCTGGAACTGAACATTTTCAAACTCAAGCTGCTCCTTAGACAAAAGATATGCAGGCTAATGCAAGTTCCACACTCAAAATATTTCAACTTGGTACAATATGCTAGAATTTCACTGATTTTGAAGACCACAGGGTCACTTCCTTACCATACTATGGTTTCAGAGAGAACCACTTAGTTCAGGTTGAACTAGTCATTCTTCAGTAGATGTCTTAATAAGGTAGAGCAATCTTTTTAAAAAATATTTTAAAAAGATGAATGAGTTGGAATGTTTGCAATAAATCTGTCTTTGCAGGATTCTAGTATTTTTATTTAATAAATCTTTCTAACCAAGTATGACATCTTAATTAAAAGATGTACCAAGTCACACTGAATAAAAATATGTGCCAAAAGCTCCTTTAAAACTATGATTTCTCAAAACTGAATGACATGTTATTAGCATTTACTTGTAAACTGTTCTTCAAACATATAGTAATGATTTATATTTTCTGGAGTAATTCTGTGCATAATATATCATTCCTCTTTTAAGAACTAGCATGTCAATGCCAAGTTAGCTGTAGTTATATTTATGGGATTCTCAGTAATGACTCTATATCTATAAATAAATATAGTACATAATACCTCAAACCATGTGACAGACAGCACTCCCAAAACAATATTGTAACCCTTAATCATTCTACTGCTAGCTTCAGCCTCCAGAGCAAGTCAACTCCAACTTAAGGATAAGAAAAAGCCTTCTATAAAAAGTCTAGCTATCAGATCTAAACTACAGAATGTTTCTGAAATGTCTCTCTATTCATGATGTATCTTTTCCTGTATGCAAATTCTAAAAGTGTGAAGGCAAACCAACAATAAAATAGGATCTGTTCAACTCAGGACTCATCCTTTGTTCCTCTTCAGTCTGTTCAAGATAAGTACTAATGGACTAGTTCTATATAACGTCAATCCAAAGCAAAAAGACAGTTCCCCTCCTCAGGGAGCTTACATTCTAATATGGAACACAACTCACAAAATAGAGCTGAAAACCTGAAGTAGGGGGCCCAAGAGCCAGTCCTCGCTCCTGAACAAATTAGAGGGTTGAGGAGGAACTTCACTAGTCTGAGAAGGGGTGGAGGCAGGCTTTGTGGAGAACAGTTCATGGTGAGTTGGCTGGAAGAGTAGGTTGTTCCAGAATGAGGAGGCCCCAGGTGCAGAAGGAAGCTCCGAGATAACCCAGCATGAAAACAAGAGGCATGGTTTTGAAGTCTAGAGGAAGTCAGATGATATTCAAGTCTGTTGCAATGCCCTGATATTGGTCTGTGACTTCCTCTTGCCCAGTCCACAGTCTCTCCTTGAGTGACAGAATGACCAATGTGGCAAACACTCCTGGCCAGACACCATCCCCCTTGCTCACAGATCTCCATCTCCCTAGGCTGACCTGACTTGGAAAAATGATTCACTATGATTTTTTCTTAGATTTCCTAAAATAATTCAGTTTGATATAGAGGAATTGAGAGAGAAGAATTGTTTCCTGCTATTCTGACATCTTGATGGAGCAGCAAGGTCCCGCAGCTCCCACACCGCAACCCTAAACACCCATTAAATTATGAGCCCAGATAAAGTCTAGGAGTCTCAGATTCACAAAAAAACAGAGAACCAATCTCTCGCTGAAGGCAGCTCTGCAGCAGGGGCTTATCACGGCAGCTGGGAGTGGAGACTGAAACAGCCTGAAGCCAAGACCGTGGTCAGGCCTGGGACTGTGGGAAGGAGCTGGGCTAAGATGAGCAGAGCGGGCACCGCAGCCAGCCTTCAGAGGTTCTACAGCCTCCAGCACCTCCACACCTGCCAAGGCATGAGGATCGGGGACGGGAGAGGCGCAGTTCGCATTGCAGCGGAGCAGAGACCCGGCCAGCCCAAAACCTCAGCGGTGACCACCAGGAGCCCAAACCACAGCCTGAGTCTACTTCAAAGAAAATCTAAAGCACCTGCCTAAGGGGAGCTTTAAAGCATCAGAGTCGGTTAGTGAAAGTGAAACTTTGAAAATTAATTTGGGGATGGTAAAAGCAGTTCGGCCATTCTGCCC
>CM053601.1:153851443-153876017 GCA_028646575.1 Pseudocheirus occidentalis | reverse complement strand
GGGTTAAGTGACTTGCCCAAGGTCATACGGCTAATTTTTTTGTGTTAAGTGTCTGAGGCTGGATTTGAACTCAGGTACTCCTGACTCCAGGGCCGGTGCTCTATTCACTGCGCCACCTAGCCGCCCCCAAAAAACTTGCCATTTTTCTTTTTTTTTGTTTTTTGTTTTTTGTTTTTTTTGCTTTTTGGAGGGCATTTGGGGTTAAGTGACTTGCCCAAAGTCATATGGCTAATTTTTTTGTGTTAAGTGTCTGAGGCCGGATTTGAACTCAGGTACTCCTGACTCCAGGGCCGGTGCTCTATTCACTGCGCCACCTAGCCGCCCCCTTGCACTTCACTTCTGCAGAATTCTGTGCTCTGGTGTTATCACGGTTTCAAAAAGCATAGTCAGCTTACCCTATGTTAGGCAGACTCCATGTTGTGTGTAAAGACAGGCCAGTACTTGTCTCTGCCTTCTCGAGCTTATGATAGTTTGGAAAATGAAACTAATCTAGGTAAGACAGCATGGTATGGTAGAAAGCCACTGAGCTAGAATGCAGGAGATGGGGATGTGAATTGTGGCTCAGCCACTATCTCTGCGACCTTGCACAAGTCAGGAAAACGAAGATGAGTAGGTCAGGTGATCTCTGAGATGTTCTAGCTCTGAACCTTAAGAGATCTCTGTTGTTAGCACACTATTTCTTACAGTAATACCTTTCTAATGAGAACATGTGTTTTGTAATTTTTTTCATTGTTTTATTCATTTATCAAATATTTATTAATAGCCTATATGCCAAGGGATTGGACTCAGTGTTATAGGAGCAATATTGTACAATGTACAGGGCCTTTACTCATAAAGAGCTTACAAGAAAACAGGAAAGAGAAGACATGGGCAAAGAAGTACAATTCTTTGATTGTGAAAACCTTTTTTATTCTTGCATGATAAATCAGCTCAGTTAAGAAACACATACCTCTTTTCAGTATCCTGAGCCCTGATGAATGAATTTAGACCCTATGTTTTAATTGCTTTTAATATGGTTATCTCATTTAGGAGACATTTTCTCTTTTGAAAGCATATAATATGATTCAAACCTACTCATATGCTTCTATTTGAGAATCTGTTTCTTGTCTTGTGAGTTTAGAAATCTTTCCTTTAGGGACTATGTATCTTGTAAATGATGCTTTTCTTGCTTCAGAGATAAAGCAGAATTCATGTATAGAGACTCCTCAAATTCGACGTTTTTGTAATGGTGACCAGACAGTTCTCAAATCAGTAAATACAGAACTTCGTTCTTCCTTGGGGTGTATGGAGGCGGTTTCCCAAGATAAGAATTCAGTAATTGAATTGCTGTTGAATTATTGAATTGGCATAATTAGCTATTTGTTATGATATTCCTTAGAAGAACTATGACTATTTTGCATGTGTAAAAAATTCTAATAGAGTGGCATGGAAAGTGGAAAAGTCCCAAACTAGCGAATTCCAAATTGTCTTTGTCCAGGAATTTAGTAAAATTCCTGTGTTTATAATTTACCAGAAGGAAAGGTCACACAAGGTCATAAAAAGAGACCCACCTTACTTCCCATGTGCAAATATTGATTTTGAGCATACTCTTCAGAAAAGGGAATTTTTTATGACTAACAGGAAATTTCCATCTTTTAATTATTCTCTGCAACTACTTCCTGAAGTTATTATGCAGGTATGTTTTCTTTTCCTGAAGTACACTAAGTTTTGAGAAGTGAGCAGGTTTGGGACACCTAGAAAAATTAAAAATGCCTTTACACATGATCATATCTTTGGTTTCACATGAAATATACAAAGCTTCTGTTATGCATTTCCTTCTTAGAAATTGTTCATTTCATTTTGCATGTTAGAATTGTTTTTAATTAAGAATGTCTGCCTAATAAACTTGAACTTTGTTATAAAATGATGATGTAAAATTATGTTTGGCAGTTCTTACCATGCATTTATTTCTACCTAAGCTGTAGGTTGGTTTCAAAAGAAAGCCCTGAACAAAGTCTGTTGTACTCTTCTAAATGTCATTATGTATTGCTAATAGTTTTGATCTTCTGCCAGGTGACTTCAAAAAGGAACTAATCATAGGCTAAGGTTTTCTTGACAAAAATAAACTTTTGACTAAAATGCTATTATTTGCCAGAAAAATGCTGGGTTTTAATTTTCAGTTAAAGGTTATTTTACAGTGAGATATAGGAAATTAGAGAGCCAAGTGGACAAGTTAACCAAGATGTATTACATATGCTTTCTTACTTTGGAGGGGATATCTTGTTTAGGGTTCATTGTAGTTTTTAGTTGTTAAAGAGATACATTTATCCTGTCACTTCCTTTGTAGGATTTAGAGCTGAAAAGAACCTGAGAAATTGTGTGACCCAATTCTCTCATCTTATAGATAAGGAAATTGACTCAGAAAGACAGATAAGTTGTAAGTAGCAGAACTGAGATTCCCTGAAGCCAAATTCAGTGCTCTTTCAAGTACACCCTGATAGTGGAGTTGTTGTTTTTTTTATAATTTTTTCACTTTATTATTCTTGCTTTTCTTTTTGCAACATAGTTAATGTTTTTACATGTATTATTATTATTATTTTTGCTTTTTGGAGGGCAGTTGGGGTTAAGTGACTTGCCCAAGGTCACACGGCTAGTTTTTGTGTTAAGTGTCTGAGGCCGGATTTGAACTCAGGTCCTCCTGACTGCAGGGCCGGTGCTCTATTCACTGCCTCACCTAGCTGCCCCCTGATAGTGGAGTTTTGAAAGTTACTTTTCAATTATTTGAAAATATATTTTTACCTTTCTTTACCTCTCAACTGCTATTTCCTCTTCCTCTACCCCTAAAATATAAACCATATAGCCAGGTAATTAATTCATAAAAATGTCTTAGGTTAAACCAGTTGTGAGGAAATTAAGCATGTCTTTGACAACATCCCAAACATAAATGACTTTAATATTATTTATTTTGTATCATCTTTACTTGGTCTCCTTCCTTTCTTTTGAAACAGGTAATAAAAGTTGACTGAATAGAAAAACAATTTTAGTATCTTTAATGAGCACTTTGAAGATGCCAGTGCTGAGATATTGTTCATACAAAATCATTTTTTTGTTGTTTTAGTCTTGCAACTATGACATTTGCATTGGAGATTCTTTTGGTAATAGTAATATCTCATGCTTCAAGTGATTGCAGATCAATAGCTGACCCAAGATGAGAATGGAGATTAATAGGTTCAAATTAAGTGCTAGTTCATATGGACTGATATAAAACATGGGAGAAAGCTGTGTAGGGGTAAGATCTTTTCAGAAAGAACTTTGGGAGAAGCACAAGCCAGAAAGAGCTTGCCTAGAGTGTGCAGAGCTAAGAGAATGCTTTAGTGGAAATACCAAAGGGAGGAGAAAAGAGAGAGAAACTAGGATTCCTTTAGACTACTGAGAGTGAATTGCTTGTGATAGATAGCAGCTAGGTAAGTAATTATTAGTTTTAATCAGAAGCCAAAGGGAATAGATAAGAAAAAAGGTTTTGCTTCTTCAGAGATCACAGGGTGGTAAAAGAAGTACCTTGGCCTTCTAGACTAGAGGATAGAAATAGGAGACAGACCTCTCTCCATTTGGCATTTTAAAATTTTCACACTGGCTCCAACCTCTCTTTCCAGACTTATTTCATATTACCTCTTCTTATATAGTCTATTTTCCAGCCAAACTAGCCTACTTGCCATTCATTGTAGATGGCAAGCACTCTCTCCAATCTCTTTGACTTTTATACAGGCTGTTCTCCACGCCTGGAATGCTCTCTCCCTCTTCCCTTCCATGCCTTGGAATCTCAGCTCCCCTCAACACTCGTTTCAAGTGCCACCTTCTGCTTGAAGTCATTTCTGATGTCCACAAATCTCTCCTCCTACTTTGTTTCTATTTGGCATTTATTTGTCTGTATACCTGTTGTTTTCTCCCACTAGAATATAAATTACTTGAGGTTGGAGACTGCTTTCATTTTTGTCTTTATAACCCCAGCTCCTGGTCAGCTCCTGGAATACAATAGGTGCTTCATAGATACTTGCTTAATTGAATTAAATTGATGTACTACTAACAAGCTAAAAATCTAAACCAAAAGACAGGACTACAGAAGAAAAGGAGACTGAAAACAGGCTGAGGATTCTGAAGGTAGAGCCCCAGTGCTGCCCATAATGGATGGAACTTTCAGGTACTTTGGGGAAATTCTCATGGCAATAAAAGATCAATGTACTTGAACAAAAAGAACAAAGTACATTTTTATAGCTTAGGATAAAAATTGCACCCCAAATCCTGTATTCCATGATTACCTGGCACTTGAGAATTGTTCAACCCTGTATTAAAGAGTGTATTTTCCTAAGCACAAGTGCTCACACTCCATTAGAGAGGTCTGAGTCACTCCATTACTAATCTCCTAATCTCAATTAGAATAGTAAGATTTTTTTCAGCTAATAGGTTTCTTGAATATCTGTGCTTGTACTACCAAATAAGGTATTGTACTAGTTTTCTGAGAAAATATAATGTTTTCTCATTTAAATAAAATCGTTCACTTACATAAAACATAACCTAGTGTTTACATAGTGTCTGAGCTCACAAATTAAATAAATACACTTGTTTTCATAGAACATTCTATGGTGCAATAGCAATTTTAAAATATGTTGATAAACCACAGAAGAAGCTGTTATTTATAAACATGTTTCTTATAAAATATGCAAATATAAGTGTGTATCATTAACTAAAGCAAAAGAATGTCCACCTGTAAGCTACTGTTCCACATTTATAGCTTCCATAGTCTCAATTTTATAATAACAGTATATTGCTAATTTTGTCTCTTCACCTCAAGGACAGCAGAAAGTCTTTCCTTTAAAATATTCTGCTGAACCTTTTATTAGATAGATTCCTTGAAATGGCATTTTCTAAGTAGACATCAGTTTTGCCACACTGTATGAAGTTCTTCAGTTCTTCTTCAGTCTTCAGTAATACCGTATTTCGTTTTTAGCACCAGCTCTTGCTCTGTCATGGCCCATTCATCAAGCAGATGTGTGCCATTAATCACAAGGGAATTGACTGTTGATGGAATAAGTCCAAGTCCATCATTTTGCTTAGAAAAACAACTCTGAGCTCACAGTGTACTCTTGGTGGGTTACAGGATCATAGAATGTTAAATCTAGAAGCATCTTAGGGAATATCTGACCCAATTTGCTCACTTCACAGATGAAGAAATCGAAGCACAGGAAGAAGGAACTTGTCCCAAATGATTGGGCTTGAATATAGCAGAGCCACAAGACATTGTCTTCTGGCTAAATAGTCCAGTGTTTATTCCATTCTACCATGCTGTGGTAGTTTCATCTTAAGCTATAAAGGGCTAGAGGGCCTTGGTGTGGCATTTAGTAGGATACTTGGCATGTAAGTGAAGGATGAAATCACTCAGGAATGTCCATGTGGCATCTTTACAGCTTTGAGTCTTTGCCCTTTAGTAGATTGAATGCTACTATTTCCCTGTTCTGCAGACCTTTCATTTTAGTGACTTCTTGGCACTGAACTTAAAATATTCTGTAGCATAAGCTGATAGTAATAACACAGAATCTAAAAGTGTCAGAGGTAAAAGAAAATTCAGTGAACCAACAAGATTCAGTAAGTGATCATCCAGCTCTCTCTTAAAGACATCAGAATAGTGGTAACTCACCACTTCTATATGCAACTCATTTTACTTTGGGTTAGCTCTGGTTATTAGTAAGTTTTCCTCTAGATTAAGCTTATATTTATTTCTTTGCAGTTTCTGCTAGCTGCTATGATATTTGCCAGTGAACTGAAAAAGAACAAATCTAATCCATTTTCCAGGTGCTATACCCCAGTGTCCTACCTACATTTTCTTTTCTTCCACATCCCCAATTACTTCACTTGATCCTTATGTGGTAAAACTAGGGGTTTTTTATCATCCTGTTTTCTGTTCTCTGGATGGGAGGGGAAAGAGAAGGGAATAAGCATTTATATAGAGACTGTTATGTCAGACACTGCTAAACACTTATAAATGTTATTTCATTCAGTCTCATTTGTTTTTCAATTTATTGTTGTCCTTCCTAAAATTCAACCCTGAGAGCTGAACATAGTACCCCAGATATTGCCTGACAAGTGCAGAGTACAATGAGATTATCACTCCCTTTTCCCTGGAAAATGTATTTTTCTTTGTAGTCTAAAATTATGTTAACTTTCTAGGCTACACCTTCACCGTACTGATTTAAACTGAATTTCCAGTCTTTTTAAATCCCCAGGTCTTTTTCAGATGAACTCCTGATGAGTTATGCCTCCTTTATGTTGGAAGGGCACTCCATTAGACCAGGATCCAAGTTGACATTAAATTATTAATGACTCCTCTTAATGTCATGATCATTTGTGGATTTATTTCTGATTACATCTAGTCATACTGTCAAGTTACCCACATTGCTTCATCCTTTTCACAAAAGTAATATGAGAATTTTTATCCTTTGTTTACTAAAATTGAGGTAAATTATATCTGTGCCATTCTTTGAACTACATGTTTAGTAACCTTTCCCAGTCCACCCTCCTCACCCTACCAAAAAGGGAATGAAGTTAGTCCGGTATGACCTGTTATTGATGAAGCTATGTTCAGTCTTTGTGCTTAACTGTTTCCTTCTGTAGATGTGCACCAATCATCCCTTTAGTAATACATTCTAAACATTAGTTTTTGGCCAACATCTTACACTATTTAATGTTAAATTTTAAAAGGATACGTGACCTGAACATAAAGATCATATCATAAAAAATAGAAGAGAAACAGGATGAGATACCTTTCAAAGCTATGACCAGGGTGGAAAGTCTAAACAAAGCAAGGGACAGAGCTGATAAAAAAGATAAAACATCTAATTTAGATGAATTGAAATTGAAAAACTTTTGCATAAACAAAATCAGTATAGATCAGATAAGAAGGAAAACCTTTGATTGGGAGAAAACTAACCTTTTTTTGCATCATATCTTTGCATCATATGTCTCTGATAAAGGTCTGATATCCAAGGTTTACAGAGAATTAGCATAATTATATAAGATGAGGGACTACTCCCCAGTGGCTGAGTGGGTCAAAGAACATGAATTAATCACTCTCAAAAGAATTCCAAACTATTAACAAACTTATGTGAAAGATTCTTCCAAATCAGTAATAAAAAAAGAAATGCAAATCAAAACCAACAAATTTGAGAAGGATGACAAAAATGGAAGTTGTATTGGAGGGGTTATGGAGTGCCTAGAGAGGCATAGCAGTATGCTGTTTGTGGTTTGTTTGTTTGTTTTTTCTTTTTGAAGGGCAATTGGGGTTAAGTGACTTGCCCAAGGTCACATGGCTAATAAGTGTGTCAAGTGTCTGAGGCTGGATTTTAACTCGGGTCTTCCTGACTCCAGGGCCAGTGCTTTATTCCCTGTGCCACTAGCTGCCCCTGATCTGTGACTTTTCAAACCATTTTGGAAAACAATTTGAAATTTTGCTAAAAATGTGAATAAAATGTCTTTGTCCTTTGACACAGAGATGTCATTGATGGGCATACAACCCCAGGTTGTCAAAGGCAAAACCAGAAGGTCATATATACACAAATATTCATAACAGCATTTTGTGTGTATGTGTGTGGTAACACAGAACTGTCAAAAATGGCTGTTTGTTGATTGGAGAAGGGCTAAACAAATTGTGGCACATGCATGTAATGAAATATTACTGTGTTATAAAATGAAGAATGTGAAGACTTCAGAAAAGAATGGGAATATATATATGTGTGTGTGTATATATATACATGTATATACATATATATGTATATATATGTACATATATATATATATAATCACTATCATAATGTAAATGAAAAGAACAGAAGAGGAGAGAAGTAGAATGTATGTGTAATGACCAGGAAGCTTGGTCCTGAATCTGGAATAAGTAAAGAGCCCTCCTCTTCATTGGAGAAGTGGAGATCTATGAGTGTAGTGTAGAACATTACAAATGTTGTCAGACTTATTGGTTGTTTCTGCAGAACTTTTTTCATCCTCTTTTATTCTTTGTTGTAAGGAATGGTCTTCAGGGGGCCTGGGGAGTGGGAGTGGGGGAAGAATATATATTCACAAATGAAGATGATGTTAAAAAAAAAGCATCAGCACTTTTTTTTAATACAGCATTCTAGAATTTGACAAGGATTTCAAGTCAAACTCACTAGCCTTTAGTTTTCAGAATTAGGATCATGGGACTGTACATATAAGGCTAGAAGGGGTTACTAAGAGGGCATTGAGTATAGACCTCTCTTTTTTTGTAAATGAAGAAACAGGCCCAGGGATGTTCATCGACTTGCCCAGGGTAACCCAGGTAGCAAATGTCAGCAGAAGAATTGTAATCCAGGGCCTATGACTCTAGAACCAGTGCTCTTTCTACTACAACACCACACTGTATCCCATTCTCTTTTAGAGAATGAGAAATCATTCATTGAGACAACATTTGGTCTACTGTAGTTCTTTGGTTCTCTCTCCTATTCTCCATGTTTGTTTGGTTTTTTCCCCAAAGATTACTGACAGTTCAACAATTATGTCTTTAACTTCTTTCAGTATATGGTTCACTCAGGCCAGGAGTCTGCAACTCATATCTATCTTACTTATTATGGGCATCAGTTCCCTAGTAGCCATTTTTATTCCATCCTTTTCAGCCCAAAGAGAATTTGACTTGGCAGAAAAAACCCAGAAGCAAACAGGAGCTGAGCAGCAATTTTCTTCTCTGTGCTGTCCATTAACTTCCTGCCTGCCCAAGCAGCCTGGCTTCTCTTACTATCTTGTCTGGTAGTGGGTTGCCAAAAGAGGAAGAGTTTTTATAGCTCTTTCTTCCTTCGGGGATTTTGGCTATTAGAATTTCCCTGGTATACATTGTCCCTGGATTTGAATGGCACTTTCAGAGGTTCATTGTGATGGAATTGAAACACTAAATTTGGAGTTAGAAGACTGGGCATCAGTTTAGCATTTCACTTACTTCCTAGGCAATCGTGAGTTCCATGAACCTCAGCTCTGTAAAAGCAGTGATCCATCATAGATAATAAAATGTTGAAAGGGCTCTTGGCTACTTCTATAATCTATAATTCCTGCATCACTCTATGCTCTGCTTCTTGATCCCATCCTTTCCATACCAATTGACTCTCTCTTGTCTCTTCCCTGCCCATGTCCCTCAGTCTGCCCTTTATAAATATTGTTCTTCTTCTACACCCTGGTCAGGTGCTACTTGAGCTCCACTGTATCTTCTCTGATTCCAAAGTAGCTAGAAATGATTCCTCCATCCTGTGAATATTGGCTTACTCTTCACTTTTAGGACTTGTAGTATAATGTTAGGAGGCGTGGCATCTTCTGAAAGTTGCCACAATTCTTGGTACCCTCATGAGAGACAAAGATGACTTTATTAATGGAAATGATACTAAAGAACATGTGTTGTCACCTGCCTGCATTTGCCTCCTGAAGTATCCCAGGCCTTTCCAGCCAACCTGCAACTGAAGCCTCTTATTGCTTTGTCTCCCTTCATTAGAATTTGAATTCCTTGAGGAAGGGACTGAACTTTCTCTTTGTGTCCCTATAACTTAACACAGGGTTTCCACTCATACTATGGACTAAATGCTTTTTGATTCATTGCTCATGAAGAAAGTGTTCAAGATGCACAGATCTGAGGCTTTCAGGTTGTTAGAAGTTTTTCACTTGTTTCATTTCTTAATCTGAAACATTTTCCAACTTTTTTGATCCCTATTGTCATGCCTGCTTTCTTACTGGAATAACTGAATTTCAAGGCATTATGTTGAATCACTTTGGACGCTCTTGTTAGATTATTTGTAGAATTTCTCTTCTTCACACCTTGCAATGCATCAGTGCTAAACTGCAGGTTTTCTCAATGGTGCTCTCTCTCTGCTTATCATGAGCACTGAAAGATGAGGTGAGCAGGTTTCCCAAAGAATGCTCTTTCTTGTTGCCTTTGGCTCCCAAAGGAGACCAGCTTCACCAACTCCTTTGTTTGCATTTCTTAGGAGAGATTTTGAGCCACTTTTCCATTTAGATACAACTTGCATGGTGTCTGGTTTCAGTCATAAAGAGTGTGATTTAGTTACTTGTTCAGTTGTTCTAGTCATGTCTAGCTCTTAGTGAACCCATTTGGGGTCCTCTTGGTAATTATATAAAGTTTTTGATCCTGAAGTCAACATTCAGAGCGATCTTCATAGTTAGTATAAAAGCTTTTTATGACATAGGTACTGTCACTCACTGCTCATTTTAACTGAGGAAGTACTAAGGGGCAATACAGACGTTTTTGCCTAATTTATAAGTTTTTGCAGCAAAAGGCTTTTACAACTAGTGGCCAAGCTGCCAATTATGATCCTTTTTGTTCTTAGTCAGGTGGGTCCTTCCATAGCAGATCACCTGTTACTGTTACCTTATCAAAGTTTTCTAACTTGGGAAGCTGGAGCTTTGCTTTCGTAGTCTTCAGTCAATTTACAAGCATTTACCAAGTGCTCACTATGTGATTGGAATTGGTGATATGGACAAAAATGAAGCAGTACTTACCCTTCAGGATCTTACATCCCAGAGTCACTGTTATCATATTCCCTTCTCCCCATTTTACATCAGAAATTTTATTTTTCCTTGTACAATGATGTGTAAGATATTACAGTTCTCCAGTATTAAAGTGACTGACAAATTGTAGTTTTCTACTCTCCTATGAGAACATTGAGACAACATGCAAAAATCTTACATAAATTAAGTAGATGCACAAATTTACAATTATGTAAAGGAATTTGTTTTTTTAGCTCAAGATTTAGTAACTTATTCCCATGACATTTAAGGAAAATAGTGAGTTGTGGAAAAACAACAACAAAAAGCACTGGCTTCCTGGTTTGGATTTAAAATATCTCTATGACAAATTGTCATATTCATTCATGAGTTCTTATTGGTCTCAGTAGAGAAATTCTGGAATAGATTCTGAAAATCTAAACTTTTAATTCTCTGTACAGACCTGATGCTCTGCATAACTTGTACAGCTGACAAATCTCAACCAGGCAGAGAACCATGTTATATTACCAACTCAATTCTTTATAGACAAATTAATCCTTAGCATTGTTTGCCACTTGAAGTAACTTGTATCAGGATTTAGATCAAAGATAGGTACATGGTATACTAAAATATATACCAAAGGAACATTTAATTTGAATATGAGATGAAGTCATTATTGGTTAAGAAAATCTAAGAAGTGTTGATATTTGTTTAATATTAAATTTAAACTTCACCAAAGACAGGGGTTTTGTTTTTTGTTTTTCCCCAAAGAAGGCTTTTTCCAGTTTCATGAGGCCTAATGTGAGGTCTATAGTTGCTATGGCAAATTTATTATTTTGAATAATCATGAAAATACTACACACCTCCTATCAGGCCATTTCGGATCATTTGTAGCAGACATTTTCCTAGGAAAAAAAAGCATAATATTTTATGTATAAAAGCAAACTTTTTTTAACATCCGTGACATTTTTTGATAATGAGGTACCCCATCAAAATATTGCTGTTCTTAATGACAATGAAGGATGTAAGTTTTGTGAGATAGTTTTGACTGTATAGTTTTCACCATTTTAAATCCTGCACCTGTGATAGCATATTTCTTCCTGTTTGCCGATAAAGTCATTAGGGGGGAAAATCATGTTTTTATCCTGTTTTCTCCATCCTTATCATTCTATTCAAAATCTTTCAGTGACCCTTCTCTTTACCAGCTGTCTAAACATTCTTTCATATCTCTAGCAGCATTTTGTGTACAGTTTCAAAAACTGTATTGTCCATTCCTTCACATATTATACACATCTTTTAGGGAAAAATCTGCCTAATATTGTTGTATTCAAAGACTGTTTGGGGTTTGGTGTGTGTGTGTGTGTGTGTGTGTGTGTGTGTGTGTGTGTGTTTGTGTGTGTGTGTTTTGTTTTATTTTTTGTAATGATCAGTTGGATCTTCTGTATCTAAAGAAATGATTTTGTCACTCAATGGCTCTGCCTAAGAGGGCCTTCAGAGAGAAAATAGTGTAATAGCTAAAGATATGGAAAAGGCCTTGGCACAAATTACATCTATAGCTGTAGGAGAAAGACCTCATAGAGAGGCAGGCCCAGAGTACTCTGAGATATAATGTCAGTATAAACTGAAACTTACACTCAAAGGAAATTGAGGAAGCTGTAATATTCAATTATCTTTTCATATCATTCACTTTTATAAACAGTTTTAGATGAATTAGCAAATTTGAAGAGGATATAGAGGTAAATCAATTTATGTCCTAAAAATTATTTTTGAAACAAAGCTCTGCTGCGTAATGGAAAACCTTTATTCTATTGAACAAATGAGCTTGGTATCTTAAAATATGTTACTTGTATAGGCATGACTTAATTTTACCTCCGTACCTTGCATACTTGCAGAGCAAATCACAAATCCATAGACTGTAAGGCTCTTACAGAAGTCCTAGCAGCAAAAATCCAGAATCGGCCTCCGAGCCTACATCACTCCTACTCTGTTATAATATGGCAAGTTTGAATTTTTTTCTAGGAAAAACTCTAAATTATGTAACCACAATTTTCCCTGAAATTTCCTTTGACTCATTCTTGCAGAAGATTTTATGAGCTACTCTTTTTGTATTGTAGACAAAACAAGAATATATTCATCAAGTGAGGGTCATGGTCTCTGATGGCTAATATTCTGGTATTGGAGGAAGGATGTTAGTTTTTAGTGTTGAAAGAAGGAATTTTGGCAAAATGCAAATTTTCATTTTTATTTTGAAACTTATGAAATATATAGGGCAATTTTTAAAAACTTTATTGGACTATAAAGGTAAGAAAATGGGTAAAGCTCTTGGGAAACTGAATGTGGATATGATATACAAAAATGATTTTAGAATGATAACAGATTTGTCATTAACTTGTAAGACTATTTGTCTTATTTGTCTTTCTCTTGAGTTTATATCGTATAAAACATATTTCATGCTTTTTCAGTTTTATTAGTATGAAGCAGGATTGTTGTAGATTAATAGTGCTGAAATACTAGCTCTATTTTCTTAAAGTTATTTTATGATGTCCATTAAATATATCTTCAGTAGAATAAAATCAGTTATAGCTGTACAAATACATTCAGCTTCCCTCTTTTTAAAGAGCCAATACATTTTTGTGTAATTCAGTTTTAAAATATATCCTATATTAGCTTCATTGAAAACTTGAGAATTCATTGGAAAAAAAAAAAAGGATGTGGCAGTATGCCACCATGGTTCCAGGTGTATCTGAGTTCCGTTAGTCTATTAGCTCAATGGTCAACTTAGCCAAGGGGTCATTAGCTTCTGAGACAGCTTATGCTATCCAAGCTCAAATAAAGCTGATTGATATCAAGTCATTCCTTTACAATGAAGGAAGTAAGTCATGTCTTCCATGTAGGACTACTTTTTTCCTTGTGTCAAGGCTTCTGGAAAGCTAAATGAATAATTAGAAGTTTAATGAATGCAGAGGGAATAAAGTAGTCTTAAAAGCTTACCCTGATGAACTCTCCCTCATTAACCCCATTCTAGTACACTAGAATTCCTCAATGTGCTGTGCTATAAAATCTTTTTTTTTTTTTTTTTTGCTTTTTGGAGGGCAGTTGGGGTTAAGTGACTTGCCCAAGGTCACATGGCTAGTTTTTGTGTTAAGTGTCTGAGGCCTCATTTGAACTCAGGTCCTCCTGACTCCAGGGCCGGTGCTCTATTCACTGCGCCACCTAGCCTCCCCGCTATAAACTTTTTGGAAGGGGAAAAGTATGTGTGGTATACTTAATGTTAAAAAAGACTGTAGACTTCATCTAAGCTAGATTTGTGGAGGCAGAAGGGAAGGAACATGTTCTTTTCTGTTCATTCTTCTTTTCTTCCCCCCCCCCCCACTTCTTTCCTCTTTCTTCCGTTCCCCTATTGTCTCCTTTCCATCCCTTCTCTCCTTGATTCCCTCCATTTAGGATGGATCTTTAGGATTCTATCACCATCGGTAGCCCCTGGGCAGCAGGGTGGTGCAGTGGATAGAATGCCAGGCCTGGAATCATGAAGACTCATCTTTCTCAGTTTAAATCTAGTGTCATACATTTACTAACCATTTGACCCTGGGAAATTCACTTAACTCTATTTGCCTCAGTTCCTTAACTGTAAAATGAAGAAGGAAATGGCAAACCACTCTAGTATTGTTGCCAAGAAAACTACAAGTAGGAGAGTCAGACACTAGGCTGAACAACAGGGACATTGTAAGAGTGTTTTCTCTACTGATGCAGATCAAGCCCCTGTTCTTCCCTCTTAGAGTCTTAGAGAGATGCTGGGGCACTGAGCAGTTATTTGACTTTCCCAGGGACACAGAGCCAGTATGTGGAGTAGTTAGGACTTGAACCCAGATCTTCAGTTTGAAGCCAGGTCTCTAGGCAGCTGGGTGGTAATAGCAGATTGAGCACTGGGCCTGGAATTAGGAAAACCTGCGTTCAAATCCAGCCTCAGATGCTATCTGTGTGGCCACGAGCAAGTCACTTAAACTCTTTCTGTTTCTACTTTGTCACTGGATCTTAAAAGCACCTGCCTCAGGATTGTTGTGAGGATCAAATGAGATGTTTGTAAAGCCCTTAGCACAGTGCCTGGCACATTGCTTAATAAATATTCTTTTCCTTTTCCATATTCCCTCTATTCATTATGCCATGCAGTCTCACTTCTGTATTTAAACTAGTCTAGTAATTTGACCCTGGAATACCTTTGGGCCTGAAATATATTGATAGAATCTATAAATGTTACTGAAGGAAAGGGAGGAAGTCTGAGGGGATGGAATCACCCAAAGATAAAGGGGTTTGAGGGCAGGGAGAACTGGCAGTGAAATAGAAGAAATGGTCTTTCTATACTAATAACCATCACATGAAGGATTACAGTCTAGGCAACTAGGTGGCCCAGTGGAAAAAGCACTGGATCTGGAGGGAAGATGAGTTAAAATCCAGTTTCATTCATTAGTTGTGTGACTGCTTAACCTCTACCTCAATTTCCTCGTCTGTAAAATGGGCATAATAATAGCATCTGCCTACCTAGGTTGTGAGGCTTAAATGAGGTAATATTTGTAAGGTACTTAACTAATTGACTAAACTACTATGTGCTTGATCATAGTAAGCACTATGTAAATGCTAGCTATTGTTACCATTATTCTTTTTGGTTGAAAGAGTGTTGTATTTGAAGTCAGAACATCTGGATTCAAACTTGACTCTGCTACTTACTAAAAGGTTGTCTTTAAGGCAAGTTAGCCTTTCAGAACCTCAGTTCCCTCGTCTATAAAATGAAAAGACTGTGCTAGACAGTATCCAAAATTTCTTTTAGCCCTAATATATTTTGATCCTAATTTTTATAAAAGCTAAAATAACCTTGTGACTCAAGATCACAACCCTCTGGCCCCATGTGCTTTCTGGTCTACTAATACTGACTCAGCTCACATCATGCCAGGGCTTTGACCAGCCTTGGACTGGGAAACTGAGTACCAGTGAGGCAGCCCTTTTTTAATAGCTCTAATTTTTAATAAGTTTTTCCATATACCTAGACTAAATTTGGCGCTATCACCTTCTAACCACCATTCATTCCCATCTTTTCTTTCTGGGCCAAGGAGAACAGTGAAAGAATATGCAGATTGAGAATCAAAGACTCTGGGTTCTAATCCTGCCCCTATAGTCTCATATCTCTGTGGTCTTGGGAAGATCACTTTGCTTCTCAGGTTCTCTCTCTCTCTCTCTCTCTCTCTCTCTCTCTCTCTCTCTCTTTCTTTCTCTCTCTCTCTCTCTCTCTTTCTTTCTCTCTCTCTCTCTCTCTCTCTCTTTCCCCCAATTTACTTATTTTTAATCTTCAACACTCATTTCCACAAGACTTGAGTTACAAATTTTCTCCCTGTCTTTCTACTACCTCCACCCCAAGATAGCCTACTGAATACCCCTTCCCCCAGTCTGTTCTGTCTTATATCCTCCCCATCCCTCCCCAACTTTCTAGTAGGACAAGATGGGTTTTTATACCCCAGTACCTGTATATCTTATTTCCTATGTAAAATGTAAATGTAAAAAACAATGTAAAAAACAATTTTTTTAAACATTTGTTTTTAAAACTTTGATTTGCAGATTCTTTCCTTTCTTCCCTCCTCACCCATCTCCAATGGGAAGACATGCGATTCAGTATTGGTTATATATGTGTAGTTACACAAAACGTTTTTGTAGAAGTTATATTGTGAAAGACTGACTATATTTACCTCCATCCTATCCTGCCCCCCACTTATTCTGTTTTCTACTTTGACCCTGTCCCTTTTCAAAAGTGTTTGCTTCTAAATACCCTCTCCTCCAATCTGCCTTCCCTTCTATCATCCCTCTTCTTATCCCCTTCCCCCTACTTTCCTGTAGGGTAAGATACCCAATTGAGTGTGTATGTTATTCCCTCCTTAAGCTAAATTCAATGAAAGTAAGGTCGATTCATTTCCTTTCACCTTCCTGCTCTTCCCCTCTATTGTAAGAGTTTTCTCTTGCCTCTTTTATATGAGATAATTTACCCTGTTCTATATCTCCCTTTCTCCTCCCAATATATTCCTCTCTCACCTTTTAATTTAATTTTTAGATATCATCCCTTCCTATTCAGCTCATCCTGTGCCCTCTGTCTATGTATACATTTACCCACGTATACACATACTCATAGATATACATATACATACATACATACACCCTCCTATACATACATATATATGTATGTATATTTATACACACATTCACATGTTCCCTTCAACTATCCTCTTACTGAGAAAAGTCTCATGAGTTACAATGATCATTTTTCCATGTGGGAATGTAAATAATTGAACTTTAATAAGTTCCTTATGATTTTTTTTCTGTTTTATCTTCTCATGCTTCTCTTGCTTCTTATATTTGAAAGTCAGATTTTCTGTTCAGCTCTGGTTTTTTCATCAAGAATGTTTGAAAGTCCTCTATTTCATTGAATGACCATATTTTCCCTTGAAGCATTATGCTCAGTTTTGCTGGGTAGGTGATTCTTGGTTTTAATTCTAACTCCTTTGATCTCTGGAATGTCATATTCTAAGCCCTTTGATCCCTTAATGTTGAAGCTACTAGATCTTGTGTTACCCTGATTGTGCTTCCACAATACTCAAATTGTTTCTTCCTGAGTGCTTGTAATATTTTCTTCTTGACCTGGCTACTCTCAATTTTAGCTCTTGTATTCCTAGGAGTTTTCTTTTTGGAATCTTTTTCAAGAGATAAATAGTGGCTTCTTTAAATTTCTGTTTTTCCCCCTGGTTCTAGAATATCAGGGCAATTTTCCTTAAGAATTTCTTGAAGGATTATTTTTAGCTTCTTTTTTGGATCATGGCTTTCAGATAGTCCAGTACTTTTAAAATTCTCTCTCCTGGATCTATTTTCCAGGTCAGTGGTTTTTCCAGTGAGCTATTTCACATTGCCTTCCATTTTTTCATTTGTTTGGATCTGTTTGATAGGACCTTGATTTCTCATAAAGTCATTAGCTTCCATTTGCTCCAGTCTAATTTTGAAGGAATTATTCTCTTCAGTGAGTTTTTGAAATTTCTTTTCCATCTAGCCAATTTGACTTTTTATGGCATTCTTCTCTTCATTGGCTTTTTAAGCCTCTTTTGTCATCTGATTTAGTCTTTTTTAAAGGTATTATTTTTTTGCATCATTCTAATTTTTTTTCCCCAAATTTTCCTCCACTTCTCTTACTCAATCTTCAAAATCCTTCTTGAACTCCTCAATGGCCTATGACCAGTTCATATTTTTCTTGGAAGCTTTTGATGCAGTTTTGACTTTGTTGTCTTCTTCTGGTTCCATGTTTTTATCCTTTTTGTCCCCCCAAAAATTTCTGTTGTCTGATTGCGCTTCCTCTGTTTTCTCATCTTACCACAGTAGAACTCTGTTTTCAGAGTGGAGAGAGCTGTGTCCCAAATTGCTAGGGTTTGTGCAGGTGCTGCCAGAGCTGTTGTCAGAGCTATGAGGAGGGTGCCCTCTCTACAGACAGCACAAGCACTGTCACACTGGTGTTCCTCACCCCAGGACCACCACCCAAGACTGCAATCCAGATCCAAGCAGGTCAAAGCAAGAGCAATTGCCCTCGGAATGGTTGCTTGGTCCCCTTACGATCTGCAGGCCAGGACAGCGCTTCCATCACCTCTGCTACCCTGGGAGCAGGGGTCTACCGAGGTCTTCTGTCTCCCTGGATTTACAGGGTTCCTCAATGACCTTTTACTTTCTCTTTGGCAATTATGGGTTGAGAAGTCTAGAAACTGCCACAGCTGCTGGTGATTCACTCTTCTGAAGTCTGCTCTGGCTGGTCTGGGCCACTGGTCAGGGCTGCCCAGGTCTGGGCCTGCACAACTAACACTGGACTGAGCTTGGCTGCCAGCCTGCTGCAGTAGACCTTTCCTGTTGGCCTGCCGAGCTGCCTTCAGCAGATTTGTTTCTCTCTGTCACTTTGTGGGCTCCATAGCTCTAAAAATTGTTTAGAGTCTTTTTTTTTTTTTTTTACAAGTGTCGGAGGTAGTTGGAGTAGGGTCTCAAGTGAGTTCCTGCTTTTACTATGCCGTCTTGGCTCCCCTCAACCCCCCAGGCTCTCTTTTTTTATAAAACATTTGTAAAATAAGGGGATAGGATGAGACGACCTCTAAGGTCCATCTCGTCTCTAAATCTAGGATACAATAGACTTGACTCCTAACATGAGAATTTTGTAAATGCTTGAAGATGTATATTCTCGCCTCTCTATCCCCCAGTTCTCTTCTCCGTGCTAAACCTCCCAGTTTTGTTTGTTTGGTTTTTTTAACTGGTCCTCATTGGCATGAAAGCAGGTTCCTTTACCAACCTGGTTGCCCTTTCTTTGGGTGTTATCCAGTCAATCAAAATTCTTTTTAAAATGTGGTGCCCAGAACTGAATACAGTATTCTAATTGTCATCTGAGCAGAGCAGAGTACAGCAATGGACTGTTACTCTCATGATAGCCTTCCAGCATTTAGGTACAGCAGTCATACCTCCGCTTAGGCGTCTGCTCTCCATCCTGAATATTCTCTGACTGCTCCAACTGTGGGTTGCCATACCCCTTTCTCTTTTGGTTGTCTTCTTTTTGCTGACCTCTTATATAATACAAGTCCTTTTAAAATGTAGTGTCCATATTCTAACACTTTCCAGGTTCAGTCTGATTAGCACAGAGTAAGGAATGATTATTACTTCCTATGATCTGAGTACTTTATTTATATGAAACAGAAAATTCTTCTGCAGCCTAAGATGGTTTTCATTTTTCTAGAAACTATATCATTGACTAATGTAAGCTTGTTGTCACCTAAATCATTATTTTCATATGAGCTGCTGCCAAGCCATTTTTTCCATCTTGTACTTCCTTAATTGATTTTTGAACTTAAATGCAGGATTTTACATTTATTGTTATTTAGATGTTCAAGCTAGATGCTATTTGGGGACTTCCTTTATTCATCTTTTTGGATTGTATATATCATATTGCCTAGCCCATAGTAGAAGCTTTATAAACATTGCATTGACTTACATAAAGCTGCCATTGCTATGCTACAATCTACACCTTTACAAGGGTGGAATTGAGTTCTGGCATAGGCATATGTTTCCTAGGATTTTCTTTTTTCTGGCTTGGAAGTAGGAGGCTTTCTGGGTCATCAGGCAGAAAAAGGCTCCCAAACAATTTATCATTAGTTTATCCTGCCATGGGAGCCCCCAGAATCGGGGTTTTCTGTATCTGAAAGCATGTAACTGCTCTCTCACAAGTAGAAAGGCTTTTTCTGTGTTAGGACAGAATTCTTCTTAACTTTATTTTAAATAGGAGATAGTTATAGCTATTGAGCCCTACTTTATAATTAAGAAAAATTAGGGCTGATGATTAGAGCTGCATTACTAATTTATTGAGCTACCTGTAAAAGTGTTGTATTGGTTGGTTACAATTTGTCATTTCTTAACTATAACGCATTGTATAACTCCAAAGAAAAATGTGGCGGGATTTTCATTCTGTAAAGACGTGGATAGTACCAATAGCAGCATATACTCATTTTAGAAAGAGCCTCTCACCTTTGTTTTCTGTAGGTTAATGTTAGGTAAAAGTGAAGAGAGGTGCTAATGGGAGTGTGTGATCAGGAATGCCGATAAAGAGAAGTAGACAGGGAATAAGGTATTGCTGAGGTATGGGGAAAGTGCTTTGTAAATTTCATAACACTTTATAAATATGAGCTATTATTAGTGGGAATAGAAAGTAACTTTCTTAGAGTATGGTTGTGCTAATGAGATCAGAGAATGAGACAGTATTCCCAAATAATTTCCAGTTCTATTTTCTGTCACACATATTTTGAGAAACATTGCTAGATTATTCTTTTATTTTGCTGAGCTGAAAATTAAGTTTGTGAACCTCTGAGTGAACTTTAGACAATCTTCTTTTTTCAACTTGATACCCTTTGCTATTTTTATCACAGTTACTCATAAATAACCTTTATTCCCAAACCACCCGATTTTTTCCTTTTTTTCCCTCATTCTCAAAAAACAAAAAAAACCCTGTTTTTTGCCATCCCTTAGAATGGTATCTGTGGAAAATTCAGACTGTCCTTATAAAGCAATATACATTTTAATGAAAATGTCAGGTGTTATGAGTTTCTAAGTGAAATTTGACTTATTTCATGATGTAAGAGATAAATATAGGTCAAGTGGAGAGTAAAACCTAGGCCATTAACTGAGTTAAAGAGTATTTTGTATAAAATTTTTTTACTAAAATATTTCACAGAAATTTAAGGAGGGATGGATATACATATATGTATACATATGTATATGTATGTATACATATATGAAAGTTATGTATATTCACATGTGTATATATAGACATATGCATGTATATGCTTCTTTCTATCTCTGTATAACCATAGAAGTAGATGTACATAGATATAGCAATATGTGTATTAAGCTATTAAGCTTAAAATTGCACTAAAACTTTTAGAATGCTCTATATATCTCTTTAGTAATTATGAAATATTAATTTTTCATTATTCTTTCAAAATTCAGTTATAAACTAATTGTTTTTTCTTTTCCCCCATAGTTTTGTCAACCTGGAGGATGGCAGCTGTCCAGAGAGAGAAAACAGCCAACATTCTTTGTGGTTGTCCTGACAGATATTGACTCAGATCGGCATTATTGCTCATGTCTAACTTTCTATGAGGCAGACATTAACCTACAGGTAAAGTACCTTAATAGCAAAAATTCAACTCAATTTAATTGAACTAAAACAAACATTTATTAAATGCCTGCTACATAAAAGGCATTATGAATACAACGATGGAAAACAGTGGTACCTGCCCGCGAGGAAATTACAGTGTAGTATGGGGTGATGAGTTATACCATGAGTGAGCTGTTTTTATTGTTGTGCGCTTGTTCAGCTATGTCAGATTCTATGTGATCCCATGGACTTTGTTGATGGCATTTTCTTGGCAGAGATCCTGGAGTAGTTTGCCATTTCTTTCTCCATCGTGTCCCCATTTTATAGATGAGGAATTTAGGCAGATAGGGGCTAAGTCACTTACCCTTACAACTAGTAAATGACTGAGGATGAATTTGAACTCAGATCTTGACCTCCCTGATCTTCTCTCTACTGCACCACCTAGCTGCCCATCATAAATGAATAGGAAAAGTTAAATGTTAGAACAGATTCGAGGGAGTATGGTCACTTAAGGCTTGGTTGATGTAGGGAAGATTTCTTAAAAAGCACTTTGAATTTTATTGGGGAACCACTGACAGTTTGGTGGCAGTGTTGGACTGATACGTGAAATTTTTTTTTAACAAGGGAAATAAAGACATGAAAATCTTAGGGTTTGGTGGCATTTTCTAAGATTTCCCTAGATGTATTTAGTGAAATAGTGTTGTAAATTTTTAATAGGCTAATGTTCAAAAGTAGTATTATTTTTGTGTTTGGGAGAAATAGAGATTTCTTTCCAGTATTGATGGTTCTCTTTGAAATATTAAAGGCAATGAGTAATTTTAGTGAATAGAGTGGATATGAGTAGTAGGAATCACATTTTCTGTTGCTGAAAACTTCTGATTTTAACTTGGAGCTAGCTTGGGCAAGTTTCAAGGAGCACACAGTAGCCTGGTGCTTAGAGCATAGAAGAACCGTTAACTCTTATTTAGATCCTTTCCTCTCTGACAAGCAGTTCATCCTGTTAGAATATATGGCACTTTATTTGGGTTTGAATAAACTGTGTTCATTGGAGAGATACAATTAACATATAAAATATAGAATATTTTTCTATTCTCTCTCTTTTTTTATAAATAACTGAAAAATATTTAATGTATTCAGTTTTTAACTTTAAAAAAGTTTAGAATCTTCCAGGATATGCAGGCAAGTAATAGGAATATATGAAACTAGAAACCATTGTCCCACAAATGAGTAAGTGTATGAAAAAATAAACCCCCAGGTAAGAATTTCAAATCATTAATCACTATATGAAAGAATGCTCTAATCTCTATTAATAAGAGAAATGCACATCTTAAGGTTTCACTTCACATCCAGTAAATTGGCAAAGATGACAAAAGATGAGAATAGTATATATTGAAAGAAGAAAAGCCCCGCACGCACTCCGGATTATTTGTCAAAGCCCTTTTTGTAGTGACAAAAAACTACAGAGTAGACACCCAGCAAGCAGAGAAGTTGTGAACAAGTCTGAGTAAAATGTTAATCTGCTGTAAGAAATGATTAACACAATAAAGTGAAACTTGGGCAGATATATACAAACTGACAAAGAAGGCTGAATGAGTGAAAGCCATTTACATAAAATTATAGTAACAATGCAAATCAAAACAACTGCAATAACAAAGCAATTGGAGCTGAATGATATGCAATTATAATGATCAAGCTGGACCTAAGGAGGGGATAGGAGAGGGTGTTTCATCCTAGCAGATACAAGAGTGGGGTGGTATACACTGGAACAGAGGCATGGAGATGAGAAAGAGAATATTGTGTACTAGGAACAGCAAGAGTGGGGAAAAGGCAGGAAAAGGCCAGGCCAGGAGACTGCCAGACGGAGTTGGATGAAATGGCATTTTTTTCTGTTCCTTGTAGTCCAAGGAGGCCAGGCCAGCAGGCAGAGCTCTTTTGAGGTAAAGTCATGGCTAGTGGAAGAGAGTCTTTTAGATGATCTTTCTACAGACAGATGAAATTTGCATTTTCTCCATGTTCTTAGACTCCAAAGCATAATAAATCAGTAAGCAGGCACTAGAGGATCATCAAAGTCAAACTTCCTAAAATCTACTCCAGAGTATGAAGACTTTGTCCTCCATTCCTTTTTTAAATTTTATTTAATCTTCCCCAATTACATGTAAAAACAAATTTTAACATTTTTTTTCAAATTTTGAGTTCCATATTCTCTCCCTCCCTCCACTCCTTCCCATTGAGAAAGCAAACAATTTAACATAGATTATACATGTATATTCATACAAACACATTTCCATGTAAATCATTCTGTGAAAGAAAACAAGACAAAAACCCAAGAAAAATAAAGATAGTAAAGAAAAAAGTATCTTTGATCTGCATTCAGGTTCTACCAGTTCTTTCTCCAGAGATGGACAATACCATTCATTCTAAGTCCTAGAGAATTGTCTTGGATCATTGTATTGCTGACAGTAGCTAAATTATTATAGTAGATCATCATATAGTATTGCTGTTACTGTGTATAATATTCTCCTGGTTTTGCTCATCTCACTTTGCATCAGTTCATGTAAGTCCATGTTTTTCTGAGAGTGTCCTGCTCTGTTTTCTTAAAACCCAGTAGTATTCCATCATAATCATATACAACTCATTAAACCATTTGTCAATTGATCGACATCCCCTTAATTTCCAATTCTTTCCCACCACTAAAAGAGCTGCTATAAATATTTTTATACACGTTGGTCCTTTTCCTTTTTGTTTTTTATCTCTTTGGGATACAGACCTCGTAATGGTATTGTTTGGTCAAATGGTATACATGGTTTTATAGCCCTTTGGGCATAGTTCCACATTGTTCTCTAGAATAATTGAATCATTACACAACTTCACCAATACTACATTGGTGTTTTAATTTTCCCACATCCCCTCCAGTGTTTCTCTTTTTCCTTTTCTGTTATATTAGCCAATCTGACCAGTAGGAGGTAGTAGCTCAGAGTTGTTTTAATTTGCATTCCTCTCATCAATAGTAATATAGACCATTTTTTTCATATGACTATAGAGGCTTTGATTACTTTGTCTGAAAACTGCCTGTTCATATCCTTTGACCATTTATCAATTGAGGAATGACTCTTATTTTTATAAATTTGACTCAGTTTTCTATATGTTGGAGAAATGAAGTCTTTTTTTTTATTTTTTTTTTATTTTTTTTTATTGTTTTTTTTTTAAATTTTAATTTATTTTCTTGGTTACATCATTCATTTCCACAAGGTTTTGAGTTACAAATTTTCTCCCCTTTTTGTCCCTACCCCCCAGCCCAGAACATTGATCACACTGTAAGACCCCTCCCAC
>CM053601.1:153831192-153850943 GCA_028646575.1 Pseudocheirus occidentalis | reverse complement strand
AAGGATTCTAGAGTTTTACTGCTGTTCCTCTATCTTGCTTCCTTTTTCTCATGTTGGCCAGTCTATTAATTGCTTGGTTTTTTAGCTCTGTGGAACTCTGCTTCCTGGAGGGAGAAAGCTCTGTCCCAAATCTCTGGGGCCCTCACAGCTGCCAGAGCTATTAGTGGGATGCTGCAGCCCCCCCCCAACTTTGGCTCACTGAAAGTGCACCCCAGGACCACCACTCAAGACCATGATCCAGATCCAGGCCGCTCAACGCAAGAGCCCTTGGCCCTGATGGATCGTGTCAGCCCCCCTGCTATCTGCAGGCCAAGGGCTCTGTAGCAGCCCAGTCGAGGCCGCTGCTGCTCTGTTCCTGCTGCTACAGCTGCCTCCCACTGTTTCCTTGCCCTGGGAGCAGTTTGCCTGGACCTGCTCTTCTCCTCCCAAGTTAGCAAAATCCACTGACCTTTCTCTTAGCCTTTTTTTCTTCTGGCCTGATAAATGTCATAACTGTGCCTCCAGTGCAGCTGATCTGCTCTCCTATAGACGAGGCTCCCTGCCCGATGCCCCAGGGCCTGAATTTTGGCCACAGCTCCCAGACTGCTGAGAAGAGCCCCACCTGCTGAGCTGCCTGTAGCAACAGATGCGCTTTCTGTCTTTTGGAGAGTTTTGGAGCTTGAAAATCTGTTTAGAGTCCCATTTTATGGCTTTTTTAGCGTGTTTGTGTGGGAGCTGCAGTGCTTTGCTGCTTCTACGCTGCCATCTTGGCTCCCCAGAATACAAGCTTTTTAAGAATAGGGACTGTTTTGTTTTTTGGTGTTTTTATATCCCCCATCACATAGCACAGTGCCTGGGAGATAGTAAGCACTTAATAAGTTTATCTATCTATCTATCTATCAATCCTTTTGGCAGAGAGAGACCTCCAGCATTTTTCTATAGTAGTTTGAGCTGTTATAGTTTGCCTCCCTGTCAAGCCTGTGATTGGTCTTTTCCTTTACTTAAAGAATGACTACTCTCCAAGGCCCAGATAAAGACATGGGGGTGGAGTGCTGAGAGGCTTGGAGGAAGACTGCTCATCTACCAACCACAAGGGCCATTCTCAGACCTATCACCGCAGGATGGGGATCAGTTAGAGCTGGGTAAAAGACAAAGGCAGGGCCTGTGGCAGAGGCAGCAGCTACTCCTGGGACTACCAATCCATAGCCTGGATATTTAAAAAGCCCCTATCTGAACTTCCAGGGACCAGGATGGCAGAGTGAACCCTAGCTACTCCAATACCCCCCTCTGACCCTGAAAACACAGTGATTATTACCCCAGAGAAAAATTTTAAGCAGTAAAGGCTTAGGAACCCCAGAGGAAGGGTGTGGCTAACCTCCTGCCACAAAATGGAAAAGACCAAGCTACAAAGACAAAGATTCTGGAATCCTATTACTGTGAGAGAGAGGAACCAAATTCAAAAGTATTGACTCCACACCCACAAATGAAGCCTTAACAGGCATCATGAACTGGTTTCAGGAACAGAAATAGATGATCTCAAAAAGAAAGTTGATCCAGGTTAGAGAGGTAGAAGATAAAAATCAACATTTCTTTTAAAATCAAAGTTGCAAAATGAGAAAAACATTACAATGAAGAAAACAGCTTCTTAAAAAGTAAAATGTGTGAACTAAAAATGAAATCTGAACATATGGAAAAGGAGCTTCAAAAAGTGAGGAAAATAGCTCATTAAAAATTAGAATCAACCAAATTGAAGCTAATGACTCTATGAGGAACCAAGAATCAGTCAAACAAAACATCAAGACTGAAAAAATTAGAAAAAGAGGTAAAATATCTCAATGGAAAAATAACTGACCTGGAAAACAGATCCAGGAGAGATAATCTGAAAATTATTGTTCAACCAGAAAATCATGATGAAAAAAATGAGTCTGGACACTATCTTCCAAGAGCTCATCAAGGAAAACTGCTGTGAGATCCTAGAACCAGACAGTAAAATAGAAATTAAGAGAATGCACTGGACACCTCCTGAAAGAGATCCCAAATTGAAAAGCCCATGAAACGTTGAGGCCAAATTACAGAACTATCAGGAAAGGAGAAAATACTACAAGTGGCCAGAAAGAAACAATTCAGATATTACAGAACCACAGTGAGGATCACACAGGATCTGGCAGCTTCAACGTTGAAAGATCGGAGGAACTGGAATATGACTTTTTGTGAGACAAAAGAGCTTGGGTTACAGCCAAGGATCACCTATCCAGCAAAACTGAGCATAATCTACCAGGCAAAGAGATGGACATTCAGTGATACAACAGAATTCCAGACCTTCCTGATGAAAAAGCCAGAGCTCAATGGAAAATTCAACCTCTGATTACAAGACTCAGGAGAGATACAGAAAGGTAAATAAGGAAAACACACACACACATATAACTTGTTAAATATTTAATAAGAGCAAATTGTTTACATCACTACTTGGGAAGCTGATACTTGTTAATATTATGAGTTCTATACCTAGGGTGACATCTCAAAGGGATATAGATAAACAGAAGCTGCGGGTTTAAATTACACAAAATGATGGTTTAAAAAAAAACTTATTAAGGGACTGCAATGGAAGAAGAGGAAAGAATGAAGAAGAAAAGGGTAAATTATCCCACACAAAGAGGCATAAATACATTATAGTAGAGGGAAAGAAGGGAGGGAGATGAGCATTATACGAGCTTCTCCCTCACTGATTCTGGTGCAAGAAGGGAATAACACAATCAGTTAAGTATAGGACTCTATTGAGAAGAGACATAAAACTTAGAGTGAAAGAGGGGAGGGAGAGGAGAATTGCATGAGATCTATTCTCTTCAATCTTGGTTTGAGAAACAAATATTATATTAAGTATAAAAATCTATCATATCCTACAGGCAGCAAGAGGGGGTGAAGGGAGATAAAGGGGGTGGTTAGAAGGGAGAGAAGTAGTAAGGGAGAAGGGAAGGAAAAGGGAGGGGGACTGATAAGAAGGGAATACTGAGGGAGGCAGAGGTCAAAAGGAAAACTCTTAAGAAGGGAAAGGGAGAAGGGAAAAATAAAAGTATAAACAGGGGAGGGAATAAGATGGAGGGAAAAGGCACAGATGGTAACCATAACTGTGAATGTGAATGGGAGAAACTCTCCCATAAAATGGAGGCAGACAGCAGAATGGATTAAAAACCATAATCCTATAATATGCTGTTTAGAAGAAACACATCTGGAACAGGGGGATACACTCAGGGTAAGGGTAAAAGGCTGGAGTAAAATATATCATGCCTCAGCTAAAGTAAAAAAATCAGGGGTAGCAATCCTTATCTCAGAAAACACAAAAGCAAAAATAGATCTAATTAAAAGAGATAAGGGAGGAAAGTATATCCTGCTAAAAGGTACCATCAAAAATAAAGCAATATCATTACTAAACATTTATGCATGAAGTGGGACAGCATCCACATTCCTAAAGGAGAAATTAAGGATTCCTAAGGATTAGAGGAAGAAATACATGGCAAAACTATACTAGTGGGGGACTTCAATTTCCCCTTCTCTGAGCTTGATAAATCTAACCTCAAAATAAATAAGAAGTTAAGGAGGTAAATAGAATCTTAGAGAAGACAGATATGGTAGACCTCTGGAGAAAACTGAATGGGGATATACCTTCTTCTCAGCGTACATGGCATATACACAAAAACTGACCATGTATTAAGTGCATAAAAACCTCACAATTCAGTGCAAAAAGGCAGAAATACTAAATGCATCCTTCTTAGATCATGATGCAATAAAAATTATATGTAATAAAGGGCCATGGAAGGATAGACTAAAAACTAATTGGAAACTAAATAAGTTAATCCTAAAGAATGAGTGGGTCAAACAAGAAATTATAGAAACAATCAGTAACTTCATTCAAGAGAATGACAATAATGAGACAACATACCAAAATTTGTGTGATACAGCAAAAGCAGTTTTTAGGGGAAGTTTTTATATCCTTCAATGAATATATAAATAAAATAGAGAAAATGGAGGTCAATAAATTGGGCATGCAACTGAAAAAGCTAGAAAAAGAACAAATTGAAAGTCCCCAATTAAATACTAAATTAGAAATAATGAAAACCAAAAGAGAGATTAATAAAACTGAATTTAAGAAAAACTATAGAATTAATAAATAAAACTAAGAGCTGGTTTTATGAAAAAGCCAATAAAATTGATAGACCTTTAGCCAATATGATAAAAAAGAAAGAAAACCAAATTATGAATATCAAAAATGAAAAGGGTGAATCTACCTCCAATGAAGAGAAAATTAAAACAATAATTAGGAATTATTTTGCCTAATTGTATGCACATAAATTTGACAATTTTAGTGAAATGGATGAATATTTACAAAAATACAAGTTGCCTAGACTAACTGAAGAGGACATAAACTACTTAAATAACCCCATCTCAGAAAAAGAAATTGAATAAGCCATCAATGAACTCCCTAGGAAAAAATCTCCAGGGCCAGATGGCTTTACTAGTGAATTCTTTCAAACATTTAAAGAACAATTGACTCCAATATTTTACAAACTGTTTGGGAAAATCGGAAAGGAAGGAGGCCTACCAAATTCTTTTTATGATACAAATATGGTACTGATACCTAAATTGGTAAGAGACAAAACAGAGAAAGAAAATTACAGACCAATTCTCCTTATGAATATAGATGCAAAAATTCTAAATAAAATTTTAGCAAAAAGACTAGAGCAAATCATCATGAGAATAATGCACTTTGATCAAGTAGGATTTATTCCAGGAATGCAACGGTGGTTCAATACCAGGAAAACTATCAGTATAAATGACCACACCAACAACAAAACTAGCAGAAGCTATATGATTGTCTCAATTGATACAGAAAAGGCTTTTTACAAAATACAACACCCATTCCTATTAAAAACACTAGAAAGTATAGGAATAAATGGAGTCTTCCTTAAAATAATAAGAAGCATCTATCTAAAATCACCAGCAAGTATTATATGTAATGGGGATGAGCTAGAAGCATTCCCGATAAGATCAGGGGTGAAACAAGGATGTCCACTATCACCCCTCTTATTCAATTTGGTACTAGAAATGTTAGCAGTAGCAATAAGAGAAGAACAAGAAACTGAAAGAATCAAATTAGGCAAAGAAGAGACTAAGCTATCACTCTTTGCAGATGATATGATGATATACTTAGAAAATCCTAGAGAATCAAGTAAAAAAAAATACTTGAGATAATAAATACATTTGGCAAAGTTGCAGGATATAAAATAAACCCACATAAATCCTTGGCACTCCTACATAGCTCTAACTAAATCCAAGAGCAAGAGATAGAAAGAGAAATTCCCTTTAAAGTTACTGTAGAAATATTATAAAATATTTGGGAATCTACCTTCAAAAACAAACCCAGGACCTATATGAACACAATTACAAAAACACTTTTCACACAAACAAAGTCAGATCTAACTAACTGGAAAACCATCAGCTACTTGTGGCTAGGTTGGGTTAATGTAATAAAAATGACAATTTTTATCTAGATTAAATTACATATTTAGTGCCATACCAGTCTACCAAAAAATTACTTTATAGAGCTAGAAAAAATAGTAGCAAAATTCATTTGCAAGAACAAAAGGTCCAGAATATCAAGGCAATTAATGAAAAGAAATGCTAGGGAAGGTGGCCTAGCCATATCAGATTTTAATCTGCACTACAAAGCAGCAGTCATCAAAACTACTTGGTACTGACTGAGGAACAAAGTAGTAGATCAGTGGAATAGATTGGGTACATGAGACTCAGCAGCCAATCACTATAGTAATCTACTGTTTGATAAAGCCAGCGACCCCAGATTTTGGGATAGGAATGTACCATTTGACAAAAACTGCTGGGAAAACTGGAACATAGTATGGCAGAAATTGGGCATAGACCAATATCTAACACCACACACCAAAATAAAGTCGAAATGGTTGAATAATCTAGGTATAAAGGCTGACACTGTAAGCAATCTGGCAGAGCAAGGAATAGTTTACCTGTCAGATCTATGGAGAGGGGAAGACTCCATGATGAAACAAGAGTTAGAGAGCATTACAAAATGCAAAATGGATAATTTTAATTATATTAAATTGAAAAGCTTTTGGACAAACAAAGCCAATGTTACCAAGATTAAAAGGGAAGTAGAAAATTGGAAAAGAATTTCTACAACCAGTGTCTCTGACAAAGGCCTCATTTCTAAAATATACAAAGAACAAATTTATAAGCCACTCCCCAACTGATAAATGGTCAAAAGGATATGAGCAGGCAGTCTTCTGAAGATGAAATTAAACATATCTATAAACATATGAAAAAATGTTCCAAATCATTAGTGATTAGAGAAATGCAAATTAAAGGAACTCTGAGGTACCACATCTCACCAGCCAGACTGGATAAGATGACAAAATACAAAATGATAAATTCTGGAGAGGATGTGGAAAAATCAGAACACTAATGCATTGTTGCTGAAACTGCAAACTGATCCAGCCATTCTGGAGAGTAATCTGGAACTAAGCCCAAAGGGCTATAAATAAGTGCATACCCTTTGACCCAGCAATACCACTTCTAGGATTATATTCCAAAGAGATCAGAGAACTGAGAAGAGGACCCATATGTACAAAAATATTTATAGCGGCTTTTTGTGGTGGCAAAAAATTGGAAAACAAGGGGATGCCATCAATTGGGGAATGGCTGAACAAGTTGTGGTATTTGAATGTAATAGAATACTACCGTGCTATAAGAAATGAGGAGCAGGTAGACTTCATAATAACCTGGAGAGACTTAAATAAATTGATGCTGAGCAAGAACATAAGCAGGAAAAATGTGTACACAATCACTGAAACAATATATGTAGACTGGGCTCCTCTCAGCAATATAAGGTTATAAGACAACTCCAAAAAGACTCATGATTGAAGGAGATGTCCACATCCAGAGAAGGAGATGCAGAGTCTGAGTGTGGATGGAAACAAGCTACTTGCTCTGTTTCTTTTTCTTGTTTTGTTTTGTTTCCTCTTTCCCACTGATCATTCCATCAATTACAATCCTTTACAACCCGATTAAAGATTAATGGGAAGATATTTGTAGATCCTGTATTGGAGTGCATATTGCCATGATGGGGGTAGGGGAGGAAAGGAGAGGGAAAAAAAATAAAACTCAAGGGTTTGTGGAACTGAATGTTGTAAACTCAAATTAAATAAACAAGTTTAATTTAAAATAAAAGACTGACTACTCTTAGTCATTTTCTTTCTCTTTTGGCTCCATACAATATTGCGGTATTTTAAAATATATTTCATTTTTCAGTTCTCTCCATTACAAAGTACTATCATTTGCAGCATTTATGTGATGAATGACTCAGAAATGCTCCCATAGAGCAACTGCAACTAATTAACAAACAACAACAGCAACAAAAAACAAGCAATCATTTTGTCTCAAAGGGGGAGGCAGGGGAAGAAATTTGTTATAAAAATTAAACTTTAAGACTCACTCCAATAACCTTTAATATTAGAGTATTATATATTATATATTAGTCGGTAAATCATGGATAGTACTTAATAATTAACATCTCTTCCTGGATTTATAGATGTCTCACATGCATGTATTTTCAAACAACTTCACAAATGTGAGCAACAAAAAATAGAAAGAAGTTTTTTCTGGTTTATGTTTCATCTTCCCTGACAAATAAAACAATATTGTAATAGCTTCAAATTAAGCACTATGTATTTACTGAGTATACCTACTAAAATATGGTCAAACTAATTTTACATATTACTTATTCTTGTTCTTTTAAGGCAGAATAGGGCAAGGGTTCAACTGACAGCTCTGGAAATAGGAAGAATTGAGTTCAAATTCCAATTCTGACAATTACTAGCTGTGTTACCTTAGGGAGAAATTCTTTAACCTCTCCAAACTTCAGTTTTCCCACCTATAAAAGGTTTTAATATAACATAAATGGGTTTAACATAATAATACACGTAGTATTTATCTCAGGATATTTATGAAGCTTTGAATGACAATGAGAACGTATATGAAGTATGTAAAGTCACTTCTTCGTGTTGTTATTTCTATATCCAACAGGATGACAACTCCTGGAGCTAAGAAACTTACTAAACTAAACTGAAATCTGGCCTTTGTTTAATTGGTCCATATAAAGTTGATACAATTAAAAAGTCTGGTTGTTCTTTTTCAGGAAGACCAAGATACAAAACAGTAATATAGAAAGAAAGCCCCACAGGCTCATCAGCATATCCAGAATCTTAAGTATGAATTAACAACAAAAATTTATTAAGCATTTACTATGTGCCAAGTGCTGGGTATACAAAGGTGAATTAGATACACTTCTTGGCCTCAAGTAGCTTACAATTGAAAGAGGAAATACATCTAAAGGAGGTTCTGGAGAGTAGACATATCTTCCAAACCATAATTTCAGGAAAGACTAGGCCATGATGCTTCACTCCCTATTTTCTGGTTACTTCTGTCACAACTGCCTTGCTGCTGACTCCTCTTGTTCTCCAGTTCTGGAACCATAAATCATGATCAAATCAACTTTGCAATTGTTTCCAGACGGATTGTGTCAATCTACTCTCTAATGGCTTCACTCATCAATCTTATGACTTGGAAGACCAAAGTGCAACTTTCCTATTTGTGTTGTCTCCCCCATTAAAACATAAGCTCCTTAAGGGCAAGGTCTATCTTTGTTTTTTAATTTGTATTCCCAGACCTTAATGCAGTGTTTGGCACAGAGCAAGAATTTAACAAATGCTTATTCATTCATTTATCAATGTCGAATTTTAAGTCTTTTTTTGAACCTAGATTAATCTCTATCTCCTCCAAGAAGTTTTCTCTTGGATTATTCCAGCCTGAGAGGACTTTTCTCTAACATTTCTTCATACATTACCTTACACTATTTGTTAGGTTTTTCTTGTTATCCTAACTAAATTGTTAGTTCCTAGAAACCCGAGGTTGACAACAACTTGAACATTGTAGTTGGCTCAATAAATGCTTGATTTGTATATACTACTGAATTGTAATATACTACTTCAGTATTGAGCTATATTAGCTTTCTATGTAGTCTACAAAATTTGCACTATTTTGTTTCTTAATCCTTAACTATATTTTCCAAGAATTTTTTAAAACCATATTCCCTTATGCCCACCTTTGAATTAAAGTCACCAAGAATCAATGTGTTGATTTCATTTGGAAGATTTTGTGGAGTTTCTCATAGAATTTCTTTACACTCTAATCTTCAACAAAAGATGCTGGCTCATAAATTGCATTCAAATTTGTAGTGATCTCATGCTCATCATGAGTACTGAAAGCATAGATAACCAATTGTTTCATGAAATTATGTCCCTTATTGTCTTAGGACCATGATGAAACCAATTCCTTCAACTCCTTTAATTGCCTCTAGAAGGTACATCTGTGATCCGTCCTTCCATTTAGCTGTGACTCTCACATCTTTTGGCTTAATGCATAGCAAGCACATAAATACTATATTCCAGATAAACTGAACTAGTAGCTAATCCCCGAACTTGCCAGTTTACCTTGTATTATACCTACAGCCACAGATCTCGAGTTGGAATGAACCGTGCAGATCATCTAATCCATCTGATCCATGCCAAAGATGAGGAAATTAAGCTCCAAAGGGGCTTAAGTTATTTTCTCAAGGTCCTAGAGCAGCAGTTCTCAACCTGTGGGTCTCAACCTCTTTGGGGGTCGCCTAAGACCATTGGAAAACACATATTTCCCATGGTCTTAGGAACCAAGAAACCACTCCTCTATCCCGTCTCCAGGAGGGTCTGCCCACATGCAGATATGGCCACATATGAGTATTAAAGGGTTGCAGCATTAGGAAGGTTGAGAACCACTGTCATACTTCTTCATGTACATGTTTGACTCCTTTAGTAGAATATAAACTTTGAGAGGGCAAGGACTCTCATTTTTATCTTTGTTTTTGTCTTCCCCAGATTCTAGCAGAGGACTTTGAACGCAGTAGGTATTTAATAAATATTTGTTGAGTTTAAATTGAATTCCAAACACCTACAATATCGTGTTCTTCTAATGGAAGTCATTCTAAATTTTCTCGGGCTATGCCAGCAGAACATAAGCTCTGGTAGATCCGCAACATGTCTATTGTCTGAGGACAAGACTAGCTATGTTAGGAATGCTGGCCATCAAGTGATGACTTTCTTTTTGGTGACAGCCACACTGATGAAGGCTCTAATTTAGGCATGGGAAGGTCATGAGCTTCATTGGTTTAAAGGCCACTCACAAGGATGAAATCAGCAAGAGCACTATTATTTCTAGATGACTTTAGATAATCATAAGCTCTGTCCTTCCATGTTTGAATGCAGACTGTTTAGTTACTGTTTAATCATTAAAGTGTACCTATTTCTTTTCCATCTCTTGGTGGGCAGTGCTGCATAGTGACAGTGAAAGGAAAGAAAGTTCACTTACAAGAATATTATCATCAGCAGGTCACCTCTCTAAACCCCAGTTTCTTCATCTATATTATGAAATAACCTTCTGCCAATGCTATTTGATTACCTTATTCTATGTTCTAGATGATAAGCTCCTATGTTGTAGGAACAGTCATAAACACTGTATCTCTAAGAGCGCCTTGCCCTGTCCCTAAAGCCAATAAATAAGCATTTAATAGATGCTTACTGAATGAACAAATAACTTAGAATTTTCATTTCAGGGAATTTCCATACTTGACAGGTGATACAGGACACATTTTTGTGGTTTGTAAAAAAGAAAGTGATACAATTAATGAAGCAAGAAAGAATTTGGGCCAGAGAAAGCTGTCAATTCCACCAGGGTTTTAGGGAGTTTTGCTTCTCTTCTGGAAGAAAGTCATAAGGTAGTTCTTCCAATTTTGTGTAGCTAAATAAACACACTCAGTTTAACACATTTGCACTAAAAATTATGAAAAATTTTAATTACTTGTTAAGCATTTAAAAATTTAAATTATAATTCTACTTATGGTCTTAAAATCAAGCCCCGGTGACATAACTGGCCTCTAAAATAACTGGAAAGAAATGTTGTAAGAAAATGGCTCTACTAGAAGAGCCACATCAGATCAGAGTGTCATCACTGTTCCATCATGGATATTATTAGATGACCTCCTATCCCCTCTTGAAGAGCAGCTATCAAACACTTTTTCCTGTTCCCTCCAAACCAGACCTAGTATCTGTGCACTTTTTATAACCTATCACCATCATAGTAAAATTCTGGAAGGACTAAGTATAGGGTTTAGCTGCTCTTTTGCCAAAGATTTCGGTAGGAAGTTAACAGAATCAGTCTGAAGCATCCTACTTCCTTCTGTGGCCATCAGAGGGAGATGTATCCCAAGGTTCTACATTAATAAAAGGGGGTAGAACAGAACCTTAGAATTGAAATGGGCCTCACAGACCACAAAGTCCTTCTAAACTATGAAGCATTTTATAAATGAGCAGCTAAAATTTTCTAGTCTAACCTACTTCTTTTACAGATAAGTAAACTAAGGCCCAGAGAAGTAATGCTATCAAAGGTCATACAAACTCTTAATTTCCAAAGAATATGCTGTCAATGAAGTTGTGATCTCATCTACATGGGTACTCTCCTTCCACTAGTATATATTATAACCCAATCAACACTTTCTCATCTTGCAAGATTTATGTCCATATTTTTTATAGACAACAAACCAAATTATACCACTATCAGTATTCATAATAATAATGGAAGTTGTCCCACAGATGCTTTCAATGTTTCTACAGAAGACACGTCTATATCCCAATACTTTTATTTAATTAAAAAAGCAGTCACTTCATCCTCTTCTATGCTGCTGTTCATAGAACATCAACTATAAAAGAATAATAACAGGAGAGTGATTTGTCCCATTTGTCCAGTTTCTATCTGAATTCTACTGAAAATAATCATAACAAGATAGCAGTAGAAACAGCAGCTTAGTAATATAATAGAAAGTGTGCTACACTTAAAATCAGAACGACATGAGTGCAGATACTGTCTCTGACACTAATGTGCAAGCAAGGGCAAGCCAAAACCTCTCTGAGCCTCAGGCAACTCTTAAGTCTTATCAGCATGATATGCCTTGATGGAGGGAGTCTGCACACTGATGAAATCATAGGCCTCGGACATAATAGTAGTAGTTTATATTTCTAAAATACTTTAAGGTCTGTCAGGTGCTTTACATAAACTATGTCAACTGGTCCTCACAATAAGCCTATGAGGTAAGTGATACACATATACTTGTCCTTACATAGCAAGGGAACAGGTTGGGAGTAGTTAGGTGAGTGTCTCATAGGCACAGACCTAACAAGTGGCAGAACCAAAGGCAGAGCCTGAAGGCAGGAGGGGTTTCTGACTTTGAATCAAGTGCACCATGCTGCCGTAAGTTAACTACAAAGTGTCTGACATCTCAAGTTCTATGACAGTACAATATCCATGTCAGCTTAGCCAGTCTTGCTCATTTCACCTAATTTCAAAGTCAAGAGATATAAAAATCAATCAAAGCAGGAATTTCATAACATAAATTACTAGGGCTGGAGGATTCCTAAGCAATCTAGTCTAATCTCCTTTTAGCTTCAAAAAAAACAAACTTTGAGAAGGAAAGGTACAGAGCAGCAGGGCAGGGCCCAGAACCCAGGTCTTAGGATTCTTGGACAAGTGTTCTTTTTCTTATCACATTGCAGTATTCTGAAAAAAAAAATTTTCTTTTACAAGTCTCTGAAACTGTTTTTCAAGTATTTATATACTATTGTTTTTTATAATTATTAAAGATCTGAAATTTCTTGAACAAACACTGATATGGATTAAATGACAGCATTAGTTGTCTATGTATGTGTTTGTGAAGACCAACAGACCTTTCAAAATAACACAGACATAAAGCCCCTATTTATCTTGTGACTACAGAGTTATTTTTTGAAATCTGGGGCCATTTATAACTCTTCCTCTCAGACTGTCCTATGCCTTTCCTTAGGGACTCATCCTATTCCATAGTGTCACATATGGGGGTTATCTGTCTGCTACTTTTCCCTGAAGTCTGTAGCTAGGCTTCATAAACGTGAGCAGTGTACCTGCATAGCAATGATATCCAGCTTTTTAATCAGTTGCATCAGCATCACTTTAATAACACATTTAACTCTAAATGGCAAGAGAGGATATTCAATAAAGCAGTTCTGGAATGTAGCCAGATTCTTGGCAATCAAGTGATACTAAAATATCCAAAGAGAGAGACAGGTCATTTTAATACACTAAACATTTGTTTAGTGCTCCATATATATATGGAGCCCTATAGTGCTCTGGAAAATGTACTGTTCTTGGCATTGTAGGTTGCAAATAACTATGACATAAAAGACAATTAATGAAATGTAAAATGATAGGTCCAAGCAGAGAGCTATGAAAAATATGAGGAAAGAGAGAGAGAGGAAGGGAGGGAGGGAGAGAAAGGGGGAGAGGAAGAGGGAAAAGGAGGAGAGGAAGAGGGAAAAGGAGGAGAGGGAGAGGGAAAGAGGGAGAGGGAAAGGGCGAGAGGGAAAGGGAAAGGGAAAGGAGGAGGGGGAAGAAGATCTCTTTTGTCTAAGGTAATGATGGGAAACAATCCAAGGAAGCTTCATGCAGGTGGTGGCAACAGAGTTGGGCCTTTATAAAGATAAAAGATAAAATAAATAAATAAAGATAAATGAAAGATAGACAAAAGAAAGATTGCAACAAATTAAGATGGAGGTTAGACAGAAAATGGTTGATCCTACAGAAGAAACTGTTTCATGGGGTCATGGGATTTTGTAAAGTATTTCTCTTTTATATATAGCATTTTCCCCCAATTACATATAAAGACAATTTTTACCATTCATTTGAAAAAATTTTGAGTTCAAAATTTTCTCCCTTTTCCACCAAGATGGTAAGCAATTTTATATAAGTTATATAGGTGTAACCATATATAGCATATTCCCAGGTTCATCATGTTGTGAAAGAAGAAACAAACCGAAAGAAAACAAACAAGAAAAAAATTTAGAAACTGAATAAGTATTATGCTTTGATTTGCATTCAGATTCCATCAGTTATTTCTCTGGAGGTGGATAGCATTTTTTATTATGAGTCCTTTGGAATTGTCTTGGATCATTCTATTGCTGAGAATAGCTAAGCCATTCACCTTTGATCATCATACAATATTGCTATTACTATGTACAATATTCTACTGATTCTGCTCACTTCACTTTGCATCAGTTCATGTAAATCTTTCCAGGTTTTTCTGAAATCTGCTTGCTCATTATTTCTTATAGCACAAATTTCATTGCATTCGTATGCCACAACTTGTTTAGCCATTCCCCAACTGATGGGCATCCCCTCAATTTCCAATTCTTTGCCACTTCAAAAGCCTTTCAAGGTATAGTTAATGGTAAAATAAATGCATTACAAAAAAATAAGTTCAAAACTAGTTCAAGATTAATAAACATTAAAAGTTCCACCATCATATATTAATAACATAGATAAAACATACAGTACATGTTGTAGGAATTCTGTTCCATTGGCAAAATCTTAAGATGAAGTAAAAACTCCAATACATCTCTACACAGTTGTTTAAGACTTAACAACACAGTTGAATAAGGTCAGATGGTGCAAATTCCTGGCATCCAGAACAAAGCAAAGACCACAAAGATTGGCAGGGGGAGGGAAGTGTGGAAGAGGAGAGAAATTACTGTTATCTGATACTGGATTTAAGTAGCAGTATTACATAGTTGAACAAAATGTCCCAACCAAAATGGTCATGTAAAATTGGAGAGGAAAAATATGGCTTACTAAGATCTGAACCAGATACCTGAACAATTTAATTTTATCTTTATTTCAAGTTGCCTCCAGTCAGTTTTTAGGCTATTTTGAACCATTTCTATATTAAACTGGATACCCATAATAGAATTTCTCCTAACATTCAATTATTCAAATAAAGTAAACTGATTGTAACACACTGAAAGAAACTAACACTTAATATTCAATATTTTTAACTATTTGAATATAGTGACTCCCTGATTTTTCCAAAGTGGAGATATGTGAATCAAAAACTTTAAAAAATCAGAAATACTTAAAAATTACAATATTCCACATAACATTATTATATTTTAAAATATGTTCAGCAATCAAATCCTTGAATTGTTACATTTTAGGCAGATTATCATTTTTATTATATCATGATTAAGGTAAGTGAAAACTTGAAATTTTCCATAAATACTCATTTTCAACCACTTAAAATTAATCAGATTTGTTTTAAATTCAAGGATCTGTAGACTGAGTTGAACTGAAAGGGCTTTATTACATTCCTGGCTGTGCTATCACAGTAACCTTGAGAATGTCACAGGCAATCACTTATTCGAATCTAAAATACCTGCCCTCTATCTTATGTGCCATTTGAAAAGAAAATTATTGTAAAGAGCTTTATGATGCTTGGGTGAAGGTCACTATGTAAATACAAAATAATGGAATTGCTTATAGCCTGGAGGGGAGATGGTATAAGGGAAACAGCACTAGACTAGGCAGTCAGGAGACCTGGGTCCTTCTAGCTTTTACTTTAACAACTTGTGTGACCTTGGACAAATCCCTCTCTCTTCTCTGGACCTCAGTTTATTTTGCTATGATATGAAAAGAGTTTAATAAAATGATCTTTAAGGTGCCTAATACTTTATAGGATCAATCTCACAGACATATCAGCTATCCTTTAATAATTTAAATAATTCTTTAATAATCTCTTTAATAAATGCTGCTTTGTTATTTGGAGAACTTAAGAAAGATCAGAGTATTTTTATACATTTATCACTTTGGATCGTTGTTTCTTCCACAGTCCTTCTGTTCAGAAATAACATTTCATAAAGCAAACCATTTTTTAAAATCACTAAACTTAGAATCTAAAGTTTTGGGGTTTAATCTAAAGTTTGGGGCTTTTTAAAAACCTTCCTAGGCAGAAAGAAGGTAGGACTTGACGAGAAAATCATGCCTGTGGAAATAGGAGTATATTAGGGATATAGGTATATATGGCATTTAACTTAAATGTCAAGTTGAACTTTCACAAAAATAGTTTTATGAAGTGTACAATCCAGTAAGGTAGGAGGAGATAAAATTCAACATTTAGCTATCATGGCTCTCTGATGCCTCAATGCCTCAGTGAAAACACATTATGGTTTGAGTAAGTGGTAGAAGTGCAATGTTCCACTGTAATTCCAGAGTAAATTCCAGAATTGGAAGGGGCTTCAGGGGTCACCTAAGCATGCTTCCAATTTTACCAACAAGAAAAATAAAGCAAAGAGAATGTAGTCAAGTCTAAAGTCACTCACTGAATTGGTGACAGAGCCTTGTCTGAAAGCCTACTTCTCCTGACTCAAAGTAACATTCCCTACACAGAATTACAAAGCATATCTGTCAGCACAATGGAGAATGGAAACCCAAAAAAGACATTAGTCAGTGAAAAGAGGGTAAGTAATATGAATAAACCAAGAAAATCTTCCAATTTTGTGGACTGTATATGTGAAATCTGAGGTGTGACTACAGCTTCTTATTCCTCCCTGCATAGCAGAGGTTAGGCACCCAAATGGAACTTAATAAGTAGTTGTTTAATTTGAATGCCTTAAGCAAATAAAGTAATAATACAAGATCATTGCTTCTTGTACTTTATCTCATTTAAACCCCATACTAATCTCTAGGGGAAGAAGTACAGGCATTTCCCCTTATTTTCCAGACTCAGAAAAGAGAGGCTAAAGGACTTATTTAAAATCAGACTAGTATGTGACAGGTAAAGGTCTTCAACCTGGATCTTCTGAGTCTAAACACAGTGTTCTTTGGACTGTACCATACTGTATTGCCTAAAAAGAAGCATAAAGGAGATAAAGTGGGCACTGGGAGCGATGTACAAGAGAGAAAAAAGGAAGAGATCTCTTTGGTCATCATTAGTGTTGCCAAGTCATTCATGAAGAGGTTCTTTAATGCCAGAAGTGGAGCTAGGTCTTGCAACAGCCTATTTCAAATGATCATGACTCAGTGAATTTATAATGAGAGACAGTTATATGCCTCACTAGGAAAATTACATTTACTCTGATGAAGTTATGAAGGATAGGGTTTTAATATTTGCTTTGATATAATCTTCTCTGGCTTCTTACTGCTTCAAGGATAAAATACAAACTTCTTGCAGGGGGGAATTAAAGACTTAAAATCTGGCTATCTTTCCAGGCTTGTTTCCAATTATTCCCCTTTAGTAACTACTTCTAGGAAAACTGTACCACTACTAGCTGTTCTGACTCCATGTATTTACACAGGCTATCCCTTCATGCCTAGCATATACTCTTGCCTCATGTCCACCTCTCAGAATCCTTGTCTCCCCCTTCAAGGGTCAGTTCAGGAGCCATCTCCTCCAGGAAGCCTTGTGTAGTATCCCTAGTTACCAATATGCTCTTTCCTCAATTTTCCTTGTACTATTCTTATTTGTGTATATGTTGTATACACACACACACAATACAAGCATGTTGAGGACAGGGATTTTTTTTTGTCTTTTTATGCCCATGTTTAATAGATTACCCATATCTAATAAGTGCTTGGTTAATTGATTTACATGGTGTATACTTGTAAAATGACAAAAATACAGGCTTCATTACAAAAGGATTTTTCACAGTCTGAATAAAGGCTATGTTCACTTGTGAGGGAAGAGTTAAAAGTAAGCTTCTTAGGGGTGAAGGTCTTATCCCATGAAGAGGTGAAGAGTCCCATTCCCAGTGTCTACTGGTGAAGTGCTTTGTACTTTCCAGTGCAGCTTCATATCATCTCCCTTAGTCAGAAGATATGGTGAGGCAGATGGAGCAATTCTTTCTTTTACGCACTCTTCCCTTCCCTGCCATTCATAGAAATTACTACATGCACCAGATATTTTTAAACTAGAATATTAAACTTTACCAATACACTTCCCCTCAACTGCTTCCTGGATATAAATATCAAGGTTCCAAGACCCTGAAACACAAAGAAATCTACTAATAAATGCTAACTGATTGACAGAAGATATACAATAAATTACTCAAATTAAATTCTACCAGTTTTCTCCCCAAACAATGATACTATTTTTCTCCAGTAGGAAAATCCTTTAATAGAAGTCATCATATAGGGATACTAATCAACAAAAACCCTCAATGATCTAGATGTGGATTATTTATTTTGTAGCTGTCTAAAGCCTATTTTTAATCCCTGAGACAGTTTTAATTCTGAGGCAGCTATGTGGCCCGATAAATGGACTAAAATCAGTCAAACTTAAGTGAGAATTTTCCTCCAGACATTTAATAATCTGTGTAACCCTGAACAAATCACTTAACCTTTCTCAGCCTGTTTCCTCACTGTAAAATGGGGATAATAACAGACCCTAATTCACAGGTATATTCTACTGAGGATCAAATGAGGTAACATAAGAAAAGTGCTTTGGAAGCCCTACAGTACCATATAAATGATAGCTACTATCATCATCATCATCATCATCATCATCATCATCATCATCATCATCATCCCCTTTGCAGTGCTACAGGATAGAATGTCAGAGTACAAGGTTCTTATCTCACATCTTCATAATTCCTGACATTTTTACTACCACAAACCAGGAGAAAGAACATCTTCAACAAGTAGTTACCTGTTGTTAGTTATGTCATCAGAGATGGCCTTACATAAAGCCCAGCACAGTATACTGAAACAGTAGATGGCTAACAAATGCTTGCTGAACTGAACTAAATCAGAGTTATCAAATTCAAAAGGGAAAGAGATATGGATAATGGGTTCTGAAACTACAGGATGGCTTTCTGGGAAACTGATCCAGGAAGATCTATTTGGCTGCCTTCTTGTCAGAATCCCTGTAGTAAGCATAGACCTAATGATCTTTTTGTCATATTTTATCTATATATTATCGATAAAATTGTCTGGACAGCTAATACTTTGCAAAGTCCTTATCACTTCATGCTGAGACTAGGGCATTAATTTTCTGGTCGGTCTCCTTCCTCAAGTCTCTCCCCACTCTAGCACACTTTCTACTCATCATTGAAACTGATCTTCCTAATATATGTGGCCATGTTACTTCCATTCAATTAAATCTACTGGCTCCCTGTTATCTCTAAAATATCAAATATAAAGCCCTCTACTTTTCAAAGCCTCTGATAACAGGGCTCCTTCCATCTTTCCAGTTTCTCACACCTTACTCTCCTCCAATGGGCATTCATCTACAATCCAGTGTCACTGGGTTTGTTTTTGAAGGTAGATTCCCAAATATTTTATAGTACTTCTACAGTAACTTTAAATGGAATTTCTCTATCTCTTGCTCTTGGATTTTGTTAGAAATATATAGGAATGCCAAGGATTTATGGGGTTTATTTTATATCCTATAACTTTGCCACATTTATTTATTGTCTCAAGTAGTTTTTTCACATGATTCTCTAGGATTCTCTAAGTATATCATCATATCATCTGCAAAGAGTGATAGCTTAGTTTCTTCTTTGCCTAATTTGATTCCTTCAACCTCTTTTTCTTCTCTTATTGCTACTGCTAAGATTTCTAGTACCAAACTGAATAAGAGGGGTGATAATGGACATCCTTGTTCTAGCTTATCCCCACTACTTATAATACTTGCTGATGATTTTACATAGATACTACTTATTGTTTTAAAGAAGACTCCAGGGGCAGAGCCAAGATGGCGGCATAGAAGCAGCAAAGGACCACAGCTCCCACACAAACAC
>CM053601.1:153806038-153830692 GCA_028646575.1 Pseudocheirus occidentalis | reverse complement strand
AGCTCCCTGCCCTGCTAGAAAGCTAGAGAGGTGTTGGAGGAGGGCATAAAAGGGAACAGATGGTGGGAGGGGTCTTACAGTGGGATCAATGTTCTGGGCTGGGGGGTAGGGAGAAAAAGGGGAGAAAATTTGTAACTCAAAACCTTGTGGAAATGAATGATATAACCAAGAAATAAATTAAAATTTACATTAAAAAAAATAAAAAAAATAAAGAAGACTCCATTTATTCCTATACTTTCTAATGTTTTTAATAGGAATGGGTGCTGCATTTTGTCAAAGCCTTTTCTGCATCTACTGAGATAATCATATGGTTTCTACGAGTTTTGTTGTTGATATGATCAATTATACAGATAATTTTCCTAATATTGAACCATCCTTGCATTCCTAGAATAAATCCTACCTGATCAAAGTGTATGATTCTTGTGATAAGTTACTGTAGTCTTTTTGCTAATATTTTATTTAAACTTTTTGCATCTATATCCATGAGGGAAATTGTTCTATAATTTTCTTTCTGTTTTGTCTCTTCCTGATTTAGGTATCAGTACCATATTTGTATCATAAAAAGAATTTGGTAGGACTTCTTCTTTTCCAATTTTCCCAAATAGTTTGTAAGGTACTGGAAGCAACTGTTCTTTAAATGTTTGACAGAATTCACTAGTAAATCCCTCTGGCCCTGGAGATTTTTTCCTAGGGAGTTCATTGATGGCTTGTTCAATTTCTTTTTCTGAGATGGGATTATTTAAGTAATTTACTTCCTCTTCAATTCATCTATGCAATTTTTATTTTTTTGTAAATATGAATCCATTCACTTAAGATTATCAAACTTATGTGCATACAATTGGGCAAAAATAGTTCCTATTGTTTTAATTTCCTCTTCGTTGGAGATAGATTCACCCTTTTTATTTCTGATATTCGTAATTTGGTTTTCTTCTTTCTTTTTTATCATATTGACTAAAGGTCCATTAATTTTATTGGTTTTTTTTTTCAAAAAACCAGCTCTTAGTTTTATTCATTAATTCAATAGTTTTCTTAATTTCAATTTTATTAATCTCTCCTTTGGTTTTCAGTACTGCTAATTTAGTATGTAGTTGGGGATTTTCAATTTGTTCTTTTTCTAGCTTTTTCAATTGCATGTCCAGTTTATTGACCTCCATTTTCTCTATTTTATTCATGTATGCATTCAGGGATATAAAACTTCCCCTAAGAACTGTTTTTGCTCCATCCCACAAGTTTTGGTATGTTGTCTCATTATTGTCATTCTCTTGAATGAAGTTATTGATTGTTTCTCTAATTTCTTGTTTGACCCTTGTTTACTTTAGGATTAAATTATTAATTTCCAATTAGCTTCCAATTAGTTTTTAGTCTATCTTTCCATGGCACTTTATTACATATAATTTTTATTGCATCATGATCTGAGAAGGATGCATTTAATATTTCAGCCTTTCTGCACTGAATTGTGAGGTTTTTGTGCCCTAGCACATGGTTAATTTTTGTGTATGTGCCATCTACTACTAAGAAGGTATATTCCTTTTTATCCCCATTTAATTTTCTCCAGAGATCTATCATATCTACCCTATCTAAAATTCTATTTGCTTCCTTAACTTTTGTTTTTCATTTTGAGGTTAGATTTATCAAGTTCAGAGAAGGGGAGACTGAGGTCCCCCACTAGTATAATTTTGCTATCTATTTCTTCTTATAATTCCCTTAACTTCCCTAAGAATTTGGATACTATACCACTTGGTGCATATATGTTAAGTAATGATATTGCTTCATTCTCGATAGTGTCTTTTGACAGGATATAGTTTCCTTCCTTATCTCTTTTAATTAGATCTATTTTTGCTTTTGCTTTATATGAGATAAGGATTTATACCCCTGCTTTTCTTTTTTTAGCTGAAGCATAATATATTCTACTCCAGCCTTTTACCTTTACCCTGTGAGTGTCCCCTTGTTTCAGATGTGTTTCACTTGTAGACAGCATTTTGTAGGATTATGGTTTTTAATCTGTTCTGCTATCCACCTCTGTTTTATGGGAGAGTTCACCCCATTCACATTCGCAGTTATGATTACTATCTGTGTCTTTTCCTCCATCCTATTCCTCCCCTGTTTATGCTTTTATTTCTCCCTTCTCCCTTCCCTTCCTTAAGAGTGTTCCTTTTGACCACCACCTCCCTCAGCAAATTCCTATTTTTAAAAAGTCAGTTGATTTCAATACAGTCAACAGGACAGTGAAAACTCGTTCATTCAAATAGCAACTAGCATCATAAAAACACACTGAAGCCCTTCAAAAAGAATAGCAAACATTTGAAAAACAAGGGAAACACCAAGTTATTTATGACAATTTATGCTTCATTAAAATAAAGTAAAATTATGATGAGAATAGAATCTCTGTGGCTACTCTTCAGCTCTCTGTGGACCAGACACTTAAGCCATGGTACTAAAAAAAAAAAAAAAAAGATTTTATTTTCCAAGAACAGTATTTGGCCAACATGTGTGGTTGAGAATACTAAATGTCTTAGACACTGAGCCACACAGCTTCTATTTTGAAATGCCTTGGTTTTCTGAATGGAGGGCTATGGTCAGCAATAAAAGAATAAATTTCTAACTGTGCATCATATGGAAAATGTATTGTTTATTTTACCAGCAGAATAGAAACTACATAGCCAAGCATTCTTTACCAATGCTTGTTTTCTGTCCCAAACAGAGCAGTCTTTTCCAACGCTCTTGTCTATCTATAGTGTTTGGAGATGCTGTGTGAGACAGTAGAATCAGAAGATCCAGGTTCAAATACTAGTTCTGCCACTTATTACCTGTGTGGCCTTGGGCACATCACTTCATCCTTCTGAGCCTTGCTTGATGTTGAGGATACAAAGACTAAACTATCTCTGCCCTCAAGCAGCATCCATTCTACCAGGTCAGGGGAGAAATATTCTACATATGTCCAAATTAAAATATTACAGAAAACTGAGGAGGGAGAAAATAGTAATAACAGGGAAAAACATAGAAAGATCCACAAAAGTGTTTCCTGAGTTAAAGGAAGACAAGGCACCTTTAGAGGCAGGGAGGAGGAAGAAAGGTACTTCAAGTGAATATGGTGAAATATTCCATAAATACTTGGAGAGAGAAGAGAGTATTGAGTTCTCAGAACAATTGGTAATTCAATTTGGTCAGAATACAGACTTTCTGAATGGGAGTGGCATGAAATGAGGTAGGAACTAGAGAGTAAAGGGCCTTAAATAGCAGGGTAAAGAATTTGTATTCTATCCTACTGGCAAGCTCAATTTCCTATATATTTGAAAAATTAGGTCTTTATCAGAGAAATTTACTATAAAATCTTTTCCCTCAGTTTCCCACTTTTCTTCGAATTTTGACTGAACTGGTTTTGTTTGTGAAAAACTTTTAAACTTTTGTTATTGTTATTATTTTGTTTTTGTTCAATTGTTTCAGTCACGTCTGGCTCTTCATGACCCCATTTGGAGTTTTCTTGGCAAAGATACTGGAGTGGCTCACCATTTCCTTCTTCAGTCATTGTACAGATGAAAAAACTAAAATGAATAGGATTAAATGGCTTGCCCGGGGTCACACAGTTAGTAAGTATCTGAGGTTGGATTTGAACTCAGGTCTTCCTGACTCCAGGTCCATTCCTCTACTCACCATGTCACCTTACTGTCCTTTTAATTTTATGTAATCAAGTCATTTTGCTTCCTTTGTTACTCTCTACATCTTAGTCATAAACTTATCCATAGATCTGACAGGTAAATTTGTAGGATGGTCTTCCTAATTTTCTGTTCCCATCATGCCATTCCCCTGCTCAAAAACCTCCACTGGCTCCTCATTGTTTCCAAATAAAGTTCAAACTCCTTTAGCATTTGAGGCCTCTACAAATCCAGTTCCAACCTCCCCTTATCTCATGTTCTTCTACGACTCACTCTTCTCTGAATTCATTCCTTTGTAGCCTCACTTGCCTCTCTTCCCCCTAATGTTCCCCCAGCCTTTTGTCTCATTGGAATCCAATCCACCTTTCAAAGTTCAACTTAAATGCTGCTCCCTGATTCACAGCTCCATAAGCCAAAAGCACCCACCTTAGATTCCTAAGTACTTCTTTAAATTATATCTTTTCTTTGTACGTGTAATCTGTTTTAAATTACAGTTATTTGTGTGTGTGTGTGTGTGTGTGTGTATATATATGTGTCCTCTTTCTGATATTATACTGCATATAATACAGCAGGAAGAGATGATGACAATCTAGAAAATCCATACATTAGGTAAAACTCTGAGTAATCAATAAGTTGATATATATGGACCCTCTCTTCTCACCACCATCCATACCCTAAATTGTGGTCTTCAATAAATGTACTTAAACGCAATTTTAAAAATCATGACATACTGGTAATAAGAACTAAGAATAGAATCTTAAAGTCTTGTTCAAAATTTAGTTATATTAGAAATCATTCAATATAACTTACTTCCAAACCATGATAGGCTCCCCAAGAATCTCCCATTAGGATAAAGAATTTACCAATCATCAATGAGCTTGAGAGGCCTAGTAAGGTTAAAAACTTAGAGATACAATACTGTCCAAGGGGTGAAGGTAAAATTTATATAAAAGAATCCATGTTTAAATGAATCATTTTGATTACATTAAATTGAAAAGGTTTTGTAGAAATAAAGCCAATGCAACCAAGATTAGGAGAAAAGCAGAAAACTGGGGAAAAAATTTTTACAACTAGTATCTCTAATAAAGGTCTCATTTCTAAAATATATAGAGAACTGAGTCAAATTTACAAGAATACAAGTCATACAAGTCATTCCCCAACTGATAAATGGTCAAAGATATGAACAGAGGGTTTTCAGAGGAAGAAATTAAAACTATCTATAATCATATGAAAAAATGCTCTAAATCACTACTGATTAGAGAAGCAAATCAAAACAACTCAAGGTACCATATCACACCTATCGGATTGGCTAACACGACAAAAAAAGGAAAATGATAAATGTTAGAGAAGATATAGGAAAGTTGGAACACTAATTCATTGTTGGTGGAGCTGTGAACTGATCCAACCATTCTGGAGAGTAATTTGGAACTATGCCCAAAGGACCATAAAAATGTGCATATTCTTTGACCCTCCTACAGTTGTATCTCAAAGAGATCACAAAAATGGGGAAAGAATTCACATGTACAAAAACATTTATAGCAGTTCTGTTTGTGGTGGCCAAGAATTGGAAATTGAGGGAACACACATCAGTTGAGGAATGGCTGAACAAGTCGTGGCATATGAATGTAATGGAATACTATTGTGTTATAAAAAATGATGAACTGGGAGACATCAGAAAAACCTAGAAAGATTTATATGAACTGATGCTGAGTGAAGTGAACAGAACCAGGAAGAATACTGTACACAGTAACAGCCATAGTCTACGATGACTGATTTTGATAGACTTAGCCCTTCTCAGCAATGCAAGGACCTAAAACAGTTCCAAAGCACTCATGATGGAAAATGCCATCCACATTCAGAGAAAGAACTATGGAGTCTAAATGCAGAGCAAAACAGTCTATTTTCTTTTTTGGGGGAGGGGGAGTGTTGTTTTGTTTTTTCTTTCTCATGCTTTCTCCCATTCATTACAATTCTTCTATACAACATGATTAATGTGAAAATATGTTTAACTGGAATGTATATGCAGAGCCTATATCAAATTGCAGGCCATCTTGGGGAGACAGTGGGGAGGGAGAGGGAAAAATTAAAAACTTATAAAAGTATATGTTGAAAACTAAAAATAAATAAATTACATAAAAAGAATCCGTGTTTAAAAGATTCCATTTAATGCCATGTGGCTTAAGGAGCATAGGTGGTAGGGAGGAGGCAAAGGAGACAGAGGCCTGGAGGATGCCAATATGAACAAGTTAAAATCACTGCAGAAGAATAAAGTCTGTCAGTTTATGATCTTCACACAATCTAGTGAAAAAACAGTTGAGTCGTCTGTCTTAGAAGATGTTGCAACAGACAATTTTTCCCCCAAATCCTGAACTTTATATTTATACATGAAAATGTTAAAGGATCATTAGACAGAAAGCAGTTAGAAGAGTTATACGATACAAAGAGGTCATCTGTTTAAAGATGCTCAAGATGAAAATAAAACTAGTACAAATGATATGCACCATTTTTGTGATGACCCAGCACTTGACCCAGTTAGGATTAGTATGCTAATCACTGCTTGGGAGTTCAGAGCAGCAATATAGTGTGACTTCTCAAAGCAGGAGTTCATGGATGGAGTCCAGGACAGAATGAGGATGTGACAACACAGAAATGCTAAAGGCCCAGATACCCAAGACAGTAAAAGAGTTCAAAGAGACAAGATGATTCAAGGATTTTTACCAGTTTACTCTCAATTTTGGAAAGAATCCAAAACAAAAAGAATTAGCTCTAGAAAGGGCCACTGCCTCCTGGAATTTAGCACTTAATGGGAGATCTAAATTCCTAGACTTGGGAAACAAATTTTTGCTAGAACATCATTAACAATCAATACCTAAAGACACCTGGAATCTTCTTTTAGACTTCAGTATAATGACAGCAAACAACACATCTAACTGTGATGAAGGAGCATGGTCTGTTCTTATTCATTACACCATGGAATCAGCAAGCCCTCAAAAAAGTAACTCTAGAATATACATAGTCTATACAATAAACACAACAGAAAATTGCAAAGTCAATTTCTCCTGGCTGGACTGAAGACCAATTTTCACACTAAGGACTGAAGATTAGGACAAAACATTAAGCATATGTCCTTGGACCATAGTATTTCCTTCTTCTGATGGTGGTTTGGCCTTTTTTCCTAGTCTGGGCTGCTTTTTCCAGTTTTAATTCCAACATGGTACATTTCATCTTTTCTCTGTAGACCATCCTACTTCATTCTCCCTTAAGTGTTAGTAGTTTCCTGGTGGTCATTTTGAGGTCTCTATAGCTGCATAAAGCACAATTGCTGTCTTGACTAGAAAACTGTATGGCATGAGAATGAAACATATCACTGTCACACTTTCTATAAATTCTTTAAGTATATGCTTTGCGCTAGTTGCGAAGATTAAGCTGATGATACTTTCCAAGAGAATAATATGTTTAAGTGTACTCAATCTGACATGCATCATACAATTAGATTATCTGATAAAAACAAATGTAGAAACAATCAATATAAGAAAATTATTAGAATAACTAAGTGTCTACCTGTAAGAGGTGTATTGTACATCAACTTTCTAATTTTTCAAAACAGCTGAAGATACCACAGAGCTATTTTGTACTTAATACCATGCTTATGCAGAGTTGGCCTGCAACAGAGCTGTGTTGAAAAAAGGAGTATACATGATGCAGGCCTTTACTGCTATTTATATCAAGCATTATATAACTAATTTCATCATGATTTTGAAATGTTTATTTGCCTTTCTGACAAGTTAAAATACTGAATTTGTGTTTTGGATATTTTATCATTCATTCATTCATTTTTTTTTTTGGAGGGTAGAAGGCAAGGTAATTGGGGTTAAGTGACTTGCTTACAGTCACACAGCTAGTGTGTCAAGTGTCTGAGGCCACATTTGAACTCAGATCCTCCTGACTCCAAGGTCACTGCTCTACTCACTGAGTCACCTAGCCGCCCCCATTTGGGACATTTTAGATTGTTACACAATATAATATCCTAAATTTAAAAAAAATATTATTTTGTCAGTTATATGGAAGATGGATTATAAAGGAAGATTAGCAATAATCTATAAATTTCCTAGAAATTAGGAAGCTACTGAAATAGTATAAATGAGAAGTAATAGTAGCCTGAGCCAGGGTAGTGCTGCTCATGTGAGTGGAGTGAAAGGAACAGATAGATATGAGAGATACCATGGAAATGTCAAGCCTGGAAAGCGATTAGATAGATAAAAGATATCTCAGCATAATAATATATGGGATAAGATATTCCAGATTTAGTGTGGATCTTTTCAATGAAAAGACAAACTGACCACACAACTGGGCAGCTCATCAGTGAAGGGAACCAAGGGTTTGTTTGTTTTTTTATAGGAAGGGTTGGGTCTCCTTTGTTCCATCTGACTGGTTTGTAATTTCTGACATCATCAATTACTGAATTAACCTTGGGCAGGGAAGTTTCTAGCACACAAAGTTGGGCAAAGAAAAATTCTAGAAAAAGGAGAGGCTACCAAAAACACAAACTTTGCACATTATAGATTTCAGATCCAGTCTTCTTTCTGATATGTTACACTGGCTCTCCAGTTCATACTGCTCCTTAGATCCTAAAGTGATTTCTCTATCTCCTTCATCTTCTGGATTCCTATCCATCCAAGTCCAACTCAAATCACACCTTCTCTAAAAAGTCTTATCTGAAACACCCAGTTGATAATAATCTTCCCCCTTGGGCCTCAGATGACACACTATTTTGAAAAGTGTTGATGAATTTCTTTCATATTTTCTCTTATAGCTGCTTCTACCTTTAAGCTGGGGTGGGGGTGAGAGAGTGGCAGGGCAGGAACCATGTTTTAACTAAATTCACTTCTTCCCAGTGTCTAACAGTGTTCAGTAAAAAGCAGGCTTTCAGTAAGCGTCACTTGTTGTTTAGTAGTTAACTGTGAGCTCAGCACCAGCACGGTTGCCATGGAAAGCTAATGCCTCAGCAGAACGGCATTCCCACCAAGTGATAATCTCAAACTATTTGATGGTGGGATGACTTCTAGGCTGTTATATTCAGCACTGAGTGTAATAAACATCAAATGCAAGCTAGAGGACAATCATTCAACAAGTATTTATTAAGTTGCTATTATGTAAAAGGCACTGCCTGAGTCCCAGGGCCAATATGCATTGGAGGCAGGCCTTGAATTCAAGTTTTCCTGTCTCTGAGGCCAGCTACTTCTCTATCACTTTGTGATGCTGCCTATCTCTCCTGGAACAAAACCAAAAAAGTCTCTTCACTCAAGGAGCTTACATTCTACTGAAGAAAAATAATACGTACATGTATATTAATATACAATATAAACAAAGTATTTGAAGGGAAGTTTTAAAACCTGAGGCCCTCCTCCTCTAAGAGGGAGTATTTGAGCAGAGCTTTGAGTGGCTAGGGATTCCAAGAGGCAGATGGGAGAAGACTGAGCATTTTCCACACAGGGAATAGTTTAGGAAAAGGAAGACAGAGGCAGGAGAGAGAACCTCTCTATGAAGCCAATCTGGGGCAACAAGGTGTCAGAGTGAATAAAGAGCACTGAGCTTGGAATGAGGAAGACTTACCTTCTTCATGAGTTCAAATCTCGCCTCAGACACTAACTAGTTATGTGAACCTGAGGAAGTCACTTAACCCTCTGTGCCTCAGCTTCTACCTCTGTAAAATGAACCGGAGAAAGAAATGGCAATTATCCTTGCCAAGAAAATCCCAAATGGGGTCACAAAGAGTCAGATACAACTTAACAACAACAATGAAGCCAATCTAGCTAAAACATAAAGTGTGTCAAGGAGAATAATACACAATAAGCCTGTAAAGCTAGGTTTGGTGACACACTGGAAGGCTTTAAATGTCAAGGAGTTTGTATTTTATACTAAATACAATAATAAGCCACCAAATTGTCAGGGTCTTTCTACTGTGGATAGGGACATATGAAGTAGAATGTATGATCTGCCACTTTTAGCCTCCATAATTCTTTTTTTTTTTGGTTGCTTTTTTTTGGAGGGCAACTGGGGTTAAGTGAATTGTCCAAGGCCACATGTCTAGTAAGTGTTAAGTGCCTGAGGCTGGATTTGAACTCAGGTCCTCCTGACTCCAGGGCTGGTACTCTATTCACTATGCTACCTAGCCACCCCTACCATAATTCTTATAGTAAAGTAAATGGAAATGAGCCTTAATTCCCTGGCAGTTTTGGACATGACCACAATGTCCTAGATTACCTGATAGAGAGTAAAGGAGGTACCTGTGCCTTAATCAATACCTCCTTCTGCTTTTGGATAAACGGCAGTGGAGAAGCACAATTCCTAGAAAAGATTAGGGAGCCAGGCCACCTGGCTCTTCATGGTTAAGCAGGAAGAACCACGGGGTCTGTTCTAGTCTATGTTAGGCTGCCAGGGAGGATGGCCTTCTACAATCAGCTAACCTAATCTTCATATTAACTGCCATAGTATTAATGCTTGTCTCATGTGTTCAAAGATGTAGCCAAGACACATTTTCTCTGCCATTTGATGTACAATTGGTAGAGGTAGAGCTTATGCTGAGGCAGGCCAAAGCAATGAGTCCAGGAGGTGGACTACACATACAAAGAAACCTATAGCCCCACATTCCTAGGTCTGTCTCCTGTTACATAACTCTGATACACTTAAGACTAATATGGTACCCAGATCTATTTAGAAATGGTAACCGAAAATCTCCAGCAAGCCTGCTAATGGACAATAGTTAAAAGTCTACTTTCTTCATCTTGAATAGATCTTTCTGGTTCATTTTTAGAAACTTCCTTTTGATACTAGCTAGTGTTCTGTCATCCCACCATCCCACTGCATTATCTGAAAATTTCACGTAAGCTCAGGCCCCCACTGACTGTGCTTTCAACCACAAGACATATCCCACTGCTCATCTGGATAGGCCATTACCTATACCATGCTGCTTCATGGGATAATGTGGGTAAGGAGGGCCACATACAACTCTATCTCTGACTGAATTGCTATATTCTTCAATGCTCTTTTTTGACTGTATGAATATACCATTATAACCCATCCTAATGTCACTGTATGCGGAACTCCACCCTAAGTTTGCGTGATAACTTTCCTTTCCTCTCCTCTCTGCTCTTTTCCTTGGTGATCTTATCAGGTCTCATGAATTCAATTGTAATTTTTATGCAGATGGATCCCAAATATATATATATATACACACACTCAGTCTTAATCTCTTTCCCAAACTCTAGTCACATATTGCTTGCTGAATATCTCTGCCTAAATGTCATATGACCAAAGCAGAAGTAATTCTATTTCCCCAATATTCATCTCTTCACAACTTTCTTATTTCTGTCAAAGGCACCACCATCTTCCAGTAACTAAAGTTAAAAATCTCAGTGTTATTTTTGACTCTTCCCTCTACCTTATCCCCTATTACTGATTCAAACTGTCAAACCGTCAAATAAATTTGGCCTCCAAAATGTCTCTCCCACTTGTTCCCTTTATCCTTACCTATGTAGATACCCCCCCTTCTCATTTCTATCTCAGCTTAGCTGCAAGCTCCAGAACCAATGCTTCATTAAGAATGTCAGAACTATCATCTAAAATAAGTATGCTTTTTGACTTATGGGCTTCGCACTAAACTGCAATATACAAGTCAGACTATGTTCTTTATCCACTTAGGTTTCTGTGGTTGCTACTGTTTTTTACTGTGGGTAGTTTAGCCTATTATGCTAAAATTACAATAGCTCTGACTGAAGATGGCTTTGTGACATTCTGTAGCTAAATAAAATGAGCAAGATGCCATTCATGAATATGAGCATTTAACTAACCTCACTACTAATACACAATATCTCTTAGATTTGCACTTTGGACAGGTCACCCTCTCCAATAAAGGAGAACAGCATAAATGGGCACAAGCATTCTTGGTTTATGCTTCACTTGATTTTAATATTCAGTAGACTACTTAAAGTTATCTCTAAGTTTGTGCTCATAATCTCATGAGAATTATATGATGTTCACATATTCATAGGAAGTAACTCTCTCCACTACAGTTCAACATAAATGTATATATCACAGGATATGACTCAGACATTTGGGAATTTTAAAAACAGTTACTTCTGGTACTTAGTTTAGTCTTTAAGTGATCCATAAACAACTGTTTGTACTATGTGACTGGCTGGTAGAAATGTCTTTATTCTGTATGAATAGACAGGCAGTTAACATCCTGACTTAGTTCTGGCTATATCAACTTGAAGGGACACTGATAGATAGACACTTCTTCCTGTGAAAAAGGAAGCCAAATGATATGTCTTAGCAAACCCCTTTCCTTCCTTTAAGGAAATAAAATAAATAGATAAGAAAAAGGATAAGAAAAAAACAATAACAAAGAAAAAACTCAAATGAAGCACCACACAAACACATATTCCCCACAATTCAAATATTGATGTGTGCCTGTTGTGGGATCCTAGACAACTCACTTCCCTTCTCTGGATTTCAACTTTCCCATATGTAACATGAGCATTTGGACTAGGATCACTGATTTGGAATTGGAAAGGACCTAAAAAGGCATCTAATCTAACCTCCACATTGTAAAAATGTTGTTCTCCAAGAGTCACATTCAGTGATTTCTAGGAATTTGTCATGTAGGATACATTACTAAGAACTATTCACTACAGAGTGGAATTCAGCATAAGGTAGTCTCTGTTCAAAAGGTTACAGTCATTCCATACCTAGAAAGCAGTCTGATGCACAAGATGAAGAGGCACCAGGATAGGACTGCAGTGGACAACTGCTCCCACATCTACTTGCTATTCTAACAGAGGGCATCCTAACAACTATCTAAAATTTTGAAAGCACAAAGCACTGAGGAGGGTAACAAGAATGATAAGGCCTCTCTCGGGGGCTTTCTTATCTCTAATATAAGTCGGCCTATGCCAGAAAGAAGACATCATCACAGGCTAGAGTGGTGAGAGGTTTTATATTAGAGCTAAGATCTGAGCTAGTCTTTAAATAATGGGAAAAGATTTAGACAAGTAGAGAGGAAGGGTACAGTTTCCCAGGTAGGAAAATGTCAGGAACAATGAAGGGTAAGAAAATAGGAAAGTATGGGGGCGGCTAGGTGGTGCAGTGAACAGAGCACCAGTCCTTAAGTCAGGAGAACCTGAGTTCAAATACAACCTCAGACACTTAACAAAAAAACTAGCCGTGTGATCTTGGGCAAGTTACTTAACCCCAACTGCCCTCCAAAAAGAAAAAAAAGAAAACAGGAAAGCATGATGTGTGAATAAGACAGTATAAACTCATTCATTTCTGCCTAGAATAGTAGGTTCATCTGGAGACTATAAGGAGATAAGCTAGAATAGGTAGGCTGATTAGTTCCAAAAGAGATAATAAAAGCTCACATCTGTTTGATGTTATCTGGTGTTTCTCAAGTCTTTAAAGGTTAATAACTCTATTGAGGATAGTGACAGCCAAGAGTAGAGCTGTTTAAATGGAGAGCAACTGTATATCTGTATATCCAACATTAATATCAGAACTCATATATATATATATGAGTTTATATATATGTATATATACATACATACATACTTATATACATCCCAGTTGTCTTGATACAAGCAGCACTTTTAAATGAATCTACCTTGATTACTGTTTTGTGGTCTTTTTAAGCTATCAAATGGAATGAAAAGAGGGAATTGGAGGGGTTTTCTTGACCAACATCAAGAGTTGGAAGAGAAAAGGAAAGGGGGGAGGGAGGAAAAGGGGGGAAGAGAGAGGGAGAGAGAGAGAGAGAGAAAGAGAGAGAGAGAGAGAGAGAGAGAGAGAGAGAGAGAGAGAGAATGAGAATAAGTCATGAAAGACAAAGGAAAAGGAGAGAGCATATACAGCATGGAAAGATCCACCAAAGGCAAAGAAAAGAGGTAGTAAGAAAGGATCAAAGAATTTCTCAAACTAGCTATCTGAGACAGCAGTTGGGTTTTTCAAAAATAACTATAATTTAAGAATGAAAATGAAATAGACTTTGCATGGCTGTGATTTAGCTGTGAATGGGCAGCACAGCTTCTGGGGCTAACCAGTAATCATTACCACTGCAGCCTGATTGCTGGTCACCATTCCTCTTTGGTGTATGACTTTTCCTACTTACTCAATTCCTCTTCTCCATTTTTAAAGTTGACAGTCTTTCCCACCTGAATTTCCCACCAAATTCAGTCCATTTGCTAGCCTGGACAACACATGGGTCTAATTAAACATTTTACACCTGTCCCAAGTCACTTCCCTACATTGAAATGAACTCACTTGTTGTGCCACAGACATGCCTTCCAAAGCCATTTGCAACTTTAAAATATCATAATATAAAAATAATAGGATAACAATTTCCACCAAGAGTAAGGAAATGGTAATTTCATTTTAAGGTATTCATTAGGTAAGAAGTGTTTATCTGATTGTTATTAGATACAATAACATAGTCATTCACCTTAAAGGGTGGCATTTTTATAAGGTCTACCAAATTACCTAAATGGTAGAAGGATGTTGAAAAATTGGCTTAAATACAGATAATAACTGATAGAACTCTTAGACTTAACATACATGTAAAATGCTTTTTCTACAACTGTAGAAAACTGCACAGAAAGTTTAAAGCTAAATTTATGTTTCAAATGTCAAGTTGCTACAAACTGTGTGAGCTAGTAGGGTGTAATAAAAGACCACATGGCAGAGTGGAAAGAGCACTGGCTTACATGTACAACACTTGGGTTTGAATTTGCCTCAGCTACTTAGCATTAAGCAACCTTGGAGAAACCATTTAGCCTCTCTTGGCCTTCTCTAGGGGGTGGATTAGATGATCTTCAATGTGCTTTCCAGTTCTAGATAATATGAACTAACTTGATCATATTGTTCCGCACAGGACCAAAGGCCATTCTAAATGACTGCATATTATGGGGAAAAAAATCATAAGAATTTAAACTACACATAGCTCCAATAGCAATGAAAAGTTCAATAGTTGGTATAGGAATTACAGCATGTTATCAAAGATTACCAATATCACAAAAATTATTTGTAAGAAAAAAGTGGAATTAAAGATATCAACCAGAACATGTACAATGACTAAAGGAGGCAAGCTAGGCCTATGACAAGAATGAAAGAAAAAGATGGAAAATCCAAATGTTATATTAAGAACTACAGAGGTTCTCTAGTATATAAGTGGATCCAATGTAGAGAACTTGTGACAAAACGCACACAAGAGTTGTAAACAATGAAAAGGTATTAGTGCAGGGAGTGCCAACACCAAGAAAATTAGAGGTCATCAAAAATATCTGTGTGCTCTTATACATAAAACAAAATGTGATATGACAAGAACATAATGGTGAAATGGTAAGAATGAGACCAAAATATAGCAATGTTTGAAAATGTTGGCATTTTTTCTAAAGTGGGACATGTCTAAATCCACACCCATTTACCTCACTGTGGCATGCTTACTTCACATGACCAGTAATTTGGTTTGGCAACCTAACTCTATAAAACAAGTAATTCAAAAAAGTTTAATAATGCTATTTTTAGGTTTGCACACTCCTGGGATTGGGCACACACATGTTTTTACTTTAGTTGCTCAAGGGACCCCTTTCAGACACAAAATACATTTGTTAGTCATTACAATGATGGGAAAGATGCAAAATAATGAATGACACATTCTAAAATGCAAAACCTGTGACTATCATTTTACATGGGTTTAGATTACAATGAATTTTAAAATGATTAATGTAGCTTACGAAGAAAGTTAATAATTATATTGAGACAATTCATCTTGCCAAAAACTATGTACTAGAAGCATACTTTCATGTGGTACATTTTTTAAAAGAACAGCTTAGGAACTTTTGCAATGGTAAAGACTTGAAGAATAAAAGGAAATAAAGTAATTTTATAGCTTCTTCCATGAGATATTTTGGGGGGCAGGGGCACCTAAAAAGATTTGTTCAGTAAGTGTTTATAATTCCCCTGGTATGATATGAAGTACAAAACTTTTTACTTTTAAATATGGAGAAATATATCTAAAATTAGAACACATGGACACAAACATCTGAGTCAATTGTTTTGCCCACTGCTTCTAAACAAAATATTTCAAATTCCACACAAAATTCTGAACACCCATAAATGTTTGCTCTAATCTTGACACTGAATTTGGATTATCTCCATGGAGGAAATCCGTGAACCAGATGTGAATTCACTCTTCCAGATGTAGGAAAAAATAAAACAACATTTCCCTCCTCATTCATCCTAGTCACTTACAAACATTCCAAGATTAAAACTGCAAGGAGGAAATCTCACAAATTTTTCTTCAACTACTCAGAAACAACCATGACACTGCAGATATTTATTGAATTGTTAGCAAAATGTATACATATTATGAATTTACTTTAAAGCAAGGGTAATTTGTCCTGATTTAATCAGATTAAGAATTCAGAATTCAGTCTTCTTATCCTCTTTCATATGTTCAATCATACTGATTGCAGTCAGCATTTAAAAGCTTGTTTTGACATTTTTATAGAACACTTTTTATTGCAATTTTAATTAGTACACCTTGCAAATTTGAGCTCTCTTCAAATCTTACAGATAGAATTGTTACAGACAGAAAATGAGTCGTAACAAACTTTAGTTTAATTAGCAACATAAAGCAAGCATGTTGTACATATGGGAAAGAACCCTGGACTTGAACCAGACTAGCTGGGCTAAGCATCATCATTACCATTTATAAACCATGTAAAACACTGTAGCTCAGCTTTCTTATCTGCACAAAAGAGGTAAGGTTACTGATGCAATTTTATTCAAAGGGTTGTTAGGCAGATCAAATAATGTACATAACAACTATTCACATTTACAGATGTTTTAAAGTTTACACATTCCACAACTATGCCAACTCAATACAAGGCTCCTGTTGGGAAATAACATTACTCTGATCCCATCAAACCCACGAACACTCATTGACTGTAGCCATTCCCTAATGGTGTCCATGATATCTGAGATGAGCATGACTACATTATCTACCTGGTAAAACTCATGGGGATAAAGGACATCTATTATTATTCAGACTATGAAATGCAATTCATGAACTAAGAGTTGGAAATTATTTTAAAGATCATCAAGTCCAATCTTCTCATTTTATAAATGAGCTGGGCCCTCTCCAGTTGTCCTGATTTATATCTCACCACTGGACCCAGATGGCTCTTATGGAGAAAGTGAGGCTGGTGACTTTGCACAACCATCCCTTACTTAAATCCAATTCACTTGCTAGTCATGCCATCATCTTCCTGATGTCATGGTACATTTAGAGAGCGAAGGACAAACCACACCCCACACTTTTCACTATACCTTGCTTCCCTCAGAAAACCCATGGTGCTGGATCCTTTGGACAGGTATTTTGGATGAAAAGTACAAGTGGACAATGAGCTGGACTTAAAATTGAAATAGGAGAGAAGGATGGACTGTTTTTGAAGAAAAAACAAAGTGGTTTTAATGATCTGCATTCCCTTATTCCCACTTTTCTCCCTGAAAGCAAATACCCATCTAGTTTTAATGTTTTTAATTTTACTTTTAACATTTTTTAAATTTTGAGCCCCAAATTCTCCCTCTCCCTACTATTTCTAACCCAGTGAGAAGGCAAGCAATATATCAGCTATACATGTGAAGTAATGGAAAACATATTTCCACATCAGCATATTGCAAACAAAAACAATAATAAAAGGAAAGAAAATAAAGTAAATGAAAAAAAGAGTATGCTTCAATCTGCACTCAGAGTTCATCAGTTCTCTCTTAGGAGGTAGACCACCTTTTTCATCATGGGTCCTTTGAAACTGTATTGGATCATTATGCCAATTAGAGCGTTAAGTCTTTCACAGCTGAACATTGTTACGCTTTTGCTTTTCCTATATACAATGTTCTCTTGATTCTGCTCACTTCACTTTGCATCAATTCATATAAGTCTTTCCAGGGTTTGTTTGTTTTTTAAAGCATCCTATTTGTCTTTTCTTACAGCACAATAGTATTCTATCACAATCATATACCACAACTTGTTCAGCCATTCCCCAATTAACGGGCATCCCTTCATTTTCCAATTCTTTCCCACCACAAAAAGAACCACTATAAAAATGTTTGTACATAGAGGTCACTTTCCCTTTCTAAAAAAAATCTCCTTGGGATACTGACCTAGTAGTAGTATTACTGGGTCAAAGTGTATGCACAATTTTATAGCCATTTAAGGTCCATCCTTTTAATAACAGCATCCTTTTGGTGAAGTTATATGGCTGCCAATCACAGGATACCACACTTTCTGAAAAATTAAAATTCCAGGTCATCCCGAGGCCAACACTTTGCATGGTAAGTAGGCAACAGATTTCTAAGAACTGCTCAGAGAAGTGATGTAAGGAATGTCATAAGAGGGATGTATGACCAGAGAGAAAGGGTGGCTAGCTATATGGTGAGAGTAAAGGAGAACTTGTGGTCAGTTCACATGTTCCTAGAGTACCTAGGAAAGGTCAGGAAATCTACAAGGCCCCCACACACCAGTGGATGGCCCTTCTGTGGAGGACTCATACGAGGACATGATGTTGGCCACTCGGGATGAGGGCACATTGATGGGCTGCAATCTTTCTTACTGGAGTCTCCCATTAGAGATCACATCCTACTTAGGAAGACTATACACACATGAGTGTGTATCTACAAAATTTATGTAAAACAAATATGAGGTAATTTTAGAGAGGGAAAGGCACTAGCAGCTGGGAAATCAGGAAGGTCATTATCTATATTCTAGTGGGACCATTAATGTAGTATAATTTGAAAATATATACAAACGAAATCAATCCCATATTTGCCTAGTCACTTACATATATTCAATATGACCTTAACAAGAACTCTTAAAAATGTTTTTGCATTCAATATGTATACACTAATACAAAAAATAAAGTAGAGCTTTCGTTTTAATCTGGTAAAAATGCAACCTGAGTATTTCAAGTATATAAACATGAATTTACATATAATTCATATATTCAAATATATATTTGTAAGTGTAAAACTTTCCTGTTAAACTCTGTATAATGCAAGACTAGTCAATGAGGGCCTAGTCCTTAGGGCATGCAGAGATTTGCCCTTGCAGATGAGGTACACAAAGGATGTGCAATATTCTCTGTCTGCTGACAATCTAACACATGGAGCTTTGGTGAGCCTGCTTCCAGGCATGTGCACTAACCCTTTTCAGAGAAAGAGTAACCATCCTTTGAGCATACCATGTAGTGATGCAGAATATTTTAATTGGTTGAGCCAAAGATAAGTGTTCATACAAAAGGTTCCAGCCAAAGATCTCTTGCTTTTAGCTGCCAAGTTTGCTGTGGGGCTGCCTCAGCTCCACATCTAGCCACCAGGTGTCTCCATGTACATGATGCTTCTGTCTGCTGGGTTTATTCTTTCCTGATAGTAAGTGAATGAGTATCCAAAATCAAATTGACCAGGTTAAGATTTTGTGAGATTTGAAAAACTGAAAAAGTCTTCAGAGATGTTCTCAGAAACCAGAGCCAATGAGAGAGGTGAGGAGTCAACCACGAGAAGCAACATGATTGAAAAAGGAATGTAATGATCTGACAGCCAGGACATAGAGTACAGCAAGGAGCTAGCCTAGTTAAGCAAGAAAGCAATCCTTTGGCACTGGCATATCCAGAAGTGGTCCTGGCAGGAAATTTAAGGGAAAAAAAAAGAATCCCTGGGCCAAAAGTCTCAAGGCATTCCCTTTGGCCGCATGTGTTCCCTACATGCAGGTCTCATGCCCTTCGCCCTTTAAGTGTGAGCCCACACCCTCCAGAGATCAAGTGGAAAGAACATTCCCCTAGTTGGTGGGGATGCTCGTTATTACTTCTGATGCTGCTATACCTTCCTAGTGTAAAAGCTAATTGATAGCAACTAATTAATCAATACTAAAGACACGCCATATGGAAGACCATGAATGATAGTATTAGAAATCCCAATTTTGCAAGGTTAACCCTAGAACCCTGATAGGCGTAAGAGTCAGTTACTTGCTAGTAACCAAACTCATCCATGCAAGTGAGAGTTGGAAGAATGTGTGCCCAGAGCATAATATAATACTACTCCTGGAGATGTAATTCAGGTGTAAGATAAGCCTTTCCTGACAACACATATTTTATAATCATTTTTGTTTAGGAGTACTGAAAGACTGTAAAGTAACTAGTAAATCAGAACATTTGATACAGGCTATGTTCAATGTACAGGTCACTAAACTAAAATAACTAAGTTGTTTCTTTCTTGTACTACAAAATGCATTACTTTTTTTACCCATACATGCTTAAACCCTCAAATCTGATGTTATGCTAATAACTCTTCAACTTTCTCTCACAGTTCCTTCTCAGGCAGTAAAGCAAATAACTGTGGTCAGATTTTAAACACAAATCAACAAAATACAAAAATTATTTCACACAGTTGCACATGTTTTGCTTTTGCTGTTAAAAAGGCAAAACCCATCATTCTTCAAAGGAGAAACAAGTTAAAAATGTTCATCTCAATTCAAATTTGAATTTGTATGTCATAAAAGTTGATTGAGTCACCCCAAAATTAAAAGTGTCAAATTTCAAGAAACAGAGTATGAGTGAAACTAGCCATGAACTAAAATGCACATTCCATGCATGACAAGGTTGAACTCTTTCTTACCAAAACACATCTGGGCTTTTCCCTCTTCAAACTTAGGAGAGAAGAGGGAAAATAAAACAGAGAATCTGACAGACACCACTATGTAATTATAATTTCAATCTTCAGTAAAATAGATTACCAAAATTTTTTTTAGAACAAAATCATTGTATTTCTTCCAGTAGGGACAGAGGATTTTGTAATATGGATGGCTATTATGAATGGCAAATAACACAAATAGACTTTATTCTGGAAAAAAAAAAGTTTTCATAAGTAACGGGACACTTTGGAAACACTCTTACTTAACCATGTTACTGAACAAAAACAGTGCCACTGTAAGGACAAACATCCACCTTAGCTTGCTTAGCCTAGCTAAGCAGACAAGCAATCCTTTGGCACTGCCATATCCAGAAGTGGACCTGGCAGGAAATTTAAGGGGAAAAAACATGTATTTGGAGATAGGAAGACAGAACTTGGTTTAAAAAAACAACAACAACAAAATGACCTCATGTTAAGTTCTGGTCACCTAAGTGTAAACAATGTAGAACGAATTCACCATACATAGTTCTGATACTAGCTATAGTAAATCTGCAGTGTCTCTGTGTTTTGAGAGCTATGGAACACATACCTTCACTCACCCTCCTGGAAGGGCTGCTGTATCACAGTCTAACAAGCTCTTGGCAGACAGGACTGAAGAAGAATGTCAAATAAGTTTTATAAACCATTTACAGTGAATTGCCAGTGTTCCCTTTAAGTACATTAAGAAACAGGTAACAATAGGAAGACACTGCTTAGAAGTTATTCTTCTCACTTTGATGCAAATCTTTGTTTTTATTTGTGATTTACACGCTTGTCTGATTCATACACTTACAGCACAAACTCCAGTAACCTGCCACAAAACATTAAAGGACAATATGCCTATTATTCCTTAGGCATCTGCATTTTTCAAGTTTTAATATTCTTCTACATCCAGATTGTGTCAGCACTTCTTGGATATTAAAAAAATATATAAATGGGGTAACTATATTCTAAAAATGCAGATGCCTGTAACAACCATGTTACTAGGGGTAGGGGAATTTTCAGAAAAGGAAGAAAGCAAACAAGTTCACTTGGAGGGAATGTGGTTCAAGTCTGGATTAAAAAATAAACAACAACACAAAACCCCCAAATTCTCCCCAGAGAAGCTGACCATTATGGAATTTCCAGAAAACCCCTTTTTTCCACCAAAGGAACCTTAAAAATCCCATTCCAAATATTTAAAAATCTACAGCTAACAGGACACCGTTAAGCGGCAGTCAGCAGCCAGAAGAGGAAGGGTGTCTGCACATATATCTTGCAGCATGGCATCTTTAGCTATTGGCTGATCAGTAAAAAAAAGAAACGCTGGTGTCCCAGAAGTGCTACTAAGGATAAGGGTAGGAAAGTACTGAAAACATTACCTGCCTGTTTAGGAGAGGGCTTTCATAGCTAGGAAATTTTTTAGCCAGTACATAAATTTCAGGACATATCTCTTTCTTTTTTCAATGTTAAAAATAACTGAATTTTTTAAAAATTCTGCAAGTAGATACAGTCACAAGAGGAAGTTACATGGCAAGGTACGTACATACATACATACACACACACACACACACACACACACACATACACACAGAAAAAACATCAAGACAATGCTGTTGGTTCAATAGTATTCCAAGAGGCTAGAAAACCTGTTAACTTTGAAAACCCTAGCAAAATATTGCACTTCTTTATAAACCACCTACTTATAAGTCCATACTTTGAATCTTCTTTTTTTTTTGCATGTTACAAATGGAGAATTTTACATCCAGCCTTAAGCATTTTGTATTTCTTTGCCAATCCTGTAGCTGAGTATCTTGGTCTAGTCGATTTTGGCACAGGTGATGCCTGACATTGTCTGATAGTTCTCACTAATCACAGTCTGACACTCACTTACAGCATGTTCTGTGATTTTAATAAATTCCTTCACAGGTTGTACATCATCAGTAACAGTTACTGAATCCTGTACATCTTTGTGACTAACCAACTAAACGTTGCCAACTTCACAGTAATGGAGCTGAATCTTTAGCACTCCAACCACCTGAGTTGTATAGGTGGTGTGATAGTAAACTTCCACTCTGATCTCCAACTTCCATTCCATAAGTTTTCAGCTGAAACTGGTGGCTCTCAATACAATAATAGTCTTCTGCCCTCTATAATTTTAGCATAAACAGTATAGAAGCCATTGGAATAATGATCTTTCACATAGGCCCTTAATGCACTGTCACAGGATTCCCTCCATGACTTCAGAGCTCCATCTACGTCCTCAGGTTGGAGACCACTTGCTTCTTTCTGTAAGTGAGCAAACTTAAAGGAAACTTTATTTCTTGGATCTAAAAATCTGCCACTACCAGGTCACCATGTTCTATAATTAAGACCTGGTCATCATACCCTTCTGTTTTCATTGGAGTGAACTGATCCATATTATACTGGGTGAATGCATGAGCCGCCCCTTCCCTGAGAAGACTATCATTGTTAAGTAGTAACCAGACATCATTAGACACTTCGGTAAATTCTCCTGGGGGAGCATGAGTGATGAACTTGGCAGTTATCCCTATATTCTCCTCATCCAACACCTGATCCTCAAAGTTGGCCATCTTGGGTTGCTCTGGCCCAGTTGATTACCAAAACTTTTGACAGCAAAATTCCATAAAGATATAGTAACATTAACAAAAGAATACACAAAAAGATCCTCATTGTAAGAAGCAAAGTCACTCTAAACCTGCTGTAGTTCTTTGAATAAGAGAATTACAAAAGGAATAGAAGAAAAAAAACCAACAAGAAAAATAAGAGTTCAATTGTTTGAAAAGCTTGTTTTAAAAAATGACAACTTCGGGGCGGCTAGGTGGCGCAGTGAATAGAGCACCGGCCCTGGAGTCAGGAGTACCTGAGTTCAAATCCGGCCTCAGACACTTAACACAAAAAACTAGCCGTGTGACCTTGGGCAAGTCACTTAACCCCAACTGCCCTCCAAAAAGCAAAAAAAAAAAAAAATGACAACTTCAGGGTGGAGTCAAGATGGTGGTGTAGAAGCAGCAAGGCTCTGCAGCTCCTACAAAACCACCATAAACACCCATAAAATATGACCCCAGACAAAGTCTAGGACTCTCAAACTCACAAAAATACAGAAAACACATCTCTTGCAGAAGGCAGCACGGCAACAGGGGCTCATTGCAGCAGGCCGGGAGTCGAAGCCAGCCCAGCCTGAAGCCAAGATCGCGGCCATGCCCAGGGAGGTGGAAAGGAGCCAAGCTGAGCCAAGCCCAGCTGCACAGCAGCGAGTCTGCAGGAGAGAAGATCTACAGCCTCCAGCATCTCCACATCTACCAAGGCGCGAAGAAAAGGGATTGGAGAGGGGCGGCTGCAGGCCGGGAGCTGAGACCGGCACCAGTCAGAAAACCAAAATCGCGGCCAGGCCCCATGGCGGCCAGGAGGAGCCAAGCCTCCCAAGCCACAGCTTCAGTCCACTTCAGAGAAGATCTAAAGCACCCGAGGGAATCTTCACACCAAAAAACCAGAATCAGAAACGGTCAGTGAAACTTTGACGCTTAATTTGGGGGAGGAAAAGCAGTTTGGCCAATCCATCCCCAGGAAAGGAAGCAGTGGGGGAAGGGAACTGCTAGAACCTGTGGCCGCCACTAGGCTGCTTCAGAGCCCCTGGCCTGTGGACTCAGCAGGGGGGCTGAATCAATTGATCAGGGCCAAGTGCTCTTGTGTTGAGCGGCCTGGATCCGGATCTTGGTCTTGGGTGGTGGTCCTGGGGTGCGCTTTCAGCAAGCCAAAGATGGGGGGACTTGCAACACCCCCCTAATAGCTCCAGAAGCTGGGAAAGCCCCAGTGATTTGGAACAGAGCTTTCCCCCCTGGAAGCAGAGTTTCACAGAGCTAAAAAAAATCAACCAATTAATTGACTGGCCAACACAAGGAAAAGGAAGCAAAATAAGAACAGCAATAAAACACTTTAGAATCTTTTTTTGGGGACAAAAAGGATCAAAACATGGAACGGGAGGAAGACAACCCTGTCAGAACTCCCACACCAGATGCTTCTAAGACTTGAAGAATGCCTAGAAGCTATACATCAACTGAAAAAGGACTTTGAAAACCAAATAAAAGAAGTGGAGGAAAAATTGGGAAGAGAAATGAGAATGATGTGAGAAAATCATGAAAAGAGAGTCAACAACCTGACTGAAGAAAACAACACCTTAAAGAATAGATTAACTCAAATGGCAAAAGAGGCCCAGAAAGCCAAT
>CM053601.1:153794919-153805538 GCA_028646575.1 Pseudocheirus occidentalis | reverse complement strand
GAAAGTAAGAGAGCAGAGCAGGGGAGGGGCTTTACAGTGGGATTGATGCTTTAGGGTTGGGGCAGGGGAAAGACAGGGAGAAAATTTGTAATTCAAAAATGTCATGAAAATGAACGATGTAAACAAGAAAACAAATAAAAACATTTTTTAAAAAATTAAAAATGACAACTTCAATATGGTATATTTGTGCTCCCACAGTAAGATGGAATGAAAGAAATAGTGTATGTTTGGCTTCACCAATAAAAGCAAGAGAAGAAATGACTTGACAGTAACTCATCTGAAAAAGATCCAGAGGTCTCAGGTGCAAGACTGTAAGCTCAGTATTAGCATTTGATGTGGCAGTCCCAAAAGCTGATTCAGTATTTGGCTGGATTAAGAGAGATGCAATGTCTAGGCCAAAGCAATTACCTATATTGAAGACCCAAACTCCTTTTGTGACTAAATTACATAGATGTCTTTCTGCCAAAGTTTACTTAATACAATATCCTGAGAAGAAAAGAAGACAAAACAAAACAAAACAACTTCTAAGCACTACATGAGTAACTGCCTTTTGTACTGTTTTGTCCTCTCGGGTGGAGTGAATTCTCTCCTCTGAAGCAAGACTCCAACACATCACTGACCTATTCCTGGGGCTGCTTCAAGTACCATCTTCCCTTCAGACTCAAGAAACTGCCTTACTGAGAAAACAGAGTTTATCTATCATAAGCTCCTTCTTAATCCCTTACCCTTTACTTCAAATCCCCACTAAATTGTACCTCATTCTTTTCTTATTTATCTGGTAACTGGAGAAGCAATGGTTTCTCTTTGCCACTGCCAGTTGCTCTAGATGCACTCTTGATCCCATCCCTTCCTGTACGCCTTTATCATCTACAATGTCTACAATCTCTCTTGATTCACTGGCTCCTTCCCCACTGTCTATAAACAGCCCTAAGGACTCCCCTAATCTTTTAAAAAATCTTCACTTGATCCTGCAACCCCTTTAAACTATTAACTTATATCTATTCTTTTCACAAACTCCAAGAAAGCTTTCTGTGCTCATTACTTTCATCTCCTCACCTCCCATTTCCCAATTTCTTATAATTGTGCTTCTGACACAATCACTCAACTAAAACTGTCTCTAAGGTTATCAATTATCTTTGAAATGGAAAATCTTATGGTCTTTTTTCAGTCTCATCTGGTCTTTGTCTTAGATGTTCTTTCCTCCCTTGGCTTCTATGGGACTGTTCTGTTAACTCAGTCATGTCCAACTCTTGGTGATCTCATTTGGGCTTTTCTCGGCAAAGACACTTAAGTGGTTTGCCATTTCCTTCTCCAGTTTTCTCTTAATTCTCCCATCTGTGTTGTCTCTGTATCTTTCTGCCTCTATTTCTCTCCCTATTTCTGTGATATCATCAACTCCAATGAGTTAAATTATTGCTTTTATGCAGATTCAGATATCTAAATTTATATCTACAATTACATATGTATTATATACTTTTATATATTCCAAATTTATATGTCAAGCTCTAATATCACTCCTAAAATCCAGACACCTATCACCAAATACCTGCTGATGAAATCTCTTGAATGTGAAGTACTGGTAGCAAACTCAAGAGAGCTCATCTTATTTCCCTCCAAATTCTGAAATTCTACTGGGGGGAATAACTGTCCTTCTAGTCACCTGGGTCTAAAAACTTAGAGTCCACCTTATCTCTTCACTCCCTCTCCTCCCATCCCCAGTCAGCTGCCTAGTCTTATTACATCTGCCTCTGCACTCATGCAGCTATTCCCTAATAAAGGCCCGTATTATTTCTCTTGGGCTACTGCAATATCCTAATTGGTCTCCAATCTTTTTTCTAACATGATGTTGTTACTGTTGTCAGTCATTTCAGTCACATCCAATTCTCTGTGACCCTATTTGGGGTTTTCGTGGAAAAGATATTGGATTGCCATTTCATTTTTCAGCTCATTTTAAAGATGAGGAAATTGAAATCACCAGAGTTAAGTGACTTGCCCAGGATCACACAGCTAGGAAACATCTGAGGCCTCATTTGAACTCAGGGAGAAGAGTCTTCCTGACTCCAGACCTGGCACTATGCCATCTAGATACCCTCTTCCAGTATACTTCCTCTCCAATCTGTATTCCGTGCAATTGTCAAAATAATATTCTTTGAGGGTTATTTGTGGGTTGTTGCTTTTTTTTGCTTTTTATAGGGGCAATTGGGGTTAAGTGACTTGCCCAAGGTCACATGGCTAGTAAGTGTTAAGCATATGAGGCCAGATTTGAACCAAAATAATATTTTTAAAATACAAGTCTGACCATGTCATTCCCCTGCTCAAAAATCTTCAAAAATTTGAGTGCCTCTAGGATAAAATACGAATGCCTCAGCCTTTACTATATGTTTCTAACCAACCTATCTTTCCAAATTTAATTTGGAATATAATAATACCAAATAATAATAATACAATAATACCAAATTTGGGTACTACTCTACATTTCAGACAAACTAGCCCACTCACTACCTGTCCCCAAACTTGAAATTCTAGCTCTTATGTCTATGCCCTCACACATGCCTAGAATGTATTTCCTTCTCATCTCTACTTAGAATCCTTAGCTTCTTTTGAGATTTAGTTCAGACGGCACCTTCTCCAGGAAGCCTCTCCTAATTTCTCATATGGTTATCATTTTCTTCCTCCTGATACTGCTTACATTACATTTATTTTTATATCTATTATTCCTCCTATATCCTTATATCCCTCTAGCACAGAATCGGTGCTCAATAAATGACTATTGAATTAAATAAGTTTAAGGAACCTATTCTTTGTGCAAACTACTTTTATGATTATAACCAAACAGCAGTAGCAGGATTTCGGGAAAGCTAGGATTTTATGTCCTCTAAAAAACTAACATTACAAGCCGAAAAGAATGTGACACTTCTGGTCAAGTTTTCTCATTCTGGAATTCATGATAAATGAAAAGAATGTTGGCATTTTTTTCATATCAATAGCAACGTGCAATTCTTCATGTCACTCCAGCTTACTTACTCACTAAAACAAATGATCTCATTACAAAACAAGTTAAGAGAAACAAACAAAGCCTCCTTCAGTTCCTGCCGGGATTCATTATTAGAATTCACCTTTCCTTTCACCTCTCCCACAATCCCCAAAGCTAACTGCCAAATGCTTGTCTCACTGTAGGACAGGACATTAGAAACTTTCAACAACTTGCTACAGTGAATTCAGCTTTCCTTAGTCACTGACTGATGACTCTATTCCTATTTAGGCATTTTAAAAGTTACACTTTTGTTCTTCCGGGAAGTTCATGCTGCATTCCAGATTACAATAGGGATTAGAGTGAAACAAAGACAAAAAAATGTAAGAAGTCAAGCAGTTATGACATCCCAATGGTTTAATCATACATCTATATGTGATTATAGGTCAAATCCCCATTTTCTACTTCTTTCTCTAAAAGAGATATAAATCCGTGTGTGTGTATACATATATACATATATGTATGTATATATCTACACACACACTCATATAAACTAAAAAGAAATAATTCTGTTTTTATTATTTACTACTTTAAAATATGATTAGAAAATTTATGTTCAAGGGGAATTGAGTCCAGCCTTGCATGCCAAATACTTGGTCAGGAAAACTTTTAGGTCATTGGGGGGAATCTATTAAAGAACTCTGTTTCTCATCCACCTTTCCAAAAAATATCCTTGTCTTTATCTATCTATCAGATAAAATCTCCCACTAAAAGAAAGGGAGAGACAGAGAGAGAGAGAGGGGGGGAGAGAGAGAGAGAGAGAGAGAGAGAGAGAGAGAGAGAGAGAAATGGAAGAAGAAGAAATCTGAAAAAAAAAAGAATGTATAAAGTTATTCAAGACTGTTATAAGTATGGCACAGGGAATCACAGTACAACGAAGTTCAACAGACTTTGTTTTATTACCCGTACTGACCTTGGAGACATCAGTTCCCCTCTCTGGGCTTCAGTTTGCTAATATCTAAAAATGAGTGAATTAGAACAGGTAATAATAATATCTGTACGTATGTGTAACATGTATTCATACATATATACACACACATGCCTATACATGCACATACATACACATATAGAAAATATATTGAATGCTATGAAGGAATATGGTATGCTGGAAAGAACAAAACAATCAGTTAGATAACTTGAGAGGCAGTGTTGCAATAAATTTTAAAAAAAAAACTGGCCCTGAAACTTGAAAGACTAGAATACAAGTCTCATATTCACACCACTAGCCTTGTGACCCTGTGTGCTAGACCAAAGGTGTCCACTGTATTTCAGTACTCCCAAACTAGATTAAAATGTAATTGGAAAATATTTAACAAAATTAAAATATCACAGAACGTAGATAATGTTAATATATAGTTTTCTAAGTGAATGTGCAGTCTCCAGGGCCCTTTGTATCTGAATTTGATACCAATGATCTAGACCAGGGCTTCTTCAACTTTTTCTATTCATGATCCCTTTCTGCCCAAAGAATACAAGCATATAAAATGGGTATATAAATAAAAATACAAATATACAATACAAAAACAAAATAGGTATACAAATCAAACATTTACTGATAAATCATAAACTTATTTTAAAACAATTTTTACCATGTATTAAAGATTAAAGCAAATTTGCAAACTAATGAGATGGATATACGTGCTTATTTTTATACAAAGAATTAAATTTTGGTGGAATATTTGATACTGCAGGACCCAGAGCTTCTTCAGTATTTTTCACAGAGTTGATCGTTAGTTTGATTTTACAATCGTCAATGTTGAGAACACTGCTTCACATAAATACATAGGGAAAAAATGGCAGAAATACAGTTAGGGCCATTTCAGAAATTGTTGGAAATTCTATCTTAATCTCAAGCCAAAATTCACTTATCTCAAGCCAAAATTCACTTAAGTCAAAATTCACTTAGTCACTCTGCATGTACAGTAAAAACAGTGCAATTCATAACAAATTCATAAATTCTTGAATCTGAGCCAAAGCATTTCTGGCACTCTTCACTGGTGTTGTGAGGAGTGAGGGCTGCACAGTGCAAAGTATGTGTGTTGTGTGTTCAGAACCAAGGCTGCAGTGAAGCTGTGCAATGCAATATGGGCAAGTGATGCCAGAAATACCTCGGATTCATTACGCATTTGATTTTGAATTAATTTTTGGTCATTGCATGTTCAGAAACGTTTTACTATTGCCAAATTTTTCAGGACCCCCACATTCAGTTACACTAGCCCATGTGGAGTCACAATCCACAGTTTAAGAAGTACTGATCTAGACAACTCCCTAAGACTAACAACTGAAGACAAAGCAGAAGGGATTAAATTGATAGGAAGAGTTCCTTATACTGATGAAACCACAGGTCCATTTTCTTAACTTATAAAATTAATATATTTGTATTATTTTCAACACAAGACTTGTGGGGGAAACATCATAAATTATAAAGTTTTATATAAATGCAGGCTATTATTGCTATATTTACTTTTACAATCAAATTTTGTAAAACAAAATGAAATACAATTGGATAATACAAGGATAGTGTCACTGGATAGTAAAGTCCAAGAGCAAGGTGTAAGAATACTAGAAAGTAATAAGGGGGACAGATTATAAAGTGCTTTAAAAGTCAAACAGAGGATTTTATATTTGATCCTGGAGGCAACAGAGAATCACTGGAATTTACTGAATAGACAAGTGACAAGGTCAGATCTGCACCTTAGGAAGATCAATTTGACAGAGTGGAATGGGAAGAGACTTAAGACAGGGAAATCTACTAGAAAGAAGGCTACTGCAGTTATCTAGATGTGAGGTGACAAGGGTAAACACTAGGCTAGTGGTAGTGTTAGAGAGGAGAAGGACGCATGTATGAGAGATTTTAAGAAGGCAGAATCAACAGGTCTTAGCAACAAGACTGAATGGGGGGGTGAGGGGGAAAAGGTGGTGGTGGGAGAGAATGAAGAGTTGAAAATAACAAGTTGCAAGCCTATGTGACTAGGAGAAGGGTGATGCTCTCAACAATAATAGGAAAAGTTATAAAGGAGGGAGAGGTATGGGGGAAATGTGGGTTTAATTTTAGACATGATGAGTTTAAGATATCTTTGGGATATCCAGTTTGAGATCTCCAGTTGGCAATTGGAGATATGAGACTCTGGAGGTTAGGGTTGGATAAATAAATCTGAGAAATATCAACATAGAGATGATAACTGAATCCATGGAAGTTGATCAGATCACTTGAGCTAAATAATATAGAAGGAGGATAAAAGAAGGCCAAAGGCAGAACCTGGGGCGGGGGGAGGCATGGATAGTGGGTGTGACCTAGATGAAGACCCAGCAACAGAGACTAACAAGTCAAACAGAAAGGAGAATTATTTTTATTTCACAACAAAAAATAGTAACAGAAAGCTTAATTCCTAAAATGGTCTGTCCCAGGTGAATTTCAACACAGAGAAAGTGTTAGAGCTTTATTTCTTATACCTGAAGTGATTACAACTTGAAACACTGGAGCATGAGAGTGAGCCCTCACGTCTAAAGTTAACAATAGCTCATTTAGCAGATGGCTTCTTTCTTTATTTCCCTTACTAGTTACCTGCTAGAGTAAAAACAAATTAAAAAAAAAACAGTATCTTCCTCTTTCTTAGCTGCATCTGAAGGTCAGAGGGGAAGAGAGGGAAGGTTACTATAAAAAACTCAGCTAGCTGTTCCAAGGGAATATCCTGCCAACACTGCACTATTTTAATTAATTTTTAAGTGGGCTTAATCATCAACAAGCGCAAATATTTTAAGGTACAAAGAAGAGGGAAGACAAGAAAATTGTCTTTTAAAGAAAAAATACACATTATATAGTCTAACAAAGTATTTTTAAAATTGCTTTATTTATGTACCAATCTGTACTTTTTTCTGTACATTTAAAAAAGTATTTTACTGATAATCATCCCTCAAGTTTATGCAATGTTGTTACTTAACCACTGCTTAGGACCAAGCACACTCTCTTATGAAAGAAAACAATTGCCCAGCTTAATACACAAAGGAAATAAAATATTCTCTTAACATTACAAATCAAGTACTAGTAGAATCAAATGTACTCTAATGGTGAAGCAGTTGATAAACTGGGTGAATTCATTAAAGAAATCTGACATCTCTAGCTATGAAAACTATACCCGTCAATTCCCGTCTTTGATCCTACATAACCTAAAGACCGCCACAGCTCACTTTGGTCAACAGGAGCCCTAACGTATAATAAAATTATTTATGATTTAGGCTTAGCACATATACATATAGCTATCAAAATAACTACGCATCATAATACGTGACTATGAAAATATTTTTTCTGCAACTACTGTTTACACACAATAAATAAAAAAAATTAAATCAATTTACTATTCCATATCAAGCACTCATATAAACTATACAAATATAAAATCAAGTTTCGTCTTAAAGATTCTAACCAATTTTATTTGGAAGACAGGTTTAAAAAGCTTGTAGGGAAACTCAATACTCTCATTGTCACATATATCTCCCAGATGATTCTGCCTCCATTCTGTCTCTTCCCCAAAATTATGTTTAACATTCCTGGTAGAGGAATCTTCTTAGTGCATTGTATTGATTATACCACTCTTTCTTGCTGGGAGAGAAAAGAGATTCAGGGTTGTCCTATTTCCCGGTGAATAAAGATGAGACTCTTTAATCTGGTACCAGAAAGTTTACTTTCTGACTTTTTTGTTTCCAACATGTCTTGGAGTGCCTGAATGGACTCCTACTTTCCCTCTATTTTTTTTAAAAGTCATTCTTTTTTCTTCCCTCCCCCACCATACTTGTACATTATATTATTCAAAAAATAAATTTTATCTGTATCATTTATTATTACATTGCCTAAATTTCTCCCAGTACCCCTCTATCCCTTTCCCTTCCTATAGTTTTTTTTAATTAAGAAAAAAATCAACAAAACAAATCAATAGGACAAAAATTTTGGAAATATATGCAATGTTTAACTCTTCCTCTCCCAATATACCTCTTACCTCTACAAAGGAGAGGGTGGAGGTATCTTCTCATATTTCTTCTTCAGGATCAAGTTTGTTCTTTGTAATTCAGTTACATTCACTTTCAATTATTTTGTGGTTGTAGTTCTTTCCATTTACATTGTTGTACTCATTGTGTATCAGTTTATGTAAGTCTTTCCATACTTCTCTGCAGTCCTTATATTAGTTATTTCTTACAGTACAGTAATATTCCATTACATTCATGAATAATTGTTTTAAAATGTATGGTTATATTTTTCCCTTTAAAAAAATTTCACTGCAATTGGTTTGTATTTATGTTAGTCTGATAAACGTTTAGCCAGATTAATTTGTGATCATCTTAAGCTTTTGGGCTAAAGATTTTTTTGTACCATGTATAAATAAAAAGAGCTTACTATGCAAACTTCAGAACAGTGTCAACAGAGGGAATCTCTGAAACAACGAATCTCTTTATGAGCTCTCATAAAAGCCACTTGAGTAAAAGCTTCATGCCTGATAAGTATGCTAGTTAAACAAGATCTTTACCTACTTATTAAAACATTTATAAGATTCTCTAAGAAAATAGCCTTGCTCTGCAGATTCTGGCCCCATCAGCAATATTATTATATTTATTACTATATTTATTTGAAAATAATTTTAATAGCATTTCTCTAAAAATACTAGAGAACTAAAAAAATAAAAATCAAACTGTCTTCTCTACTTCCAAATACAGCTAAATTCATTAGAGAGTTTTAAAAATCCTTATATTTAAACTAAGAACCAAAGAGATGTGTTAAATTACAGTTTTCAAAAGAAATGCAAACTATCAACAACCATATGAAAAATGGTCCAAATCACTAATCAAAGATGATTTTCCAATTAAAATATTTCTGAGGTTTTACCTCATATGAATCAAGTTAGCAAAGGGGTTTGTAAACAATGGAATTATCCTGTGTTGGAGAAACACAAATACTCTATGATGAAGTTATGAAGTGATTTAATCATTCTGGAAAACAATTTGGAATTTACAAGAAAAGTAACTGAAATCTTTATGCCCTTGGGTCCAGTGATCCCGCTTCTATATAGGTATATATCTCATGGAAGTCAGACATAGAAAGAAGGCCTCATATACACTAAAACATTTATAGCAGCACATTTTGCTGTCACAAAAATGGGAATCAAAGGATCTCTCAACTGATGAATGGCTAAACAAATTGTGATATATGCATGTGTAGTATTGGTGTGCTAGAAAAAAGAGTGAACAGGAAAACTTTAGAGAAGCATATGAAAACTTGTATGAACTGAGAAAAATGAAAGCAAAACAAAGAGCTCAATACATACAGTGTCTACAGGAATGTGAATGAAATCAATTACAACCCTTCTATACAACCAAACTAATGTCCAACGTGAAAGTATTTGCAGATCCTATACTTGATTGCGTGCTGCCATGAGGGGAAAAGATGGGTTAGGGGAGAAAATTTGAAACTCAAGGAATTGTGGAATTGAATCTTGTAAACTAAAAGTAAACAAACAAATCAATAAAAAAAATTTAAAACAAGAATGTGAATGAAAACAACAGTAAAAGAAATCGGAATTTAAATTGAATGAAATGACCAGTCTTGGCACTACAGGATCACACAGGAAACATACTTCCTGCTACTCAATAGAAAGGAACTGGACTACAGTTAGAAAATATTGCATATGCTTTCAGAAATAGTTAATGTAATGTTTTGGCTTACACAAATTATTTTTAATTAAAAGAACGGATTCTGTATAGGGAAAACATTTTGGAAGCGACCATGGTATAAACAACAAGTCACACATATGTGTATGTGTGTGCACATGTATGTATAAGTGCATGTGTGTACACATGTATGTGTGTGTGAGAGAGAGAGAGAAAGAGAGAGAAAGAGTGTGTGTGTGTGTGTGTGTGTGTATGTGTAGAGATATACTGGTTGCTCTTCTCTAGAATAGGTGTTCTCTACTTTATTATTGCTCTTCCTAAAATATGGTTTTGGAATCACATTTCTAGATAAGGGCAGAGAAAAGTAACTACCATCTGCTTACAGGAATCTAGGTCATGGTAGACAGCTCTGGACTTAAGAGTCAGGAAAATCTGAGTTCAAATTCTGCCTGAAACATTTACTAGTTATGAATCCTGAGCAAGTCATTGTGGAAGAATATTCTGTACTCTGTTTTAGGAACAAGCCTAATTTTGTTAGGTTTCAATAATAAAAAAAATTGTATTAATTTTGATTATTTTAATCTAAGCATTTCTACTTAGAAAAAAAAATCAAAGGGATAAAGTCATCTTCTACCTGAAAATCTTTCTTGGAAAAGTCATTTCAAAAGTTATAGTTTATAGTATTTCTGAACAAAGAACATTTCACAATATGCTATGACATAGTAACAGAACTCAGGCTAAGAGAGAAATTCAGTTAACAGTTTGTTTAATTAAAAGAACAATGCTCACAATTTTTAGCAAAACTATGGAGACTCAAAATCATTCAATCCTGCTTTGAACACTCCCTTTTAGGATTCTCCTTTCTAGATGTTTTCAAGAACTGAAGTAATCAAAGAGACTACTAGTTTCTTCAGATAATTATCCTAATCTA
>CM053601.1:153759390-153794819 GCA_028646575.1 Pseudocheirus occidentalis | reverse complement strand
TCTCTCTCTCTCTCTCTCTCTCTCTCTCTCTCTCTCTCTCTCTCTCTCTCTCTCTCTCTCTCTCTCTCTCTCTCCCCCTCTCTCTCTCTCTCTCTCTGAAGGTAGAGAGCATTTTTCATCATGAGTCCTTTGGAACTGTCATGGTTCATTGTACTGATTGGAGTAACTAAGTCTTTCACAACTGATCATCATTACAATGTTGTAACTTTGTACAATGTGTTCCTGGTTCTGCTCACTTTACTTTGCATCAATTCATATATATCTTCCCAGGTTTTTCTGAACACATGCCACTTGTCATTTCTTATAGCACAATAGTATTCCAATACAGTCACATACAATTTGTTCAGCCATTCCCCAACTGATGGGCATCCCCTCAATTTCTAAATTCTTTGCTACCACAAAGAAACTGCTATAAATATTTTTGTACATATAGGTCCTTTTCTCTTTTCTTCAACCTCCTTGGGATAACAGACCTAGTAGGGGTATTTCTGGGTCAAAAGATATGCATAGTTTGATACCCTCTTGAACACAGTTCTAAATAATTCTTTAGAATGGTTGAACCAGTCTACAACTCTACCAACAGAGCATTTGTTGTTGTTGTAGTTCAGTCATTCTCAATCATGTCTGACACTTTGTGACCCATTTGGGGTTTTCGTGGCAAAGGTATTGAAGTAGTTTGTTATTTCCTTCTCCAGTTCATTTTGCAGATGAGGAAACCGAGGTAAACAGGCTTAAGTGACTTGCCCAAGATCATACAGCTAGTAAGTGTCTGAGGCCAGATTTGAACTCAGGAAGATGAATCTTTCTGACTCCATGCTAGTACTCTGTGCACTATGGCACCACCTATCTGCCCAAAATTCAAACTACCTGACTTTTATTTAGTTGCCCAAGGAGTGCAGTCTTCCCCTTCTCCAAACCTTCTCAACTTTGCCAAGCGTGTTTGTTCCTTAATGTTGTTGTTGTTGTTGTTGAGTCATTTCAGTCATGCCTAACACTTTGTGACTGCATTTGGGGTTTTCTTGGTAAGACGCTGGAGTGTTTGCTATTTCTTTCTCTAGCTCATTTTGCAGATGAGCAAACTGAGGCAAACAGGGTTAAATAACATGTCCAGGGTCACACAGCTAGTAAGCATATGAGGCTAGATCTGAACTCAGGAAGATGAGTCTTCTTTACTCCAGACCCAGTATTCTATCCAGTAAGCCACCTAGCTGCCAGAACAGCCCATTAGTGTCCCTATTTGTTCATATCCCCTCCAGCATTTATCATATTAGTCAATTTGGTAGATGTGAGGTGGTACCTCAGAACTGTGTTAATTTGCACTTCCTTCATCAGTAGTGACTTAGAGCTTTTTTTATGTGACTGCTGATAGCTTTGATCTCTTCTTCTGAAAACTGCTTGTTCATATCCTTTGACCACTTGTCAGCTGGGTAAGGAAACCTCTCTCTCCTAGCTCATCTGAAGTATGGTGTTCAGTTCTGGGCACTATAATTTAAGACACTGATAAGCTGGAAAGTGTTCAAAGGAGGGCAACTAGGGTGGTGAAGAGCCTTGAGTCCTATGAGGTTAAACTGAAAGAACTGGGCAGGTTCAGCTTGGAGAAGAGAATATTGAGAGGAGTGTGGCGTGGGAGAAGAGACGTGATAGCTGTATTCAAGCATTTGCTGGCTATCATGTAGAAGAGAGATTATTAGACTTGTTCTCTTAGGCCCTAGGAAAAGAGTGTGTAGTTGTCACAAACAAGTCAATTTAAGATTAACATTGGGGAAAGACTTCCTAAGAATTAAAACCATCCAAAAGCAGACTGGCCTGCTTCAAGGACTAGAAGCTTCCCCTTCCTGAGGGTTTTTAGAATCTGCATGACCAATAACAGAGTACGTTATACTGGGGATTCCTTTTACATATGAATTGAACCAGATGGCAGCTGAGGTCCCTTCCAGCTCTCAAATAATGTGAAATAATGGCCATTTAGACATAAAATTTGCTACTAATTTTCTATACTTGATATTTTCTTGATAACTATTGGAACATTTCACAGGATTATATGATCTCAGAGTTGGAAGAAACCTCCAAGTTCAACCAGCACTTATTTGTAAAGTTAAAAAAAAAAAAAGGTAGGGATTACCAGGCCATTTGAGATTAAAAAAGGAACTTCAAAGCATATTACAGATACCAGGTGATAGGATACAGCCTAGCTTAACAATGTTTCCCTATGTTTGAGCACTGGCATTCCTTCCCTTCCCTTCACCATCCCACGTAACACAATTAAATTGTCAATGCCTTTGTTTCTCCATTATGTGATATATTGCAAAGGCATTAAGAATTTAGTTGTGTTAACTAAGCAGTGAGATAGTGGCATATTTGGACAGCTGGCCTCAGTCAGGAACTCTTGAGTTCAAGACTTGCCTCTGATATAAGCTGGCCATAGCCATCTGAACAAGTCTATTTAACTCACAGTGCCCTAGGCAAGTCTGTAAAGACTCTTCCAAGTTGTATAAGATATATTGACCTATATGGCTGGTAGTAGTTCTTTCCCTACACCAATGAAATCACAGATCTCACCCAAAACATAGTAATAATTAAGCAGTACCTGAAGCAATGGTCTAGCAGTGTTCCAACAAAAGTGGATACCACCTCTCTCGTGGCATGCTCTTCTGGAGTATAGCAGAGCAGACAGAACACTGCACTTCACAGTTTAAAAAACTGATTCAAATCCTAGCTTTAATTAGAGCTGGAAGTTTCACTGAGGTTTAACCATCAAATTGCTTGGTGATATGGTGCCTTTTAAATTTCTATGTGCAACAGAAATAACAGGAGCAATTCAGAACAAGAATTGTGAAATACGCTTTAAAGACAGGACTAAGGTCCTAAATTCTTGGTGACTAACCAATATCTATAAAATATCTACTCCTTCCTGACTATGGAGAAAGACACCCAATACCAAAAAGTTATTACCAAAACTACATTTGGGTAAAGCAAGTTTACTAACTGAATTAATGAGATACCAAGAAGCAACTAAGTATCTTTTAAGTCAATTCAAATTAAAAGGCAATATAATGAACATTCTTATATTGCCATATTAATGTCAGTTTATTGCCTGTATACAAAAAAAGAAAGAGAACTCTGGCCCAGCAGTGAAAAATATTTGAGACTCTGTAACTCAATTATACATCAGTCAATATGTTCTAAGTGTGGCTCTGACCATCTTTGCCTTCTAAAGATGACTAATAGTCATTATAAAGTTTAGTGATTGTTTTTTTTTCAACTTGAGTAAAAGAACTTAAAATGTCACTGAAATTACATTTCTTCATAATGGCATTTGGCTTTCTACTATTTATCCTTTAAAATAACTGTTTCCAGAGACCAAATATTTTCAATAATGAAATAGCATTCTTAATAAAGGAAAAACTGCACCCCCCCAAAGTCTTTAAAAACCAAATCTGGCAGGGAGTGAGAAAAAGGAGAAAGTGATCATGAAATTAAGTCAAACAAACATGTCAGTCTTAGAAACAAAGTATTTTATGAGTTTCTGCACAAAATCAGATTTGATGAAAATACAAAAGAAGCCTCTTGTTCTTTCTGAAAAATGCTATGGACAGTACGTTTGCCAATGTTTTATATAACTCACTCAAAAAGTATAGTGCACATAACTTTTTAAAAGTAAAAGTAATAAACAATAAAAGAAGACCTTAATTCTCTGGGCAAAGCTTAACCTTGTTCTAACCTATCTGAGGCTATAGAAATGAATCAGAATTTTTATACCAGTAGCTTGTAAATTTAATTTGTTATTTCATATTGGTTAAGACAAAAAAAACCCAACAAACAAAACCAAAAAACAGGCAACAATTAGAAAGGATAGTCCCACTTCAAGGACCTGTGGTTTCATCAGTATGAGGGCTCTCTCTCCTTCTCTAACATTTCTTAGCCTCTGAGAAGTGGCATCACCCTATGGCCAACCTGGAGAAGAGCCTATCTGAATCTACACAGACAAGTCTTTGGATGACAGAAACGTGCTGTAAGTATGTCACTGGGTCCATACTTGAAAAACTAAATAGTCCTTGTTCTTGTCAAGGAACGTATATGTTATCTGGAGAAACAACAAGTGCATGGAGAGATAAAAACAAAATATATGCAAACTAATTACATGACAATTTTGGGAGAGCAAGGCAAGAGAAATTGTGAGGATCAGGAAAGGCCACATGTAGAAGACAGCATTTAAACCTTGCTTTTAAGGAAGCTAGGGATTCTAAGAGGCAGAGTTCAGAAAGGAGGGTATTCTAGGCAATGGGGACAGCCTACGCAAAAACTTGGGGTATGAAATACTGTGCATATGGATAAATAGCAAGAAAACCAATTTGTTTAGATTGAAACTTATATGAAGGAGAAGCAAGTCTAATAAGCTTAGAGAAGTAGGTTGGAAGCAGATTGTGAGGACCATTATATGCTAAACAAAGGATTTTGTATATGACCCTACAGGCAGTAGGGTGCCACGTGAGCTTACTGAGTAGAGTAATCATGTGATTAGGTCTGTGTTACAGAAATACCAATTTGGCAGCTATATGGAGGACGGACTAGAGAGAACAGACTGCAGGCAGGAAGACCAATTAGGATACTATTTCACTAATTCTGGTGAGAGGTGATAATGATTTCAGCAGATTTAGGTGACTGTGTGTTTCTTAATGATATTGATAAAATTACTATATTAAGGTAGTAGATCTAGAGTAGATGTGGAGTAAAGATGCTGTGGAGATAGAACTGATAAGATTTGGCAAATGAATGGATATGGGGCACAAGGGCAAGGGAAGAGTTGCGGATAAATTCAAGGATGTGAAATTGGGTGACTGGAAGAACAGTGGTGCCCCTGACAGCAATAAGTAAGTTAAGGCAAATAGGGGTTGGGCTAGGGGAGAGAAAATATTATACATCCTGCTTTGATCATGTTGAATGTGAGATGCTTCTGGGACATTCTACTGGAACTGCCCAGAAAGTAGGAGCTGATGCAGGACTACAGCTCAGGAGGGAGTTCAGGGTAAGGGAATCTCAGAATAGTACTGTGTGTAGAGAATGAAACTCAGTCAGGAAGACTCGAACTGAAATCTTACTTCTGACATTTTCGAATGGAGATTTCTCATGTGTAAAACTGAAGATAAGACTTTGTGGCTTCATATAAGAACATGTATATGAAATGCTTTGTAAATTAGCAAAAGTACTACAAGTAATAGTGAGGATAGGAATACCAATAATTGAGGAGGCCACAGGACTGAAGGATTAAAACACACATTTATTTACCCAAAATCTTAACTTTTACAAACCAATTCATTCTTTCAAACAAATCATTCTGTCATCTTTCTTTGGATCCTGCAACATGGGACTGGAATAGCTCCCCTCCTTTCAAGCCCCTCTTTATGTGCTGGCTTCCTCTTTGAAATGAAAGCTCCTTGGCACAATCTTGCTTCTTGCTTCAGTACCTCCAGTATTTAGAACACTGTAAATGCTTAATTTAACATGCTGTGAAAGCTTAATAAATTATCTTTATTTAATAAATGATTTATATCTCTTTCTGTACCTAGATATATCTAAGAGATTAACTAGAAAAGGTTAGTTATTTAGTTATCTTTTAAACTTCTCAAACTGAAAGTATATTTTCTTTTATGTATAGTAGAACTTGGAAAGCTTTGAGAGAAATCAACCATCCTTTACTCTCGAGGGACTAGGATACTACAGTTTTCTACAGATCTAACAGTTGGGATATGTTTCATGACACTGAATCATAGATCACAGATTTGAGGATGAAAAAGACTTCATAATTAATCTAATCCAGCTCCTTAATTTTGTGGATGGTGAAATTAAGGCCCAGACAGGTTAAGTGATTTGCTTAAAGTAATATAAACAGTAAGTAGTAAAGCTTAGACTCAAATTCTGACTCTCTGGAGACAAATCCAAAACTTGATTTATGGTCTTCAACTGTAATTTAATTTGCACAATACAAAATCTTTAGATAGATTTAGTTTTTTACATGTCTCATTACTGATTTAATAACTAAATATTTGCTGGCTATGATGATGATGAAGATATTAAAATTCAAAAGTAGGGGTGGCTAGGTGACACAGTGAATAGAGCACTGGCTCTGGAGTAAGGAGGACCTGAGTTTAAATCCAGCCTCAGACACTTAACACTTACTAGCCATGTGACCTTGGGCAAGTCACTTAAACTTTGGGCAAGTCACTTAAGCCCAACTGCCCTGCTGTCCCGCCTCCAAAAAGAAAAGAAAAAATAGAATTCAAAAGCAAGGAATATATAAATGGAAATATTTTAGCAGTTTTTTAGTGTTCCAATAGGCTGGGCTGCAAATCTTTTCTTTTTTTTTAAAGCATAAAAATGTGTAAAGTAGCCCAGGTTTTCATTTATCTATTTTTATGCTAAAAACAGTCCATATTTATATAGCACTCTGTCTGCAAAGCACTTTTATGTGTTATTTGATTTGATCCTCATATTAGCCCTGTGTAATATATGTTACTATTAACTCCATTTTACAGATGAAGAAACTGAGGAAAACAGAGACATAAAGTGATTTACTCAGAGTAACAAAGTTAACACAAGAATTGTACTCAGGTCTTCATTACTCCAAATCTAGTATTTAATCCTCTACAATTTATATAATTTAATCTCAACTAGTTAACATAAAATAGGCAAATAAAAGTAGTCTGTCTATTAGTTATCTAATTATAATTTAAAAGGGCAGTTATGAATAAGGTTTAATAAATCAAATTTATACTTTTTAAAAGCAGCTTCATCAACAACAGAAGAGTGTGATTTAATGACAAGATCTGGGTTTTCTCAGCAAACAAAAGCATGAATGTCTTTCACAACCAAATATTTGCCTATGGGTTAGCAGAGCCTTGCGTGTTCAATTCCTGCCATTCTCTCTGGGGCAGGTGGTTTCTGTTACACATTTCAACTAAACATGATTCATAAAATCTACACATTCCAACACAAGCCTCTTTTGCTCTCATCAGCACTAGGCAGAAAAAAATTAACGGTCTGACCCACAAATAAGGACAGAGGACAATCATTCATGCATTCACTGGGCAAATATTTATTAGGAACAAGGCACACACGTGGGTGCTAGAGACAATACAGAGACATTTATACCACAGTGTCTTCTTCAAGTATCGTTGAGGGAGGCAAATACAGTTGAGGGATATAAATATATGCCCTTTTCCTCTAACTTCTTCAATTTATCCCTTTAAAACCTTCCTTAACATCTCTAGTCACTAAGTCAATAAGCATTTATTAATCTCCAACTATGTGCCAGACATTGCGCTAAATGCTGCAGATTAAAAAAAAAAAGATAAAAGTCCCTACTTTCAAGGAATTCATGGTCTAATGGGAAAGAAAATATGAAAATATGTATAAACAAGTTACATACAGGATAAACTGGACTTAATTAAGAGAGGGAAGGTACTAAAATTAAGAGGGATTGGGAAAGGTTTCCCATGGAATATGGGACTTTAGCAGAAAGCCAAAGAAGCTATGAGGTTGAGATGAGGAGGTAGAACATTCTAGCCATGAGGGACAGCCAGTGAAAACAGCCCCAGTCAGGAGATGAGGATCTTATGAGAGGAAGAGCAAGGTTACTTGCTTGAAGGATAAAGGGTTGAGGGCATAAGAAGACTGGAAGGGAGGTGGAGTGTGGGTGGGAATGAAGATTTTTGAATGCTAAAACAGAGGATTTTATATTTGATCCTGGAGGTGACAGGGAATCACTGAAGATTATGGAACAGAGGAATGACGTAGTCAGACCTGCACTGTAGAAAGATCACTTTGACAGCTGAGTGGAGAATGGACTAGAGTGGGGAGAGACTTATGACAGGCAGAAGCATCACACTGCAATAGTCTAGGCGTGAGGCGATAAGGGCCTGCACCAGGACGGCAGCAGTGTCAGAAAACAGAAGAGGTCATATGTAAGAGATGTTACAGAAGTAAAGCTGACAGGCCTTGGCAGAAGATTGGCTATAGGGGGTGAGAGAGAGAGAGAGAGGAGTAGAGAATGTCACCTACGTTAGGATCTAAGGTGACTGGGAGAAGGTGGTGTTGTCAACAGTAATAGGGAAATATGGAAGTAAGGAGAGATTGGGGGGCAAGGTAGCAAGTTCAGTTTTGGACATGATGAGTTTAAGATGTCCACCATAGGCATTTAGAGATATAAGGCTGGAGGTAAGCAGAGAGGTTACGGCAAGATAATTAAATTTTGAGAATCATCAAGATGACACCTCAATCCATGAAAACTGATGAGTTCACCAACTGAAAGAAGACAGCGGGAGGAGAAAAGTCATAGGACAAAGTCTTGGGGGATACTCATGGTTAGTCATCATGCTCTATCAGTGGTTCTCAACCTTCCTCATGCCGTGACCCTTTAATATAGTTCCTCGTGTTGTGATGACCCCCCCAACCATAAAATTATTTTCGTTGCTACTTCATCACTATAATTTTGATACTGTTATGAACTATAATGTAAATATCTGATATGCGGGATGTATTTAAATTGAACATAACCCACAGGTTGAGAACTGTTTATCCAGATGAAGATCCAGGAAAAGAGACTAAGCTGGAAGAGTCAGATAGTTAGAAGGAGAACCACAGAAAACAATGTTCCAAAAACTTAGAGAGAAGAGAGTGTCAAGGAGAAAATGGTGATCAACAGTGTCAAAAGCTGCAAAGAAATGAAGAAGTATAAGGAATGAGAAAGGGCCATTAGATCTGTCAATTTGAAGACCATTAATAACTTCAGAAAGAGCAGTTTAAACAGAAATTGTGATTGATGAGATCAGAAGCCAGACTGTAGAAAATTAGGAAGAGGCTGAAAGGAAAGTAAGTGGAGGTACCCATCTTTTCAAGGAGATTACCCATAAAAGGCCTGAGAAATACAGGATGAAAGGAGAGACTGAAGACAAGTGATACAGTGGGGACAGCAGAGGGGGAAATCTATCGGGAAGAGATAGAGCAGAATGGGATTTCTTGTACAGGTAGAGTGGTAGAGGCTGGTAAAAAGTAAGGTCAAGTCTTCATGTGAGAGAGGGTGAAGAGTGAAGGAGATAGAAGATGGAGTCCATAGTGAATGGTCATAACTTTTTTCTGCAAAATGAGGTCAGGTTCTCAGCTGAGAGGATTGGGGAGCCTTAGGAGGTCTGAGAAGGGACAAAAATGTTTGGAAGAGCCCTTATGTAGAGCAGGACAGTGAGGTGATAAGTAAAGTAAAGAAGGACTGTCTAATAGCAATGAGGACCCAGTTGAAATTATGAATATATAATTGAAATACATATGAAATATAAATTTGCAGTGAATCCATTTGGCATGGTTTTGTGATTTTTTTCTCTACCTTTGTTAAGCAGTACTTGCATAGGAGCAAAGGCAGTAGATGGTGGGTGTGATCCAAGGCAGAGGCTACCAAGGCAAGAATGGCAATATGAGAAGGTGCAAGGGCCTCAAGAGAAGAAAACAGTGTAGAGTTGAACTGGTACACCAAGGGATCAAGATGGGGAAGGGAGAAGAGCATAGCTAATGCAGGGGTAATGGTTTGGGTATGCGCAGACCTCTCATACAAACTGGGAAAAAAACTTCTTTTCTTTTTCTAGAAATGGTGAGGATAAAAGATCACAGACTTACTTTCTCAATCTTCTTTTCACACACAGTGCAAACTCCTAAAGATTTCTATTCACAGAAATTCAGTGTTACTAAAGCATGTGGAGCTCTTTGAGAAAACTTTTAGAAGTTACTGACTATGTACTACTGTAAAACCATGTCAATTACTGAAAAGTAGAGCAGAAATAATCACTTATATGTTCATCGATTGATAACTGCTAAATTTGATGATAATTATTCTGACAACACTTGAAAGGAATGGGAAATAAGCCAACTCATCAAACATTGCTCCAACCAGTTTAAGTGAGATATTTCGTCATATATATTACAAGATGAAATAGGTCCTAATTTCTTTCTGAATTATGTCCAACTGTCATTAATGTTTATCTCAGTTAAGGATATAAATCAAGAGGGTAAGAGACTAATTCTCTATAAAACTGTGGCAAATATTTACCTAAATGTGCTCAAAATAGTCATTATCTTCCTTGCCTTTATCCATAACTCACCTCTCCTCCAAATTTCCTTATTTCTGTTGTGAATACTGTCATTCTATTAGTCATCTTGGATCATCACCTTAAATTCATCTTCAACTCCTTGTTCTCCTTCAGTTCTATTCAGGTAGTTGCTAAATCACATCAATTCTACCTCTACCATGTCTCTGCCTTCTTTTCTGTTCTTTTCAATCACATAAGTTTTCATCCTAGTTCAGACTTACATCATCACTCCTCAACTATTTCAAAAACCTCTTCTGTCTCACTATTTCCAGGCTTTTCCAATTCTAATATTCACAGAGCTGTCAAAATAATTTTATTTGTAAAAAGACTTTACTATGTCATACCACTTCCAAATAATTTTCAGTGGCTCCCTATTTTAGCCTGTAGGATAAAATACAAATTCCTCAATTTGGCATTTATAAGGCTTGTAAATCTTGATTGCTTTCCTAAGAGAGAGGTAAAAGTATTTCTCAAATATTTACTGGAGATATTTCACTTCTCAGTGATTTCACAACTATACCTAGTTTTAGCCTGAATCAAAATCAATATTTTAAGTAAATGTACTGAATTACCCTCATAACTAAGCTGGTATCTTGTGAAGTTATAATACCTATGAATAGGATACAGAAAGAAATATTCTGTTAAGGATTTGGTATATAAGATATACAAACAAGTAACAAATACATACATGTATGACTAATAGCCATGACCCAAGAGATAAGTAGTCAAAAGATATGAACAAAAAGTTCTCAAAAGAAGAAGTGCAAAATATTCGCAACCACGTGAATGTTCCAAATAGCTAATAATAAGATAAATGCAAATCAAAACAGCCTTGAGTTTTTACCATGTCCACTAAAAATTGGCAAACATGACCCTAATAATGGCAACAGTCAATGCTGACAGAGTCATGGAATGGCAGACACACTAATGCATTGTGGGTAAAAAATTTGTGCATTGGTATAAACATTTTAGAAAGCAATTTTGGAATTACACAAATAAAGTGACTAAAATGTCTACACCGTTTGAACCAGAGATTCCATTACTGGGTACTGATCTCTTTGGATTTTTTCAAGTTCCAATTAAAATCCCATCTTCTATAGGAAGTCTTTTCCCTAACCTCTCAATTCCAGTGCTTTCTCTCTTTTAATTAATTCCTCTTTACCCTATACATAGGTTGCTTTGTATATATTTGTTTGCAAGTTTTCTCCCCTGTTAGATTGTGGGCCCCTTGAAGGCAAAAACTATCTTTTGCCTCTTTTTGTATCCCCAGTGCTTAGCATAGTACCTGATACATAGTAGGCACTTAATAAATGTTTACTGATGGATTAGTTGATTGGGATTATATGTCAAGGAAGCCACTGATAAGAAAAAAAGTTGCTATATACTCCCCAAATATTTATAGCAGACACTTTCGTAACAGCAAAGAATTAAAAACAAAGTAAACACGCACTGACTTCTAAGATACATGAATATAATGGAATGTTACTGTGTTGTAAGAAATTATGAATGTGATGAGTGCAGAAAAGCAAAGAAAGATCTACATGAAATTATGCAGAATGAAGTAAGAAGAGCCTGAAAAACAATACACTTGGTACTACAACAATGTAAGCAGAATGAATACCACCACACACACACACACAAATCAAAGGTGAATGTAACAAAATTATAAAGATCAAGTATGACTTAAATGAAGAGACATAAGAAGATATCTCAAATCACCCCTTCTCCATGGGGTGGGAAGTCCACAGATGTTTTCTGACTTCTTTGATGTATAGGTTATTTGGTTTGTTTTTTTGTTTTTTGGTTTTTTTTTTTTTGCTTTTTGGAGGGCAGTTGGGGTTAAGTAACTTGCCCAAGGTCACACGGCTAGTTTTTTGTGTTAAGTGTCTGAGTCCGGATTTGAACTCAGGTACTCCTGACTCCAGGGCTGGTGCTCTATTCACTGCGCCACCTAGCTGCCGCTGTATAGGTTATTTGTACTGATTTTTTCTTTTCTTTTCTTTTTTTATAATACAAATAGTATTATAAAAATACTATTAGCTACATAGGATGGCTTTCTGGGAAAGCCAGGGGAAGGGATACTAGGAAAAACTATGATTATGTAAAAAACAAAAGGCATCAATGAAAACATTTAAAAAGAAAATATATTGTTGAACTGTGTTCAGTTAGTAGAAAAGGAAAAAGCAGAAAAAGAAAATTATATGTTGGCCTTTTATCTAAACATATTAATTAGGGAATGTTATGTTAGGGGAAAATGTTAATAATGAATGACCATGAAGATGGAGACTTGAATATTTTAAAGCAATCACTTGCAAACAATGAGTTGAAAGCAAGCACAGGCATGTAATAGGAAAGCGGGAGACCAAATAAGGATAGAGGAAGAGTTGGAGAGACTATGTATCCAAATTCACAATCACTGATGATTTAAACCTTCTGGAATTGGGGTGAAATCATCTTGGACACAATAGCTAGGAATTCTGAAAAGACTCACAGAAAATTCAGTGGTCCCTCCCAGTTTTCTATGCAAAAATCTGTCAAGCATCCAATTTGAGAAGCCTACTTAGCGTCATCAAAACAGGAAACATTCTGATATGCACAAGCTTGAATGTGATGCTTAATTTTCATAGTTTCACAGAATCTAATAATATATGTTCACTGTATACTGGCCTACATTCATCAATAGAGACTCACTAGAGTTACTGACTTTAATGACATGTTTACTTAAGAACCAATATCTTGGGCAAAGAACAGTTCCATTGGAGTCTCCCAGATCTGCTCTGGCATTAACTTAGGGTAGAACTCTAACCCACATACCCTGTCCTCTCTAGTGAAATCTGTTGGGAACATCATGAAATAAATTCCACGTGCCAAATAACAACCTTCAGAAGCACAATGGAGTCATCACTCTAGAGTGAGATGGATCTGAGTTTGAATTCTAATTAGCATTTACATTGTGTTTGCTATGTGCCAGTCACCATCCTAAACACTGGAGACAAAAAGCAAATGGTAGTTATTTCCTTCAAAGAACTTACAATCTTATTGAGGGAAGACAACATGAAAACAATTATATACAGACAAGCTAAGTACAGGACAAATTGAAGATAATCTACAGAGCAAAGGCACTAAGATTACAGAGCACTGGGAAAGGCTTCTTGAAAAAGCAGGGTTTATCTGCTGATACATGTATCCTTGTGGAAATACACAATATATGTGTATTAATCCAACTTTGTATTAACTAACAGAAGCTAAAAGGAGCTAATAAAAATGCTCAAGCTAGGGAGAAAAAAAAAAGCAGGGTTTTAGCTGAGACTTGATGGAAGCCAGAGAAGCCACGAAGCTAAGAAGATGGAGAGAGTTCCAGGCACAGTGTAAAGCCAGAGAAAATGGTTCAAGTAAGGAGATGAAGTGTCTTGTAAGAGGAACAGCAAGGAGGCCAGTGTCGCTGAACTGCAGAGTATGTAAACAGAAGCAAGGAGTAAGAAGACTGAAAATGTAGGGAGGGGTCAGGTTATAGAGGGTTTTAAAAGCTAAACAGGGCTTTATATTTGATCCTGGAGGCAACAGGGAGCCAGTGGAGCTGAATGAAAGGTGCTGAGGGCTGACACAGAGTTACACTTTAAGAAAATCAATTTTAATAACTGAGTAGAAAATAGACTACAGGGGCAGCTATGTGACGGAGTGAATAGAGCATCAGCTCTGGAGTCAGGAGAACCTGAATTCAAATTCAGCCTCAGACACTTAACACTTACTAGCCATGTGACCTTGGGTAAGTCATTTACCCTGAATGCCCTGCCTTCCCCCCCTCCAAAAAAAAAAGGCAAGGAGGGAAAGGAAGGGAAGGAAAGGGAAGGGAAGGGAAAGAAAGGGAAGGGAAGGGAAGGGAAGGGAAGGGAAGGGAAGGGAAGGGAAGGGAAGGGAAGGGAAGGGAAGGGAAGGGAAGGGAAGGACTACAGTGGGGAGAGACCTGAGGCTGTGGGATCAACCGGAAAGCTACTGCAATAATCCAGGTATGAAGTGATGATATTATTAACCAGGCTGGTAGCAATGTCAGAGGAGAGAAGGGAGTGTCTATGAGAGATGTTACACAGGCTGGGACTTGACAACATTTAAATGTAACCTAAATGGCACTGATAAGTTCAAGTCATCTGACCCTGATGAACTATATCCTAAGGCCCTGAGGTATTGTCCATGATCTCTAATAAATTATGAAGGACAATAAAGATGCCACAAGGTAGGAGAAGAGAAATTGATGTCTTGATTTTCAAAAAAGAAAAGAGAATGAATCTGCAAAAAAAAAAAAAGTCTGCAAATAAATTCTAGGTCAGTGTATTTGACTTAAATTGCTGACAAAAATTCTAGAATGTCTAATGAAAAAAATGGTTCAGTAAAGTGGGGAAAGTACTGAAGATAGCCAGAGGACTTGTTAAAATCCTGGTTTCATTAGCTGGGTACCCTTAAGCTAGGCCACTTCCCCTTACTGGACCTCAGTTCCTTTATCTGTAAAAAGTGAGAATAGGACCATAAGACCTCTAAGGTCCCTTCCAACTCTAAGTCAGCCCATCTGGTGCAGCAGAAAGAGAACTGTCTCTGAAGAAATCCAAACTTCACAGAACAAATCCTCTTAATAAAAGGATTTGTTCAATGAAACTTGAACTCAGTCAACGGGTCACATTTGAGAATCTACAGGGTCACATGTGGCCTCAAGGCCACAGGTTCCCCACCCTTGGGCCAGGTCATTGGGCTGAATCTAATAAGGTAAGATTTAATAGAGCTAGATATAACATTTTATGCATGGGTTACAAATGTTAAACTTCTCAAGTACAGGAGTATAAGATGGAGCGAGGGAAGATTGACAGTAGTATCTGGAAAAATATCTGGGAGATTTAATGGACTATAAATTCAATATGAGTTAACAGTGTGGTATGGTAGTCAAAAAGGTTACAGCAATCTTAGGCTGCTTTAAGACAAGCATATATAAAACATGGAAACAGTAAAGATTAAAGGAGTTGTAGAAAAACAGATACCTTAATGTACTACTGGTAGTGCTGTGAATGGTCCGATCCTTCTGGAAGGAAATTTAGAATTACACAAAGAAAGCAACTAAATGTCCATACTCTTTGACCCAGAGATCCCACTGCCAAGTATATCCTCCCAAGAAGGTCAACGATAAAAAGAAAGGCCCTATATAAATAAAAAATATGTATAACAGCACTTTTTGTAGTATCAAAGGACAAGAACAAAGTAGATGCCCATCAACTGGAGAATGGCTATACAAGTTGTGATATATTAATATAATAGAATATTAATGGCCTATTAAAAAGATGAGAATAAGATAGTATATATGTATGTCTGTGTATGTATATGCATACATATATATTTATACACACACACAGACATACTCATACACACCTACTGATACACCCAAAGAGCCACCACCTTAATTTAGACAAAAGGTGATAAGGGCCTAAATTAAGGTGTTGGCTATGTGAGTGGAGGGCATACATATGTGAGCAATCAATGAATTATCCACAATCCAACAGTCCCTTGTGCTAGGCACTTTATTAGGCACTAGAGACACAAATAGAAAAATGAAATATTTCATCCTTTAAATGAGCCAACATTCTAATGGGCAGTTGTCCGACAAGTACATACATAAGAGTACACAAAATAACTATAAAGAACATGAATACAAAGAGTCTAAATCAAAGGTAGTCTAGAAAAAAAGGGTACTGGCATTTGATCAGGAAAGGCTTAAAGTAGTTTTTTGAGCTGTAGGTGACAGAGAAGAGGTAATCCAAAAGGCAGAGGTGAGGAGGAATACTACACATGGGAAATGGTTAGAGCAAAGGCATGGGCACAGAAGACAATGTTTTGCGTGAGGCAGAGAGATGAGTGTGGCTAGATCACAGAAAGAAAATTTTGTTGGGAAAGCTGTCGTGGAGATAGAAATGACGACATGTGGCCACCTACAGGAGAAGTGTATGAGTAAAAGTAGAGTAGAAGATGATTCCAAGGCTGTATTGCTATATGATCATAAGGACAGTGGGGACATGAGGAACATTTCTCCCACCCTTCTTTGCAGAGATCAGGAACACTACATATAATGTCAGATTTGTTAAAAATATTGGTTAGTTTTCCTAAAATGTTTTTGCATCTTTTAAAAATTTTCCAATATAGAGGATAGATCTCTGGAAGAGAGAGAGGGTGTATACTGAGTAATATAAAAACAAAGGCATCGATAAAATTTGTCTGTTAGTCTTTTAAAAAGATGTTTGGTTTCCAGGAATTAGTACGTAGTCCCACTCTACTCTCTGCCAGTCAGATCACATCTAACAACAGTAATAAAAATAATAACTCACAACAACAACAGGAACAATATTTATAGAGCACTGTGAGGTGTGCCAAGTGCTACACATACATTATTTCACTGGATCCTCATGCGCACTCCTGGTTTCCTCATTAGACAGAAGAGGAAATAGGCTGAGAGAAGCTCACTGCTTTGCAAGGGTCACATGGCTAGTGCATGCCTAGTATCTGAGATGGGGTTTGAATTCAGACTCCAGGTCCCAGACTTTTACCCACTGTCTCCCCAGCTTTGCTGAGCTTCACATATTAGAAAGGCAATTAAAGTAGAGAAGGGTGTCTGACTGATAACAAATAAAGATTGGTTTAAGAGATTGAGAATATTTAAAATGGAGAAAAGAAGATGAGCTATATGACACAGTGAATAGAGTGCTGGAGTGGGAATGAGGAAAACCTGAGTTTGAATCCTGCGTACCAGCTGTGTCAGTGTGAGCTGCAGATAAATCAGTATTAGATCCATACATCTGGCAGATACCATCTCAGCAAGAAATGGCTTTTAACTCTGAAGCTAAGCAAAGAATTTTTCAAAATTAGAAATGCAAAGTGATTCAATGTAACCTCCAAAATCCAAAACTATTTTTAAAATTTACTTTGTAAATTTTACTTGCTGTACTTTGTAAATTTACTTACTGTCACACTTTTAACAGTGTGACCTGAAGAAATGGAGGGAAGTCAGGGCGGCTAGGTGGCGCAGTGAACAGAGCACTGGCCCTGGAGTCAGGAGTACCTGAGTTCAAATCCGGCCTCAGACACTTAACACAAAAAAAACTAGCAGTGTGACCTTGGGCAGGTCACTTAACTCCAACTGCCCTCCAAAAAAAAAAAAGAAATGGAGGGAAGTGAGGGGTTAATTGTGGGACTGGAGTGAACCACACTGACTCCATCTTGTGACTCAATTCTGGAATTAGCTCAGTTCCCTTTCTACTCAATTATGGGTCTAGTCCAAGTTCTGTCTTGTGAGAAAACTATATTCAATGTGGGAACTGGGAGAAAACCTTGTTGCATTGCTTGAACCCAGTCCTGAGTGACTGGGAAACTGATCACCCTACCTGCTGTTTAGAGACCCTGTAATGCTGACCAGCAACCTAAGACAGATCCAAAGATTGATGCAAGTTTTCTCACATCTGTACATCTCAAGCAACTCATATGTCTTATCTGAAAACTGACCCAGTACTGATCAATCAGTTACTGTTTCTAAGTGCCTCTGATTGCTCCCAGACACTTGAGGGGAATGGGACACCTCTTTTCCTGATTACAGGGAATTGCACCTGTTCATTCTCCTCCTCCCAACTCGGAAAGGTCCCTAATCTTTCACACAATTAGAAATCAGATTGCCTAATTCTGTATTGTTTCCTCTTAGTTTACTGATCTCATCTGATTGTTTTGAATGTATAAAAATTTGTCTCCCCCTGTTTTCAGGAGACAAGTCTAAGCTGAGGAGGTCTTCTCCCTGTTTGTCAGGCAATTGCTTGACGTTGCTTAATAAGTCAATATGCTCAAACTGTAGTTTCCTCAGTCATTTCATCTTTCATCTGCCAGAGACCCTCAGGAAATCACCTGACTTCTCTAGGTCATTTTCCGCATTTGTAAAATGGAGATAAGAACAGCACCTTCCTCAAAAAGGTTGTTGTGAGGATCAAAGATTCTATTTGGAAAGTGCTTTAGGAACCTTAAAATGGTCTGCAAATGCTAGTTATTACTGTCACGACTTAGGGACCCGATAGGTGGCTTCAAAAATGTTATGGACAATGAAACAAGGATCCTAGCTCTGACAATCTTACATAATCATTGTAAGGAATGTACTTTATAAAGAAAGTTTAATTAAAGTAGTATATAAATGTGAACTGTGATTTAAAAAAAATTAGTCAAATGATAAGTAGTCTGCCTTGCTGAGGAGGTTCTCAGCACATATTGGTTGACAACGTAAATGATTTACATCACAGAACTTTACTCTCTCAAGGAAGAAGCTCACTTGAGATTTAAAAATCTTTGAAGACAAAACAACAGCACTAGTTCCTACTCCAATAAAAGGTCCATTTTCCAAAATATGACTAGTTGGGATTACATTTTCCATTCTTTCAAATCAGTGAAAGAAATTAGGTAACTAGCTCCATACTTACTCAAGCCACAAATAATCTCTATAGAACATTCCGCAGGCTGAATAAACTTTTTAATGGTGAAAAGTTTGTCTTTTAAAATTATACTTTAGTCCTACATTCTTTGAGAGTGAGGGTAAATTGACTTATGGTCTTAATTTAATTTGATGTCCTGGGCTAAAGAAATAAGTGTAACTGCCCTCATGTTTACTTGTATATTCAGTTTGAAGAACAATCTGTTCTCATTTGGGGGTGGGGGTGTTGCTAGGATTTTACTCTGAATAATATTTTTATGAATTATAAAGTCACCCTAAATTTTTGGATCTCTCCTTCACAGTGTTCAAGAAACTTCAGTATTTCAAGGATTTGTGGGTTTATTTACGTGAGCACTCCCTCCAACAGCGCAGATTCCTTTACAACTAAGCATACAGTCTTTAAGAGTCATGGCCAAAAAATTCACTGCCCGCATCCAACCTGGGGATGAACATCCCCAAACTTAGCTGGCTTGATTCTCAGATGATAGCTACACAGGCAACTGCCAAGCCTAAATACAAAGACTTTCCTGCTTGGTAAAAAAAACCTCAAAGAGACTGCCCTAAAAACAAACCATTCAAAAGCCTGGGGCTCATATCTACGTCACAATGAAGCATCTACATTACAGTGTTACTATATATTAAGAAAACAGCCATTGTCACCACCAATTTTATAACAAGTATATTCACAATGAGGTCAATGCTGTGTGAATGAAATAACAAATGTACTGGTTGTTCGAATAGGACAATTATCATGTTCTTGCCTACATCCTGATTTTTGAGATGAACATACAATTTTCTAAAATACTCTGAACACAAAGTTATTACTTTGATATCAACTCCAAAGGGAAAACATTTTATTGAAAAACAAAAGTTGATCACTTTAAAAATTCCCCTTGCTGAGATGAACTTAGATAATTATAGGAAAAATAATAAATATAAGTCCTAGAAATAAAAACATTGACCTTTTCATCACTGTATATAAGAATTCTGATAGTATCTGAGACTTAATATATTGTGTGGATATGTGTCAGGTGGTGTGTGTGTCTGTGTGTGTGTGTATGTGTACACATATATAGATGTGTGCACCTGTTCCCACCTCTCATATTGGATAGGACTGTAAAACAGGACATGGCAGCTAGGTGGCACAGTGCATTGAATGCCTGGTCTGAAGTCAGGAAGATTTCATGTGTTCAAATCTGGTCTCAGACACTTATCGGCTGTGTGACTGTGACTCTGGGCAAGTCACTTAACACTGTTTGCCTCAGTTTCCTTATTTGCAAAATGAGCTCAAGAAGTAAACGACAAACCACTCCAGTATCTTTGCAAAGAAAAGTCAAATGAGATCATAAAGAGCCAAACATGACAGCAACGACTAAACAATGAAATAACACAGGGGCAGCTGACCTCTCTAAGTCTCTTCATTATTAAAATGAATTGGTTGGATTATAAAATGAGGCATATAGGGGATCTCTACAGTGCCTACAGAACCTTCATTTCTAATATTCTACCTAACCTAAACTATGGGAAATGATTGCAAAGACCCATTCCAAGAATTCAGAACAAGGCCTAAAGGATTAAAGAACATGTAAGGTGGACCCAAAAAAGAAATCTTTGTATTAGGCATTTTCTTACATTTCCTCATTTATTTCAATCTCTCCCCTAGTGTCTGCTGATGAAACCATCTCCCTGTTTCTTCCAAATTTCTCTTGGTGAGCCATAGCTAGACTTATTGTCATCTTAGAGTTAGAGTGGGAATAGGGTTCTGTTAGCAACCAAACAGAGCTCTTAGCCCACTGGAGGGAGTAAGTAGGGCAGTTGACAAGTTCGGCAATAGCAACTTCTGGCCCCTATTTCCCATATGGCAGATCTGGAGTCAGGAGAAAAGGGTCTCCAGACTTTTGGTACATTTTCACCTTTGAGACAGTTGGAGATAGTACAAACACAGAATTCTATTCCTGGGCTGAACAGAACAATGTTAGTGGTAATCTAGGGATCTCAAAGCAGTACTTCTTCCTGCCCCTGTAATTATTTTAGTAGAACTACTTTTCACAACCATCCCCTTTCACCTTCTGGTGGATTATCCCATATAACAAATAATATTTTTAAAGGAAAAAAAAGAAAAAGAGGTAAAAGAGACCAAAAAAATCAGTTAAACCAACTGATAACATCAAAAAAGTTTGATTACATGGTGGCAAGGTAGCACAGTGAATAGAGCACCCGCCCTGGAGTCAGGAGGACCTAAGTTCAAACCAGACCTCAGACACTTAACACTTACTAGTCATGTGACCTCGGGCAAGTCACTTAACCCCAACTGCCCTCCTTTCCCCCTCCAAAAAGCAAAAGAAAAGATATGGGGGGAAAAAAAGTTTGATTCTGTCTATCATTCTGTGTATCAAATTTGTACAACTCTCCCATCTGCAAAACACTGGGAGGGGAATGTCTTCTTATAGCTCTTCTTTGTAATTTTGCCACATTCACGTTAGATTTTTTTGAGGTTGTTCTTTTTGCTGTAATTATTGTACTAGTTGTGTGTGTGTGTGTGTGTGCGTGCGCATGCACACATGTGGTCTTCACTGTTTACTTCACTCTGCATTAGTTCAGGCAGATTTTTCCATGTTTCTATGTATTCATCATATTCATCATTTCTTACCATTTATGAATACTATGCACTTTACATTATTATGCTCATGTACTTTAATCTATTCCCCAATCAATGAGAATCTAATTTGTTTCCAATTCTTTGCTATCACAAAAAGTGCTCCACAACACTGCAGTGGTGTGCCTATCTTCCCACAATCTTTCCAACATTTACTATTCCCATCTTTTGTCATCTTTGCCAATTTACAGAGTATGACATGAAACCTCAGGATTGTTTTGATTTTTATTTCTATAATAATAATTATTAGTATTAGTATTCTACTTTTTCTAGAACATTTTTCATATAGTTGTTAATACTATTTCATATTATGAGAATTTTGTGTTCATATCTTTTGATCACTTATCTACTAGAGCAGTGGTTCTCAACCTGTGGGTTATGTTCTATCTGTAACAATGAAAATACATCCTGCATATGAGATAGATTCATAACAGCAGCAAAATTACAGTTATGAAGTAGCAACGAAAATAATTTTACGGTTGGTGGTGACCACGCCGTGAGGAACTGTATTAAAGGGTCATGGCATTAGGAAAGTTAAAAAACACTGTACTAGAGAATAGCGTGTGTATCATGTACACACGCACATGAGGACACACACACATATACACACATGTTAGTTGAGCCTATACCTTGGAAAACAAACCCTTATCAGAGAAATTTCAAACAATTTTTCCCTCATTACTTCTCTTATCTTAGGTGCATTAATTCTGCTTGTGCAGAAATTTTTTGTTTTTATGTAATAAAAGTTACCTGTTTTACCTTTTGTAATTGTCTCCATTTCTTATTTAGATAAGAATACATCTACTTTGGCTGTGAAAGATATATGATCTGTTTCTCTTCTAATTTTTTATGGTATGATCTTTAATATTAAGGTGATACATCTATTTAGATATTTATCTAAATAACATTTGCATATCAAAGAATATAGTGTGATGATTAACTGTAGGTGGGGGCAGAGGATAAGACTGTGATGTCCTCAGCCAGCTACAGGCCTTTGTCAACATTCCATAAAGAAGGAATGGAGTCAGACAGTGAGAGAACGTAGAGGTTTTCTGGTTTGTGCTCCTGTTAACATTCAAGAAAGTTTCCTATCAGAAGACTGGGCAACTTATAGCAGCAGAACGTAGGTTTCTGAACAGAGAATATTACAAAAGTCACATTTTACAAAAATGAGTCCTATGGCTGCATTTAGAAAAGACGAGATGAGGAGAAGAACGGAGGAAGCTAAGAGTCTGTCACTATAAGTCAGGCACAAAATGATAAGAGCTCGGACTAAGGAAATTGAGATGGCTGAAAGCAAGAAATATTTTAAGGGGAAGTCAGTTGGAAGTGATGATGAGATCTATTTCTGACATATTGATACGGTAATTGTTAATAAAGAACTAAGAAAAAGGTCAGGTGTCAGCTGGAGAAAGACATTAAAGATATAATAATTGAAATGATTAGTGAAAATCAACTTTCAAATACTATAAAATAAGTAAAGGGAAGACAGATTCAATATAAAATTTCTGCTTTACCTATAACTTTTCTGGTACAGTGAAAAAAGCACTGGCTTTGCAGTCAGAATACCTACATTCAAATTCTGTCTCATTTATTTACTAATTTTATAACCTTGGAAATGTCACTGAGGCTCTCTGGGTCTCGTCTGTAAAGCAGTCTTGATCAGAAGGTCTCCTCCAGGTCTAAATCCATGATTCTATAGTCATATGGATTTTAGTTGAGAGGAAGTGTTAGCTGACAGAAAAGCTCTAAGTTTGGAGTCATGAAGACAATCAGCAGCTGGTTTAACTTAAGTCAAGTCACTTAACTAAGTGCTTCAGTTTTTTCATCTTTAAATTGGGTATAAAAGCACTTACTTCAAAGGACTGTTATAAGGACTAAATGAGATAATGTATGCAAAGTGTTTGGGTGTTTTTTTTTTATTTAGATTCAATTTTATTTTATTTCCAAAATCCAAATTCAGGCAATGTGTACAATACTCTGACCTGGTAGGCCCTATTTTCTGCAATGAGAAGGAAGGTATGTTTCATTATCCTTTCCACAGGACTTTCACTGTTTTTTCAAGCATTCTGATTAGTGTCTTTGTAAAGATGATCAAAATATCAATTAATTTTAATTTCACTTTGGTGAAAAGGCACCTGAATAGGTCTTAAGTGCCTTAAGCAGCACTATGTTTTGAATCAACATAAACCTTCAAAATACATGTAGGTAACCAATAAAGAATCAAAATAACCAACCACTCATCAGTCATTTGGATCATGGGATGACATTTCATGGCCCTTTTAAGGTCTTATGATTCTATGTTTCATACACATTTGGCACATTACAGTAACTAGAAACTTTAGCTTATTAAAGTTACTTTGAAAGATGCTACTTTTAAACTTACTTTAAGGCTGCTACAAGCTAAGGAAAAATACAAAGCCTCAGAGACACTGGATACAGGGCTAGCAAGTAAAGAATATATGTATCACTGACCTAATTACTCTGCAAAACTGAAGACCATAACTGATACTGTAACAGACAAGATGATACTCCATGTGTCTATAAATCCATTCTAATAAAGGGTCTATAGACCAATTGCCATTAGCTGCCTGTGACAGAGCCTTAAATTTGCCTACTGCTCTTGTAATACCAAATCTTGTGAAGCAGATCAAATAGAGATATAAACAAACAAATAAAGGGGGCATTATTCAAGGGCAGAGATGCTTACAGGACAAATCACAATTGTTGATCAGTTTGTAGCTTTTAAAAATCTACTTAATCTGTTAATCTAAAAATCATGCCTATGGCTAAAAATTCTATTAAAAGGATAAATCCTAATCTCTTTTCATCCTCCTGAATACCTTCTCATTTTCAACAAAACTGCCCTGGGTGTCACAAGGTACACAGAATATGCTTTTCCTTATAAGTTCAAAGCTGAGTGCCTAGTATCAGTGAAATAATTACTCAGGTTGAGGATTAGTTTAGAAATGGAATGGCATTTTTGTACTTGTGCTCACTTGACTCAATAGCAAATTACAGATGTCTGACTGTACATATCTCCACCCTTTCTTGTTCTCCTTGCCTTGGATAGGTGCTGATGTGAGAAACTGCCTCAAATCCAAATGGTTTCACATACTCTGTGGGGTGACCCACTGGGTCACACAAAAATTCTCACAAATAACGTGTTTTACAAGCAATTTGAAATTATTTAGGTCAAGAAACGAGTGCTTGTCACTGTCTTGTATTAAAGACATTTCTGCTAATACAACATGATATTTGGGAGGGTTCAGTCTCCTGTTACAGCGTGCTTTAATAGAATAAAAAAATACCTAAAGATGGTAAAAACCACCTAACTGCCACTCACGTTCTTCCTTTAAAAAATTGTTTCACAAGCAGCAACAGGTTAAGTGGTTGTGTTTCTTATTTACAAACCAATCAACTACAAATAATCAGTTAAGAACTGCAGAAATTATAGCTAATTTCTCAGTGTGGCTAGGTATTTGCAGGTAGGTTACATACCAGGAAGTAGAGTTCAAAAAATTTTTTCTTACTGGAAAAAAAATGTAAGGAAAGATTTGATATAGTCCTTATTATTCAATGAAAATATCAGCTATATCCACATATGCTCATTTCATATACACACGAATATTGATATGACAGTTTCTATAATCAGAGCTAAAAGTAAGTTGTCACTGAAAACAAACAGCTGGCAGTATAGGAACTACATCCACCAAAGCGGCATATGATCAAATAAAAACCTAGTGAAGATGTTCTAGATAGCGGCCAGTTACAAAGAGGTTAAGTAAGGGATTTGCCAAGAGTCACATAGCAAGTATCGGAGGGGATCTAAAATGTACCTTTTCAAACTTTGCTTTGAATCACAAAACTGTCTTTCTGAAAAATTATTCTAATTTTAGACTTTGAAAGTTTCTATCAAATAACAGGACTCAAACCTTGATTATACTAGCTGCAGCATACAAACTCTTCCCCAATTTGCCCTAACACATTAGAATAGGAATTATTACAAATCCTATTACCAATGACCAAAGCATTCAGGTACTAGGGAGGCAACATTGTATAATGAAAGGAATGGGAATCAGGAGACCTGGGTTCAAATTCAGGCTCTGTTATTTTATAAGCTAGTAAGTAAACCAAGAAGTATTAAGAGCTTACAGATGTCGGGCACTGTGTTAAGAACTGGGGATACAAAAAAAGGTAAAAAGATAGTCCCTGCCCTAGAAGAACTCACAATTTAATGGAAAAGACAACACACGAATGTACGTACAAATAAACTACACATAGGATAAGAGGGAAAGTACAGGAATTAAAAGGTTATGAAAAACTTCCTGTAGAAGGTAGAATGTTAGCTGGGACTTGAAGACAGCCAGACAGAAGAGACGAGACCAGGCATGGGGGTCAACCAGAGAAAATGCCCAGAGCCAAGAAATGGAGTGTCTTGTTCTAGAAGAAAAAGAAGGCCAGTGTCACTGGCTCAAAGGGGGCTGGGATTAGGGATAAGTGGGGATGTCAGGTTGTGAAGAGCCTTGATTCTGTATACGATCTTGGATATGACAGGGAGCCATCAAGTTAAGAGGGGTGGGAGTGGGAATGGGGAGACATAGTTGGATTTTTGCTTCAGGAAAATCACTGTTCATGTGGCTAAACAGAGTGGACTGGGAGTGGGGGATGGAAGGAGAGCCAAACTTGAGGCAAGCAGAGCAACCAGCAGGCTATTATGATAATCAAAGTGTGAAGAGAGGAGGACTTACACCAGAGTGGTGGCACTATTAGGAGAGAGGAGTGTATTTGAGAGGTGTTGCAAAGGTGAAATCTACAGGCCTTGGCAACAGGCTGAATATAGGAAGAGTGAGAGGTATTGAAGAAACAAGGATGACAGCTAGGCTGTGAGCCTGGAGGACGGGAAGGATAATGGTGCCCTCAACAATAATGGGGAAGTTAGGGAGGGGGAAGCATTTAGGGAAAAGACATTAAGCTCTGTTTTGGATATGTTAATAAATAGTTATTGACAGATGGTGACAGAACATTAAGCCAAATTTATTAAGATGAAATTTAACAAGGATTAATGTGAAGTATTAGACTTCAGTTAAAACAAATTAGCTTCACAAGGACAAGGTGGGTATAGATATGGCAACTAAGAAGCAGGTCCTGTGGAAAAGGGCTGGGGTTTTTAGGGGACAACAAGATCAACAGGAATTAAAGTGATGTGGCAGCTAAAAGCAAATGTTACCTTGATTCTATTCAGAAAGACTTCCAGGATTAGAGAAGTAATTATCACACTTTCTTTTACTTGGGTCACACAATACATCTGCAATATTAGGTTCAGTTCTGTGTGCAAAATTTTTCGAAGGACATTGGTAAATTGAAGAATATCCAGTGAAGAATGCCTAGGGTGGCAAAGGGCCTCAACATCGTAACATATAAAGAAAGATGGAGGAGATAAAAGATTTAGTGGAGGCTGTGGCATTCTGCAGAAAATTCTGGCTATGGATTAGAATCCCAGTTTCGCCACTTTCTGCACAAGACCACAGGGATGTCAATTGACCTTTCTGGGCTTTAATTTGCTTATCTAAGAAATTAGGAACTTGGAGCAGATCAACTCTGAGGTCACATCCAGTCCCTATATATGATCCTGTGATATGAAAACTAACTAAAAGTAATTGAATAGCTCTCATATAAAAGACACAATAAACTTGTTCTTCTTGCCCCAGAAAGAACTGAAAGAAAGAGACTGAAGGTGAAAATTGAAGCTTGATGCAACCAAATTTCCTAAAAGAGCAATCCCAAAGTGAAATGGACTGCCTAGGAACATGGTGGGCTCCCTCTTATTAGAGGTCTTCAAGTCAACAATAATAAATAGCCATTTTTGCATATATTGTAGAAGTCATTCAGCACAGATGGGATTAAATGGTATCTGAGGTCCCTTTCAACTATGACATTTTGTGATTCAACATGATGAAAATTCAGCAGCTTTGACAATCTACCACAATAATACTTCTACTAAGACTCTGAAAGATTTCCAATTCCAGAATAAAATTTAAATGTGCACAAAAAAGAACTTTCCTTTCATTACACATAAACTTCTAAAATAATTTTGTCAATGTACTTCTCACTCAAAAATTTTGTGCCTAGTAAAGATATCAATGATTCTCATATCAACATACATACCACTAGAGGCCACCATACTTCATTAAATGTGTTGATAAGTTTTTGATCATTAAAAAAGGTAAATACTTTTTAGCAGGTAAAAGCAGAAGGTAACTATATTCCTCAACGGCTGGAGTCCCATAAAAGTCCTTAAAATATAGTGCTACTCCCCTAGGCAAACAATGATTTGAATATATTACATTCATGTAGTAACTATGATGCCCTAGTTCAATGACTGAATTGAGAGACTACTAAAGATTTTATAGGGCCTCAATATATAATACCCCTGTGAGCAGACTACACGACCTAATATCTTTATGGAACCTTACTTAGTTCTGTAATTAGCAACAGAAAAACCCATCCTCCACAAACAGCACATTTTAGAAAATAGTTTCCACATATTCATTCAATAAAAGTTATAGCTTTGAATTGCAGACTACTAAGTCTGATAGTAGGGACTGTTTTTACCCTTTTTTGTACCCCCACGGCCTAGGACAGCGCCTGGCACATAGTAAGCTTTTATTAAACACCTATTATGTTGTAGTTTGTCCTGAGTAAGTAACTTAACCTCTGGAGGTTTCAGTTTCCTCATCTGTAAAACAGGGTTAATAATAACAGAATTCACAGGATTTGTTGTAAGGACCAATTGAAATAATCCAGGTAAGTCCTATTTGTCTTAACCTAGGAACAAAGGTAGTTAACATGCTAGAGAAAGGAGATTTTTATGAAATCAAAGCTATTTTAATCTTTAAAAATTAGGAAAAACATTTCTGGGAGAAATGGTTTAAGATTTCTTATTTTTTCAATGTAGCATTATTATTATTGTTGTTGTTAAGAATTATGGTAAACAGGAACTAGATTTATACTTAAACTGCAATATTAAAAGGACAACTAGTCTTAAATTTAAACCTGTAAGAACTTTCAAAATTTACTTTAAGAAGAAAAAGGCAGAATCAGAAAAGACAGAGATATAGTAAAACTTTAATTGGTTCACTAGAACCTCCCAGTTTCCCATTGGTAGGCACAGCTGTGGTGTGTTATGGTGAGAAGACTAAGTCAGAAAACCTTGGTTCAAACCTCTGTTTTGTCATTTACTATGTTAACTTACCTCAGAATGGTTATGATAATCAAATGAGATACTGCATTAAACAGCTTTGTAAACCTTAAGCATTATATAAGTTGTTATTACTCTTGGTTCCCCTAGGAGTCTGTGCCAGTGCTTTCTATACTGTAGACAGAGTCCAAGGTGGTAGAATCTTTACCTCAGAGTTACTCAAAGACCACCTATGCAAATATCAGCAGTTCCCTATCAAGTCCAGCAGCAAATACAAACTCCTCGGTTGAGCATTTTAAGGCCTTTATTACCTACCTCCAACCTTTTCAAGTTTAGATTGACTATAAATTGCTCTTCTTCATGATCCAATCAAAATGGTCTCCTTACTGTTCCTCAAACACCCCATTTTATCACCAATCTCCAAGACTTTGAACAGGCTGGTCCCCTTGCCAATATACTTCCTCCTCACCACAACCTTCTATCCAGAGCCTTTCCTGAGTCCCCCACCTGTTAGTGTTCTCCTCCCAAAACTACCCTGCATTTATTTGTATGTACTTATATGTATACATGCTGTCTCTTTTATCGCTGTATCCCTGATAACCTTCTATCTAGTGTATATATATATATATATATATATATTTTTTAAATATAGTTGATTTATTGACTTAGCTTCTCACTGTCTCATGCAACTATCTCCAACTGATCTACGGAAGAGCTGATCTGAATTAATGGAAGAAGTTCCCATACTGGAAGTTCCCTACACTGATGAATGTACTGGTCTGGATCCAAAAAAAGAGAAAAATATCAGAAGAAACCCCTGAGAATCAAAACAGTAATTCTTTACTCTGTATTTACTTCTGTCAGCCCTGACCAAAATGTCTTTAACTCATCTGAACTGTGCTGTTTCATTCCCCTGGGATCAAAACCTCAGAATTACCTGACTCCCACTGAATCTCCATAGTCAACATCTCATAAATAAAATTTCAACTGCTTTTGCCACACACGGTAGATAAAACAACTGGCTAAAGTAAATTTGTGACCGAGTTAGCAGGCTCTTCTGATATCTGCCTACACAAGCAATGTAGCTGTACTACCAGTATGAGCAAACATAAACTTATATATTATTACTATAGTTATCCATGTATGTGTCATCCTTCTCCTAGACAATCAGCTCAAAAAAAGCAAGAGAAGTATGTTATTTACATTTCAAAGTGCTTCCAGTATTCAGCCCAGTTCTCTGCCCAGTGGCTACTGAATAAATGTTTGCCAAGTCTTCTCTAAAATTTAACGGACAGTTCTGCCAATTTCCCTTATATTTAAATGCACACAAATACTCTATTGTGATTTTCATAATAATAACAGCTAACATTTATGTAGCACTTTAAGGTTTATAAATAACTTTACCTGGATTATTTCAATTGGTCCTTACAACAAACCCTGTGAATTCTGTTATTATTAACCCTGTTTTACAGATGAGGAAATTGAAACCTCCAGAGGTTAAGTTACTTACTCAGGACAAACTACAACATAATAGGTGTTTAATAAGAGCTTACTATGTGCCAGGCATTGTCCTAGGCCATGGAGGTCCAAAAAAGGGTAAAAACAGTCCCTACTATCAGGCAGCTCACAGTTGTAACAGGGCAGATAGCATGCAAACTACTATGTACATGCAAGATACAGTTGGGGTACATTGGAGGTAACTCAGAGGAAAGGCATGAGCATTATACGGGACTGGGCCAGGTTTCCTGCAGTAGGTCAGATTTCAGCCCACTCTTGAAGGAAGCCAGGGAAGCCAGAAAACACAGAGAACAGGAGGAAAAGCATTCTAACAAGGAGACAGCCAATGAAAAGGCAGAGTTCAGAGACAGAGGAGATGGCTAGTTATACACAGCTAGCAGGGATCTTTGGCAGGACTTAAACTTAGGTCTTCCTGACAGCAAATCTAGCACGTTGGCAGACACAATTTTACATATAGCTATTTTACATTTGGCTAATTTTAATAGGGTATTGACTTTAGAAAACATAAAACACAGGCTTTTTCTTTATGCTATTTTAAGCTATTTTGCATGCATGTTTAATGAATCATTAAAAATATATGAATGTAAATTGCAAGAAGATCATGAAGATATAAATATTATAAATGATATTATTCCATAGCTAAATTCACTCCACATTGACAGTAGCCAGGAATGCTTATTTTGGCTCATCTTCAAATCATATGAAAATTGCAAGGCCACAAAGACCATGTTGTAAATCAACAGAAGTGTGATTTTCACAGCTGCTTCTCTGACCTTAAACACACTTTAAGAAAATAACTTTAAGTTATCAGGAGCATGTTTTTAAAAAATATTGAATGAGTCTCCAAGTGCAGTATATCCACATGACATAAACATCCCTTGTCTTGCAAAAGGGGTTATATCTTAATAGTGGGACACTCCACACATTAGCCATAATGCACATATATCAGAGAAATGCCAAGGAAACTAGGGGCCAATTTCACCTGTCTGCAAGTTTATGGAGTACCTACTCAGTACTAACTGCTAGAGAATACATAAAATATAAGATACAGAATCTGGCCTCAGAGAAGATGCCAAGACACATACATGAACAAGTCAAGTTAAAAGATAGCAAAGAAGTGAGTTTTCAAATACGTGTTATCCTAATTCAGCAAAGGAAAACATAAATCAAGATTTCAAGAAGCATAACAAGTAGTCTGAGACTCTGTCGCTGTCCCTCTTTTCTCTCTCTAAAGACAGTAAGGTGGCCCAGGGGATACTGATTCCATGACCTGAGTTAAAACACTCGGACACCTCCTACCTGTGCGACCCTGGGCAAATCGCTGAGCCACTGTCCACCTCAGAGTTCTCAAATGTACAATGAGGCTAGAAACCACACCTAGCTCTCAGAACTGTTTGGAGGATCAAATGAGGGCATATTTATAAATCACTTAGCACAGTGCCTGGCACAAAGCAGGTGTTAGAGAAATGCTTGTTTCCTTCCTCCCTCTTTCATTCTCCACTTTCTCTACTTTAATAGGGATCTCATCAGAAAGCAGGGTCAATGAGCATTTCTACACTGATGACTCCAAAATCAATTAACCAGCCCTAAACTAAGTTCTCCCCTGCACTTCAGTTCAAGTCACCAACTGCCCGCTAGACATCTGCTTACATGCCTCATCAACACCTCAAACTCAAAATGTCCAAACCAGGATTCATCTTTCCCGTAATTTTACTCCCACCACCCTATGTCCTTCCAAACATATTTCTGTTGAAAACACCACTGTCTTATCAGTCACCTAGACACACCTAGAAGGCCAGGCTTGACCTTTTCATCAACTTCCATCTCCACTCTGTTAGCAAATCTCAAGGATTCTACCTTGACACATTTTTTCTACATGTCTTCTTCTTTACACTCACACTGACAACACCCTGGTTTAGGTCTTCATGACCCCTTATCCATGAACTTTTAAAATAGTTCATGAGACTCCCTGCTTTCAAGTCTCTTCCCAATCCAATGCATCATCCACATAGTTGCCAAAAATGCTGATCCTAAGGCAGAGGTATGATCATGTCACTCCTTCCCTCTAAGAGAAAATATAAACTGGTATTTAAGGTCCTGTACAATCTACATTTCCAGCTTTATCTCAAAGGCACATCACCTACTGGACATCTCAAGCTAGACATCACACAAACATCTTAGGTTCAACAAGTCCTAATGAGATACCACTATCTCTCTGCCAAAATCCTCCCCTCTCCCTAACCTTCCTGCTACTGCCACAGCACTGTCCTCCTGGACATCTAGTGATGTTCTAGACTCCTCATTCTCACTCACTCCACCCATCCAGTCTATTGCTGAGTCTTGTCACCTTCACACCAACATCTCTCCTACACATGTTTATTATTCACAGCCCCCACTCTGGTTACAGACCTCATAGCCTCACACCCAGACTACTGCAATAGCCTACTGGTTGGTCTCCCCACCTCAAGTCTCTTGCTATTCCAGTCCATTCCCCATTCAGCTGCCAAAGGGGTCTTCCTAGAGTGCAAGTCTGACCATGACATTCCCCTACTAAATAAACTGTAGTCATTCTCTCTGATCAATTTTAGAAGATCCGTTTTAGCATTTTAAAGCCCTTTACAACCTGGGCCCTTCCTACCCAGTCAATGTTCTTTTTGTTCTGCTGATTCTGTGCTGTTCCTTGCACAGAATATCCCAGCTTTGCCCCTTTTCACTGGCTCTGCTCTAATCTCCACACCGGGAATGCTCTCCCTCCTCACTTTCACCCACTGGCTCTTCCTTCTGGCCTCAATGCAGATCCTACATTCTGCAGAAGGCTTTTCCCAGTCCTCTTAATGCCAGTACCTTCCTTCTGAGATTATCTTCTCTTTACTCTGTAAATAGCTTGTATGACATAGTTGTTTATATGTTGTCTCCCCCATTACAAGGCAAACTCCTTGTGGGCAGAGATTGCTTTTGCCCTTCTTTGATCCCCCAGTGCTTAGCACAAGGCCTGGCACACACATGACAATGACTACAATGACCTTCAATTGTTTCCCTTGGGGTGGCTAATGAATAGAGCACGGGCCCTGGAGTCAGGAGAACCTGAGTTTGAGTCTGGTCTCAAACACTGAACACTTACTAGCCGTGTGACCTTGGGCAAGTCACTTAACCCCAACTGCCTTCCTCCCCACCCCCCAAAAAACGTTTCCCTTCATGGTCTACATTCCATCCAAACTGAATCTAGCTGGGACCCAAGTTCCATACTGAATGTCCCCTAGTGCATTGGTATGAATCATTCCCCTCTGCCAGGAATACATTTTCTGCCTAAGAGCCACCTTGTGGAATCATTATCTTCCTTCAGTTCAGATACCACCTCCTATATGAAGACTGGCCCAATTTCCCCAGATGCTAATAATATTTACTCCCCCACACTGAAATGCCTTATACTAGGTCCCATCTATTTACAGTCTATCACCCTTCTCAGCAGAATACACAAGGACTATTTAATTTTTGTCCTTATATCTTTGTCCTCATAAGTGCCTTGAACACAGCAAACACTTAATAAATGCTTGCTGAACTGAATTGTAAATTGTATTAATTTTAATAAGGATAAATGTAAAGTTTTACATCTGGATTCCAAAAATTCACTTTTTAAGTAAAAGATGGAGATGACGTGGTTAAAGAGTAGTTCATTTGGAAAAGAGTGGCAGGGTGGACCATGAGTTCACTATCACTGAAGAATGTGAAATGGCAGCCAAAAAAAAGTTAGTGAACTCTTACACTGAATTAAGAGAGACCTAGTGTCTAGGACTAGAGGGGTGAGAGTCCGACTGTCCTCTGCCTTAGATGAAGTAGTTTCTGGGTGCCACATATAAGGAAAGATACTGATAAGTTAGAAAGTGACCAGAACCAGGTTATAAAGGATACTGAAGGCCTCATGATTATGTTGTGTTAAGAATGCTTTAAAGAACAAGAGCCAGAAAAAGAGGAGACTTAGAGGAGACACAATAGCTATCTCCAAAGTCTTTGAAAAGTCAGCATGAGAATAGCAATTGATTTGTTCTACTTGGCCCATTTGAGGGCAGAATTAGGAGCACTGAATGAAAATTGCAAAGAAGTTTAAAGTTTGGCATAAAGACAAGCACCCTAACAAGAACTATCTAATGGTAAACTTGCTGCTTCATAAGGTCTGGAAGTTCATATTACTAGAAGTCTTCAAGCAGATATAGGAAGACTACTTCTTTGGGATGTCGGAGAAAGGATCCATAGTCAGATATGCTTTGGACCTGTCTCCAAAGTGTTAACTTTGTGAGGACAAATCATGGTAAGTTACATGGTGGTGGTCAGAAAGGGAGAATACAGAAATTTGAGATCACAGAAACTCGGTTATTGGGAGACCTCTAAGATCATCTAAGTCCGACACATACAGGAAGAATATGGGTTAACAGAAAAGGCACTTACTGTATTTGGTGTCAGAAGACCTGAGTCTGTCTCAACTCTGCCAATTATGACCCGTGGAGCCTTGGCTAAATATCTTAATCTCTCTGGTCCTGTCTCCTTGTGTATCTTGTACACACCTTTTTGTGTGCGTGCTGTGTACACTAGAATGCGGGCATCATCATAATAAGCTCTACCAGAGCAGGAACAATTTCTTCTTTGTCTTTGGATCCCCAGCACATAGCACTGTGCCTGGAGCGTACTTAAGAGTATGTAAATACTTGTGTTGCTGTGTTTGTCCTTCGTTCTTGAAGAGGACCATGACATCAGGGAAATGATGTCATGACTAGCAGTTGACTTGATTCTGAGTGAGGGAGGGCTGTGCAAGGTCAACAGCCTCACCTTCTCCAGCACCATCTGAATCCAGTGACCAGATATTCATCAGGATGACTAGAGATGGCCCACGGTGCATTGGGGGACCCTGGCCCTCCCAGGTTAAGTACTTAATATAAGTATGTAAATACTTAAGAATGTCTCTATTGATTGACTTTAAGATCCTTTTCAGTTCTCAATGCCTAACAGTATGACCACATTTACATTCTCTCAACAACACCTCAATAAGTAGTTATCCTACCACTACCTGAAAACCTCCAATGAACAAACATTTATCACCTTCTAAAACAGCCTTCTCCACTTGTGGGACAGCTCTGTTAGGTAGTTTCTCCTTTTAACAAATCTAAATCTGTCCCACTGCAACTTCCATCCATGGTCCCTACTTCTGACCTTTGGGGTCAAATGCAGACCTCATATTTCCCTTGAAGCTTTTTAAGATTCCCTTAATGAAGTTGGCGGCATAGAAGCACCAAACCACCACAGCTCCCACACAAACACGCTAAAAAACTCATAAAATGGGACACTAAACAGATTTTCAAGCTCCAAAACTCTCCACAAGACAGAAAGCACATCTGTTGCTACAGGCAGTGCAGCAGGCAGGGCTCTTCACAGCAG
>CM053601.1:153686620-153758890 GCA_028646575.1 Pseudocheirus occidentalis | reverse complement strand
GCATAAAAGGGAACAGATTGTGGGAGGGGTCTTACAGTGGGATCAATGTTCTGGGCTGGGGGGTAGGGACAAAAAGGGGAGAAAATTTGTAACTCAAAACCTTGTGGAAATGAATGATGTAACCAAGAAAATAAATTAAAAAAATAAAATAAATGAAATATGAAAAAAATAAGAAAATAAGTTATATATGGAACTCTGCAAAAGTTTTTAAGTAGTTTAAGCAGTTCAGTAATATCTGTTCATTAATTCAGGAGATAAAATTAATGACAGAATTAAAGAGAAATAAGATCGAAAGAAAATAAGAATTTAAATTATACACATAAATGTATGTATGTATGTATGTATGGGCTGTAGGTAGGTAGGTAGGTAGGTATGTAGGTACACAGGTATGTATGTGTGGTATGTAGGTAGGCAGGTAGGTACGTAGGTACGTAGGTACACAGGTATGTATGTGTGGTATGTAGGTAGGCAGGTAGGTACGTAGGTACGTAGGTATGTATGTGTGGTCCATAGCACTGCTACTGATTTCTTTCAGGTACATCAAATCACGCTGGACTGTCTTTTGTCTCTTTTTGCATCCCTACAGCTTAGCACAATGCCTGGCACATGACAGGTGTTTAATAAATGTTTACTGGTTGCTTAAATGCACCAGATAAAGGTTAAGATTTTCATAACCTAGTAAAAACTTATGGCTTACATGTTCACAAGTTTAAAAGAACCCAACCAATTTGTAATCCAAAGTAGATTTTGAGAGGTCTTCAGAAGACACTATTCCTTTCTTTTGATGAATTGAATAACAATCTCCTGGAATGACTTTTAATGAATAATTTTATTCCAAGGAATTCTACGTAAACTCTCCCTGAACCCTCTGAAATCGACTCCCCTAAAATCTAGGGGTCTCAGCTACATTCTCCCTTTGGTAAGTGATGCCTGGAAACTCCATTTTGAAGAAGGGCCCAGACCAGTCACATTCATTCTCTAGACTTGGCCACTATACTCTTTATTCAGGTGCCTCCCTTATCCCTTTTTCAGTTCTATGTGTTGTCTTTTCCTATTAGAATGTAAGCTCTTTTAGGGCAGGAATTATCTTTTTGCACAATGTCTGGCTCATGGTAAAGTGCTGAATAAATGCATGTTGACTTAACTTAAATCTGTGCCTACAGATGGACAACAAGCACACACAAAATAGAACATTCCTTTGTTCCTTGCATGTAGCACAATGACTTATACATAGTAGGAGTTTAATAAATGTTTAATGAATCAAAGAAGAAATTTCCTCAGTGGCTATGAATAATGAGTTTCAGTGTTCACAACAATTTTTGTGATTGCATGTGTATGTGGTCTACACCTCCTGTTGTAAGCCAGAATTCCCTCAGGCTAGTCCAGGCTCAGAAACTGAAAACAAATGAGACACCCACAGACCACAAAATATTATTTAAACAAAGAAAAGTTTACTCAACTATAAAAAGGATCAGTAAGGATACAACATCAATTGAAGCAGCGTGGATTCTCTCCTACTCCAAACCTGAGGAGCACCAATTTCCCATAGGCTGGGTTCTTATGCTTCAGGGGATGAGAAAGCCAGGCCAATGATATGAGACAATTGCCCAAACTAATCAAATCCCAAGAAATGCAGTTACCCCCTCCACATCGTGACTTTCCCAATCCTGGTTTTGATATATCACAGGTGAGCATAAGAAACTAAATGGGAATTTTGGGGGAGTTTTGCAGAAGGTGCAGAAGATACATGAAGGCCAGTAGATGACACAGAAAAAGTTTATAAACTTAGAAATGCATAAAATATACATATAGTGTTGTATAACATCAACCCAAATTTTATAATAAGATACTACTTTTTAAAAACCCAGAAAAAAAAGAAAAAATTCAGACCTTGTACAAAAAAATTTTATACAAATTTTCCAGCTTATAAGGGAGTCTTGCCCCTAAACCCCAAGATGCAGAAGAGACAACTGTACAGCCTCCTTGCCTCCTTAAAGTAAAAAAGGAATGACAACAATAACAACAACTAGCAGTCCTATAATGCTTTCAAGTTTGCACAGTGCTTTACAAATAGTATCTCATTATATCTTCACAACAACTCTGGGTAGTAGGTGTATTATTAGCCCCATTTTGCAGATGAGGAAACTCAGGCTGAGAGGCAGTGTCTTTTTGAGTCCAAATTCAGTGCTCTAACTACTAGAATACCAGCAGTATTACAGCCAGCCAAACAATGGAAAAAGATACCACTCTTACTAACTCTTACCATCAATAACTCTTTCTTTTTATTTTCTAATAGTCATTCATGGTTTTATATGCTACTGTCTCAAAAAACCATATCACTAAAGTTCTACAGAGAAGTGAGGACACCCCATAATTGCTAGAATTGAACTCCACTGATCTTGATTAAGAACAAAATTCAGTCGTTACCTTTAAAACTCTTAATTAAGTAGGCCCTGGACCTATAGCTTTTTGTCTAGCCAAGCCTGTCTTCCCACTTTCCTACATTAGGCTCTGGGCAGTTTAACTTCTCAGCCCAAAAATAGAGCTCAGGCACTACCTTCTACGGGAAGCCGTTTCTTTTTTTCTTTTTCTTAGGTGAATTCTTTTTAAAAATTTGTCTTTAGTTTTCAACATTCAGTCCATAAAATTTTGAGTTCTAAATATTCTCCCTTCCCTTCCATCCCTTCTCCCCAAGATGGTGTGCAATCTGACGTAGACTCTACATATACATTCATATTAAACATATTTTCACCTTAGGTTGTAAAGAAGAATTAGAACCAATGAGAGAAACCATGAAAAAGAATAAACAAAAAGAGAAGGAGTGCAAATAGTATGCTTTAATCTGCATTCAGACTCCATAATTCCATCTCTGGATATGGAAAGCATTTCCATCACTAGTTTTTTGGAGTTGTCTTATATCCTTGCATTGCTGAGAAGAGCTTATTCTATCAAAGTTAGTCACAGTACAATGTTGCTGTTACAGTGTACAATGTTCTCCTGGTTCTGCTCACTTGACTCAGCATCAGTTCATATAGGTCTTTCCAGGTTTTTCTGAAGTCTACCTGCTCATCGTTTCTTATGGAACAATAGTATTCCATTACATTCATATAACACAATTTGCCCAGACACTGCCCAATTGATAGGCACCCCTCAATTTCCAATTCTTGGCCACCACGAAAAGAGCTGATATAAATATTTTTGTACATAGGTGTCCTTTTCCCATTTTTATTATCTCTTTGGGATACAACCTAGAAGTGATATTGCTGGGTCAAAGGGTATGCACAATTTAATAGCCTTTTGAGTATAGTTTCAAATTGCTCTCCAGATGGTTAGATCGCTTCACAACTCCACCAATAATGCATTAGTGTTCCAATTTCAAGAAGCCTTTTCTGAGGAGTAGTGCAACTGTGAGAGCCTTTCCTCTATAACCACCTTGTATTTAACTATGTTACATTTATAGTTATTAACTTTATATTTATACTGTACATATTTTACACTTATATAATTAATTTATGCAATGCCTATGTATTACCACCCCTACACTGACTACACTGCCTCTTGGCCAGTTCAACTCTATACTATTTTTATATGTCAATCATTGTCCCCTGGTCTAGTACCACTTGTCAATCCCCAATCCTGGATTATTCTTATCATTTACTCCATGATCCATTCAAAATCCTCTCTGTTCCCCACATAGCACTCCATCCCCCTCTCCATATCTTGTCCTTGTCATCCCTCATACCTGGAACGTACTCTTTCCTCACCTTCACCTCAAAGATGATGCTCGGGGCGGCTAGGTGGCACAGTGAATAGAGCACTGGCCCTGGAATCAGGAGGACCTGAGTTCAAAGCCAGCCTCAGACACTTAACACAAAAACTAGCCGTGTGATCTTGGGCAAGTCACTTAACCCCAACTGCCCTCCAAAAAAAAAAAAAAAAGCACAACAACAAAAAAAAGATGATGCTCTAACACTACCTTATATGTAAAGCATTTCCTGATCCCCCTACTGGTATGCCTACTCTATTATCCATCTTATATTTATTCTGTTTATGTTTATACTGGGTGTCTCAAAAAGTTTTAGTGAAGTTTTAAGCTGTTTTAACAGTTCTAATAGCTTAAAACTATATTGACTTTTTAAAGATACCTTCTATATGTACAACTTTTATATCTCTAACCCTCCAAGAGAATAAGCTCCTTCAGAGTAGCATGTTTCAATCTTTCCATTTGTATACACAGGACCTAGCAGTGCTTGAAACATAGTAGGCTTAATAAATACTTGACTGATAGATACACAGTCCCTGCTTCAACTCACTGCTGAACAGCGCTAGAAGACATCACTATGAGTTGTTTTTAAACCTTTTCTCCTCTCCTCAGGCCTTCCAGACCACTGCATCTGCTTCAATTTAAGCAAAAGACTTCTCTTCCACAAAGGCAATTTGCTATGAGTTCTTTCTTCTCTTCTGGTCTACATCAAAACCCCCATGACATCACTTCCATCTCTCTTCCTTTTCTCTAGAACAGAGGTTCTCAACCTGTGGGTTACGTTCAATTTAAATATATCCTGTATATCAGATATGTACATTACAATTCATAACAGCAGCAAAATTACAGTAGCAACCAAAATAACTTTATGATTGGGGGTCACCACAACATGAGAAACTGTATTAAAGGGTCATGGCATTAGGAAGGTTGAGAACCACTGCTCTAGAATCTGATGGAGAGGTGGTCTGTTTCACCAAGGCTCTAATACTTGCCCTTAATAGTATCTCTTCCTTAATTTTCCTTTACTATTGGAGAGCTTGTCTCCAAAGTCACCTCAATCTCTATCTACTGGTGGTCTTCCCTGTTCCTTTCCTATATGCTCAAATATCTCCCAATGTTAAAAACTTTTGCTTGACCCTACCATCTCCTCAAGCCAGTATCCCATAGCATGGAGTTCAATTTTGCTAGGACATAGAATGTATGAGAGGGAAGAGCTAGAAAAAGCAGTCAGGAGAAATACCTTCAAATACAAAGGAAAAAAATTTCAAATAATGTAGGACTATTCTGCACCCATTAACGAACATATGAGGGAATGGAAAAATGAGCAATGGAGTTCAGGATGTAGCCCAGGGTGACCTACTGTGTAAATCTGATCTAAATGATTCATGAAAAGAGATAGATAAGAAAGAAGCATTTGAACATTTTTTAGAAAGAAAACCAGAACTGAAGAAATTATTACCTTCTTAAACACCTAAAACAATAAAAATATAGGAGGAACAAATAATTGCAAAAAACAAAGAGAGCAAGAGAGTAACAACAGAGAGACTAGTAAAAGAATTCTAAAAGTACATAAAGAGACAGAAATAAAGGTAAAAATCTGATAGTGGTAACAGTGAAGAAGTGGTCAGGGGGCTGACAGAAGCTGGAGACACCCTTGCCTATAGGTGAATCAATATTTTGGGTTCTTTGTGGGACTACATTACAACATGGTAGGGTACATGAAGGTGGGGAGGCAGGGAAGCAGAGGGCAGAAAGTAGTATGTGATAACCAGGATCAAATCAAGGGCTGGTAATGGTAAGTTGACCTCTGATGCCTCAAAAAGAGAAAAGCCTACAAGGGAAGTGGGTGAGAAGGAAGGGGAAAGGACTGAAAAGACAACGAAAGGAAGGAGTCCTTACTTTGATCCTTCATCAGAAGGGAGAAAAGTTGAAACTCCTGAAGGAAACTGGCACCTGAGGAAATGAGAAAGCATTGACCCAAGGAGGAGATTGTTGAGGGAAGAGGGGGACCAGGGGAAGTATAGATCAGTGATGGGCTGAATAACCAGGGATAAAGGGATAAAGTAAGAAAGGAGCCTTAAACAGATGTGATGATTATAAGAATGCTCTATCATATTCAATGATTTTATAAAAAGAGGACATTATATAAAAGGAGAAACAATATTATAATTGCTCTACCTTGTCATGGAGGAGAGGCCTACACAGTTCAATGAAACTATAAGCTCTGCCATCAAGGGTTACCCAAGTCAGACAGGTCATAATGGAGAGTTCTGACAAAAGGTGATCCAATGAAGAAAGAAATGGCAAACTACTGCAGTATCTATGCCAAGAAAAAACAATAAACAGTATTAAAATAATAAAAGACAGGACATCAGAAGATGAGCCCCTTGGGTCATAAGGTATCCAACACATTACTGGGGAAGGACAGAGGGCAACCACAAGTAGATCTAGAAAGAATGAAGCAGCTGGACCAAAGCCAAAAGGAAGATCAGCTACAGATGAGTCCGGTGACAAAAGGAAAGTCCGATGTCATAAAGATCAATATTTATAGGAACCATCAATGTAAGATCTATGAATCAAGGTGAGCTGGATGTGGTCAAAGAGGAAATGGAAAGATTAAACATTGACATCTCTGGGTGTCAGTGAACTTAAATGAATAGGAACAGGTGAATTTAATTCAGGTAATCATTACATATAGTACTGTGAGCAAGAATCACTTATAAAGGGAGTAGCCTTCATAATCAATAAAAGGGTGAGACAAAGAATACTGGAATATCTCAAAAATGACAAAATGATGTCTGTTCAAATCCAGGGCAAGCCATTCAACATCACAGTTACAATATAAGTCTATGCTCCAACTACTGATGCTGAAGAGGTCAAAGTTGCTCAGTTCCATGAAGACCTACAATATCTTCTAGAAATAACACCCCAAAAAAGTCACAATTCATCATAAAGGACTGGAATGCTAAAGTAGAAAATGAAAAGATAATTTAAATAACAGAAAAGTTTGGCCTTGGAGTATAAAAAATGAAGCAGAGCAGAGACTATCAGTGCTTTGTCAAGATAACTCACTGATCATAGCAAACACTCTTTATCAACAATCCAAAATGCAACTCTACACATGGACAATCCCCAGATGCTCAACATCAAAATCAGATTAACTGCATACTTTGCAGCCAAAGGTGAGGGAGCTCTATATACACAGTTAAAACAACACGTGGAGCTAATTGTGGCTCAGATCATAAGCTTCTTATTGCAAAATATTGACTTAAATTGAAGAAAATAGGGACAACCATCAAACCATATAGGTATAAGCTAAATAACACCCCCTTAATGAATACGAAATGAAAGGAGTGAATAGATTTAAGGAATTAAATCTAGTAAAAAGATTAAAGATGAAATCTGAAGAACTATGGACAAAGGTTCACAATAATGTACACAAGATAGCAACAAAAAGAATCCCAAAGAAAAATAGCAAGAAAGTAAAATGGCTTTCTGATAAGGCTTTACTTTTAGAAGGAAAACAAAAGGAAAAGATATACTCAACTTAACACAGAATTCCATAGAATAGTAAGGAAAGATAAGGAGGGTTTTTTTTTAATGAGCAATGCAAAAAAAAAACCAGAAGAAAACAACAAGATGGGAAAGACAGAGATCTTTTCAAGAAAATTACAGCTATCATGGGAATGTTTCATGCAAACATTGGCATAATAAAAGACAAAGATGGTAAGCACTTAACATAAGTTAGAAGAGACTAAGAAGACGTGGAAATAATACACAGAAGAACTACACAAGAAAAATCTTCAAGTCAATAACCACAATGGTGGGGTTACTAATCTAAAGCCATACCTCTGGAGAAAGAAATCAAGTGGGTCTTAGGAAGGAAGTACTGCTAATAATAAGACCAGTGAAGGTGATGGAATTCCAGTTGAACTATTTAAAATCCTAAAACATGATGCGGTTAAAATGCTGTACTCAACATGCCAGCAAATATGGAAAGCACAATAGCAGCCTTCAGATTAGAAAAGATCAAATTTTCATCCCAATCCTAAAGGGTAATGCCAAAGAAAGTTCAAATTACTGAATAAACTGCCTCATTTCACACACCAGCAAGGATACACTTAAGATTCTGTAAGCAAGACTTCAGCAATATGTGAGCATAGAATTACCAAAAGTGTAGGCTGGTTTTTGAAAAGGAAGAGGAACTAGAGACCAAATTGCCAACATCTGTGGAATTATGGAGAAAGCAAGAAAGAGTTCCAGAAAAACATCTATTTTTGTTACGTTGGCTATACTAAAGCCTCTGACTGTGGGTCACAACAGAATGTGCCAAGTCCTCAAAGAGATGAGATTACAAGATCATCTTAACTGTCTCCTGAGGAACCTGTATGTAGGTCAGGAAGCAAAAGTTAGAATCGAACATGGAATAACTGATTGGTTTAAGACTGGAGAAGGAGTATAACAAGGCTGTAGACTGTCACTTTATTTATTTAACTTACATGCAGAGTACATCATGAAAAATGTCAGGCTAAGTGAAACAATTCAAAGCTGAAAGAAATATCAATAATCTTAGATAATGCAAATAATACCACTCTGAAAGCAGAAAGTGAAGAATTAAGACGGCTCTTGATAAGAGTGAATGAAGAAAGTGTAAAAGCTGGTTTGAAGCTTAACTTTTAAAAAAATTAAGATCATAAGACATCATCACCTTGCCAAAAAAGGTCTGTATTAGTCAAAGTTATTGTTTTTCCAGTAGTAATGTACAGTTGTAAGATTTGGAGTATAAGGAAAGCTGAGCATTGCAAAATCAATACTTTTGAATTGTGGTGCTGGACAAGACTTTTGAGAGTCTCTTGAACTCTCAAGGACATCAAATCACTCAATACTTAAAGAAATTAATTCAGACTAATGACTGGAAAGAAAAATACTCAAGCTGAAGCTTAAATACCTTGGCCACATAATAAAAAGAGAGGACTCGTTAGAAAAGATGCTAAAGTTGGAAAAGATTGAAGGTAAAAAAGAGAAGTGGATAGTAGAGGATGAGACAGATACTGTCATGGAAGCAATAAACATGAGCTTGGACAGACTTTGGAAGATAGTGGAGCATAGAAGGGTCTGGTGTGCTACGTTCCATAGGTTAACAAAGAATTGGACATGACTGAGCAAATGAACAACAACAAAATGGTCACTTGTTAAAATTAAGTTACCATGGTGTTTGAACTTTATGGAGATGTTTATAATTGAAGTTATTATTGAAAAACTACATTGGTTTGAATAACTTTGTATGGAATATGCATTGCCTGTAATTAGATATCTATGAAAAGTAATTATATATTTGATAGGTCAGACCCTGAATTCCCTATAATGAGTATACAAATACAAAATGATACCCAAATCAGCAAATCCTAATGTGATGTTTTACATATAATAGCAACATGAAAATACATGGCACATACTATTAATAACTTCAGTGGATAAAAGAAAAACATCAAGAAATAAGGAGATAAATAGAATGCTTGACTAACTGTGAAACAGAGACAGGAAAATATTTTATAAGTATAATATAGAAGCTAAAATTCTTCAAGTAATAGCAGCTTCTATGAATTTAGCCAACATGATTTACTGAAAGGAAACCAACATTCCTTTTCTTACTAGGTTTAAGTGAAACTACATGATTTTTCTCAAGTTTTCTCACCACAAGAAATGGTAACAGTAATTAAGTAGAAAGACAAATAACACAAAACCAATAAAATGAATCAGTCCAACAGAGCACACCCCAGAAGGCGCCCGCAGTCAGTCAAAAGGTGAAATGCCCCACTAGAAGGCAAAAACCTATGGCTATGCTCCTAAACAAACCGTATATAAGAATTCCATAAACTGACTAGAATGCAAAAAAACCCTCAACTCCAAAATAACAAAACAGTGATTTTAAGTCACTACTAAAAGAAATTAGGCCTCCTTTTTATTGCTAGTTAATAATAACAAACATGTAAATGGCATCTTAATGCTTGAAAACCCCTTTACATATATTACCTCAGTTGCTTCTCACCACAACTATAGGAGGTAAATGCTATTATTCATTACTCCTCTTTTTACATGAGAAAACTGACACTGAGAGAGGTTAAGTAACTTTGCCATGATCACACAGCCAATAAGTGTCTAAAAAGAGAGTCAAATATAGTCTTCCTGATTCCAAGCATGCCGTTTGAGACACATAATAGCACCCCGTCTCCATAACATTGCATATAAGACTTGATTGTTCTCAAATTTTCCGGCAGAATGGGTAGATGAGAATTGGTTCCAAGAGTCATGAAAGTGGCTGAAACAAGCATTGTGGAATGGTTAGGGCTTGATCAGGTATTAAACACTTCAAAGTCATCCATCTCTTCCGGGCCATAGCCAGCTGTCTTGACTTTTGTCTTACCACTGTACTTTGATGACTCTGGGAGAGAGTGAAGCTGGCAACTTTGTGCAATTCTACTTTACTGAAATTTAATTCTTGTGCAAGTCAAGACATCACCCCATAATATCACTGGGCCTCTTCAATAATGAAGGACCAAACAACAACTGTTTTCAAAGTGTTTCCATATAAATTTTCTAACCCACTCTTCATACTGATCCTGTAACAAGAGGCAGTGCAAGTATACTCTCCATTTTAGAGAGGTTAAGATCTTAGACTTAGAGATGCACAGTGTTTTATTGGCCCTCTCTTCTTAAACTCCTTATTTCTATTGAGGGTATCACCATTTTTTCCAGATATCTAAATTTTTAACATAGTCATAATCTCTCCCTCTCTCCCTCTTTCCCTCTGTCTCTCTTTCTTTCTCCCCCACCCCTCTCTTATCTTGTTAATTCCACCTTCTCAATATCTCTTATACATATCTTTACCTACACCTTAACCACCTGAATCCAAAAACTCATCACCTCTCCTCTTGAACTACTGCAATGACTCTTAATTCATCTCCTCTCTTCAATCTAATTTCCACAAAAATGTCAAAATGTTATTCCAAAAGTACAGCTCTAACCATTTTACTCCCTTGATGAAGCCTTGGCAGTTCCATAGCCCTCTGGATAAAATGCAAAAATTTATGGTTGGGTCTGGTCAAAAAAGAATGAGTTCAGTGTATTGCATCAGATTTGCAATCCAGAAGAAAACAGACATAGCATCTTAATGTTCAGTAAACCTAAAGATCACAGCTGCTAGGTTAAGGACTCACCAACTGGCAAGAACTGTTGGGAAAACAAGATAGCAATCTGGAAGAAATTAGATTTTGAACAAAACTTCAAACCACATACCAAGATAAGTTCCAAACAGATAACATAACTTCAGTCATATCATAAAAAAAATCAGAGGAACATAGAAGAAATTACCTTTCAGAACTATGGATAAGGTCATGACCAAACAAGAGAGAGGATCACAAAAGATAAAATGGACAATTTTATTACATAAAATTAAAAAGCACAAACAAAACCAATGCAGCTAAAATTAGAAGGGAAAATTAACTGGGAAATAATCTTTGAAGCAAGTTACCCCTATAAAAGTCCAGTTTTTCTAAAATATGTAAGAAACTGATTCAATTCAACAAAAATAAGAACCATTCCCCAATTGATAATTGGTCAAAAGATATGAACAGGTGGTTCTCAAGAGAATAAATCTAAGCTATCTATAGCACTATGAAAAAGTTCTCTAAATCACTAGTAATTAGATAAATACAAATTAAAACACTCTGATGTTATAACGAGGTGAGTAGGAAGAACAGTGGATAGTGTCAGGCCTGGAATCAGGAAGACTCACGTTCCTGAGTTCAAATCTGGTCTTAGACACATTAGCTGTGTGACCCTAGCTAAGTCACTTCACCCTGTTTGCCTCAGTTTCCTCATCTGTAAAATGGGCTAGAAACATAAATGGCAAACCACTCCAGTATCTTTGCCAAGAAAACTCCAAATCAGTTCACAAAGAGTTGCATACAACTGAAACAACTGGACAAAAACAAGTATGTTATAATACCACCCATCTGTAAAATTGACAAAGCTGACAGAAAAAGAAAATGGTGAATGCCAGAGGAGCTGTGGGGAAACAGACACACTGATATGATATTTGTAGAATTGTGAACTGGTATAGATATTCTGGAAAGCAAATTGGAATTCTGATCAAGAAGTTACCAAATTGTATATGAACAATTTAGCCCAGTGATACCATTCCCAGTCCTATATAGGCAAGAGATCAGATAAAGAGGGAAAGGACTCATATGTACAAAAATATTTGTAGCACTTCTTTTCATAGAAGTAAAGAATTGGACGTTAAGAAGGTGCCCATCAAATAAGGAATGATTAAATAAATTATGGTACCTAAATGCAGTGGAGCAATCTTGTGCTAAAATGAATCATTTCAGAGAAACCTGGGAGGATCTGTATGAACTCATGGTGTGTAAAGTGAGCAGAATTAAAAGAACAATTTATACTATAGCATCAATATTATAAAGACAAATAACTCTGATAAACTTAAGTACTCTGATCAACATAATGATCAACCATGATTCCAGAGGACCAAAGATGAAGTACTTAAACTACTACCTAATGAAGGGGAAAAAACATATTTGGGGACATGGTTAATATGGGAATTGTTTTATTGATTTATTTGTTATGAGGGTTTTTCATTTCTTCTTTTTCCCAGCTGAAAGGGGGCAAGGGAAAGGGAGAAAAAAATAAGTGTTTTACAACTGAAAAATGAAATAGAATCTACAAAATAAACTTTACAAATAATGTCAAAATAATAAAAGAGCTTAGCACAGTTTTCAAATAATTAATTTCATAACATAAGTTTTTAAGAACTAAACGATCTCTTCCAGGTACCATAAGTCTTCCAGGTACCACCACCCCACAACCCCTTTAGACAAGTGACCTCTCCACTGGACTCTGAATTTGGAGGTTATATAAGCTTTCTAGTTAGTCCTCACTAGTCTCTAGCATTAGTTACCTAGCACTGGTCCAGCCTCACTCCTTTTGGTCCCTAGAAAAATAATGTAAAGACAATGTGAGGCAATGGTAGGACAGCACAGTTGCCAGTTTATGGGCCAACTGTCCTTAAAAAGGGTCATCAAGTTATTACAAGAGGTCCACAAATCCACAAGTGTTTCAAGCATTATAATTCTGACCTTTGCTTTAGCTCCAACAAAATATGAACTATGATTAAGAACAACTAAGTAAGGGAGGCTAGGTGTCACAGTGAATAGAGCACCAGCCCTGGAGTGAGAAGGACCTGAGTTCAAATTTGACCTCAGACACTTAATGCTTACTAGCCTTGTGACCTTGAGCAAGCCACTTTACCCTAACTGCCCTACCTTCCCCCCTCCAAAAAGCATGAAAAAACCCCAGAACTACTAAGTAAACATATCTTCTAACGAACAGAACAAAGTCTCAAACACATCTGACATCTCTATGTCACTCAAGTACCATTTATTAAGCACTTACTATGTACCAATCACCATGCGGAGCCCTGGGAATACAAAGAACAGGAAACAGGAAGGGGGGAGACCACCAATCCTTGGTCTCAAGGAGTTCACAGTCTAATAAGGAAAATGACATAAAAACAACTGTGTAAATACAAAACACATAAAGGACAAATTGGAGATAATCAAAAGAAGGAAGGCCTTAGCACTGAGGAGGATGAAGAAATGTTTCTTGTTGAAGGTGGAATTTTGTGAGGGTCTTGAGGGAAGCCAGGAGGAAAGAGAAGGAAGAGGATTCCACTGAAAATCCACACAGTGGGGAGACAGATCAAAGATCAGCAAGGACTCTAGTGTCATTGGATTGCAGAGTACATGGAAAGAAACAACGTATAAGAAGACCTGAGACACGGAACAGTGCCAGGTTATAAACGGTTTTGAACATCACGTGGGATTTTATAATTGATTCAGGAGGTGATACTAGCTGAATTAGGAATTAACTGAATAAGGAGGAGGGGGGAAGGGAGATGACATCCATAAATTACTATGGAAGGAACCACTATTCCCCCAGTCATCCAGGCTCACAACCCAGGTATCATCTTCACCTCCTCATTCTCTCTAACACCTCATACTGAATAAGGTGCAAAGACATGTGTCAATTTACTGTTCTAACATATATACAACTTTCTTCTCTCCTCTGACTTTGAGGAGCAATAGTGAACCATTACAGAGCCTAGTGTAGACCAGCCCTCATTACCTCACTCCTGGACTTCTGAAATAAATACTGGTTTGTTTCTTGGTTTCCCTGACTCAAGTCTCTCCCCATTCTAGCCCATCTTCCACTAAGATGACAACTACAACAACAATAACAACTAATATCTGTATAGTACCCATGATGTGCCTGGCATGATGGTAAGTGCTTTACAGTTATTCCCTTGGTTGATTCTCACAACAAGAATGGGAGGTAGTGCTACTATTATATCCATTTTACAGATGAGGAAACTGAAGCAAATAAAAGTTAAGTGAACTGCCAAGGTAACAAAGCTAAAAAGTATCTGAGGTCAAATTTAAAATAAGGTCTTGTCTCCAGGCCAGCATCGATCTACTATATCATTAGCTGCCTAACTGAGCTGTCAAACTGATCTTCCCAAAGCACAAATCTGATCATGTCACCTCAATACCCCTATTCAATCACCTCCAGGGGCTCCTCTGCCTACAGGATCAAATATAAAAACTGCTTGACTTTAAAAGTCCTTTATAATCTGGTCCCTTACAACCTTTCCAGTCTTTATACACCTTCTACTGTCACTTTCCACTTTCTATCCAATGACACTGGTCTTGCTGTTCGTCAAACATCTGTAGCCATCCAGTGCTTTCACTGGTTTGCTCCATACCTAGAACTCTCTTGTTTTCATCTCTATTTCCTAGCTTCCTTGGTTTCCTTCTCAACTCAACTAAAATCCTACCTTCTGAAAGACTGGAAGTTACAGTGAGGTGAGGAGGCTACAGTGAAGGCCTGGGGTTGTAAGGCAGAGAAAAGTGAAATGGCAACTGTTTGTGATCAGAAGAGGGAACTTAAAGAGTTCCCAAATATGGAAGTGGCACATTTGTGGATGATGAATGAATATCACCATCTCTGATCTTAGCTATGGTTAAGGGACTTTGTAGACTTTATAGACTAAATTTCTTTATCCATAAAATGAGAGACAGAACTAAATGATGCATAAAGGTCCCTTCCAGCTCTAAATTCTAGGGTTCTGTTTTTCTATCACCTCTCATGATGACCAGAACTGTACCATACAATAAGAATTCAATAAATGATTGTTGAACAAAAGAACAAGCACATGTGGAACAGAGAAAAGCATTATTCTCAACTGTCTACAATGAAAAGAACTAGGACTAATGGACAGAAATGGTGTACTAGAAAGAACACTAGATTTGGAACTCACAGATCCAATTTCCAATCTCTAGTCTTAAAATCACAATCTGTGCTACCTCATACAAGTCACAGTCTTGAACACAGCAAGCACCTGAAAATCCTTTAACTCTCTGGGCCTCAGTTTCACCATGAATAAAATGAGGGAGTTCACTAACATCCTTTCCAACACAAAATTTATGGTTCTATATGATCCCCTCTGGAGCCCTTCCCTTAGTTCTTGGCCAAGTTTTTTACTCCTCTTTCCCTCCTTTCTCAAGTTCTCTTTTTTGGGGAGTGTGTAACACAACAAGCCTTGGGCTTCACTGGTCTACACTAGGCTCTGTTATGGTTCACTATTGCTCTCCTAAAATGCATATATCACATGACTTTCCAATATCTCCTTAACAGATCTGCAATACATATTTCCATTTTATCCTTCGGGATAGGAGAAAAAACTATCTATCTCCCTCTGCACAAGAGCTTGTTAACTGTTTTTGTCACAGACTCCTTTGGTGGTCTACTGGAACTGATGGGCCCCCTTCTCAAAATAATGTTTTTAAGCTAAAAAAAACATGGAATTATAAAAGGAAATCAATCATGTTGAAGTACAATTATCAAAATTTTTTAAAATGGTCCTCAGACTGTGAGCCAAGAACCCTTGCTCTGGATCTTTTGATGGTAGATATGTACCAACAGAGCAAGAGATCTGTTTATCAGTTTTCCCTCATTGCATGAACCCACTTTCTCTTCGAGGTATACAGTTCTTTAATTGCATTTTTTTTACACAACTCCAGTGCAATTCTTATTTAATACAGTAGTATAGCCTACTCATGCCAACTATACACCTCTCCGTTGCCTTTTTGATGGCCTTCAACTTTTAATTCTTGGAGACTGCAGCATTCCATGATTCAAAACCACACTGCACCATCAAGAAAAACAGTGATGCTAAAAAGGGGCTTGTTCAATGAACAGTTAAAAGACAACTCTACAAGTCTCAGAATAGAAGCAGATACCTACACTCAGACAAAGATTTAGAAAGACCAGAGTTTAAATGGAGACTGAAGCAACACATGCTACTGTTCTTTTCCATGTTTGGTTTTGTTTCTTTTGTTTCTTTTTTTTTTTCTTTTCCCATTATTCGCTCCACTGGTTACAATGCTTCTATACAACCAAACTATTGTACAATGTGAAAATGTTTGCAGATCTCATACATGATTGTACGTGACCATGGGGGGGGGGAGGAAGAAGGGAGGGGAGAAAATCTGAAACTCAAGTGATTCTGTAACTGAATCTTGCAAACTAAAAGTAAATAAACAAGTCAATAAATAAAAAATTAAAAAGAGAAAAAAATAAAAATAAAAATGAAAGGGGTCTTGTTTCAATTAAAAGTTCAAGGCTATTAAAAACCCGGGGCAATGTCTCAAAGATAAATCTGTGCATTCTCTTTCCTTACAATTCCAGTGCCAGTGCACTGTTCACATACAGTATCAGTCTAATATATAAGTACTTATAAAACTTTCTGAGACTGTCCATCCAATTGAATATCATAGTCTAAACAACTGAAATTCTCCACCCACCCATTTTTTCCAGTATGAAAAAATTAAACTAGAATAAAGATTAACTAATTTTATATAACCTGAAGCCTTTAACTGATAAAACTTTCAGACTAAAGTACATGAAATTAGACAGTAGTTAACTACCCAGAATTACATCTCAAACTGTAGAGCTGGATCTAGAATGTAGACTTCCTCCCTCCTAATCCAGCCACACCATATAAAGCATACAACGCCATAGTGGTTGCTTGCTTCATCTGCAGTCATATACACATTTGGGAAATAAATCATATCTTATTTTTATTCTTATACTAAATGTCACAAAGGCAGCTAAGAAATGCTTTTGGAGGTGGGGGGAAATGATGGGAGTGGAAATGATTAATTGAGCAAGTAACTTCCCCTCTCTGCCCTCAGATCCTTTATCTATAAAGTGAAGTGATTACTCAACAGGGGCAACATAAAATAGTAGAAAGAACCCTAGATTTGAACTCAGAGAGATTGGGTCCAAATCACAAGCTCCATGAACCTGGGAACTTCCATGAACTTCCCCTCTCCGAGCCTCAACTTCCACATTTATAAATAAAGGGATTGGACCAGACAACTTGGAAAGTTCTCTCATCTTCAACATTCTATGAGTAAAATACCAATAAATTTTGCCCTAATGATCCTAGAGAAAACACTATTGGGAAAAGGATAAAATATAGGATAAATCATATAAAATATAGGATCAAATATAGGACTTAAGTCATAACTGTAACATTAAGCCTCCAAAATTCGAATTTAATTTATTGCACCAAGAAGAAAATACTACACAATCTACCTTCTGCAAGTATTATGCTTATACATTTTCATTAAATACAACTTGACATAAAAACATTGTTTTCCATTTTCCAAAGGAAACTAGCCTCTTTTAATTAATCTCTTTCGTGTGTTATTTTATTTTTAAACATTTATTAAATTTTAGATTATCAAAGTAACAGCAGCAAGATGGTGAGCTGATTACAGGGTTTGTTACATATTTCCAGTCTAAATAACCAAGGAAGCCAATGTCTAAAGTTGATGGATGACACAGCTAACAAAATGCTGTCTGTGTCCCTGTATAATCACAGGCTTAAAATTTGCAAGGAATACTAAAGGTCATCTAAGTACAATGTTATTTCACCTACTCAATAAGCATACAGAAAGGCTCATTTATTTCAACGGTTAACATAAACATATCTTAAAATATAAAATATCATAATAACCCTTCTGAAACAGCAACCAAAATCATCTAACAGTAGATGATTAAAAATTACCAACTGCCCAGTACCAAACAGTTATTGCCATTGAAAAAAAAGATAATTAAAAAAAAATCTTCCAGCAGTAAATGAAATTCAAGAATAAAACAACATAATTAGTGTGCATATAAAGTAAATTAAGTCAAATGTTAAAATAATGGGTTTGGGTTAAACATCTTTTTAGAACAGGAAGGGTTGTTTTTAGCACAATTATAAATTGCTTCCATTTGAACATAAAAGTTATTTTTGAAATCAGTAACTTGCACTTATACATAACACTAGATTCCTGACAAACTACAATAAAATGTCTAAGACAGAATACAAAAATTTTTTAAACAAACATTAAAAATTGTTTTTACATGTAATTGGGGAAAATAAAATGCTGAATAAATTATTTTCAAAAAGAAAGAACAGTTCATATGTCAGAAGACTTTTGTGATTAAGTAACTAAAATCTTTGTATTTTACATTGCAAGTGAACGAAGCAATAGGTACAGTTAGAGATGCTTCCTTGATTACACGATACGCTATAGAGGCTGATGTTAGGAAAGAGGTGTTACTTTACCAACCTGTTGAGATCAATGCCACATCAAGAGAAAATTTTAGTGCAATTAATGGCTTTAACTTTTTAAAAATAATGTTATCTATTACTTCTAAATCAAATTCATTTTTAAATATGTTCCTCCCCGTATCCCCCACCCCCTCCAGCAAAATATCCCTTCTAATAAACAGGGAGGGAGGGTCCAAGTTGATTAGGAAATACAAGATTGATTTCCCCACAGCCTGGTTAATAAAATTATAGAACGTAAGGAGCATATAATAAAGACAATGAGGTTTTGAGATCTTAATGAAGTACTAATAAGTATTTATACTTTGCTACCCCCTTTATAAGGTGCAGGCGGGGGAGTGGGGGAGGGGTCTTCAGTCAAGCTTGTTTCAGTTAGAGAGCACCTAGCCACTCACTGGTCAAAGGAATGCAACAGGTCCCTAGTGACACTTAAAAAGCAAAAGAGACTGTCTAAGCTATCAGTCAAGGCAAGAAACAGCTTTAGGGAACATAAGGTATGTGAACTGAGAGTCAGACCTGGCCAATGGGAGTTAAACTAGGGAGAAGAACCTGCCCAGCCCAGAGAATCCTGACTGAGCTATTGTACTTAAGGGGAACAACATTAGGCTGCCACAAGAAGAGAAAGGACAAGGACCTTCAGTGTCAGAGCGGTGAGTTTTCCTGAACCAAATGTGTTCCCCAAGTGTGAAACCCCTCTATTATTGTAATCTATACCTACCCTTACCCTTGACATTACATACATGAGTGGGAAGTATGCCCAGATGTGGCAGAGGGAGGGGTAAGAGGAGAAGAGTTTTGTGGCTACAGATCTTACAAAGCCATCCATGAGCTAGTGTTAGGAGCTCGACCCACCCTCAAAACTGGGGGTAACTGACTCTCCCTTCCCAACCCAATCTATGAACAGAGTTGGGAGTCTAGCCCAGAAGAAATGCTACACACACACACACACACACACACACACACAGAGAGAAATGAAAGAGAGCAGTTTAACAAAACAATCTCTCAAATGACATAGCAGGCACTTTATAAATGCTTATTCCCTTCCCCTTCCTTCTACCACTTCAACTGAATAGGATGGCATATGCAATGTTCCATGCTCAAAGACCTTCTACCTCAGCAAAGAATGGAAGAGGGTACATTATCTCTTTTCCTGAGCCAAGCGTGGTTATTACATGGTGTTCAGATTTGGTTTTTTATTCCTTCCACTGACAATGACATAGTCACTGTGTATACTCTTAGAATTCTGCTTACTTACTTCTATTATCAGTTCATATAAATGCCTCCATGTGCCTCTGAATTCTTCTTATCAGTTATTTCTTACAGAACAGTAATAATCCATTACCATCTTATACCATAAATGGCAAAAGAGCCATTGCCTAATTGAGGGCAGGTACTTTGTTTCCTATTCTAAGCAACTCTAAAGTACTCTTAGAAATATTCTGGCATATATGGGACCTTTCTTTCAGTGTCTGACCTCCTTCTGGCCAATGCTTAGCAGTGGGATCCAAGTGACTTTAGTCACTTTTTAAAAGAATGATTCCAAATCATTTTTAGAATGCTTGGACCAAATCATAGCTCCCCAAACACTGGATTAATACACATTAATTGACAGATTTCTTTAAATGAAAATAACACGATGTAGAATTGTTCTGGACTTTGAATTGGTAGTTTAATTAACGTCAGGACAAAACACAGGTCTATAAGCACTCATAAAAAATGTACCCACTGCATCTGAACACGTGTGTTGTGTGACTCATAATCACCTGTATCAAGAAATTTGAGTACAGATCTATAGTTTTTTAAGTTGTTCCCAGAGTAATAGGAATCAGACACTGGTTCAAGTCCAACTCCTTTAGAACAGGGACTATCTTTTGCCCTTTTTTATACCCCAAGTGTACCTAGAATATAGAAGGCTAAATGTTTGTTGATTAACTGACACACTAGCTGTGTGACCCTGGGTAAGTCTCTCATGGTCTCACTGCCCCAGGCAGCCACTGGAGACTAAGTTTTATAGCAAAGGCTGCTTAAAGGCTGCTCTGCAGTAGTAAAGGTAATTTGCTTCTTGGGAAGTCCCTAGATCACAGATCATTTCACTGAAGATTAAATAATATTCCCTGATTTCCCTTCACACAACACAAAAAGACAATATTTGTCTCAGGACATAAACAATATAGAACAAAATTTCCCTTTGTTATTTCTGGATTAAAACAGTTGGTGAAATCTAAATCTAGGGGAAATAAAAATAAAAATAAACTAATCCCCGCCCTCAAGGAGCCTACATGGGAGACTAGGATTTACATAATTCAATTCCTTCTATTTTCCTTTAATTGAATTTCACCTAATAACTATTTCACAGTCATGAAAAAGCATGGGAAATGCTAAATGAAAAACAAAAAGCAAATGCTAAATGAAAAACAAAAAGCAATCAACTTTATAAAATATTCCATTAAAAAATGTGTGATGCCATGGAAGTAGCATATAACATATTTTTACGTTATTATTAAAGTATTTCTAAAGATATTTAAGCCAAAAGGAGAAATTATCATTTTTCATGTCCAAAAATAACTATAAATTTGAAGCAAATTTATTAAACAATAAAAGTTTATTGGGTATCTTGCCACACAGGAGAGTAAGGGGATGGGCATGAGAGGTGGGATGACAAAGGGGAGGGCTGCTGGAAGCACACACTTCAGTAAAAGGACAGGGATAGGGTAGAGAATAGAACAAGGTGGGGGGGAGTGGGATAAGGAGGGACATATAATCAGTCTCTCATAATATGTCCATTGTGGAGATGTTCTTCATAACTACAAATGTACAGCCTGTATGGAATCACTTGTCCTTCCAGCAGGGGTGGGTGACAGGGGAGGAAGGGAAAGAATCTAGAATTTAAAGTTCTATAATCAAATGTTAAAAATATATATGTATATATTATTATTATTATCATTATTATTATTAACTACATGCAACTGGGGATTAAGATATACAGGCACTGGGGTTGGGAGACCCATCCTGCCCTACGAGAAAGTCAGAGGGGTGATAGGTGAGGACACGGGAGAGAGCAGATTAAGGGAGGGGCTATACAGTGGAATCACTATTTTAGGGTGGTGGGTAGGGGAAAGATGGGAAGAAAATTTGTAACTCAAAATCTCATGGAAATGAGTGATGTAAACAAGAAAATAAATTAATTTAATTTAAATTTTAAAAAACAACAAAAGTGTATTCCTGAAATTAGCAGATTTTTTGGAATTTTTTTTAAAAACTGAGTAAATTAAATAACAAGAGTATATGTGTGTGTGTGTATAAATATGTGTGTATATGTATGTATATATATATATATATATAAAACTTTTAAGACTAGCAAAGCCCTTTAAATAACAAAAGTCAGTATACACACATACATACACACCTCACTTTAAGATTAGCAAAGCCCTTTAAATATCATCTCATTTGATATTCACAATAGCCTTGTAAGGTAGGCAGCTGCTCTTCTTTTCCTCATTTTACCAATGAGGAACCTGAGATACAAAGGTTAAGTGACTTGCCCATAGCCACCCAGTTCAGTGTTTGAGGAAGAATTCAAACCGAGGTCTTTTAAACTCCAGTTCTACCCTCACAGAACCACCTACCTACTCAATATAAAGAAAATGTTAATACTTTTTCATGTCACAAACTCAATGATCTTTTTTTAAATTTTAAGTCACAGGGGAGACACTTCTAGGCCAAAAGAAACTTGAAGAGGTCCAAGGACTAGTCTAGCTAGCACTACCCAGGAAAGGTCACATATTTTCCTGTCAACAGGCATACCACCTATTTGTTTTCTTATTCTAAATCTAAGAAGTACAAAAAAGTGTTTCTTATTTGGTGCTAAATTAGACAATGATGATGACGACTAGAAAATAGGTTCACCTATAACATTTTGTTGGGGTACTAACTAATGCTCCAATAGAACTTCTATCTATCCCATAAATCTGTTCAGTTTCATTCAGTAACCATTTATTAGGTTACAATGTTCTAGGCCAATGGTTCTCAACCTTCCTAATGCCACAACCCTTTAATACAGCTCCTCATGTTGTGGTGACCCCCCCAACCATAAAAGTATTTTCATTGCTATTTCATAATTGTAATTTTGCTGCTGTTATGAATCGTAATGTAAACATCTGATATGCAGGATGTATTTTCATTGTTACAAACTGAACATAACCCACAGGTTGAGAACTGCTGGTCTAGGCACTATGCCAGGGGCAAAGGAAAACCAAAACCAAAACAGTCCTTGTCCTCAAGAAGCCTACATTGTATTAGAAAGACTAGAGCATAATTCAATTACCTCATGACCTAGAACTATGAAATTCTTCTCTCAGATATCCTTCCATCTGCCTCACTCCCACTAAACTAATTCTTAATCTTCACAATATTGCACCCACCTCAATCTACCACCTTGATTCTAATCTCATTTTCCCAATCACTCCTGATTCCTTAGCAAAGCCCAACCCAATTATGTTCCCCACCCCCCACCATCTATCTCCAATGAACACAATGTTGAAGATATGGATGTCACACAAGTCACATTACCAAACTGACCTGGGCACACTGTAAATGTGTTTGGTCATAAAACGGCCTCTGGCTCATTGCAATCCCTTTCTTTTAACCTCTGACAGGTAAGAGGGAACTCTCGGCTCTGGATGTTCTCCAAGAGTTTAAAAGACAAACTTAATTGTCTCTGGGGTCTTTAGGCTCAAGGCAGAAAAAAAAAACCCCAACTACCATCCAGGTACTGTGAATGAAAATGCCAAGTATAAGCATGATATCCTAAATTGTATCATTATTATTACTGCTGTTATTATGTCTGGGGTGAGGTGGAGGCCAATGCTGGTGTCAAGTGAACCTATGCTCTGACGTACACCAAATGTGTGGAGGGGGGCAAGTCATTTAAACTTGTAATGTCCCAGACAACTTTCTAATAAAAGAAACTGAATCACAAATGAGTTGCTGATCTGAATTAATGGGGCAGAGCTCCCTAATCAATGAAATCACAGGTGTGGACAAAAAAGAAAAAAGCAGACAAAAAAGGTCTCACTATTTACTGATAAAAATGTAAATATCTCATTTTACCTTTTTAGGCCTTAAATGATTCCTCTGCCAATTTCTATTAGTTTAGCTCTGAAGTTACTTTTAGCTCCAAAAATCTTTAGCTACGCGCCTGCCCAGACTAGGCCTTCATATAATCTCCACAACATCATTAAAAATATTGTTTTTGTTTTTCTGGAATCTGGTTATATGAAGAAAAAAAATACAACTTTCAGAGCTCTAAATGTCTATTTTTTTTCTTCCCCATTTTTCCCTTTCTTCTATTTTATCAGCTTCCTTTGCTATAATTAATTCTGTATACATTTTGGTTTATAAGAGGTTTGAAAGCAAGGACATAATTATTTAGCATAGCATCTGTCTCAAAGGAAAACAAGCCAGCATTCTTTTCAAATTCCCCAGGCTTGTGTGGGACAATTATGTCAAGTATGAGTATAACTCACTCCATTCCCAAATGCATTTCCAAATTTTCCACTGCAAATTAATTTTCATACTATCCTCTTTTTCTACAGTTGTTCGGATACTTGATTCTTTTCCTTAAATGATCCTAGCTCTTTATTAAGCTAAGAAAAATGGAAAACCCATTTGCAGACGTAAACATGTGCTAACAAATCCTAAAAGATTTAGTTTACATCAAGCTTCCCACTGAAAAATTCAATGTTTTCTTCAAATACAAATATCTGAATTTCCAAAGTTTTTCCATCTTATATTTTAATGAGTTTTATTTGGAGCATATTTACATATTTATGTGAAACAGGAAGTTCCAGAACAGCTTACCATTACTTTTCTTTACTATGTCTGACCCACATTTTACCTAAGTTTTTTTTGTTTTTGTTTTTTGTTTTTAAAACATGAAGAAAGTATGCTAGACCAAGGGACAATGCTGACATTTGCTGAATGTCCTTTTCTGTGAAAGACCCTTTATTCTGAATTATACAATCAAAGAATCTCAGAATTAAAAGGGAGTTGAGAAGTCATCTAGCCAGTCTACATCTCGAGAATTCCCTTTACAGCATGTCTGACAAATGGAAACCTAGTCTCTGCCTGAAGACCTTCAAGGTAGGAGAACTTGCTACCTCTAGCCATTTGTGATAGTTCTGTTAGAAAGTTTTTCTTACATCAACCTAAATAAGTCTCTTTACAACTTCTACTCATGATTCCTAGGTTCTCCAATCCATCACCACAGAAGAATCACAGAAGAATTTGAGGAGCATAAGGTTGTTATCAGCTGTTATCTAATTTAACCCCTTCACAAAAGGAATCCATAACATACCCAATGTGTTGGCCATCTTGCCTAGTTGAAGGCCTTCAAGAAGGCCTTCTGAGGCAGCCTATCCCATATTCGGACAGCCCTCCTCAAGCCGAAATCTGACTCTTTGTAACTTCTACTCATTCCTGGTTCTGCCTTCTGGGGCCAACAGATTAAGTCCAATAAGTCTTCCTCTAAAGAGCCCTTCAACTACTGAAAGACAGTGATTTCATCCCTCCTAGGTCATCTCTTCTCCTGACAAAACATCCACAATTCTTTCAAGTGACTCTCATAATAGCATAATCACAAGGCCCTTAACCATTCTGGTCAAGCCCCTCTGGATACTCTCTAATTTATCAAGGCTTACTAAAATGTAAAGCTCAGAACTGAACACAATACCACAAATGTAGTCTGATGAGGCCAAAGTACAATAATAGAATCATCAGCACAATGTCCTGGACATTATATTTCTTAAAGCAGCTTTTCTGACAACCATATCCCTACAGAGAAAGGTTCTACCTTCCTCATCACCACCCACACCAATCTCTGATCAACTGCCATGATGGGCAGAAAAAAGCTTGAAAGTCCTGGGAATGGTAGTGCCCCACAGTCTGTTTCCAACCTAGCTCCCAAAGTGATCATCCTAGATGATGGTACCCAACTACTGTAGAGAGGAAACCAATCATCTCTACCAACTGCAGACCAGCAATTGCTATCCACTGGGTAGGCCCTCCAGAAGACACAGGAGGCAGCACATGCCAGACAAGTCAAACTACCACCACCTCCTCTCAGACCCCAGTGGAGATGGCCCAGGACCCAAAAGCTCTGGAAGCAGTATTCATCATACCACCATTCTGGCTTCAAGACTGGCTCCTGCAGTCATCACTGAGGGAAACAGTGAAGGGAGCTCACAATCTCTTACCACCAATGCCAGCTACTGACCAGCTGTTACCAGGGGAAATTCACCAAGTTCAAAATCCACCAAACAGTACTACTATCCTATTCACATTTTTGGATCTTGTCTAAGAATATACTGTACAAGAGACTCAGTCAAATGCTTTGTTCCATGTATTTTATCAGCAACATACTCCTTTTCTGCCAGTTCAATTTCCTGTCAAAAGGAAATTTGGTTAGTATAGCATGACCTGTTCTTTTTGGCTTTTGAAGTGACTATTTCATTTTCTAGATGTCCACTAACTATTCCCTTAATAGCAGTTTCTAAAATTTGCCAGGAATCAAAGTCCAGAGCACTGACCTTTGGAATTTGCCAACCTCATTCTTCTCCCTCTTGAAAAGCTGGATAACAATGGCCTCTTTCCAGTTCTGTACTACCTCCCCAGCTTCATCCTTCAAAGGTCACTAATAGCAGACATAGGATCACAGATCACAGGACCATAAATCTAGAATTTAAAGAGACATCTGAGATCGCAAAGTCCAAAAACTTCATTCTACAGTTGATAAAACTAAGGCCCAGAGAAGTCAAGTGACTTGCCCAAGGTTACACAGGTAGTAAGAGGCAGACTACATGGAGAACCCAGGTCTTCTACCTAGAAATCCAGCCCACTTTCCATGGTCCCGGCTACCTCCCCAGTTCTTTCCATGCCCCGAGATGCAGTTCATCTAGGCCTGGTGACAAATGGTGAGAGGCACCTTAACTTATCTTAGTTAGCAAGGCCCTATTACCCATTTTTGTCCCCGTTTCCTAGTACAAAGCTCATTTGCTATAGCAGCAATGTTTTCTCTTTGTTGTCACTGTCCCATTCACTTCAAGCAGAAATCCTGTCATTTTGATTCTCCTATTTTCCTTAACAGGGTTTTGTGAAAATCTTTTGTTATCTTTAGCTTTTCTTACAGTTCCTGGCATGCAGTAGGCATTGTATAAACGTTATTATTCTCATCATCATTATTATTACATAGACTAATCATTCTAGCTTCGGCTAATTCTGAACTTAAGCATTCCTGATGCTATCTTACAGGCTTATCCCATTCATGCTTTTGTATTACCACACTATTTTGCATCACTCCCTCCCTCCATTCCATCTTACATACAAGAATATGGACACTACAGGCTGGCTAATACAGTTACATCTCTGCAAACAACTTTCCCTTTTCTTCCTCATCAGAATGGTTTTGGAGTCTTTAGAAGTTCATTCTTGAGCACAAGCTTCTTCCTCCCTACCCCCCATTCTGTTTGAGTCTACTTTTCCTAGGGGATTTTAGTCCATAGGATCCTACAATTTAGGATCTAAATCCTCTGATATATGTTCTCCCAAGATCTAGAGTGCATGCACACATTTCCTATCCTATCGCACAAAGTCCCCAGGGTTGAGGAGAAACAAATTCATAATAGAATTTCCACTCTCTGCTACTCCACAGTTTGGTGGATGAAATTATCATTAACAGATGTAAATCTTCTTCCCCTCCTCTATGTATCAAGCACTTCCTTATCTATATATGTGCATGGTATAATCCCCTAGTAGAGCATAAGCTCTTTGGGAACAAGAACTATTTGGTTTGTATAGGCCTGAAACCTAGCTTAAACCTAGCTAGCTACATACTGTACAAAGAAGGTACTTAAGAAACATCTGTTGAACTGAATGATACTGAAATAGGAAGGGATTGGTTTTTTTTTAAGTTTTAGAACCAGCCCAATCATGACTTACAGAGTCAATTGTCAAACAGAAAGGCTGAAAACAGGCAAGGAACAAACTAGTGCCATATGAGAGTAAGTACTTAGGCAGCCAAAAGGGAAGTGCTCTTATCATCTCCCATTCCCAAGGGAGGCCATTAGCTGGAATTAGTTATAATTAGCAGCAGTGTGCTGCTGATGCTGGAGATCTGAATTACCTGCCCAACTCAGTTTTAATGCTAGAATTCTATTCAGTCTCACAGGTAAAACACAAGGCTGTGTAAAGCAGGAAACTCTCTGCCAGAGTTTGGGGTTCTCCCAACTAGCTTTGGAATATAGTTTTGCTGTCCTGGCTGATATGTGACCCGTTCATCTGAATGTGCTACTAATACTGATCCAAAAAGAAATGCTATAGGACAATCCGGTGGTCTTTCTTAGTTTTAACTTGCAAGTTTAATTCTAGCCTATGTATAATTCTCAGTAGGAGCTATCACCCCTGAAATCTGACCAGTTTGGGTCAGTTGTACATCTTCCTATAGGTTCGTTCATTAGCGATTAACACTTGAGAAAGAGAGGTACTTATACAGGGATCCTGACAGTCTCTGCCTGTTAACAGAAAGAATCTGGATTCTTATTTAACAGTATTAATTAACCTCACTCTTATCAGAAACGGCTAAATGGAGCTGAACACGCACACATTTGGTATAGAAATGAATCAAACTCAGAAAAGGAAACAAGCAAGACAGAAGTGGGCAATACTAGGTTAAACGGGAAGATAATAAATACTACTGCAGAGGGAACAGTTACAAGCAAAACAAATTTCTAATCCTGAAAGATTGTTTTAAAAAGTAGGGGAAAAGGGAAGGAAAGAAGTTATCTACTATGTGCCAAGGGACTGTGCTAAGGGCTTTACAAACACATCTCATTTGACCCTCACAACAACTGAGGGAGGTGCTATCATGACACTCATTTTACAGCTGAGGAAACTAAGGCAGACAGAGGTTAAGTGACTTGCCTAGGGTTACACAGCTAGTAACTTAGGTCTTCACAGCTCCAAGACCAGTACTCTATCCACTGCACCTCTTGGATAACTGAGGAAAGGCCTCACAAATTGCAATATATAAATGTAAGGGGAAAATAGTGCACCCCATGAAATTAGCAAAGAGGATTTTATGAAAGGACAACAAGATGATTTTGAAAGGCTTAAGAACTCTGATCAAAGCAATAACCAACCATCATCTCTGGAGGACCTACTGTTACCCACTACTTGACAGAGAAATGATAGACATGAGGTGTAAAGACATCCATTTTTGGCTACTGTACATATTCACTTCACCTAATAGTGCTTATTTGTTCTAAGGAGGTTTTTGGTTGGGTTTTTTTTTAGTCTTCCTTTCTCTTGTTTAATGGGGAATCGTGGGAGTTAGCAATCATAATGCCAAAAGAAATGAGTCAGGCCATAGGTAAACACTCTTAAATATGCACAGAAGATAGGAGAAGAAGAAACAAAGATAATAAGCAGAACAGTTTTGAAAATAACATGAAGGATGTGTTATATGTTTTTAATAAATCAAATGTTTAAAATGGAGATTTTTAATGTGTTCTGCTACATCTGTGAAAAAAGTTTTTTTGGTGTTTACATTCAGAATAATAATGTTTAAGGCAGGTGATGTTCTCTCCAAATATGCTTAATTTCCCTTGAACTATTATGGCTCTATGACCCTTAGTAAATTACTACTAAACAAATTATTTAACACTAAAGATTACATCCTTATTTTCTGTTAACAACTGAAAAGATTGTTTTTTTATTTGAAAATTTATTTTCAAAGGAAGGTAATTTAAAAGGGTGTTTGGGTGCTGATTGGAAAGTACATGTTGCATCAAAACAAAATATACTTTTTCAAAAATTCAAAACATATAACTCTACTACACAGAAATTAAGTTGAATCAGCATATCAGAATCTCAAACCAAAAATTTTTAAAACATTTGTTTTAATTAATTTCCTAAGTTCATTAACAGAACTAGTATTATTATTTATTCAGACTATTATGAAAAAGGAAGCAATATTGTTTATAGTCTTAATTCTTACTATAAGTGAATGAAAGTTTCCAGAGAATTTCTATTCTTTTCAATATCACAGAAGGAAAAATAAGGTATTTGCTTTATTAGTGCCTTAAATTTCAACTGAACCTATTATAAGTACAATTCTAGATAAGAGCATAGAGTTGGAACATTATCTACAGGATTCTGGGTCAGCAAGCAAATGTAAGTGCAAGTGGTAAAGTTGGGGCCCAAAATAGTTTGGCAAAGTGAGAAGGGACAGGACTGTCAGACAGGAGATGCAGAACAGGTGTCAATAATACATAAATCAGTCTGAGAAAGTCACATGGACATGAAGACTGGGATAAGCTAAGGGTTGGAACAAATCAGGGCAGGTGGGGGTAGTTATCCAGGAGCCTGCCAAAGGTACATACATCTTTGGTTCTTGATCAAGTATGGAAACAGCAGGATAAGAACAAACAACAAGGCAGACAGGCAGCAGAATTCCGACAAAATGACAGGCTCAGAAAAACAGATTAAAGCCTGGGTAATCTTATACAGGATACAAACAAAAAAAAACAAACATTACTCTTCCCCATACACTCACTGATCATCTTGGCCTACTTGGTTGTTTGTTACACATCACTCTGGATTTCTTTGCACCATTTGCTCTCTATGCCTGGAATGTTCTCCCTCTTAACTATCAGAATCTCTAGCTTCTCTTTAAGATTCAGATCAAAAGAAATCTCCAGAAATCCTTATAAGGTTCCCTTGTATTGCTAGAACCATCCCTGCTAAGGTTACCTTCCACAAACTCCATGTCTGCTTTCTATATGTGATTTATATATGTTGTCTTTCCTGTTAGAATGTAAGCTCTTTGACTGAAACACTCTACATGCTAGAGTTCTTTTCCATGTTTGGTTTTCTTTCTTTTTTCCCACTGTTCACTCCATTGGTTACAACCCTTCTACAAAACCAGACTAATGTCCAACGTGAAAGTATTTGCAGATCCTATACTTGACTGCATGCTGCCATGGGGTGGGGGTGGAGGGTGGGGGGGTAAAGAGGAAGGGTAGAAAAATTGAAACTCAAGGGACTGTGGAACTGAATCTTGTAAACTAAAAGCAAATAAATAAATCAATTTTTTTTAAAAAAAGAATGTAAGCTCCTTGAGGGCAGAAATCATATCTGATTTTTCACTATATTATTATTTGGTATATACATTATGAACAGACATTGTAGATGGACAAAGGAGTTGGGGCCCAGAAATAGAAGCATTTAAAAAACTGAACCATACTTTCAACAATATCAACTTTCGCTCACTGAAACAAACAAAAAACATCTTTTTCATATCACCATTCTTCTCATTGTGTTATAACTGGAGTAATGGAATGCTACCATGTGCAAAGAATCAAAATTTCAGGTCACCCAAAAAGCAACAGAGAGACATGAAGTACACATAAGCAGGTGCATGTAAGAAGCAGTATAAAAGATACTATCAAAGAAATGCATGATGAACAATAAGTCAGTCATCTTCCGAAAAGGCCTAAAGAAAGATCCAACATGTGGGACAGACTTCCTGGTAAGGCACTGACAAGAACTATATAGAATAAGGTAATGGATTGATTGAGATCTGCAATATCATAACAATAACAAAAAACAATAACATCACTGATAAATTTAATTATGATATGTGCTATATTTACTGAATAGAGCTATTCTCTGTTCTGGATTTAAAAAGTAAATTTTAATATTAATTTAAAAGGTAAACAGAATATTTTTCACTTAAAAATTAAATAGCTTTTTTTATTCACTGGATCGTGACTTGTCCGTAGGAGCACTCTAATTTAAAGAGTATCACCTTAAAAAAACAACCACCAGGAATTCTACACCAGAAAGGGTTCAAACAAAAGTCACTCATTGAACTTATAACACTTTAATGATTTGTTGTTTCAAAATATGTTTCAAATAGAAAATGAAATGTACATGCTAAATACACATACTTATAAATGTGAACATCCCAAATATTTATACTCAAAGACCCATTTTTGCAACAGTTTTTTGGTTGTTGTTCAGTCATTTCTGTCATGTTGAGCTTTGGGACCCATTTGAGGTTTTCTTGGCAAAGATACTGGAGTGGTTTGCCATTTCCTTCTCCAGCTCATTTTACACATGAGGAAACTGAGGCACACAGGGTTAAGTGACTTGCCCAGGGTCACACAGCTAATAAATATCAGGTTGGATGTGCACTCAGAGGGGTGAGTCTTCCTGACTCCAGGCCCAGTGCTCCATGCACTGCACCACCTGGCTGCTCTGCAATAGTTTCTTGTGCAACCTGACATGATGTTGCTTTACTGTCTCTCAAGTTTTCGCAAGATTTAGAATTTTCCAAATCCTATACAAATTTTTCTCATGGATCTAATTCCAAAAACATGTGACTTCAAATACAGCAAAACTTGTTTTCCATTGATTCTTTAACACTAATTTTCTACAGAGGAATTTCTTAATTGTAAAGAAAGAATTCTTCAGGGATATATCACACACTGCAATAGAGTTCCTCTGGCGTACAAACAGTTCCATGAACAGGTAGGTTATGCCACCCATCTTCCCTCTCAAAAAATATTTGCCAAGTTTTGTTTTTGAACCATCAAGACTATTTGTAGGTGTTTACAAATGTTTGTGATTAGCTACTGAATTGCTATTGGACTTCCAATTAAACAGAAAAGCAGTTTGAGGTCAAGAAGAAGAGATCAGCGAAGGCATACTGAAAAAAAAAATTGGCTTTCAGAAACACTTGCAAACATTCTCTCTCCCCTAATTGCTCCAAAATAAATGATTGTTTACCCCAAACCAAGTTTCATTTTAAGGAATTCTGTCTGTAAAACAAATATTCATTAAAATAAATATTTGAACTATTAGGATACAAATAAAGAAAATATTTATTCCTTAAAGTACACCAAAATGTACATGTTCTCTTAATCTAACAATTTGGGGGGTCTACGATAAGAAGTTTTGTTTTGTTTTCTTTTATACAGGAGATATGTTAGCCAACTGAAACAGAAGCAACCTAAGTTTTATGATGTGTAATGTTTTCCTAAAGGACTTTTAAAAGTATGTATTACCTTACTCTCCTGAGCATTTAAAAATTGTATTAGTGAATCTGTAATGCTGTGAGTTACCAAAAAAAAACCCAACAACTATTTGCTCCAGTCTCACATTGTGCTGAACCCAAAACATGTCACCACCATCCATCAAATTCTATTGATAATCAAGGCATTAATTATATTCTATGTGAAACAGCAACTACTTCTCTAGTGCATCTTAGCCTTAGCCTTAATTCTTTCTAAAAATGGCATTCCTCTTTTCTGCTCCAAATACTCAAATAACCTTCTTGTCCCCTGAAGCCCACAAGGAGTTTCTCAGATAATACATCCAGAATAAAAATTTGGCCTTTGGACATTAAACATAAAGTAATACAAAGTCCTTTCCTACCCAAAAGTTCTTTCACTCCCCCTTCATCTGTAAGCAACACAAATGGATATAGGCAAGCAGCTATTCTCCTGGCCCTGACCCTCTTCCCCATTCCCAACCTAAGCACCAGAGAACACAACTGGGTATGGGGAAACAGAGAAAGATGGAAGGCAAACCTTGCTTCCCTATGACCTGGGTGTCATGGTGAGGGATGAGAGTGGGGGAAAGAGGAGGAGGGGAAGGAATGGATGGCATGTGTGCCTCCCACACACCTAGCTCTAGCCTTCAGAAAGTAAGCATACAGAGTACACTCAGGCCTTCAGAAAGTCCAGACTGCAATGGGACAGGCAGACACTGCTTCCTTAGGGAGCAGGAACCCTTCTAAGACAGCAGTACTGGGGTGCATGGATGGGATGAGTGCTTCCTGGGCATCTCACTTTACTAAACATCCCTCTCATATATACTCCACACCCAGTGGACAGAGAGACAGGCTACAATGGGAGCAGGCAGGTAAACCCGACTTCCTTAGGAGCAGGGACTATTCCAGAGCTTAATCCTTATGGAAGGATGGATGGTATATGTCTTCCACAACTTGGGGTCAAAGTGGGAGGGGGGGGGGTAAAAGATGCTGTACTTAAGGGGAAAGAGAGTCTTTGATGCCTGTCTGGGCTATTTTCTCCCCCAAGAAAAAAAGGATGGCTTCACTCTGACCTCTAAAGATAGTGCTCCACCTCCATCCTGTAATAATGTACAGAATTTATTATAATATGTATGGAGTGCTCAAGAGGACTAGCATCTCTGGTGTGAGGGCTGCTGAGCCCTTTTCAGGGCTCCTCATCTACCTTTGGTGTCTCCCTGATTCATACAACCTGGGGTTCCAAGAAGCTGTAGCATGCACAGCAGCTATGCTTTGGTAAGCTGTCCCAGCAGATGAACTAAATCAGAGTGAAGGTAAATTGACAGGTCTCAAACATGAGCATGAGGTAGGGGAATGTCTAACCTAAGCATGTGAAGATTTTCCTAGCAGAATGAGCAAATGAGAACAATTTGTCACAAAAGTCAGGAAGGCAGCTAAAGCAGGCAACGTGGAGCAGTTAGAGCTTGATCAGGCATCAAAGACACCGAGGTCATCCACTGCATCCTAAGTCACAGCCAAAAGTCATTTTGACATAATTTATTGTACAGGAACATATGTATGTCATTTGGAAAGAAGGAAGGAAGGAAGGAAGGAAGGAAGGAAGGAAGGAAGGAAGGAAGGAAGGAAGGAAGGAAGGAAGGAAGGAAGGAAGGAAAGTATCTACTGGGGATGAATGCTCAAAAAACTTTGCTGATGTCTGGGCATGAAATTTTAAGTTAGAAGACTGCTGGTCTAGTTATCATTCCAACAAAAATGCTTTAAAACAATCCACAATCTCCTGGACTTTCCAAAGAATGCCTTCTAAAGAACGTGGACTAAAGGCAAGGAAATTTGGTTCTTATCTAATTTCTCCTAGTAACTAGCTGTCAGGATCAACTCAGCAAATCACTTCATCTCTCTGGGTACCAGGTTCATCTGTGAAATGATTTCTCTTTAGGAAAGCAAAATTTTCATTTGAAATTTAAAACTACCCCCTCCTCCTTGCAACTATTTTCTCCCTTAGTTCCTGTGACATTATTTTCTCTGGTTCTCTAACCCCTTTTTCTGTTCTACTTCTTCCTTAAGGGATATCTCTTAAGACTGTCCTTGATTCTCCTATTCTTGTACTGTATTTGCTAAGAAAAAAAAATCAGAATGCATACTCAGTACTTCAGTGACCACCTGTACACAGCTAACTCAAACAGGCAGTATATGCTTTCTCATGTACATGCATGTCACACCTACAGACACACACAGGCACACACATTCTCATCTCCCTTCTGAGCTCCAGGTCTGCTTCTCTAAATGTCTACGATATAGTTCTATGTAGATGCTCACCAGTGATGAGGTGTAGGCTCTGGAGACCCCCCCCCCCCTTTTGAGCTCTCCTTGGATCTTTGCTGATTGAATCTTCCCACTTCAGGAAGCATTTGCAGAGGCCATAAGTATTTCATTGTGGCTGGGCCCAAACCTCTGTTGCTAGCCTGGCCCTCCCTTGTCCATCTGCTTCCCACCCTGGAGCCTATCAAAATATCAATCCACTCTTGCATTGACCTCATTAACTCCACCTGAAGTCCCTCCCCAAACTCATTACTGGAGTCTGACCTCATTGGCGCCTCCTAAAGACCCTCCCCAGGCTCCTCCTCTGAACCACCCCTAGATTCCTCTGTATATAAGACCCCATCTTCCCTCCATCTTCATGAGAGCTGTAGAATAGCTTAGCATAGACTGGCTCCTTAAGGGTCTACCCCATATGGCGAACTTGAACTTTCAATAAACTTTATTTTTTTCTTTGGCCAAGAAGACTTGAGTGGAATTCTTTCCACAGGACCCAGCATGTTGGCATTTTGGGGTCTCAAGCAGCCCTAGCCCTCTTTGGGAAACCTTTTCATTTTTATGGAAGGCCATTTTATTTTATGGCCTCTGCAAATGCCTCCTGAAGTGGGAAGATTCAATCAGCAAAGATTCAAGGAGCGCTCAAAGGGGGGGGGGGGGACGTGTTAGGGGTCCCAGAGCCTAAACCTCATCACCAGCACCTCCCACTTGACATACTCAAAACGAATTCATCTTTCTTTCTAAACCTGCTCCTCTTCCGACTTCACTGTCTCTGTCCATGGCATTGGCACCACCTACTCTTCCTGTTTCTTTTTCCATTCTTCTTCCTCCTTCACTTCTCATAGCCACTCAGTTTCCAATTCTTTTTGATCCCAAAATCTCTCACCTAAGACCTCCTATTACTGCTGCCTCTCCTCTAATACAGGTCTTCAATTACCACATTCTGGACTACCCCAATAGCTGCAGAAATGATGTTGGAAGGGGCCTAAAAAACCATCTTGTTCAACTCTGAATTTTGGAGAAGAAAAGAAAGCCAAGAAGGAAGAAGAGCCTTGCTCAGCATTACACTGCAGTGAAAAGCAAAACTGACATTCTAAACCACGGCTTCTGTCTTCAAAGCTTTCCATTAATTCACTTCTTTCTCCCTACCAGCTCCATTCTTCACACTGTTGTCAAAATATTTTCCCTTAGATATGTCTCAACTAGGACCAGTGAAGTGAGCAGAAGCAAGATAACAATATACACAGTGACTACAAAACTGGATGTGAAAAAGAACACTAAAACAAAACTGAGCTCTGCATGATTACATTGACCAACTTTGGCCACAGAGAGCAGTGAAATGCATTGACTTCCTTTCGGTAAAGAGGTGGGGGCTATTGGGTACATAAAGTTGCATGTCAGTCCCTGTGCTGGTTGGTTTTACCTAATGGTTTTTCTGTTATAAGATGAGTGCAGGTATCCATATCTAGAAATGACTGATGGAAAAACAAAGGGATCAATAAATGGTATTTTTTAAAGATATGTTTAAGTCAGGAGCAGCTAGGTGGCACAGTGAGTAGAGCACTGACCTTGGAGTCAGGAGGCCCTGAGTTCAAATCCAACCTCAGACACTTGACACACTAGCTGTGTGACTTTGGGCAAGTCGCTTAACCCCAATTGACCTCCAAAAAAAAGAAGAAGAAGTGTTTAAGTCTCATCTCTGCTAACAAATTTTCAGTGATTTCTTGTTTCCCTAAGAAGTCCAATTCAAATTAACAAACATTTATTGAGCTCCTATTACATACAAAGCACTGTGCTAAGCACTAGGGAAACACTTCTTGACCTCAAATAATTCATATGTTATTGAGAGACACAACCTGTACACAAACTAACATAATACAAGGCAGAGAATACAGGCCAAAGGAAATAATGTCAAAGAAAATGTAAGGGGAGAGAGAGAACAACAAAAACTGGAGGGGTCAAGGAAAGTTTCAAGGAGGAGGAAGCAACTGAACTGTTCCTTGAAGCAAGATCAGAGAGTGAGTCAAAAATTTTTTATTAATCACCTACTAAATAGGTATTGTTAGGAGCTAGAGATACAAATATAGTGAATTTTTTCTCAAGGAACTTACATTCTAACATGGAAACTACAAGGAGATTGGAGAGATAAAAATGTATTTGCATGTATACATATGCTGAATAAATATAAAGAAATACAAATGCATACAAAGTAGTTACATGCAAGGTAGTTTGAGAGGAAGGGCACTAATAGGTAAGGTGAACAGGAAAACATTTTGTATAAAAGGTAAGGCTTGAAGTGAGTCTCAAAGGAAAAGAAGGATTCTCAAATGTGGAAGATGAGGAAAGAACGGTGTACATTACAGGCAGAGAGGGCAGCCTGTGTCATTGTACACACCGTCAGACCATAGGCTGCTATGCTGAGTGCATGAAGTGTAGTAATGAGAATAAAGCCGAGGTGCACTGGAGCCAGACTGTGGGGCGGTCTTAATTAGGCTGGAGTTTACCCTTGAAGCAACAGGGGACCACTGGAGATTTTTGAGCAGAGAAGTGACACGGTGAAATCTGTGCCACAGAAAGATAATGTGGGAGGCTATGTGAGGGACAGAATGGAACAGGTCAAGCAGTTAAACATTAAGTGCTCATTTTGGGACAGGACTATACTAAGCATCAAGAATACAAAGAAAGGCCAAAAAAAAAAAGTCCCTGTTGCAAAGGAGCTCACTATCTAAAACAGGAGACAACAAGCACACAGTTGTGTACAGACCAGCTACATACAAGAAAAACTGGAAATAATCAACAGAGGTAAGGCATTAGAATTCAGAGAAATCAGGAAAGGTTTCCTAGGATGTTAGCGGGGTAGATGGGTAATATTGTCTACATGAGATATAATAAGGCCCTAAACTAAGCTAATGGCCATTTGAGTACAGAAAATGGTAGGGATGCAAGAGTTAGTCTGTAGATAGAATTGACAGAATGTGGCAACTGACTGGATAGAAGAGACAGAAGAGTCAAAGCTAACTAGGAGCTTTTAAATCTGGATGACTAAAAGAAAACTGTCGAGACGGCTAGATGGCTCAGTGAATAGAGCACCGGCTCTGGAATCAGGAGGATTTGAGTTCAAATACAGACACACACTTAACACAAAACTAGCTGTGTGACCTTAGGCAAGTCACTTAACCACAACTGCCCTACATTCATCTCTCCAAAAAGCCAGAAGGAAGAGAAGGAGAAGAAGAGGTTGTCGCCCTCAACAAAAATAAGGATGCTGGTAGGTAGGAAGGGAAGATTTTTGGAAATGAATATGAGTTTAGTTTTGGACACATTAAGTTCAAAGTGTTGATAGGCCATCTAGGTAGAAATTACAGCATACAGGTGATTTAGGACTAGGGCGGAATATATAGAGATTCGGACATGAAACAAAGAAAAGAACTTGGGGCTAAGACAAATTTGGCGGTAATAGCTAGAGGAGGGACAGACACTTTGAAGTCGAGTTTAAACTTGGAAAGAGAGACAGACACCCCATAAAATGAGACTAATAGTTGGGTAGAAGAGACGCAGGGAAAGCAGTGTCACAGAAGCCAAAAAAAAGAGCACATATTCAGGAAACTATCTAAATATGTGGGTCAAGCATCAAAAAACGAAGAGGAAGAAAACTGAAAAGGTCACTCACTGATTTGGCCTTTTGGAGTAGAAAGAATGTTGGGTTTAGAGTAAAGGCTGTTCAGATCCTCCCTTAGCACCTATTTGTATGACTCTTAACAAGTCACCTAACCTCTAACCTCTCTTTGCCTCAGTTTCCTCATCCATAAAAAAAGAATGCAGGAGGAGGGGAGAGGAATACTAAATTATCTGAAGTTTTTTCTTTTATCTCAATCTATGATCCTGTGGTTTTTAAGTTATGAAATCACCGATAACTTTAGAAAAAGCAGTTTCTATAGAGTAGTGGGGTCAGAAGCCCATCAGAGAGAATTCAGTGAGGAAGCAAGCCAATGGAAGGTAAATCAATGAATTATGGTATCAAACAGAAATGAGAACCATTGTTCTAATGGTAAGGAGCCCTGCAGTTATATACTGACTTGGATTTAAAATGCAATGTTATTTGTTTTATTGTTTTAAATTTTATTTTATTAAATATTTCCCAAATACATTCTAATCTGGTTCCAGCTGCACTGGGAAGTGTTGGGCAATATGTTTGTCATCTCTGCTACAGAGCACACTTTCTGAAGTTTGGGGGTGAAGGAAGAGAGGAGACTCCTAGTGTAGCATTTTAAGAGAATGGCAGAATCTGTGAATGTTTTTTAAGGATGTTTTTCATGGATGAGGGAGCCATTAACATATTGCTAAGTAACATGGAAGAAGCCAGTAAATAAATGAAAAAGGGAAGAAATTTTCAAGGAGTAAGCTCCCAGAGGGGACAGGAGGATATGGGGATGAGGACACAAGAGCAAGGAAAGTTTTCTCAGGGAATAGAGCAAGAGGATAGCTAAACATAGAGAAAGCTTTGCTCGGCGTAATCTGGAAACACCCTACCTTTCTACTCTTACTTCACATTTCTTTCCTCCCAGTACTCTTCACTTTGGTCAGACTAGAAAATTGTCCTTTTTGATCCCTTTCTGGTGTCCTTGTTCAAATTGTTTCTGAAATGGTCTTCCTTCCCCTCTTTGCCTGTTGAATTTCTACCCAGACCTAAAACTCAACTCAAATGCCACCTCTTTCACGAACTATTCTCTGATCCCCTATCATTACCATCCTTCCACCAATCCCCACCTCTCACAGTGGTGAAGTACTTGCACGAGGAGCTTAATAAATGTTCATTACATTTAAAACTTGGACTCTGTCAAAAGGCTGCACCTAAATGTACATTACATATAGGGAGTACCTAAAAGTACACTGTTTTTAGAATCAAAAGACCAGGATCTGAATTAAGCCTCTTCGATTTACTACCTGTGTGACCTTGTGTAAGTAATTAACCTCTCTGGGTCTTAATTTCCCCATCTGTAAGGATTCTTCCAGCTAAGAACCCAATCATTCTAATGTTATACATCCCAGCTATCCATGTATTTTTTATACCCCAGTCTAAACTCTATAAGGACAGGAGTATGTAAAGAGTTTAGCTTCCCCAGAGCCTAGAAATAAGACCTACATAGAGCAAGTGCTTAAGGTTTTAATTGTTAAAATGGTTCAAAAGCTTCTATCTCCAACCCTAACCTTGCTCAGCATCCTAAAGGAAATTTCCACCTAAAGGACCTATTTACCTCAAAATCAACATGGGTAGAATTGAGTTCTAGAGGCAACCCCACGCCCCACCCACCACCACCAATTAGATTCCCATGCCCAACTTCTGTCAGTGGCACATCCATGTCTAAGTCAGAGGGTCAAACTCTGGCCCAACAGGTTACAAGTATCCAAGTGGCTGGTACTCCAAGGAACCTGATTAAACTGTAATTGGAAAGTGTTAAATAAAATATATAAAAATACAATATAGATAACATATATATGTGGTATTCTAAATCAGTATACTGTCCACAGGGATCCACTTCTATTTCAGTTTTATACTACTGAACTCTAAGTCACCTCTGTCATGCTCTGCATGTAATTACTCATCAATGTCAGGTTGGCTTTCACATTTAAAAATATGCAATTATCCTATGTTCTATAACAAGTGATAACATCAGAAATGAGTCATATATTACTCTTCTGTAGTTGACAACTGAACAATAATGGAAGAAGTCCCAAGTACTTTTGAGATAAAAACAGATTAGAACCTCAAATTTCACTGTAGACTTTATTGAGAATAACAACAATTTACAATGGCATTTTATAGTTCACAAAAGATTTCACCTTAACTATCTCATTTGAGCCTCATAATACCCCTAATGAGGTAGAGATTTGATAACACACAGAAAATTGTGATATGTAGCAATTAAGAGCATTATATTTAAAGTTATTCCTTGGCTGTCAATGCCTAAAGAAAACTAGGAGTTGATTTTTCATAAAAATCTCAATAGTGTTGTCATATTACCCAGGGGTGGGGAACCTTTGGCCTCAAGGCCATATGTGGCCCTTTAGATCCTCAAGTTCAGCCCTTTGACTGAGTCCAAACTTCACAGAACAAATCCTCTTAATAAAAGGATTTGTTCTATAAAACTTGTCAAAAGGCTGCACCTAAAGACCTAGGAGAACACAGGATTCCTACTCCTTCGACTTATGTGATGGTTACTCATTCTTCCTTCTCCCTTTAGCACTTCATCATCTTAAGACCTTTACACTTCTGTGATTTCCACAACATACTTGACCAATAAAGACCAAAACTCCTTCATGACTTAGTAGATAGTGTCATCATTTGCTGGGCCAACTTACTGATAATAATTTTCTTGAATTTAGTTAGGCTGATCCAGGAACTACAGTTTGAAAGGACCTTCCATACGGCCCTTGAATTCTAGATCACCATGAGCCAGAAGAGGATTTTAGTGGAAGGAGAAACATTTATCCAAACTAAATTCTAAAGCCTAAAATCCTATGAATGCCCTTTGATGAGTAATAATAGCCCACTAATAAACTAAGCCACGCACTACTTGCTTTGGATAAAACTCAAGGAAACTGAAAAAAATTACTCTTTCAGTAAAAATGACTGGACAACCAAAAAAAATATGAGTAAACATAACGTATTGGTGTGAATAAATATTCAGAAAATATATCCTCCCAACAGCATAGCTTATCATTAGAAATGCCATAAATTTGTGTCTTAACTTTCATTAAAGTATGTTATATCTTTCAAGAACAAAAAATTAAGGATGAAGTATTCCATGCAAAGTTATAAATGTCCATTTTGATGCTTTCTCCCTCTATAAGATACCAATTCCTTTATTTTAAATTGAATAAATCCATTAGTAGAGTATGGTCAATATTTTAAAGCAATCAAAATTCAAAATGCTGTCAGCAGGACAATACAAAACTTTAAGGAAAATCACAGTAGCTTTTACACTCAGGAAAATCATGAGGAAAAAAACAGTATATGTAACCCTTAAATTACATGAAATAAAATTCATACTAAAAGTATATTATAATAAAACTATTCAACAACTAAACAACATCTGCCATCTAGGAGGGAACCCGATTCCCCTTTTTTTCATCGGGGCTTTTAACTGCCACAAAAGAAACATAACCAACTTGCAAAAAGTACTGCTATGCTTGATTACAGAAGTTTTTTTAAAGGCCTATTTCAACCTTAAAAAGGGGAACTTGAGTTTTATTTAAAGTGAGAAGGATACATCTTACTCAAGTTCCATCAAATTCTAATATTTTAAAAAATTAATTAAGATGGAAGTATATTTAATTACAAGTATATCTATAAAAGCAACTTTATAGATAAAGATACAGTAGATTTGTAGTTTACGGTGTAGTTGACCTAGGCAAATCTAAGTAATCAATGACATAGAATCTTTATGTATCAGGATATCTTGACATATAATCATGAAAAGAAGCCTTTAAATTGTAGTTAGCAATTAGAAACACTTAGACAATAAAGTCTTGGAGAAGGGGGAGTCTTTAAAATTAAAGTTTATTCATTAAAAGATCCATAATTCCCTAATAACTGAAGAAATGAGACTGAAATTTCATTGCAAGAAAGAATATTCTTAAAACTTCTGAAATAATATATTACTGAAACTGAATGTATTATTGAGAAAGTAATATCAAATATAGACAACTAGTTGAACAATAACGAGGGTGGGGGAGTCTTCTGTTCACTGTCGATTCCATACTATACAACTAATATGAGCTTGAATTTAAGTTGCAGAAAGAAAACAATGTGCCTAAAAGAAACTGATGCCACTTCGTTATCTTGTCACTGAAGAACTTCCATACTTCCAGACTGTATCAAGTTGACAGTGCCTGGCATACAGTAGGTGTTTAATAAATGCTTATTCCCTTCTCCCTCTTCCCAGGTGCAAACTTGGTTTGCTCTTCTTTTTAAAGAGGGAACTTTCTTATAACGGTCAGGATAACAAGGAGTGATGAAAGATTACCGTTGTTGTTAATAACTAACATTTCTACCACCCCTCTGAGGCACTTAGCACATGGCATGTCATTTGGTCCTTACAACTCTGTGCAGTAGACGCTATTATTATCTTCCTTTTATAAACGAAAAAACTAAGAGAGAAATGAAATTACTTCACCTGGGTCACACAGCTGGTAAAGTCCCTAAGGTAGGATTTGGACTCAAGTCTTCCAGCTTCCAAATCCAACTCCCTATCCACAAAGCCACCAAGGAAGTAATGGGAAAGTTCCCACAAGTAAATTACACTTAAGGCACAAACAGCTCAATGGTAAAAGTGGGATAGATATCCATTCTAACCTCTAGAGAGTGACCAAAAGCCAACTTACAAACCCTTTCCGACTTAGTTTCCTCACCTGTAAAATGAAGAGGGAATGAGTTTCTTTAAGTTTCTTTCCTAATATTTATTATGCTAAAATAGAAGAGTTTTCTGTGTTCCACCTGTTACTGCTATATTTTTATGGGCATAAATGCACAAAAATAAACAAGAGAACCGTCACAAAATTCCTAAATTGTATAAACGTGAGAAAAACTAATTTTAAAAATTACTGGGCTATATACTTAGGAAGGTATTCTTTACAAAGAAAAAAAACGTTTGAAACTTTCCCATATATTTAAAAGTTACGGTCCCTTTTTCATGATATTCAACTGTTTCACTCTGGAAACCTCTTAACCTCGTCCTGAAAGAACTGAACAAGGCCATTTCTCAGGGATGTTCATTAGCTAGTCTAGATAACCCCCCACCACCACCCACACACCTCCATCCTTAAAGAGCATCCCATCCTGCGGTCCCCACAAGTGGCTACACGAGGCCCCCGAGAGTGAAGGACGAGGCTGCCACAAGGATGTATCAGAACTTCCAGGGAAGAAAGGCCACCCCTCCGGCATCATTCATCATCACTCCCTCGGTTCTCGGGGCACGGGTTTTTCCAGGAGAGGTCAAGCCCCCTCCGGGCCCGCCCTCCCCCCAATCTCCCAGTCCCCTCGCAGGAGCAGGAGAAGTACCGCCTCCTCCCCACCCCACCCCCCCACCCCGGCCCCAGCCTCGTTCGGGGCTGGGAGCCGGCCTGGCCTAACCCCTGATTTCCATCCTTCTTTCCATCCCTCCCGGCAGGGCGGGGCAGGCCGTGCCCTCCTCTCCCCCTCTGGTCAGCGCAGCCCCGGGCCCAGCCGGCCAGTCCTGCGGCCCGGCCCGGCCCGGCCCTTGGCCCGCTCGGGAAGGGCCCAATGGGGACCGGCGAGGTGGAGCCCCTGCGGGGCAGTTGGGCCCGGTGCTGCTTCCCGGGCCTCGGCCCGGGGCGGGGGCTGGGGCGGCAGCCTAGGGGAGGAGGCGGGGAGGGGCCGGGGGCGGCGCCCGCCCGCCCCGCGCCGGCCCCACGCCCTTACCTGTCTTCTCGTGGTCATAGCCCACTACGATGAAGTAGTCCGCCAGCCGCGCCATCGCCGCCGCCGCCCCCGCGCCCGGGAAGCGGGACCCAGTCCCCGTCGCCGCCCTCGCCGCCGCCGCCGCCCGCCCGGCCCGGGAGCGCTCAGCATTTTCCCTCTACCGGCGGTAGCGGCAGCGGCGGCAGCGGCGGCACTTCAGCCATGTTTGACAACCGAGGTGCTTTCTGCGCCTGCGCCGGGCGCCGCGCCGCGCGAGACTCGCTCCTCCTCCCGGCTCCTCCCTCCCCTCGGCTTCCCAGAGCTTCCCTGGAGCTACGCAGTCTCAACCCCGGCGGGCCCACCCCTCCCCCCGCCGTCTGCGCTCCTCCCCCGCCCGCTCCCACCTCCTCTCCACTCCCTTCCCCCGGGCTCGCGCCCAATCTCTGAGCAGCTGGGGCTCGCGCAGGCCTTTCCTTCCCTCGGCCCACTTGTGGAGCGCGACCCGAGCCGGCTGGGGGAAGGCTCCCGAAAACTCTGCGGCCAGCGGTCTGCAATCTGCCCCGCCAGGGCTTTTGTTGCTGGTTTCCTGTTTACGTTGCGCGGTCAAGGTTTCGAGACCTCGGACTGGGGTGCGGGGTTGCGCCGTCCCGGGCCCGGGCTGCAAGGGGAGGCCCCGAGGACTGCAGCAGCCCTCTCGCCGTGCCAGGGTTCCGGGCAGCACCGAGCCCGCCTGCTTCTAAGACAGTGAATGCAGGCCACCGGGAACGGACAGCTCTCACCTCCTACCACCCTGTTCGCCCTCCATTGAATCCTCGGTCATCCGTCTGTGGCCTCTGCTTTTGGGCTATTTTACTGTCCTGGGCACTTTCATCAGATCCCAGAGCCCCAGGAGAAAAGGGGCAGGGGTCGTCAGAATCTTTGGGGTACGGTTTAGTCGGGTTGTAGATTTAAAACTCTCGGACAATCTGAGGTCTCGGACTTCGCCCTTCTTTATCACCAACCAACAATTTGAGCTAACAAGTTAACACGAAACCGTGCGGTTTGCAGTTTGAAATTGTCAGATTCTGTCCAAGTGCAGGATACTACTTGATCTAAGTTATTGCCTAATCAGTAAAAGCCTTTCCTTAAGTGACTTTAAGGATCACACTCCAAGCTTCCAGTACAGGAAGAGTTCCCCTTGCAAAAACGCACGGAGCTCGCTTATGCACGCTCCTCTGGTGTAGGGTTTCTTCGACAGCTCACTAAGGTTCTCTTCCTCATTCCACAAATTGAACTGGACTCTGCCACCGGCACCACCCCCTCGCTGTAACTTCCACCCACAATTTCAGCTTCTGTCATTTGATACGAAGCATAATTGCTTCGTTTTCCACATAAATATTTGAAGATTCTCTGAACTAGGACTAAACGGTGGAAGCTGTAGATGTAGGCTTGTCAGGTAAAATTTCCCGACAATTCAAGCTAGCCCAAAGTGGGATGACTGCCTCAGGAGAAAGCGGGTTTCCTTTGAGTAGAGGTCTCCAAGCGGAAAAAGCTACAAAGCCACTTACTTGCTGAGTGTGTATGCTGTAGACGGTTTTTTATTGCACTAGATGGCCTCTGTGGTGTCTTCCAATTCTTAAGATTCCGTGATGGCCTTTCTAAATCTCTTCTAAGGTTTAATTGCTTAAGAATATTTCATTTAACCTAACTATTTCTAATTCCAGTGCTTATGAATTCAAAAGTATAATTTAAAAAAGAACAACTTATTTTAATACCCCTCTCCCCCACTGAAGGTCCTCTGACAAGCCCTATAATGGAAGTTTACAGAAACTGGTTTCAGCATGTGGGCTATATGCATAAAATACACATATGTACCTAATATGAGGGTACATTCTGGGTACATAAAAGTATTTCATATACAAATAAAGTAGTTTCGCCCTTTGCTCCCCAGCCAACAGCTGCCTGGAGGCTAAGGCTGATAAGAGTCTGACCACGCAGCCTGATTAGTCCGGTTGGCCAGAGGCCAGAAAATCCCCCGAGATCAACAAAAACACCACCACCTTTCACTAGCTGCCTGAACAAATGCAGATTTGTTTCCCCCTGACTCTGGAGAAGAAATCCGTGGGCCAAGCCAAGGATAAAAGAGGCAACGGTCTCCAGGATCCAAAGCATCTCCTTCCTTGTCTCAGGGCGGAAATGGCAAAGAGATAAAGAAAGAAGGGAGGTTTGCCAACTTCCCGCTGCTGCAGAGCTGCTTGCTGCCTTTTGTGGGTAAAGTGGCTAGTTCTCTAAAATCATTCAAAGTACTTCCTGTGGTTTGTCTCTGCTCAACAAATTAGTGAGCCGGGGTTTACTGGGCAGAAAAGTCACTGCAATCCTGCCTTGGTTAGCCTCACCACTAATTCATCAGATTTATGTAACAGTAATAATATTTATATAGGCTTTCCTATGTGCCTGGCACAGTGTTAAATACTTTACAATTATTGCTTCACTTGATCTTCACAACAGCCCTGGGAAGTAGAGCTAAGAGCTTTACAAATATTACATCATTTGAACCTCACAATAAGCTTAGGAGGTAGGTATTTTATCATGCAAATTTGGCATATAAGGAAACTGAGACAAACAGGTTAAGTGACTTGACTAGGGTCACACTGCTACTAAGTGTCTGAGGTTAGATATGAACTCAGGTCTTCCTAATTCCAGGCCTGAAGTTCTATCTACTGTCTACCTGCTACATACATATATACATACATACAGACACATTACAGGTACACATAAATACATACCTATATACACACATGAACATACAGAAAACATTCAGGACATGAGCACATAAGGAAAGCTCCCCCTGGGTCAAATCAATAAATCATTCAGCCCAGTATGATATCCCTGACAGCCTGTTTGGTAGAGCTGTATGGCCTGATGAAAGTTGCTCTCCTTAACCTCACTCTAAGAGGTGAAGACGTACACCCCGATTGCTTTCCCTCCTTTCAGTAAGCTATTTTTGGCAATATTGGTCGCTGGATCCACTTATTTATTATAATCCCATCTGTACTTTGTTTACCCTGTTTGGGTAACGAGTTTCCTATGTTCATATTGACTGCCTGTTATGTCAAGAATGACCATGCTTGTACTTGTCCTAAAAAAACTACAATGTCTCCTTTAAGCTTTCAGGGTGGCTCCTTATCTAGTTTAATTATGAACAAGTCTCTGTAATCCTGCATGTCAGAGGCAAATAAGACACAAATTGTGCCTGGATTAAGAGGCTTGAGATCTCCGTTTGTCTTAGGCAGGACTTTCAATGAACAACCCTGTTCCACTGAACTGATGGGGTGAATGAGACTTTGGAAATAAGCTTCTCAATGGGTTTTGAGGAAGGGGGTTGTAACTATGGGGGTATAAAGTGGAATGTTTTTCTTAGTCCTGAGGTTCTGGTGAGTTCATTGTTATGCTTTGAAGATCCAGACTAGGAAAAACAGGATTCAACTTGTGCTTCTGACACTTCTGCTGGCATGCCCTAAGGGAAGTCACTTAAATTCTCCATTTTCTAGGCTACTCCAAAACTATAAATTACAGAGAGGTGCTGACTTGTTTTGGTACCTAGTCTCTGTCCACTATCCTATCCTTGACCATAGTTGTCAGTTTTAAAATGCCCATCAGAGCTTTATATAGAACTCTTTGAATATACTAATTTTCAAACAGTCTCTTAAAAGCTATAAATCCTACCCAGGTCATAGGGCAAGTTAAAAGGGAAGCCAGTAGACATCAAATGTTTCTTTTTCAAAGAAGCAAATGTTCAATTCTTTGCTTTTCATATGTGTAGTTTAAACATTGGATTATTTAGCCTAATTTTCTCTGCAGAGTGTGTTCTCTATATTTAGTTGGAAACCAACATAAGGAAGTGACCAAGAACATTTTTACAATCCAGAGAAGCCTAGAGAAAATGTAGGCAGTGTCATAAACAGCTGTTCAGCCTTTCACGTACTTTCCATTTAACAGTAGACAGAGGGGAAAGTCCTGGCCAAATTTTTTTTCTGTGTATCTGAGAACAGAGAGAAAAGGGATAGTCTCAAGAGTGGGGAACCTGTAGCCTCAAGGCCTCATGTGGCCCTCTAGGTCCTCAAGTGTGGTCCTTTGTTTGGATTCAGTCCAAGGGCCAAACTTGAGGTTCTAGAGGGCCATATGGGGCCTCAAGGCTGACGGTTCCCCACCTCTGAAAGCATTCGGGGCACCTGTAAAAGTTTCACAGGTAGTATTTGTATACATATATGTGTGTCTACATACATTTAGAGAGAGGTATGGATAAATATTGATACAATAGCTTAGATAATAAATGTCAGTATAGATATGGATAGATTTAGATCTAGACGTGGCAGCCTGTCCTACTGGTTGAGAGCCTGCCTCTCACATATATCTGGGTTCAAATAATGTTGTTGATACCCATTTGTCCCAGAATCATGAGCAAATCACTTCATCTCTTAATGTCCTGGACTAACTCTAATTCCAAAGGTTACAGACCTAATGAGTTTCTAATCTGCCCTTAAGGTACCTAGTGTTTTTGAAATGCTTGAAATAATAGGTCTAGGCCAAATACCTATTTGTAGCTCCCCTGGATCCTTTCTTCCCTCTTCTTAGTAAAGGGGAGTGGGGGAAGGGTTAAATACACATATTTGTTGCAACTTGTCCCCACTGATTTGTCATCTGTAGGGTTGAGCCTTTGGGGTCTTATGCTCCAAGGCTCTTTTCTTGGCTGATTAGAGTAAGTCGATTCAACAAGCATTTATTATTCCCAATAGTAAGTCCTTCTGTGAGGACAAAAGTAATATTTAAATAAAATTCAGGGGTCTGCTCTAGTAGAACTTATCATTTAAACAGAAATATTTTCCCAACCCCACCCCACAGACTGGGGGTGGGGATCTGCTTGGGATTTCTTCCTACATTTGCATTGGCTCTTTACCTGAATCTGAAAAACATCTTTGGGTTTCAACTTTTGCTTCCTTCTTACCTCTTTCTTCCTTCTTTGCACTTCCCAAGCCCTGGGCAGTCTCAGGTGAGACTTTCTGCTCAATCTGAATTCACACCCAGAGAAACCTGAATAGATGAAAGCAGGCACACGTGAAAAAAGAAAAAAATCTGAATTCTACCAAGGAGTATTTCAGTTGGGATGTGACCCCCCCCAAAAAAACTGTCTATCATGGGGATACGAAGTGGTTAAAATCGTTGGATGTCCACAGAGGGATAGATCCCACATGGTGCGCCTGTTTTGCCAAGGTAAATTCCAGGGAGTTTTGGAAAACACGCGCTCACTCCAGAAGACAGCAGGAGCTCCCGCAAACAAATCAGGCAGTGCTGGTTCACTCTTTGGAGCAGGAAAGCCTCTGAATTAGAGGACTGGGGGCAGGACGCGGGCCGGGCGGGGCGGGTGAAGTGTTTTCCTAGCTTTAGATCTAACGTCCCAGGAGCAGCCAAGTGCACCTGGACTGATAAGAGACGTGCCAAGTTTCAGTTTTGCTGTTTGGCATTCCCGGACGGCGGACCCCCTGTTGGGGAGCGGGGCGGGAAGCGAGTGCCTGCCCTCAGCCTCAACCGGAGCCTGGCTCTCTCTTGGCGGGAAAGGGAGGGGAAGCTCTCACTTAAAAGCATAATTTATCCTAAAAGGCCTCATCTCCCCCCCCCCACACACACACACATACTCCTTCCCCTCTCGGGGGCTGGGCGCAGAGTAATAGCTTACATCCTTATACCCTTCTAATTAAAAAAGTGGTCAAGCACTGTTATCCCTATTTCAGAGGTGGGACTCTTCTAACTCTGAGAGAGAGTCCACACTCCTCTGGCCCCAAACCTTCTCCGTGGCACTCGCTCTAAGTCGAGGAGAGCCCGATGTTCTCTCCCACTCCCTTGTGTGGCAGGGTTGGAAGCGAGTGAAATGCTTGGACTACTCATGGCGGGAGTGGGGTTGACAGCTCAGGACTCCTCAGTAACAACCCAAAGAAGCAACCTTCTTGGAACACGGGAATAAAAGCACACTCCTTCCTGGGACAGTCAGGTTGTCCTTTGATATGACTATATCCAGCCACCCAGTTCGCCAAAGGAAAAGTTTCCTTTCCCAAGGGTGACGACAGAGCAGGGACGACGGAAGGGGACAAATGAAAGTAACCTGTTCTGGAGCAACGGGACAGGCAGAGGTGGACACAGGAAAAACAAATAGAGAATTGAAAGGCATTTGGAGTCAATCGCTGCCCTTGGCATCTGCACCTTCACCTCTCAAGCTGCGGTTTTCTCCTCCATAAAATAGGTGGTGGGGGGGAGGGGTGGACCAGATGATTTCTAAGATTTTTTTTCCTGCTCTATCATTCTATAATTCAGTTCAATAAACATTTATTACAAGTCTATGTGCCAGTAACTGTGCTAAGCGCTGTGATGAGAAAGAGGAGACGGGAGAGGGAGGGAGAAAGGAGAGAGACAGAGACAGAGAGACAGACACAGACAGAGACGGAGACAGAGACAGACACAGAGACAGAGAGGGAGAGTAGGAGAGAGAAGAGAGAGAGAGAGAGAGAGAGAGAGAGAGAGAGAGAGAGAGAGAGAGAGAGAGAGAGAGAGAGAGAGAGAGAGAGAGGAAATGAAAGATATTTTTTAAAGGGAGGAAGATGAGCAACGCTGAAGGGATGAAGCATCCTAACACATAGTAGGCAGTCAATAAATGTTTGAACAGTGAGTATTGTCCTTGCCCCACCTGCACAGCTAGGCGTTTCTGAGCCAGGTCCAAGTTAATGAGTCGACAGCCCAGAGAGCCCTCGCCCCGAGTGCACTGGGGAAGCCACTCTACCATATCTGCGGCGGGAGTCCGGAGGCTGCCACTGCGCCTAGCTAGCTCGGGCGGGCAAGGGTTTGGGGGGACATCCCAGCCTCCCCACAGCCACCGTAAATCTTGCTCCGGACGCGAGTGACTCACTCCAAGGTGATTCCTCTGACGCAACCTTGATCCAGCTGGCCTTTCTATTCACACCTTAGAAGCAAGGGACGTGAAAGGAGGTCCGGAAAGCGGCTGCCACAAAGCTGGTCACTCTCCTCGTGAGGTGGGGAGTGGCTCAGGCTCCCAGAGCTCTGAACCACAGACACACCTGTTCAACCAGAGGGCTCGGAAGCCCCGATGGGCAGGCAGCCAGAGAGAGGAGGTGAGGAGTCGGGGACTCCTATCTACAGCACCTGTAGAAGATAGAAATAAAGCCAAGTGAGGAAGCAGGAGTACACAAGCATATTAATAGTACTTCAGCGTTCACAGACAAGAGGATGATGGTGGTAATATCACCACCATTTCCTAGAAGAAGAAAGTAGTGACTCAGAGAGACGAATGACTTGCCTAAGGTCACAGGGCTGAGGAGAACTGGAGCTGGCCCTGGAGCCCGGTCTTCCTTTCCATTACATCACCAGGCAGTCTTTAAAGGTTTTATAAAGCCTTACAGTGGTCTGCAAAAGTACTCAACTCCCTGGCTATGATCTTCGCTTCCTCACAAAGACCCAGCCCGCAGGGAGAGGTCCTAGCCCAGGCAACACCGTATTCACTTTGCTGGCCTTCTCATCCTTACCTGGGGGGGGAAGGGGGGAGAAATACTTTTGGGTCCCAAAAGAAGTCAGGAGCTTCTTGGCCAGAGGCCAACTAGTTCCTTCTTAAACTTTCAAAAAATTGAACAATGGCACCACAAATTTAACACATACAAAGGCAGGGAGTTTGTTCTCTCGCTCTTGGATTTACACATCGGAATTAAATATCTGAAATTTCAACAAGCTCTCACCTTAGAAAAATCCCCTGCCCAAGTTCTCCTGATCTCGTGCCCACTGGTCTTTTCTAGAACTTCAGTGTCTCAGACATTTGTCAGATAGCGTCTGGCAAACCTCTCTCGTCCCCATCCCCTCTCTTCGTTACCACGCCTGAGGCTGAGTTCAAGTGCTTCCCAAGACGGCTGCTTCCTAGAGCAGGAGCCTTGCAGATAGGAGGAAAGGGAGACCCAAGGAGAGTCCCAGTGACCTTGAACGCCTGTGGGCTAGCCCAGTCGCCTTGGCTAGGGGCTAGGATCTTGCCGGGGCATCAGCGTAGGCAGGGGCTCCAAAAGGAGATGATTTGGTGGGGAGAGAGTGGGCACGCGCAGGCCCCGAAGCCATCAATGATAATTCTTACAGCCTGGGTGCTGTGGAAGCACTGGGTGAACATCCTCTTGCAGCCCACCGTATCCTACCTAACCCAGAGGATAGCTCGTTCGCCTTACACTGGGGAGCCCTGAGCCAGGAAATGTATGAGTGTTGGCGCCCTGGACGAAGGGCGCAAAAGGAAGAGAGGGAAATGATTGAAGTAAGAAAGAGCAGCAGCAGCGCCAGCGGCGGCCGCAGAGGAATCCCCAGCAAGCCCCGCCCCTGCTGAGCTCCTATAAAAGTAGGAGGCAAGCGCAGGACACTTCAGAGGTTTAACTGGGGACCTAAAGATTTCCTGCCGCTCCTGCGCCCTCTCTTCGCCTCCTACCTCCGCCTCTCAATAACACTTCTTTCGTCAGGGGTGTGGATCTTTGACTTTGACATAGGATTACCTTCAGCAGCAGGTAAGGGTGGACCTTCGGGCTTGGAGTGGTGGCAGTGGAGTTGGGGTAGGGCGAATGGGCTTTAGTGATCTCCAAAGGCACTGCTCAGAAAACTCAGGTCCCTGCACCGACTTTCCCAGTGCCTCTTCCAGACAGCCCTGCTGAGGCTGCTGGAGCAGAGATCTGGGCGAGGGGGGGAAGGAGGAGTGCTGGTGAAAAGGGTTAGAATGGGCCTGGAAGGGGGGGGGGCAGAATTAAATCATCGTCTAGTCCGTGAGCTAAGTCTTCCGAATGAGCTCCGGGGGCTACTCTGAGCTCGGGCTCCCTCCCAAGGGAAAGTCTTCCTCTTCCATCTCATAAGAATAAGCTCCTAGAAAAGTTTCAAGTGAGTTCCAAGCTCAGAATTTAGGGAGTGTTGCCTGGTGGGGTGAGGGAACCTCCCCCCTCCCTGCTCAGTCTGTCAGTTCAGCAGGCTGACGGATGCAAAGCCTGCAGGCGCCTTTATCTGTTCTGGCGCGATAAGCTATTGAGCAAACAAGAGCGGGGACTTGGTTAGGACACTTCTGGGGCCACTGGTCTGCGGCGCTCAGCCAGCTGGGGCTGAGCTAGAGTTGCGGGGTCAGGGAAGGGGCTAGGGCCGGAGCCAGGACTAGAGACAGACGCTGACTTCTTTGGTTCTCTCTTTTAACCAGGGTGACCGGATCACCGCCGGAATGCAGCTGGTGCCAGTCGCCCTAATTTACCTGGGCTCCTTCGCCTTCCTGGGGGCGGACACTGCGCGGCTCGATTTGGCTTCAGAGTTCAGAAAGAAGTAAGTCCCGACAATGTTCTCTAACCAAGTACTTGGGTTCAGAAGCTAAAAGATACTTCGGAGGGAGGAATCCTCCGTTAACTCAGGGTGCAGGAGAAAAGCGTAAGGTGTTGATGCTACCACTCACCAAGGGGAGAGGGCGCTGGGATTCGTTCCATGTGGTGCTAATGGCGTCGCTGTTGGTTACTTTCCAGATGGAACAAATGGTCTCTGAGCCGGGGAAAGAGGGAATTGCGTGTGCCGGGCAATCCCCTCGCTAGCCCAGCCGAAGTGAAGACTGGTCCTGTCCAGACATTTATTCGGACCCAGGACGTGAAGGGTGCTTCCCGCAGTCCACAGCCCAGGTAACTTTGTGGGTCCCTCCCGGGGAATCCCTTTCGTCTCCGAAGGTGCTACTCCCGGCCCCCGCGGCCCCACCTCGGGTTTGGGCTAAGAAAGGTGCCTCGACGGAGCAACATAGAGTCCCTGTTCCCGCCTCCCCCCCCCCAGGCTCCCCGAGTTAGACTAAGATTTCGGCCTAACTCATCCAGGTCCCAGAGACCCTTCGGGTTGTCTAACTCCTCTCCATCCCTCCTGTCCCGCAGCAGTCCCGACGCAGCCCGCATACGCGTCAAGCGCTACCGCCAGAGTATGAACAGTTTCCCGCACTTCCAGAGCCTACGCATCGGCTGCCGTTTTGGGACATGCACCCTGCAGAACCTGGCGCACCAGATCTATCAGCTTACGGACAAAGATAAGGACAATTCGGCGCCCCCCAACAAAATCAGCCCCCAGGGCTACGGGCGCCGGCGTCGGCGCTCACTTGCAAAGGGCTCTCCTGCCAGGACACTCTCCTTTTCCTCCTCCTCCTCGTCCTCTTCGTCTTCCTCCTCCTCCTCAGGACGGCTACAGCAGCAATAGCAGCAGCAGCCGCGCCTCTGGCCCCTCAGCGAGCCAGCCTGAGTTGCGAGCCGATTGCGCCCGGCGCCACTTCGAGGGGCCGCCTTCCTCTGGACCTAGGGGGCGGTAGCCGGGGCAAAACCACAGCACTGCACCCAATGGGCGCGAGCGGGGAGGGCGCCAGTCCTGCGGGATGGAGAACTCGGACGCAGGAGGCGTAAGGTCCACTAGTGGAGCTTCCGCAGGCTCCCTTGTCTCTCTCCCCGGGGAGGAATCCATCCTCTCCAAGTGGGGACTGACCGCGGTCGCATTTTGCCTTCCCGCCCTTTGCTTCACCGGGACTCCAACACGCATCCAAGCTGCGGGGACCCAGGCCGAGCCTAGGGTCTCCTGAGGAATCATTCAGAGAAGGGTAGGGCTGGGAGAAAGATGCCCAAGACTTGGCGCCGTGTGAAGAACGAAGATCGAGGGAACTTGAACTTACCGAAGGGGCCCAAACTGAGAATCTGCCGGCTTCTTCTCCTCGCAGTAGGCTGGAGTCTCTGAACTACTTGATCTTTTCTTAACAGGGGGAAAGTGCAATGGTGGCTTTTAAAAATGCATTTTCATAGAGAGGTAACTATCAGATATTTATCTTGCTGTCAGGTTGTGTTGTGTTTTTTTTTGTAAATTCAGAGTTATTTTTGTACGTTATATATTGTATTATATAAGGGCATTTTAAAATAGTATATATCTTCCTCCCCTTGTGTTAATTTTAATATGAGAATGTCACAGATTGGTCTCAGCCTGGTATAACCCTCTTACAGCCATGTTGGGGGTGTGTGTGAAATGAGTGAGTGTGTGGAGAAAGTGTGAGTGTATGGGGGGGGAAAGAAAATCCCTCATCTGCGTATATTTTATTTTCTTAAAAGGGGTGGTGATATGGCCAATAGTAAAACTAATAAACAGTTACAATACTGCCGTACGTGGTTCTGGACTTGTCTTTGCAGGGAACTGGACTCTAATGGGTGGTAGTGGAGGACTGAAGTGGAGATCCTCTTCCCACTCCCCTTTCCATTAAGTAGAAATCTTTTTCCTGGTACACTCCTTGACTTTCTCCGGGTTTGACCCTGAACTGTTACGAATGTCAAGTGACACGCTGCCCTAAAAGCCTCATTTTTCCCCAACCCAGAAATCATAATGGCTTATAGGATCACAAGGTCAAGGATCGATCCCGGGCGCCTTCTCCTCCCTCCTCTCCTTCCCCATTCCCCGGCACGTGCTCCTTCCGTGGTGTGGGTCCGGGCGCCTTAGAGGCGCCCAAGGTCACGGTCCTTTGTCACAACTTGGACTGCTTGGGTGGGGTGTGCTGCTGCGCGGCAAGTCTTTTGGGGAGAGGCCAGACGCGAAGTCGACTCACCATTGCGCAAGAGAACCCAGGATTGAGGGACCTAGCCCTCCCAGGACCAAGAGAAGTGACCTAGAGAGAGGGGGCAGTGATTTTCAAGGGTCTCTAAGTGAGGGGTTTTCCCGGGCCGGGGGTCACAGGAAAAGTTAGAAGACACGGGATCCGTGCGCCCTCCCGGCGCACCTCCGGGAAAGCGCAGCTGGAGAAGACAGAACATCCCCCACCAACCAGCTGGAGCCAAGTCCGGCGGAGGCTTGATTGGACAGGGCTGCAGCGCCCCCTGCGGGTAGCCTCGGGGGGAACACCTCAGCCCGAGTCGTCATGCGGTACGTGCGGTTTGATCCAGCCTCGTACGTGGGACTCTGCACACAACTTTAACCAGGAAAAGAAAAGAGGAAAAAAGTTCACGGATGCCAACCGGTGCCGGCTTCCCCAAGCCCTGTGCAGCAGCTCCCGACGCTGGGACAGTGACTCAGCGCTGTGCTGAGCAGCTGCTTCGGCCAGCCAGGGGCAGGAGGGTACGGGACAGGATGGGACGTGCCTGAGAACAGTGCGGGGACCCCCAGAAACACCTGGCCGTCGCTGGCCTCCCCCTCTTCCTCATCCCTTGCCTTCTCTCTGTCTACTCCACTGCCTTCCTCCTCCTCCTCCTCCTCTTCCTCCTTCTCCTTTTTCTCTCTCCTCTTCCTTCTTTTCTCTTCCCCCCTCTCTCTCCCTGTTCCTTTTTTCATCTTTACATTTTCCTTCGGATTTTAATTTTAAAGTGCTGCCTAAGTCTCCAGGCTGGAAGTGCTCTACTGTGTGACCGGGGATAGGGAATCGAGGGAAAATTTAGGAAGTCTTGGAGGGGGAAAGTCGCCAACTTCCCTCCCCTACCCCTGCCCGTGGTAGAGCAAGTGGTTGGATCAGGGGAACCAATGACCCCAGACCTTGGGGGTTCCAGGTCCCCAGCTCGTACCCAACCACCTTCACCCTCGGGGTGCTACCCTGTCTCTGTCCAGAACTACCACACCGACCTTGAGAACTTTCCCTGCCTTTCTCTCTTGACCTGAAACTGAATTGTCTTAAACGGTCCTCAGAAACCTTTCTAGTCTGGTAAAGAAAAGAAAAAAAAAAGACTCTAGGTAATTGGGGACACAGGAAAGTAATCTCTGGAAATAGAAACGTGTCCCTTTGGCATTTGGTTGCTCTATCCCCAGGATCTTGCTATCTGGTTACTTGAGTGGCCTCTGCCGAGATCCCATCCCCTTTTTCTATCTCCTTCAGGTCTCTTTCTCACCTTTTCACTCAGGCTGATAATTGGGGAGACAAGGAACAACTAGATTCCTAGTTGGGAATGCATGGGAGATGGGAAACAGCCTAATACCGGGAAGGCACTTGATACCAGGAAACCGGCTCCCCATTTGGAATCGAAGGATCTAGATTAAAATTCCAGTTCTTCTATGTGTGACCTATGACACATCAATTAACCTCTATGAGATTCCCTTTCCTCATTCATAAAATGACTCCCCCTTCCAACTCTGAACTTAGAACTTTACCACAATGGAGGTAAATAGACTTAGGTCTTTTTTGCCTGTCTCTTAGTCAAATTAATTCACTAGCTATTTATGGATCCCATGAAGCAAAGATGCTATTCCCATGGTAGGATATGGTAGGGTCCTTAAAAGTCAGAGTCTAAAGCAGGTAATTAATGAACCAGGGGTCAGGACTTAGAGAATGCTGAATTTAGAGTCAGAGAACTTAGAATAATGATTCACTGAGGCCTGAGGTGGTTGTTTAGTTGCTTTTCAGTGTTCACTGGTCCAGTCACTTGGTAGTGCAGTGGATAGAGCTCCAGGCCTGGAGTCAGGAAGACTCACCTCTCTGTGTTCAAATCCAGCCTGATATTTACTATCTGTGTGACCCTGGGCAAGTCACTTACCCTGTTTGCCTCAGTTTCCTTATGTGTAAAATGAGCTGGAGAAGGAAATGGCAAACCACTCCAATATCTCTGCCAAAAAAAACTCCCCAAAGGGTCATGGAAATGACTAAAAAACAGAAACATGACCCAAGGGCTTCCTCTCAAAGAACTGTCAAGGGCTCCTCACTGGTTTGGCCTGAAGACCTTGGCCTGGTAGGATTCCTGGTTGAACTCCTTCCTTACTACTGTCCTTTTCCCATTGTCCCAGCTTCCACTTGAGGCCCCACCCCCAGACATCTTAAGCATCTTTCTTTCAATGGAAGAAAATGCTCCAAATAAATCATTTATTGCCTTCAGAATTAACTAGCTCAGCTCATATTTAAGACCTGATAACATTATTTATGAGAAGGGGTTCTTCCGCATGTACTTGCCAATGAAAATACACTACTGCAGAGATTCTCAACCTGTGCGTTATGTTCAATTTGTAACAATGAAAATCCATCCTGCATATCAGATAGATTCATAAAAGCAGCAAATTTACAGCTATGAAATAGCAACAAAAATAATTTTTGTGGTTGGGGGGCACCACAACATGAGGAACTGTATTAAAGGGTCGCGGCATTAGGAAGGTTGAGAACCACTGAACTACTGACTTATATTTTATTTATCACAATTATAACTTATATTTTATTCATCACCTTATATTTATAAAGCACTTTTGTGGGGAGGCAGTATATAATAGTATGGTAGAGAGCAATGGCACTGAATTGATAATCAAACCTAGGTTAGTTAGTGCTACTTAATGCCTTCGGGACCTTGGACAAGTCACTACAATGTCTAGGTCTTCCTTTTCTCATCTTTCGAATGATATGTTTAGACTAGATAATCTCTAAGGTCTCTTTCTAAAATCCTGTGATTTCTTTTGATTCTAACAATGAGATTATGGTGTAAAGTTAGCTCATATTGCATCCTCTTCATGAGGCTTTAATCCTAAAGCAGGTGATGGAGTGGTTTCTCGAGAAATGAGCAGCCTAGCTCAACTCAAAAGTCCAAATGGTCAAGGGGATTGAGGGGGAGTTGTCATTATTTTCATCCAGTCTAACTGCAGTGGCTAAAGCCTTTCCTCATCTAGAAAATGTATGCGGTTCTCAACCTGTGGGCCACAACTCCTTTGGGGGTCCAACAACCCTTTCACAGGGGTCACCATCAGAAAACCCATATTTCCAATGGTCTTAGGAACTGAGACATTGCTCCTCTATCAGTCTCCAGGCGGGTCCACCCACATGTAGATACGCCCACATTGAAGTATTAAAGGAAGGTTGAGAACACAGCATTAGGAAGGTTGAGAACCACTGACTTAGAGCCTCAGAGTAAAAAATGTCTAAAAGGTCCTGTTGATATCAAGGCCACGTGGGTACGATTCTGGAAAATGTTTTATGATTTCCCATGGGAATGAGAGAAAGCCTACGTGAAACTGTTCTTTCATTTTTTCATTTACCTAGGGAGTATCCATTGCCTATGAGCTCAAGGCATTGTACTGTTCACCTTTTGCACAGCACAGTTAAACCAAAGGCAGTCAGTTGGTCCTTATTTGCAGCAGACATCATAAATCAAGACTCGTTTTATTTTCCTTCACTTAGCACCCTGCCTGAGCTCTAACTTTGGTTCGGATGACCAAATATAGTTAGCACATACGCTAAAGACTTCAAGGCTTGGTATGGGAGGGAAAGGCCTCTCTCTCAGACTTCTCGTTTAAGCCACAGTTCCCTGTTATTGCTAGTGTTGGTCCTGGAGAACACCCTAAACCTACAAAATCACTGGGACTGTGGGTGACTTTGGGCACCACTTTATTACAATTGTGTCTGGCCTTAGGGAGGGGCCTTTTGTTTTCATAGATTTAGAGTTGGAAGGGACTTTGACATGGGTGCAAATAACCAGAATATTAATAACATGTATAATCTAGCAAAACTCCTCATTTTCTGGATGAGGAAGGTGAGGCCCAGAGAAGCAAGATGAGCTGGCTGGGAAGAGTAGGACCTAGGTTCACTGACCCTAGTTCCAGCACTCTTTGCTGGGCAAAGGCAGCTTCCATTCAGTTTCACATTAGAGAAGTTCTTCTCTCTCCCTCATAGGCTCATTGATCTAGGGCTGGAAGGGACCTCAGAAACCATTTGTCTAACCCCTTTCTTTTTACAAATGAGGAAACTGAGGCTTCAGGATATTAAGTGACCTGTCTAAGGTCACTAAGTCTTGAACTATGCCCGAGGGAAAATCATCTGTGGACAAGGGGTGGGAAAGAAGAGCCTTGTGTCCCACCCATATAGAGGTAGATTCATAGATTCTCAGAGCTAGAAGATTCTCAGAAATGATTAGGTCCCATCTTGAACTCCAGGTTCACCCCAACAGGTGTTTACCTAGCCTCTACCTAAAACACGCAAAGACAAGGTGCTCATTACTTTACAAGGTAAGTCTGTTCCAACTTTGATGGTTAGAAAATTTTTCCACAGATTAAGGTGGAATTGGTCTCCACCTGCTGGTCTCATATAAGTAGCTTGTTGGTTATCCAGCCGGCAGCAGGGAAGAGTAGATAGGCAGAGCCATAACTAAAGTCAGGCAACCAGAGCCTTGCCTCAGGACACTGAATTTGGAAGACACAACACACGCAGTCCTTAAGCAGTTACAGCACCTAGTGAGAATAATTCTTTAAATTAGGAAAATACCTGTTGGCAAACTGGGGTGAGTTCCTTGTCCATGGTCCTTTGCTCTCCACCTGCTTCTCTGGCAGCCTCCTGAGCAGTGAGCTTGCACTGGTGTCCTGAGATCTCCGTCTTCCCCCACTTTAAGCTGGTGTCTTGCCCCCTCCCCCTTCCAAACAAGGGTATGTTTCATGCCATTTGCCCTGGGCAGGATTTATACTACTTGCCATGGGTACAAAAATTCCTACTTAGGGCTCAGTGTGAGAGACATTTTGATTGGGGAAATGTTCATAAGATCCTACATTCAGAATTAGAGGCCATTTAGTACAACCCCCTTACTTTACAGATGTAGGAATTGAGGCCTAAAGCCATTACAGAGGGAGGATGTGAGTCATTTTACCCTGCCCATTCCCTTTGTAAATGAACAATATATTTATCCCTTACTGGATTCAACAGTTTACACATTTTTTTCTCTAGAATTCAGATGAATAGGCTCAGAGTTTCCACATTTCATATATACAAATCCACAGTTAGATTTTATCTTTGCATTTGATATATGATGCTGCACAGGGTTAAAAGTCACGATTTTCTCATTTTATCTAAACTTAGATTGTCTGAAAACCAGAAAGGAATTCTGGTTTGCCATCCTCAGGATCCCCATGGAGCAGCCCATGGTCTGAACCACTGTAGGCAGCTGCCAGATAAAGTTACCTAACCTCTCCTGTTCTTTATGCCTTCTGTGTCTTCAAGGAAAAAAAAAAAGAAATGATTAGATTGTCAAAGAAAATGTTTTGCCTGAGTTCTCTGCCATCATCTTCCCAATTAAAAGAAAGAAAAGAAAAACTCTCTTGAAAATGCTCAATGTTAAATTTGGAAAGAGAGAACTCCACTGTGTAGGAGCTATTCACCAGGCCACACTTAACTTGAATAGATAGGTTGATACCAAACAAAAATAGAGGTTGATACCAAAACAAGGTACATTTTCTCAACTCTTCTCTGGGGCCATGTTTGCTCATTGTTAATTACATAGCCTGGAGTTTCATTGTTCTGGGTTTTATTTTTCTTATTTACATACATTATTATATTCATCTTGTATGCCATTTTCTTACTTCTACATATTTCACTCTTTACCCTATGCCCCTGGAGCTCTGCTGAAACACCTAGACAGCTCTTCAGTCTCAGATGAGTATGTTGTTGACATTTAGTCTAATCCAGCTATTTTCAACCTGTGGGTTATGTTGAATTTGTAACAATGAAAATACATCCTCTATATCAGATATTTACCTTACGATTCATAACAGTAGCAAAATTACAATTATGAAGTAGCAATAAAAATAATTTTATGGTTGGGGGCCACTACAACATGAGGAACTATATTAAAGGGTCGCTGCATTAGGAAGGTGGAGAACCACTGGTCTAATCTATACCTTCATAAGAATTGCATACTATATCTTCCCATACTTCTCTAATTTCTCATATTGGTCATATCTTATGGTCCAATAACAATAAAGGCACAATTCATCTTTTCTGTGTTTTGTAGTTTTTCATTCATCAGGTATTTATTAAAGACTTTCTGAACCAGTCATTGTGCTAGGAAGTGTCAATACAAAGACTGTACATTCTGTTAAGAGGAAAAAAACATGTACACACATAAGTGAATACCAAATAGAAAAAGAATCCAATGGGTCTGTGATCTCAGGGATGTGGACATTCCCTTCAGTGATGCATGTCTCATCAGTTCACCACACAGGATCCACCCAACATGCTGGAGGAAAGGCACAACTCTTAATAGACTATGAGCAACTTCCAAGAAATCTGCAGACACATTTAATTCCTATTTCTTTCCAGAAAAGAACACTGACCTATGTTGCTCTGTGATGTCTAGGGATAAGAGAGAGTTGGGGAAATCCAAATGTTCATACTTCTTCTTCAGTCTATACTCTCAGAAAGCCAAGATGCCTACCAAGATCTCCGGTCCATGGGGTTAAAGATGGGTGATTGGTGAAAAGGTCAGCTGTACTTGATCCTGTTTCATATGGTAATGAAAACTAGCAACCTTTAAACTTTTTATTTTAGCACAGTCCCTGATGCATAGAAAATGTTTACTAAATGCTTGTTTACCTACCTAACCTAGAAACTGGAAAAAAAATTCTCTCTCTTCCATAGTTAGGCAATGAGAGACAAGGGCAATCTGACTTCTTCCTCCCCACAACATGCTCCTTAGTTGAAAATAGAAATTGTGCACACAATCACAATTCCTGACGGATGCCTTAAAAATCTGGGGACATTGATAAGACTCTCTAGAAAAATTTCCAGGAGGGGCCAGAGTGAAATTGTTTCTTCAGAAACAGAGAACCAGAATGGGGATACTAATGAATACTTTGGCATGGAACAGCCCCTTTTCTGGCTGCTTCAGGACCCAAGAGCCACTAGGTCGTAATTAAAGCCAATAATGGCAACTCCAGACAGTTAGTTATCCAAATAGTTTCCTGGTGCTGTCAATTTTCTGCTCTGACTGATTTCACATCATTTTTGAGTCGTGGGGGACATAAAATGTTGATAAGAGTTCGGGAACATCAGTCCCTAATTGCCCAAATAGATGTTGTTTATTGCATGCAGAGGAATTCTAGAATGTTTTCCTCACAAGATATTTTTAAAGGGCCCTTTCAGCTTAAGTAATTCTCAGCATGGAAGACTTTGGTCCTTGGCACTTGCTCTCAGAAGGAGAAAGAGCACGTCTCCAGGTTTGAGATGAGAATCTCTAGTTACAGAACTAGCCTTTGTTTACCTCAAAGGAGGGTTATTTTGGGTCCTGGAGCAAATACAATTGTGTTATGCCCTTTCATTCTCCAAGCATCTTGGAGAAAAAGGGAAAATTTCTCCTGAACCAACCAATACAGTGTTCTTTTCTGACAAATGTGGGCTTTTCATCCAAGTGGGAGATCAAGTAACCTCATTGAAGTTCTGTGTCTTCTTAATATTACTGCAGAGCCATTGCTCCATAACTGGCAAGAAAATCTTTGATTTGAAAAATTAAGCACATTTTGGTAACTGATTTTTTGATCCAGTTTATATACTTTTTTTTTAGAAAAAGGGAGGAAACAGTGAATAGAGCACTGGCCCTGGAGTCAGGAGGACCTGAGTTCAAATCCGGCCTCAGACACTTAACACAAAAACTAGCCGTGTGACCTTGGGCAAGTCACTTAACCCCAACTGCCCTCCAAAAAGCAAAAAAAAAAAAAAGGGAGGAAAATTGGTGTATCCCATACAAGTGTATTTTGCACAAACTTCAATGGGTGATTGTTGTCTCCTCTATTAGAATACAAGCTCATTGACAGTAGGAATCGCTTTGTTCTTTGAATTTATGTCCCTACTGCCTGGTGTGCAGTAGGTACTTCAATGTTTCTTGAGTGATTAAGTGACTATTTAAATAAGTATATGAGTTTGGGCCCACTGGGGAGGCAGCTGGCCCATTGGAATAGAGGTAACTGAGACCAGCCCAACTATGCATTATTCCTCATGGTGTAAAGATGCTCTGGATAAGAACTTGGGTTCCAGTCCTCAGAAGAAACACCCCCTTCCTGGGCCTCAGTCTCCTCATCCCTTAAAATGAAGGGGCTGGATTCCAAATGATCTCTGAGGGACCTTCCTTCTAACATTTTTTGATTCTTTTCGTGTTGGGCTGTGGATATTAGGTATAATGGGCTATTAACTTCAGTAACTTTTTGGAGAGATTATATATAGGCTTAGTTGTTGGATTTTTTTCAAACATGGTCCTTAAATCTCATTTTATTGACAAAAAAATCAGAGTATACCTCTACAGCTCTTAATGGCTTAACTGCCCTTGTGTAGGGAGAAAGAGCTGTTACCCTCTTCTTCCTCTATCCCTTAAAGAACCCCAGTTTAAATACTAAGGGCCCCCCATTCCACTGATTTTTATAATTAAAATTTCTCATTGGTATCTTTATTTTTTATATCACCTTTATTTATGAATATATTCCCTCCTCCTCTCCTACCCACTGAGCCATCCCTTGTACCAAAGAATGCAATAGATGGGGACAAACATTCAACAAAAGGAACCAACACATTGGTGAAATCTGACAGTATATACAATGCCCCATACCCATACTTCACCATCTCTTTAAAGAAGAGAAGGAGATGCCAAGTGATTTATCTAAGGCCCTGTATTGATTTTGCTAATGAACAGGCTATTCCCACGGTCCTAAAATAACTAACCTAGGGAAGGTGATAGTTGTATAATGAGTAGAGCACTGGATTTGGAGTCAGGAAGGTCTAGGTTTGAATTCTGCTTCATACACTTACTTGTTGCGTGACTCTTGGCAAGTCTCTGGGCCTCTGTTTCCTCATTTGTAAGATGAGAGGATTGGAACTGATGACCTTTGAGGTCCCTTCCAGTTCCAGGCATATGGGCCTATGACTCTCAGACTTTGTAACCCAGTCTTACGGAGAGAGATGAAGGTGCTTGAAGGGCAAGGATGAAATTCCTTCCCTCTCCAGTCATTTTTAGGTCATTGGGGACTTTTCCAGTGATGAACTCTCCCAACTAATGAACTTGACCCATTATTGAGGGACTTGCATACTTTCTACCGGGACCAGCTGGCAGCCTCTGAGATGAGAGGATTATTCCATAACATGCATGCTTTCACTAGAACCCAAGTGGTTTTGTTTTTAAAACACTGCTGCCACCTGCTGTTTTCTTGGTTCGGTTAAATGAAAGAATCATCATTTCAATCCAATTGAACACATTTTTATTAAGCACCTACTACTATAAGGCTCTGGTCTAAGCTCTGCGGATACAAATACAAAGATAAGACAGTCTCTGCCCTCAAGGACCTTATATTTTTATCAAGGGAATACAACCTGTTGATGAATAAAATGCAAGACAATTTGAGGAAGGAAACAAAGGTGAGGAAGGAGTGGAATGCAAAGGTCAGGGTACAACTATTTGACTGGAAGATGAAGTACATGAAGAGGAACAGCGTGAGAAAAGGCCAGAAAGGAGTACTTGGAGGTTGTATTTGCCAGAAGTATGAATTTATATTTTGTCCTATGGGTAACAGGGAGTAGATTAAAGTTTTTGAACAGAGGAGTCACATGATCAGACTTTTGCTTAAAGAAGATTATTTGGGCAGTCATGTGAAGGCAGCAAGAACAATCAGGAGACTATTACAACTACTCAGAGGAGGCAGCTGGGTGGCACAGTGGCTAGTGGATACTGGGACTGGAGTTTAGGAAGACCTCAGGTCAAATCTCACCTCAGATACTCATTGGCTATGTGACCCTGGGCAAGTCACTTAACCTGTTTGCCTTAATCCACTAGAGAAGGAAATGGCAAATTGGTCCAGCATCTTTCCCAAGAAATCCCATGGGCAGTATGTCCACAGGGCACACATAAAGATTCAGACATGACTGAATAACAACAAGAGCTCAGGTAAGAGATGAGAGAAATGGCTTAAAATAGGGTGGTGGTGTTGGGAGTGGGGAAAAGGGAATAGATGGGAGAGTTCTTTTAGGAGCTGAATTAATAAGAATTGGCAGGTAATTATGAAGGTTCAGGGAAAAGGAAGAGTCAAGCATATGTCTGAGGTTATGAACCTGGAAGAAGGGTAGTACTTTTGACAAAAATAGGAAAATTTGGAAGAGGGTGTAAGCATAGATGGCTGGATAAGAGAATGAGTTCATTTTGAATGTGTTGACTTTAAGATATTGGTGATGCCCCCAAGTGAATATATTTAGCAATTTTGGTCCAGAGAAGAGCTGCATAGAAATTTTAATTTAAGGAACTGTTGAACTGAGAAAGAGAAGGAAAAAGGGAAGAGAAACAAGTCCAGGAGAAAAAAAAAACCCTTGGAGGTAATCAGTAAAAAATAACAGGATTTCCATGCTGCAGCAGTGTGGATCCAGATGCAATTAAATATAATTTGTAGTGGATGCAATCAGCATGTTTGAATGATTTTCTTCTGTTGTGTCTAGGAATATGAGAGGAGAGTCAGAGAAAGTAGATAGTTGGGGTTTCTCAAGGTGTGGGTACTGATAAGACAAAGGGACAAAAGATTTAAGGGTAGAAGACAGTGTATAATATATACTGTATGTATCTATGCAATAGGGGGACTGGGCAATGAGAGCTCAGTCCTTGGATCATGCCTTTCTTGGTGGTTTACTTATTTATACACACAAAACTTTCTGCCTGCTGCAAATTCAACAGGTAGAATTTTGGAACCCAATTCCAGTCATGATTAATCTAAGTTAGAATTATGTGATAACAGCTACAGCCATCAGCATAGCAGCCAATTAATCTGCTTCAGTCAGCCCAGTGGTGGATTGGCTCATCAGTTGAGGCACTCTTGCATCCTACAAGGAACCAGCCTAGGTAAGTAAGTAATGAACTCCTGCCCAGGGCCAGGAATTGTGAGGAACTGCTTGGTCCCTGCATGTATTACATTATATACTTGCCATTCCTCAGGAACCTTTTGTTTAAGTGTGTGTAAGGAGGCAATGTGCCTTCTAGTTTGGGGGATGTTTTGGTAGCCTTTACCTTTGTTTTATCTTTTCAGCAAAAAACCATTTCTAAAAGCTATTTGATATCAGTGCATTGATCAGTATTAGAGAGCACACCAGATGAGGGTTCATGAGTGATAGGCATGAGCGATAGCCCTCAAGGCTGCCCCTAGAACCCTGATGTTTTGGAGACCCGACCTGCCAATGTGAATGGGCTTCGAAGAGAGATCCTTGAAGGTGTACTGTAAGTGATCAATGATGGAACTGAAAGAATGAAAAGGAAGCTGCAGTAAGGGTGATGGTCTAGGAGTTCAGGGAGCAATCTAGGGATGAGAAATCATAATGGAGATGAAAACTAAATTGAGGAAGAGTGATTCAAGAGAAGAGAAGCAACAATAGGAGAGACTGATTAGAAGAATTTCAGAGTTCATTGCTACAACACAGACACTGCTGTGGGTGACAGCAAACCCTGCGGTATAGCCATCCCTGGGATTGCTCAGGTACAATAAAGATATAAGCCATGTGAGCTGAGGAGGGTGATATATTGGGAATGTCTACATCTGAGGGAATGTCAATGCGTATATTGAAGTCTGATTTAGGGAAGGAGAACAAGCCTATTAGCCAAGTACTGAACTCATTGAGAAGGGAGGGGGGATGATCTTATGGCCAGAAACTGATAGCAACAAGAATCTGGACCTGGAAAAAAGACAAATGGGGTTGAACTCCAAGGAGGCAAGATTGCTGAGTGATGGTGGAAGAGGCAAGGTTTGGAAATGACCACAGGGAGCAAAGATTTTGTTTATTTTGCTTCTGGCCCATGAAACAGGGAGCCTCAGAGCAGCTCTCAATGCCAGAGGGGGTGACCAGGGATGCAGTTCCTCCTTCTGGAGGAAGCCAGGTTTCCAGAAACACAAGAAAATGGAAAAAGCATGAGAAGATGAGTTTGAGGATAAAGGAAAGGTCATTAACAACAAAGCAGGGACCCAGAGGGCTGAATATAAAAGGAGGGAAGTGGAGGATATGGGTTTATGATGGCATAGGACTGAGCTGGATGTTGATGAGAAAAGAGGGAATGATAGGAGGAGAGGAATTTTTGCCTCCTTTGATGAAGGTCCTGAATCACAGGAGGAAGGAGGACTAGGAGAAGAATTGGGATATTTCTTCTTCTGTGACAGGATGAAAAGAGGAGAAAACAAATGCTGCTGCTAAGATGGTTAGAGCAAGAGGGGAGAGATGCTCATAGAGTTCCCATCAGTTGACCTCAGTCTTTTGGGGAAATAAGAGGCTAGATCACTTATGGGGAGGTGCACTGGAGATGAGAAGAAATAATGAAAGGTTTGGAGCAATTGTTCCAGGTAATAAGCTAGACAGTGAATAAGAGTAGAGTAGAAAGATTGTTCAGTAGGATGGGGGACTCTTGGTTAGACAATTGTTCATGTAAAAATACCTATGAGGACTTACGTAGAAATGTGTCTTTCATGATTACACATGTATAACCTATGTCAAATTGCTTGCCTTCTCAATGGAGAGGGCAGAGGACGGAGGGAGAGAATTTGGAACTCAAAATTTGAAAAAAAGAATGTTAAGGGGTGGCTAGGTGGTGCAATGAATAGAGCACCAGCCTTGGAGTCAGGAGGACGTGAGTTCAAATCCAGCCTCCCACACTTAACATACAAAAAAACTAGCCATGTGACCTTGGGCAAGGCACTTAACCCCAATTGCCCTACCTTCCCTCCTCCAAAAAAAAAAAACGGGAATGTTAAAATTGTTTTTACGTATAATTGGGAAAATAAATAAAATATTAAAATTTAAAAGAAAATAGAAAATATCCATAGGTTTTAGTAGACTGAAATTTTAAAATAATCACCAGTACAGCATTACAGCCAAAATAACACTAACTAACATTGGCATAGCCCTGTAAGGCTTGCAGAATGCTTTATATTAATCTCATTTGATCTTCCAAAAACCCTGTGGTGTGAATGCCATTACCGTCCCCTTTTAACAGATGAGGAAATTGAGTCTGAAAGAGACTAAGAGACTTGCCCTGAGTTAGTGCAGCTGCTAAGTGTCTGAGGCAGGATTCAGACTCCGGTATTTTTTTTTCTTTTTTTTGGAGGGCAGTTGGGGTTAAGTGACTTGCCCAAGGTCACACAGCTAGTTTTTGTGTTAAGTGTCTGAGGCCAGATTTGAACTCAGGTCCTCTTGACTCCAGGGTCGGTGCTCTATTCACTGTGCCACCTAGCCGCCCCAGACTCCAGTATTTCTGAGCCTATGTTCAGTGCTCTGCTGCTCTACGCCACTCTCTCATAAAAATGGTTCTTAGGTTGCATTCAGAGGGCAGACTGCCCAGAATCCAGGAGGTTTGGATCCTGATGGAACTGCTCTGGTCAGACCACATCTGGAATATTGTGTTCAAATCTGGGCATCACATTTTGGAAACAAACGGGCAGTGCATCCTTAGGGCAAACAGCATGAAGGCACTTAAGACCAATCTAGTGGTAGATCTGTTCAAGGAACAGGGGTATTCACTCAGGAGAAGAGGAACCTCAGAAAGGACACAATAGCCTTCTCACATTTGAAAGAAAGTCATCTAGGAGGGAGATTAGATTTGTTTTGTTTGGCCCAGGAGGGCATAACTGAGATCAAAGAAAGGTGTAAAAAAGTAGATTTTGACCCATTAAGGGGAAAAATCTTTCTAATAATTGAAGCTAAGCAAAATGGAATGAGCTGTTTCAGGAGGGAGTTCCCCAAGAACTAGTGGCCTTCAAGAAGGGTCAGGGCAGCTAGGTGGTGAAGTGAATAGAGCACTGGCCCTGGAGTCAGAAGGACCTGAGTTCAAATATGACCTCAGACACCTGACACACTTAACTAGCTATGTGACCTTGGGCAAGTCACTGAACCCCAACTTTCTTGCCTTTCCCCCCCTCCAAAAAAAATCATAAGGTCAAAATTTTGGAGCTAGAATATCTTGGTATGTAGTTTAATATCTAAACAATACATAAAGATAGGTAGTTTAATGTCTAAAGTTAGATGTATAGTTTAATATGTAATATGTATAATATGTAGGCAATATATGAAGATATGTAGTTTACTATCTAAAGTAAGATATACCCAATCCAATGCCCACATTTTACAGATGAGGGAACTGAAGCCCAGGGAGGTTAATTGACTTATCCAACCTCATGCAGGTAGTAAGTGATGGAGCTAGAATTTAAGCCCAGGTCTTCTGGCTCCAAATCCAGCATTTTTTCTCTTCATTTCATTGCTAAATGGCTACTTGTTGGGGATGTCATTAGAGAAATTTCTGCTCAGGTAGGGGCTGGATTAGATAATCTGTGAAGTCCTTTCAAACTCAGATTTTATGAATTCCTTCAAAGTGGAAAATATTTGAAGTAGGGGCTAAAACTTCCCTTGTTGTTCAGTTGCATCTGACTCTTTATGACCCCATTTGGGGTTTTCTTGGCAAAGATGCTGGAGTGGTTTGCCATTTCCTTCTCAAGCTCATTTTACAGATCAGGAAACTGAGGTAAACAAAGTGAAATGACTTGCCCACGGTCACACAGCTAGTAAATATCTGAGGCTGGATTTGAACTCAGGAAGATGAGAATTGCTGGTTCTATCTACTTTGCCACCTAGCTGCCCATTGGGCAGCCCCTCCCAACTCCTATTCCCTGCTCCCTATTCTGGTTGCACCTTAGCCCTGAGGTGGAAGAGCAGCGAGGGAGAGTAGTATGAGTGTGGGAGTCATTAGGATTCATGTACCAGCTCTAATATTTATTAGCTTATGTGACCTTGGGCCAATTATTCTCCTCTGAGTTTCAGTTCCTTCTCTGAAAACGGGAGCAACAATACTATCACCCCCTACCTCACAGATTGAAACAGAAGACTGGTGTAAAGTGTTTTATAACCATGAAGTCTTGAGAAAATGCAACATTTTCATCTCTCATCCTGGTGCAGATATAATTCCCGGGTTCTCCAAGATGGTGACCATGATGCTCAAACTCTGTAGTTTCTATCAAGGTGAAAAGGCTGTGAGGACAAGTCCAATGAGGACATACTTAAGGATAAGCTTAGCCAGGTTTGAAGAAGCTCTCAGTCAAAAAACTGACAAAAAGCAGGTGTAAAATTGAAAACTGATTTTAATTCTATTTTGCTACGACTCAGCCAAGCTAGCTTTAATATTCCCTTTCAGGGATTCTTCTCTGACTAAACTTCACCCACCACCCATATCCTGGAAAAACTTGCATAAAGATCAAGTGCTTGTCTTGCAATTATCTCCACCTTTGTAACCCTACCCATCACCCACTTTCCAGAGAAACTTGATTAACCTAAAAGGTCAAATCTCATTAATTTAAACTGGGGTAGCAACTCCTATCACTGAGAACCTTTGACTTGTGATTCGGATCACATGTCTTGGCTGTGGTTAAGGAAGTTTCAGACGGAGATCTGAACGATATACACTCAATTCTGACTGTGTTACTGCTAGCCAGGCAGAAGACGCCTATGCTGCTTGAGATTTTCCTGTCATCTTACTGGTTGTTATAAAGGACCCTGTCAGCCCTCACTGACAGCCTTTGGTTACTGAGAGGTAATAGACCTGGTATATTTGTTACTGTTAGCCTAATAAATTGATCATGCTCAGAACTTTGTCTCTCATTAGTCTTGTCTGACTCTTCATGACCTCATTTGGAATTTTCATGGCAGAGACACTGGAGTGGTTTGTCATTTCCTTCTCCAGTCCATTTTACAGATGAGGAATTGACAGGGTTAAGTGACTTGCCCAAGGTCATACAGGTAGTATGAGGCCGGATTTGAACTCAAGAAGATGAGTCTTTCTGACCCCAGACCCAGCACACTATCCACTTTGCCACCTAACTGCCTTGTACTTTGTCTCTGTCTATCTGAATTTTCTTTTTAAAAATTTTTTTATAATATTTTCTCCCAATTATATATTAAAACAATTCTTAACTTTTTTTTTAAGATTTGAGTTCCAAATTCTATCTTTCTTCCCCTCCTTCTCTCCCATTTTCCCTGAGACAGTAAGCACTCGAATATAGATTATACATGTGCAATCCTGCAAAGATTTTCATATTTGTCATTTTGTACAGGAACATTCAAAAAAGAGAGAGAGAGGGTGGGGAGAAGAATGAAGGAAGGA
>CM053601.1:153629883-153669541 GCA_028646575.1 Pseudocheirus occidentalis | reverse complement strand
AGAGAGAGAGAGAGAGAGAGAGAGAGAGAGAGAGAGAGAGAGAGAGAGAGAGAGAGAGAGAGAGAGAGAGAGAGAGAGAGAGAGAGAGAGAGACAATACGTCCAACTCCAATGAAGCCTCAGGGCTGGGCTGGGTCCAAGACTACCAGGCGGTCTAAGCCTGACACCCAGTGGTCAAAGGGTGGAACATTCTCCCTGCTGTTTAAGTCAGGGACTCTGATCAGAGCCCTGGGGTGGGCTGCAGAGTGACCTCTACCTGCCCACCACCCCTCCATCCCATTCTCATCCCTCATATCTTGAAGCAGGATGAGTCCTCCCTGGCCTAGGAGCCTAGACAACTTGTTTCTAGTCTGCCACTAATAAATTTTGCGATATTAGCTAAGTCTCTTCTTTCTGAGCCCCATTTTACTCTGTAGAAAAAGGACAATGGTCTTCAGAATATAACACCCCTCCTCCCATTTGCATTGACAGATAAGAGACTAGAGATAGAGGGTATCTAGCCCAACCTCCTGATGTTACAGATGAAGAAACCTAGGCCCAGAGAAGGACCTGACTTGGCCAAGGTCACACAGATGTTAAGTGGCAGAACCAAGAAGCCCAGCTCTCTTTCCCCTTCCAGAGGCTTCCTGGTTCCTCCTTCCATACAGTGTCTCTAAGCCATCTTCACCAGGACTGTAATTCTAATACTTGAACACAGTATCATTCCCCCATTTCCCCCTGTCTTCTCTTCTCCAAACTAAACAATGCCCCAAGGCCTTTCAAGCTCTAACATTCTATAATACTCTCTCATTGACCCTCAAGGCGGTAGCAAACAGCCCTCCATCCCAAAGAGAACAGCAGAGCCAAGAGGAGCCCAAGAGTCTGGCCTGCAAACAGAACAAGAAATGCAAAAGCGCATACTCTGGGTTCAGAGGGATCTGAGGATTTAAGAGATTGCCTTGTAGAGAAATTAATAAATCTGAAGTAGAAGAAAAGTGTTCAGAAATAGGGAGGATGGGGCCAGCAAGGATCAGGGCTGCCAAAAGTTCCTAGGAAGGTGGGAATGAGAAGAGATTAGAATTAAGAGAGAATAAGATGAGCCGAGAAGTCCGAACCAAAGCAGTTGGATCAAGGTGAAAGGACACTGCTTAAGACTGGTCCTAGCCATTTTCTGCATCTCTTCTATGCTTGTATCATCTGAGCACTTCAGAGACACAGGCCAATGATGAGAAAGCAAGCTCCACAGGTCAGAACGAAACCTCTGGGATGGTGACTGTGAGATGGGGGATTGAGACTCTGAGGGGGAAGTCAATAAGCGAGAGACGCCTGGTAGCCCCGGTGGTAATGACTATGGTTGTGGAAACAGTAAGCATGGAACTGTATCCCAACGGCCGCCTGCGAGGATTTTGCAGTGTGAGATTAGAGACTAGTCTGAGCTTTGTTGGGCTCCATTAATCAAGACTTTGGGCTCTAAAAATAAGAATTCTGATGGGGGTGGCTAGGACAAAATGGAAGTGGTTGTTCCTTGGAATCAAGCATGGGATAGTAGAGGTTTAGCTCCCTCTCTGATACCTGTTGCTGGCAAATAGTTTCTTTGTGTTTTCCTCTACTCTTTTTTTTTTCAAACGTTCTATCTTCTGATGTTTTTTCTATTTCCTACAAAATATGATCAGTCATAAATGATCTCTGACTACCCCCTGTTAATTAATTGCATGTGAAGGGGGTAGGAACAGGGAGGAGTCCAATGGGGGACATTAACAACTACCTTACTATACACAGAACTAAAACAGGTCAGAGGTTTAGCCCTCTATCCAGAATGCCAGAGTTTCTCTAGCTGGGGCCTGAGCTGATTGTGAGAGAACTTTATGGTTTTGATTTTATTAGTAACCCTTATAAGCTCCTAAATAGCAGAGATAGATGAACCCCATGACTCAGGGCTGAGGTATTCCCTAACTGTACTGAGTCATTGCTGAACCAGATTCAGGTGGCTTAGAGCACAGGTGTTTCACAGAAGCTCTGACCTCTGAAGCAAGGAGGAGGAGGAGTAGAGATATGAACCATATGCTTCTTGGGCCACCCAGTGGGAGGAGGAAGGTGTGGTCTCTAAGGGATTTGTCCTGCTTACATTACCAAGGTAGTACTGAGCTGGAAAATGGGATGACTGATCTCTTGGCTTGCTAACCTAATCTTTATGCCTTGCCAGAGAGTGACACCTGCTGGTTATACTTGTTACCTCCAGCCTGCATAACTGGGTTCTCTGCCCTTTGCAGAAAAAGTCAGAGAATATGTAGCTTTCACAGACCAAGTTCAACATTCAACATCCAGTAGAAAAAAAATAGTGAATTTAGCGTCTAAAGACCTGCATGTGTTCAGTCCCTGGTCCCTCCTTTGCAGCACAGTGAAAAAGTCACTGAAGCTGTCTGAGCACCATTTCCCTCCACTGTCCATCAGCTCAGGTCCGTGGTGGTGTACTCCCAGGATCTGAGCTTGGTCCTAAGCAGTTTATCAGTGACATGAATAAGGGCATAGAGGGCATGCTCATCAACTTGACAGGTGACCCAGAGCTGGGGGAAACTACTAAATACACTGGATTCAATTCAATTCATTTCAACTGGCATTTCTATTAAGTCCTTGATGGGAAAGGCACTGTGCCAAATACTGGAGATTCAAAAGCAAAAACAACCCTACCCCCTTCAAAGAGATCACTGGGATAAAACAACACGGATCCTGATAAATCGATACACAAACCTGTTCTGGTCATTCATAATGGGATCAGGGTGACCCTGAGCTCTTGACAGCTATTTCAATGGAGTGCAAATATCAGCAGATCCTGCAAGGTTGGAAAGGCATTGGATACAGGTTGTTGGAGGACTTGGCCCTACTAAGTGTGAAGAGACTTAGCAGCAGAGGAATGGTCACCGAGTTTTGTTTGGGGTTGTTTTTTTTAAGTGGCAACTCCCCAAATCATCTACTGAGCCATGGAGGTGTGAGACATGCCATAAGTCAAAGTAAGTAGCATTTATCAGACACTTACTATGTGTTAGGTATAGTGCTGAGCATTGGGGATACAAAGAGAAGTAAAAATAAAGACAACTCCTGTCCTCAGGGAGCTTATATTTTAAAGAAGGAAGATAGCACATAAATGGGAAAGTCCAGAGAGCATAGTTGGGAGGAGTGAAGTTCGGTAGATCTGGGTCCTTCCTCAAGTTGCAGTAGGAACTCACCAGTTGAAAAAGGAGGATGAAGGAGTAGAGGGATGTTCCAGGTTAGGGAGAACAAGAAGGTGGATGACAGGAAAGGTGGCTGAGGCACAGTGGCAGAATCCAGAGAGTCAGAAAGACAACTAGAAGAGGTGGTGCTCTCATGGATGAAATCACGGCTCTTAAGACTACTGAAGAAGGGCTACTTTTGTCCCCTATCAAATATGGTTCAGTGGCTCAGAGGGTAGCATGCTGGATCTGGAATTAGGAAAACCTGAGTTCAAATCCTGCCTCAAACACTTACTGTGTGATTCTGGATAAGTCACTTAAACACTGTTTCTTCATCTGCAAAACAGGGATAATAACTGTACCTACCTCACAGGGTTTGTGGTTAAGGATCAAATAAGACAATGTAATGCTTTGCAAACCCTAAAATGTTATATAAATGATAGCTATTATTTTTCTAGGTATAGTTGCGTTGGATGTAACTTTTCAGTAGCAGATACATTCTGAATTCAACCTGAGTAAAAGACAAATAACTCTCAGCCTAGAGCCTGGTCTAGTTCTTGACCAGCTCCTGATTTGCTACAGTCTGAAATGTCTCTGCACACTGGACTCAGCCTCGAGTCCCAGTCCCTCAGACCCTGAAGGATCTAGGTTGGCTTACAGATTTGGGTCAAAGCAAGGATTTGAGTTAGATGGTGTAAGAACCCAGACCAATGCGGATCTCCAAGGCCCGTCTGGGAACAAGACTTAATCTCTAGATCCAGAACTGAAACAAGTTGATTGACCTCGATCAAGAGCTAAATCAACTGAATCAATCCCAGGCTCCCAAGGGTAGAGACAAGAGAGGACGAAAGACCAGGCTTCATTCTCAATACAAACCCATTGTGGCCAAACCTACAGAATGAGCTAGGGAGAATGCTTACCTGAGACCCAGATGGAAGCGGTGGCAATCAAGAGTGATCCAAAGGTGATTTTCAAGGATGGAGCTCATAGCCCAGTAATTAAATGCTCAACTTTAGAGGCCAGCTAGAAGGCACCAGACACTCTTTATATGCTCCTCTACTCTCATGACTTTAACTCAGGGTTCAGCAAACTATGGTCCAAGGATCAAATCCAGCCTGCTACCTGATTTTTAGAAACTGTTCTCACAAACTGTACAAAAATGGGCAGTGGTCTGGAATTGGCCCTCCCAATGTAGACTACCAATCCCTGTTCATATAGTACAATTCCTTCATCTTGCAAAGGAATTTCACACACCAACGGTCGTTGGCATGGCCTCATGAGGTCTTCTCAGCTCCCCCAGACCCCCAAGTGGATGGAACTTGGCTCTGAAACCCCAAGTGAGCAAGTTTTAGCATTTCTAGTGGCCACCATGACCAGTCTGAGGTTTTCAAACTTGGGTAGATCCTTCATACGTCCCATTCCAGGCAGCATTTTCTTATATAATAGTGTTGTGGATTGTGACTGGCTGGTGGCCTCTGTTAGCATGTGTACTTAATCATCTACAAAATGGCCTTTTGTTGATTGATTGATTACATCAGTTATTCAGCATTTATTACACATTCTCTATGTGCCATGAACCATGCAAGATATCCAGGCCTATTTCAGCATTTATAATAACTTCAACATAATAAATGCTTATAGTTACAGTCCCTCTAGGCCTTAGTTTCCATACTTGTTAAGACTGTCTAAGTCTCTTTCAGTTTCTATGCTCTAGCTACTCTTGATGAATTTCAGTCGCCTGGCACAGGCGCCCTGCATCCTTGGGTAGTGGAAGAACTGAGAGATTTGATTGCTGGGCCACAGTCAGAATATTTAAAAGATTATGGAAGATGTGAGGGGTACAATAAGATGAGAGAAGGGTAAATGTCCCAGTTTTCAGAAAAGAGGGGAGAACAGTCTGCAAATTATAGGTCAATGAGCTTGACTGTGGAAAAAATTCAAGGAAAGGTCCTGCCAACCTAGTTTTACTTTTTTTTTTTAAGAGGGTGACTAAATTGGTAAAGAAAATGCCATAGGCATGGTTTACCTAAATTTTAGCATAGCATTTGATAAAGTATCTCATTCTATTCTTATGGGAAAATTGAAAGATATGAATTAGATGATAACACAGACATATTCAGAATTTAAAGGATGGCTAGACTCACTTGTTAATGGTTCAACAATGTCAACATGACAGGAGGTCTTCAATGGAGTATCCCATGGATTTGTGCTTGTTCCTGTTCAGTCTGGAATTTTTACCAAACCATGACCACCACCTTTCCTGAAACCTTGATGGAGATAGCCCTGAGCCCTGAGCCTAAGAGCCTTGGGAGCAGCAGTGTCCCCCAAATCACTGGACCTAGGCTTCCAGCCACCCTCTACAACCATCATTAAGGGGGGGAAATCTTTACGGAGAAGGGGTCCACCTCCCTCATCACCACCAGCAACAACTGCCAACCAGCTGATACTAACTGCATAAGAGCCCAGGGAATGGCAGCACCCTCTATCCGTACCACTGGTTCTAGCCCTTAACAACCATCATGTGGGGAAATGGCTCCTGTGGCAAAGTGCCATTCACCCCCACCAAGTGCTAACCAATCTCAATTCCCAGGTCAGGCAAGTCAGCCTAGCTGAGGCAGCAAGGCACTGGAAAGGAGAAACAGGAGGCAACATGTGCCAGGCAAGACAACCCCCACCACCTTGACTACCATTTCCCCTCAGACCCTGATGTGGACAGTCCAAAGCACTGGGAATACCAATGCTTCTGGCCCACTGCCCTCAGCCTTGGAAGAAGCCACTGCTCCTGCAGGGGCTAGTCACAGCTATCAAAAACCCTTGCCACCAAAGTCCTTGGCACTGTCAGATGATTCTACATCAGAAACTGACATAATTTTATCACTGGAAATAATATAAAAGAAGAGGCCTTACCATCTGCTCTGCTGTTGCAAGCTAAAGACCACAGCACCTTTCCACCTGACTTGCACCTATGGCATCTCCCTCATTAGTATGAGTTCCTATAGAGCAAGGGCTTTTCTGTTTGTATCTCCAGCACTTGCACAATGCTTTGCCCATATTAAATGCTTAATAAATTCATTCATTCAGTGTGAAACAGCAGATAGTAAGCCAGTAAGATTTGGGTTCAATTCTTCCTGGCACATACTGGGGAAATGGCTTAACCTCAGTGCTGAGACTAAGATGCAGTGAAGGTGACAACCTGCATCCGTAGAGGGAGCTTCCTCACTTGGAAGTTCCCTACCCCGATGAAGCCACAAGTCTATACTCCATCCCCATCAGACATCTAGACAAGGGTCTAGATGAAATGCTTATCAAATATGCAGGTGCTGGAATATATACTATTATATATAATGTATATTTATATATATTATATTGTGTAATATACAAATATAATAGTACATATACTATTATATATTTATATATAATAGCTAATGCAGACTGGATAATGGTCAGGACCCAGCAAGCCTTTGACAGGCTAAGGGCATTGAGCTGAGTCTAACAAGATGAAATACCAAAAGAAATGTCAAGTCATACTTGAATCCACAAAATCAGCTTCACAAACACAGGATGAGGCAGGGTTGGGTAGATGTGTATCTGAAGATGACAATGCTAGTGAAAAGCAAAGTCAGCGTGAGTCAGCTGTTGCCATCTGGGGCTGCATCAAAGGCCGCAGAGCCTCCAGCAACGAGGAGGCGAGAGGCTCTATGTTCTCCACCTCGGCAGACGTCAGAAGCTTCATGTTACCAGACCCAGAGATTAGGGATGGAGAGTATCCAGAGGAGGGCAAGGAGGGCCAAGGGCCAGGACGGCTCATGCCAGGGAATCTGCGGCAGAAACTGGCAATACTGAGCCTGGAGAAGAGTTGAGAGGATATGGTAGCCGTCTCTGGCTGTTTGCAGATCTCTTATGTGGAAGGGGATTAGACTTGTTTTCTTTGTCCAAGGTTGGGGCCTCTGCCGCCAGAAGGGGGATGGGCGCTTTCCTCACTGGTTCATCCCTCTTCTTAACAGTCAGAAGCAATGAGTGGAAGCTGCAAATTTAAGCTTCCTCTCCAGAAAAATTTCTTGATTAAAGCTGCCTTGAGATGTAGCAAGTTCCCCCTCATTTAAGGTCATTCAAGCAGTACAGACAACTACTTTGGGGCTGCTATGGTTGGGATTCCTTTCTTGTGTGGGTTTGACTAAAGAACTGCTGAGATCCCTTCAACCCTCAATTTTTTGTGATCTGTGACTTGTCACCCATAGTACAAGGCGCTGAGGATGTCTGCATCCCATAGGCTGACACCAGATTGGACTCATGTTCCCAGTTAAACAATGGACCAATCAATGAAGCCTCCGAGAGGGGGAAAAATTAAGGAAAATAATTTCCCCAGACATTAGGGCTCTCCCCCAGATATTCCTGGAGCTGCCTGATCCCTCCTTCACTCCCTCACCCTCCATATCCGCCCTTTATCCCTGTCTCCATGGTCACTGCATTTGCTGGGCCCCGTGCCTGCAATGTTCTCAATATCTCCCCTTCCCAGAATTCAGGTTTCCTTTAATGATGCTGATGCTCGAGCACCATCTCTTCCTGACAGGCTTCCCTCCCCTCACCTCTCAGTACCTCCCCCACTAAGGTTCCCTCAGTATAAGCATGTGGGTGTTGCCTTGTCTCTTCCAGATTCCAAGCTTACTTTCTTATGGACAGTGGATGGCTTTCCACTTCTTCTGTATTTACCTTATGTGTATTGACCAATATCTACGTTATCCTGCCCCATTCTAATGTAAGCTCCTTGAGGGTAGGGACTGGTTTTGCTTTTTCTTTGTTCCTCCAGCATTTAGTAAGCATTTAACAAAGGTTTTTGATTGATTTATCCCCTCAAAATAATATAACTAAAGACAGAGATTTGGGGGGAATGAGGGAGGACCTTTATGTCTCCCAGCTATTGTAGAGTTCCTCGCATCCAATAGGTATTTTAAAATATTTGAATTTTTGCCAAAATGAGAAGCAGAAATCTGTAAGACCTGAACATGAAGAGTGGATTTATGGCTCAGAAACACAAGGAACAAGGTTCAGACACCTTCTGCTTGGGTCAAGGCCACCAAATACATTAACTGCCTCTTCAGTTTTAAGTTAGAAAACACTCTTACTTGGACCAATTTGACCAGTAATGATATCTTGGCTAACCAGGCCCCAAGAACAGATTGGACTTAGTAGCTGGACAGCCACTCAAAATGGCAGGATCTCTACTTCCAATTTTATTTCTTGTGAAAGCCAGAGCAAGCTTTAACTCCTTACCTTTACGTGGTTCATACTCTTTGAAAGTCTCAAGCCTCAAGTAAAACATTTTGTTCCACTCAAGATAACTGGCCTGCATACTGGTGGTGGCTTAGGGCTACTGAGGAATGAGCCAATGAGGAAAGGGCCCACCCCATTTCTGCCAAGCCAGAGGCCCTAAGTTTGGGCTTTCCAGCAGAAGTAACACAGGTAGATGGAGCGCCTGGGCTCCAACTCCAGTATAACATCCACAACTCATTCACAACCTGACTCCTTCCTATCTTTCTGGCTCTGTACACCTTGCTCCCCACCTCACACTGAGGCCCAGCCATCCTGACCAGCCACTGTTCATCTCATCATAGTCCATCAACCATGAGTGGCCTTGCCTTTGTACTCGGCTGTCCCCCCTGTACTCCCTTCTAGCCAACACATCCTGAAAATCATTCCCTTCATTACTCAGCTTGAACTACACTTGAAGCTTTACAGATTCCCCAGCTGCTTGTACAATCCTTCCCTAAAACTCCCTTGTAATCAGTTTGCATATATTATGTATATACTTAGACATGTGCATGTTGTCTCCTCTATCAGAATGTAAACTTTCCTCAAATCTGGCCTCATACACTTAACACTAAAACTAGCCATATGGCCTTGGGCAAGTCACTTAATCCCAATTGCCCCCCCCCCCCAAAAAAAGCAGAATGTAAGCTTTCTGAGGGCAGGAATTACTTCACTTTTATCTGTGTATTCCTAGCACTTAGCACAGCACAGAGCCTGAAATAGACCTTGATTGATTTGGGAACAATACTGAGGAAAAAAAGGTTTTTATTTCATGAGGATAAAACAGGACATAAGAAAATAAACAGGACTAAAAGGAGAATGGACTCTCACCTCCGTGGCTGGAGAAAATATAGTTTGAAACAAGAAAACAGAGCTCTCATCTCTGTATGTGTGTGCACACACATGCATGTATGTGGGGAAGGAAGGGAGGGGGCAAGAAGAAAAGTGAAATCTCACTGCAAGTGAATTTAATATTCAATATACTGAGACTGGATGGGTTGGTTGGTTTTGATAAACAGCTTTTTTTCTTATTCTGACAAGGGATTGCCCTGTGATAGGGGAGGAAGGGGGATGCATCTGGAAATGAAGCTGATTTTAAAAGAGGTAGAAGTGAAAAAAAAATTAAAGCAAATTCAAAACAGATAAAAGAAAAGTTGAATATATCAATTCTTTACAGAGCCTGCAAAGGATCACACGAAAGGGGAGAGAGGGATGAAAAGGCAGGAAAGGAATGGATATTCCCAGCAGTACAGCTCCCAACCTTTTAAGTATTAGGGGTGCAAGGAGAGAGCACCTGGCTTAGAGTCAGGAAGACCCAAGTTCAAATCCAGTCTCAGATGCTTCCTAGCTAGTCCCTAGGCAAGTCACTTCACCCTGCTTGCCTCGGTTTCTTCATCTGTAAAATAAGCTAGAGAAGGAAATGGAAAACAACTTCAGTTTCTTTGCCAAAGAATACCCCAAATGGGGTCATGGAGAGTTGGACACGACCGAGTATCAGAAAAATCATTGGCTCCCCCCAACCCTGTAAGAGTTAGGGTCACATCTGGGGGGCAGATAAAATACCAAAATAATGTAACTGTATATATGCATTCTTGATGCACCAAATTTAATCTCCTGGTTTCAGATGCAGCTCCCCAGCCCCCAGGTCCCTCCCTGCCAAGGGTCCAAGCCATCATGAGCAGACCCAGACATCTTTACAAGAAGTAGAAGGTGAGGAGGTGAAACCAAGGGGCTCTCAGTCTGCTCTGGCTCTTCCAAAAAAAAAAAAAACCCTCCACACTGTTTAATTTGCAGATCAAAAAAATCAAAATGGCACAGCAAGGAAAGCCCAGGGACATATAAAGACACAAGACACATGCGGGAGAGACGTTTCTCTCACGTGACCTGATACAGCACCTCTGACAAGCCCATCAGCCATTACCTTCCCCATATTAATGTCTCAGAAACCAAATGCAAGAAAATCTCTCTTCCTGCCAACCACTGGCTTTGCTCAGTTACTGAATTAACCACGCAGTGTGCTGTTTTGTTGTGTTTGGGTTTTTGTTTTTTTAGTAACTGCCACAAAACTGAGCATATGCATATATTTCTTTATTAAGAAACACACCGTACTTTCCCCCACTGTTTCATTAATGTGGATAGTTCTAAATTCATGTCATTCACGTACTTTTCCCCGTTCTTATTTGGTCTGTTTTCCTTTAAACTGATATAAAACACTGCACAAATATTTTAGGAAAATTAGCAAAAAGTTAGAAGCGCGGCCGATCTTGGAGCGTTCAGACAATGAGACTGCTTGTAATTTACACAACACATGCTGCTCCGCATGTTCAGATCCAACGGAACACAAAAGGGCGTTACCCTTTGCACTATCTGCGTCTTCTGACCTCTTTCTCCATTAAACAATCTCACTGCTGGTCATCCAGGAACCAAGGGCCCAAGCCGAGCAGAATCCAGATACTACTGATAATTTCACCATGGGAGCTGTGGGCACTCTGCCACAAAGGGTGATTTACTGCAAACATCAGGAAGAATGCTGACGAGGACTGAGAATGGCACTGGGCTCACGTATATGAGGACTTGGCTGAATGTAAAGAAAAGTCTTGGGTAGGGCGGAAGGCCCATGGCTGCTGTCTTCAAGCGGCCGAAGGGCCATCAGTGAGAAGAGGATAAGACCAGAGAATGCAAGTTGCAAAGAAGCAAATTAAAGCTTGATATCAAGGAAAACTTCCTGACCAAGAGAGCAGCCCCAGGCTGGGCTGGGCGAACTCAGAAGGCAGTTGGCTCACTCTCCCTAGAGGCATTTCAGCCAAGTCTTGGGGACCCCGTGTTGGGGAGACAGCAGAGGCTATCCTTTCCAGGAAGAGTTTGAACCAGATGAACACGGAACATTCACCCAATTATGAATTTAATTAACTCATTTCCACGCTGTCCATAATCCACAAAAATCCACTGGAATTAAATGTTTTTTAATATGATGCTACTTTTTCCTCTATGGTAACTAGGGGATTTAGAATACGGCACACTGTGCATATGACAAATGTCCACTGATGATCTCTGACACTGATAATTTAACTGAAAATTACTTAACCAGTTGGGTCAGGGCTGCTTGTGGGAGCCAAGCAAGGTGGAAGCGGCTGGCAAAAGGCAGATTCTCCAGAGCCAACAACAATGGGGCTGAGCCTTCAGGGCCATGGTCTGTTTGCTTCAGAAGAGAGGAGGCATTTCAGCAGGGAGAGAGGACCTTCACTAGCCCTTCCTTTAAGAGCAGAAACCAATGTGTCTTTCTCGGAGACAATTATTTTTTCATCCAGCGCTTTTTACTTCTTTACAAATTCCTTATTAGTGATTTGTTATACGGGAGTCACATGCAGGATCCTTAATCAAATTAAGAGAAAGTTATCCAGCCTCTTCCACATTTGCAGATCCTACTGGCACAGTTTAGAATGATTCCAAAAAGGCTGGCTCTAGGCCTCATCCCATACCTGTAAAATACATTACTGAATAAACAAAGTAATAATACTGATAAATATCTGCACAGGAGAAGCAGAAACTCAAACTGTTATCTGTAAATTTTCAAGAACCCTAATGGGAAGTAACTTTGAAAGATAAGAAAATAAAGTTTACAAAGGCAGGAAGGCGTGAACATTAAATAAAACTTATGTTTCAATTAATTGCCAAAGGCAACATGATTAAAAATTCATAAGGGTATTTCACTGGTTAATGTCTTAGATAAGAGGCAGTAACTGAGAGAATTATTTATGTCCCTTTCGATTGTATCTATATTTGTCTAAAATAATATAAATCAGCATACGTGACGTTTCAGAATAGTTTAATATTATTCATATTCATCTCCCACTAACAACACTCCTCGAATGCCTCGGCACAGTGTGAAAACAAGCCTGGGTTCTTGAAGGCTCTGCCAGTGAATATGAGCTCTAGCATGTTCTATGATGCTGAGAAGGTTTCAAGCCTGGGACCAGCCTCACTGAGTGTGGAGAAGCTCCGTCCCTGAAGACTGGCCACAAGGTGATTGGCTTTTTGGAGTGCTCACAAGAAAAACTCATTCAGCTGCTTTCGTGGAAACATCTGCACCGAGGCAGACAGGCAGACGTGCCAGCAGGGGCCCAGGCCACTGAAATCACATCTCATCTGAAACACCACCGGTCACGTCTTGGGGGGAGGGTGTCAGACGTCTGATCAGGACACTTCCTCCACTTGACGTTAGGTGGCACAGAAGAATGTTAGCAAAAACCAATGTTGCATTCTCTCCTTATGCCATAATGAACTGCAGAAGTTGGTTCCCATGAATTACCCTCAGACAGCTGCACCAATCATGTATTACACCCTCATGCAGGTACTTATGTTTTTAAATTATATTCAAAAAGCTTTGTTCTCATACTGTTCTCTTGCTATCTAAACCCAAAACAAATACAGAAAGGCTTCCTAAGAAGCACAAGGCAATGTGTGAGACCAAGCAACCCCTTCCACCTAATTCTCTAGGACAGGAACCAGACCTGCAATTTCAGTGGCAGAGGGAACTCTCATGCGAGGAAACTCCCTCTACCAAGGCAGGTCAGCACTTTCGTGGCAAATGATAGCCTGAGAGAGCAAAGAGAGGAACGTGGCCAGTCTGTCAGCATGTGAGCCTTCCCAGCTTCGAGGCCTGGGTTCTGTCCACTACGCCACACTGTCTCTCATCTCTTGTTCTTATCTGACGTCATCTTCAGCACCACCCAACACCCAGTGGGTCCCGGGAAGTCAGTGAGGCAATGACAGGCCATCATGTCTAACCACCAAGTTAGCCGCCAGGCTGATGCAGAATGGTCTGCCAATCTCTATTACCCACTTGCAGAGAGTCTGGACTACCCAGTGCCCATTTTGAATGCCAAATTAGCTTGCTCCCAAGGTCATCTTCTCTGCAGCCTACCTGTTGGGCAATCTTAGGGAACACAAGGCAATTGTGGGCAGCAGTAGAGAATGTCCACTAACTACAGTTGACTGGGAATTTAAGGAAGGTGAATATTAGATTCAAGAGGAAGAAGGCACATGTGACAGTATATCACTTTCTTGGGAAGGAAAGGAAAGAGCCCTGGAGAACTCGGGAAAATCCCACATGGCCAATGATATTCTGGAGGAGCACCAGGAAGTCACAATCCCCGATCCCCCCACAAGAGCCTTAGTTGGCCAGTGATCAGTATGAATGGTGAATGCCTGGTCAGCTTCCCGGCTTCCAAGAGGAAGGAGGATGCATTACAAAGACAAAGGTGTATTTGGAGACTGTACTGTAGATTATCCAAAACATGGCTCCCCTCCACTTGGGTAGAAAAGTGAGAGCTGTCTTCTAAAGGGTCTGGGGGGAGCAAGGACCAACAAGCAAAGGGGTGGACATTTGTGATGCTGCTTCAGAGATGGCCCTCGGGCAGAGAGGTGCACACAAAAGCATCTCCCTTTGCATGCTGGCCCAGCCAGTAGCACTCAGGAGGCAACCACGGCAGGGACACACGCTGCAAGGTCTTTGGCACAAAGCTCCCTGGCTCCACCTAACCTCTGGCTCCAGGGGCGGGAGGCATCTGCCCTTGGAGTCACTCCGTGCCCTTCTTCCCTTTCCAGCTCTTCTCTCGCTCTTCAAGTTCTGCTTGAGTGAAGGCTGCCGGCCCCCAGTTTGTAATTAAGTGAGGATTTTTGGAACCTGAAAAACAAACATGCTTATACAGCTAGCGTTTTTATCAGATGTGTCTGGTACACATCCATGTTACAGGCACCACATTCCATTACTGTAGTGCCTGGCAACAAAATGAAAACTTGCTGTCCCCTACCTATATTTACAATTCTAAACTGTGTGAGGTTATACTTTTGATCAGTAGAACGTTTTCCCCAATTAAGAGGCTGGCTCCCAGGAACAGTAGAAACAAAATTACCATAAAAAGCCTTGGTCTCTACTCTTCCTGACCAAAAGCACACTCTAGAAGAGGGGTTAACCGGGGGTCCATGAACTTGACTTTTTCATGTCTTCATAAGTGTCTTTCAGTATGTTTCCTTTGTAACCACGGCATTTTATCTCATGCATGTGACCCAGCGAGGATCCTTGCTGCAGAATCTCTCTCTCTCTCTGTCTCTCTCTGTCTCTCTCTCACACACACACACACACACACACACACACACACACACACACAGAGCTAAAAGCCCAGGTGAACCTGGTGCTGACTTCCCAGAGCCCTTACCTGGCTCTATCAATCGAATGAGGCCCTCATGCTGGGCCACCTTATCCTTCCAGCTCCTGGTCTTGCTGGCCGCCATCTCAAGCTTCTTTTTGACTCCCTGAAATAAAGTTGGGGCTTTGATTAGACAGAAGAGTTTTCCAAGTGTACATGAGCATGCTCATTACACTAACAAAAAAGGCAATCCAGAATTTGGGAACCTGGGTGATTTTCCTGATCAAACCAGTATGACCTGAGATGCAAAAATAGCCTTCCTCAAAGACGACTTTTCTCCAACCACTTAGCAAATCCTCCAGTCTAAGACTCAGAGGTGACCTCGTCCAACAGCCCACCTCCAGACTCCCCAGCTTCAGTCTGAACCAGTTACCTCCAGTTTCCCAAGAAGGCCATTAATCCTTGCCCTTTCCAGACTAAAAACACTCCTTTGTTAAGACAATAAAAGCAGTTAAAAATCAGTTCACGTGACGTAAAGTTCAATGAATCAACAAGTGCCTGCTGAAAAACCTTAACAGCTCTGAATTAGCAGCAAGAAAAACACAGCAGGAGTTGGAGGAGGAGCAGTGGCTAAAACATATCCATAATACTTCAAGATGTGTCTCCTGTCTATTTGTGCTACATACGTTCTCTATATGTACATCCCATCTCTCCCATTAGAACATAAACTCCTTATGAGTGCCGGCTGTTTTCACTCTTGGTACTTGTATCCCTAGCACAATGCCTAGCACGTAGTAGGCACTTACTAAATGTTTGTGGATTGATTTTTAAGAATGAAGGCTGCCAAATGTGAAAGGGAAGAGGGATCTGGGAAGATAGAAAGGTTAAGGGAATGGCCGGGCTAAGTGAAGGTTTTAAAGAAAAAGGGACACCTATCACTATTAGCCTTATACCCCAAAAAAGATCAGAGAAAGAACAAAAACAACCCGTATATACAAAAAGTATCTACAACAGCTTTTTTTGTTATAACAAAGAACTGGAAACTAAGGGGGCATTCATCGATTGGGGGATGGCCGAGCAAATTATAATATAAGAATAAAATTTTTATTGTACCATAAGAAACGATGAAAGGGATGGTTTCAGAGAAACCTGTGAAGATTCATATAAACTGATGCAGTGGGAATGGAGCAGAGCAAGTGGAACAATTTATATCATCACAAAAACATGATTAAGAAAAAATTCTTAGAAAGACTTAAGAACTCTGATCAATGCAAAGATCAGTTACAATTTCAGAGGCCCACTTACGGAAATATTTCCCACCTCCTGGCAGAGGGCGAAGGACTAAATAGATAGAATGGGACATCCATTTTTGAACACAGACAATGTGTGAATTTGTTTTGGCCAGCTGTGTTTATTTGTTAACAAGTACTGAGTTTTTTCCTTTATTTCAGGGGTTGGGGGGAAGAATAACTTAAGGCGGGGGAGTACTATCAATAGTCTTGCTGAAAAGAAATAAAAGGTCACTGAAGAATCTTGAAAATGCATTGAAGGAAAAAAAAATCACACACACAAGAATGCTGCACAATATTAAAGAAGAGACATAGGTCAGAAAACACTCCCACTCCAACCCCTTCACAGAGACGGGAGGTCCACAAGGACTATACAATGCTATATGCAAATTATGCATACCTTTTGATCCAGCAATGCTAATACTAGATATGTATCCCTAAAAGATTTTTTTTAATTTTTTGAAAAAAAAATATTTTTATTCTGAATTTAATGAATATTAAAAAAAGAGAACATTTCCATATGCAAAGTGGCAAAGACGTACAAAAGTATTTATAGCAGCTCTTTTTGTGGTAGCAAAGAACTGGAAATTGAGATGATGTCCACTAACTGAGGAATGGCTGAATGAGTTGAGGCATATGATTGTAATGGAATACTACTGTGCTGCAAGAAATGATGAGCAGGCTGATATCAGAAAAACTTAGAAAGACTTACATGAACAGATGCAAAGTGAAGAGGGTAGAACCAGGAGAAGATTGTACACAGGAACAGCAATATTCTAAGAATGATGAACTATGAAGGACTGTGCAATTCTCAGCAATGCAATGATCCAAGACAATTCCAAAGGACTCATGATGGAAAATGCTGTCCCCATCCAGAGAAATAACTGATGGAGTCTTGCATGAAACAGACCATTTCTCACTTTTTTGTGTGTTTTCCTTTGTTCTTATTTTTTTTTCACAATATGCCTAATATGGAAATGTCTTACATATCTGCATATATCCTGTATCAAAGTGTTGACCATCTTATGGAGGGCAGAGGGGAAGATGGCAGGGAAGAAGAAAATTTGGAATGCAAATTTTTTCTAATGTTTAAAATTGTATATGTAATTGGGGAAAAATAAATTATTATTAAGAAACGAAAATAAAATACTACGTACTACATGAGATGACTCTCAAGGAGAAATAGGAACACTGGTAACATAAAGAACAAAAGCTTTTAATAAAAACTTATTTAAAAGGACAGTGAACACAAGGGAGCAGATAAAAGTTCAGAGGGAAGCATGGACAAACAGGACAACGGTAAAGGTATGACATTGAGTTACATACCCCCTTAAAAAGCAAGCTGTACAGAAAAGGTTTTTCTTTGCCATTTTGCATATGGAAATATTCTCTTTTTTTGGATATGCATTAAATTCAGAATAAAGATTCTTTTAAAAGGAAGCCCTAAATACTGGTAGCAAGCAGAAGAGCCTTTATTCACCAGTCTGAGGATTAAACCTCAATCTAGTATAAAAGTCTTATCCTGAGGCACCTGATTTTTCTGCTTTCTTTATTTTCTCCCCCAATTTCCAGGTTCTTCCTTACAAACTATGTCCCCCAGGAGGCGGAGCTCACCTCGTACTGCTCCAGCGCCTGCTTCCTCTCCAGTTCCAGCTGCTCCAGCTGCTCCATGGCTTCCTGGAGGGCACGCTCCTTGAGCATTCGCTGGTTTTCCAGCTCCTGCTTCTCGGCCTCGGTGGTCTGGATGGCCTGCTGCTGTTCCAAGTGCCACCTCTCTAGTTCAGCTCTCTTAGAAGACTCTTCTTCCAGCAGCCTGCAGAGGTAGAAGTGGGGTGTCAAACAGAGAAAAGACCACCCATCTCACCACATGTACTGTGAGGCACCAACTCACTACTCATGAAAGACCTGCCAGATGGTGTGACAACCACATAAAACACAGCCAAAGACTTTGTGGGAGGAGGGTGGTGACAAAAAGGAATGGGAATGTCCTCTAGGCACTCAGGCAAAGCTCCCAGTCACTGCGGGATGTAAAACCACATGAGCATGCACTACAGGGAGCGTGGTAAGCTGTCGGGGCAGCAAAGGTCTCCGGGTATTGAAGGGGAAGGAGTCTGTTACCATTAGGGACAGGAAACTACATGCACATACAGAAAACAGAACCTGATATGGAGAGTCAGGAATCACCGCTTGATAGGTCAGATACAAAATCTGTAATTCCCCTAAAATAAACAGAAAGGAAATGGACAGGAAATTACAGGATCTCCAAGTTGGACAGATCATCGGCGTCCCTGTAATCTAACTTCCTGGCCCATACAGGCATCCGCTCTTACGTCCATCCCCAGCAGGGAGTGGAGCATTCTCCGAGCGAGTAATTCCATCACCAGGAAGCTGCTTGCCAGTGCCCAGCATGGCGTCTGGCACACAGTAGGTGCTCAACGAATACTTCTAAACAACTTTTGCTGTAAGAAAGCCTGCACTTGCACTAAGCCAAAAATGCACCTCCTAACCACTTACACCCTGGCCCTAGCTCTCTCTCCAGGCCAAGCGGCATAAATCCCTCCTTTCCTGTATCTGGCCCCTGCCTCACAGGGTCACTTGGGCAGAACATAAATGTGAAGTCCTGCTTTGACATTCCTCAGAAGTCTTTCAGGCACCCCACTCCCCAAAGAGTCATCTCCTAGTGAATTTGGATCTTTATCTGCTCCTCATACCGCATGGCTCTGAGTCTTGTTTTGGATGCCCTCTGGCCCTCTGACATCCTCTCAGAAACATGCTGCCCAGAAGGTCACTCCAGGAGTCCTCAGCCCAGGCTAGAGGATATGAGCCCTGCCATCCCTCCCTCACTCTGGACGCTGCATCTCAAAATCACATTAACTGGCACACACTGAACTTGCAAGCCCATAAAACTCTGAGGTCTTTTTCCACATGAATTACTGCTAAGCCAATTTTTACCCATCCAGGGGTTATCTTACTTGGCAGTCTTGCAAATAGCAACTTTACCACTCAACATGGGCAATTAGGATAAAAATAAGACCAGCTACAAGGGGGAAAAAAGCTTATTTTCTTGATTTTTATCATCCTCGCTATCAACAAAGGACATTTAGTGCATTCAGCACAATGCCTTGTTTCATGAGCTGAAACCAAGCAGATAAGAAATGCTCATTGCCAGCCATCCTCTGATACACACAGGTGGAGGGGAAGCTCATTCTGCTGTTTCATTGGTCTACACATTTTATATGGGCGCTAGAGCTGGTCAATGAACCATGCCCAGAATTCAAAAGGAAGAAGAGAGTGAATTAGACTATGTGTGGGAAAGAACGAAACATTTCCAAAGACCCCAAGCTTCTTTCTCCCCCAAACAAAAACCCAACTTTTTAAGAAGAATATTCTAAGGGTGCTGCCATACAGCTTCCAATTATACAACAGGACAATTCTTTGAAGAATCAAAACTGCAGATCACCAAAGAACAAAAGGGAGACAGAAGGTTGTCAGAAATGGGCTGCAGCATATTACCAATGACAGAGTGGGTACAATAAGCACCATATGTATTAGTATTAAAGAAATTTAAGTCCCGAAAGACGGGCCAGTCACACACAGAAAGCTAACAGGTTAACAGCTCTTGGGGTGTAGTGATACCTACATAATCTTAAAAGGCCTCCAATATGTTGAGTAGACCCTCTGTAAGAAAGGCATGGATAGAAAATACACAGGAAGAGAAGGCCTGAAGAAGGGGTCAGTCAGTTTAATTGAGGAGGTCCCCAAACCAAAGAGACCATGGGGGCACTTAAGTAACTGACAAAGTCTGAGCACAAGGCCGAGATGTCGTATTTGTTGGATTAGACAGAACTGAACTCTTATTTCCTGAGAGATCATACTGGGTCAGCAAATATTTTCAAGCTTATTACAAACAGATGACTACATTTGTTAAGGAAAATCTTTTTTTATATTTTATTTTTAAATTTTATTTTGATCTTCCATTCCAAATTTTCCCCCTCTCTCCCTCCCTCACCCACTGAAATGACAAGAAATGTGATATGCATTAAAAAAAAAAAAAAAAAGAACACTTCATGAATTTGTGAGTCATCTTCAGACAGGAACCTCACTAATCCCCTCTGTATCGCTTCAATTTCGGTATAGGTACTGATGAAACAAGCACAGGTGAATATATTTTTCTGCTGTCTGCTCATTTTCCCAGCCTATTTCTTGATTCTTAATTCTATGCTAAAGTTGGGCTCTGCTCCCAGAGTGGAGGGGGCATTGTCCCAAACTTCAGCTTTCCTTGAATAGCTATTTCAGAGATGATTCTGAAATAGCTGGAAATTTTCAGTTCTTCTGAGGTGGTATGATCTAGGGAGAGGTCTGTTTACTACTCATGGCCTGTGAGCGACCACAAGCACTCCTTTTCACCTTGGATCTGTGACCAGGGTCCCAGCTCCCTGAAGCCACAAGCTCTGGTATGCTAGCGCTCCTCCCTGGAACTGAGAGACATGCCCACAACCCAGATCTAAATATGGGCCATGCACCAGAGTCCTCCTGTGCCAGAAAAAGGACCCTTGTTGCTAGCTGTCTGACCCCCTCTGTGGGCTGAGAAGTCTGGAAAACCATTGCTGCAGCACTGATTCAGTCACCCCCAAGGCTTACAGCCAGTTCACTGAGGTACAGCCTGCACCAGACTGAGCTCCAATCTCACTCTAGTGCAACAGACCCCTGTGCAACCCTTCTAATTTGTCTTGGGCTAGAAAACTGTTTCACCCCATCCTTTTGTGGGTTCTACACTCCAGAGTTTGTTTCAAAGGATTACTTTAAGTCTTCTGGAAGGGTTTTAGAGAGAGCTCTGCCTTTTCTCCACCATGTTATGACTACATTTTTCAAAGAGAAGCCTTCTACAAGAATATTATGGTACTGACTAACCAGAACAGGCTTCCTCTAATTTGTAAGCTATACACTGTAAAACACACTTGGCTTCTAACAAGAGAACACTCTGCCTTTCACAGAAGTGGCCAGTACAAGATGCAATAAATTTGGAAAGATTTTGTTTACATTTAACTTTCTTTCCAACTTTTATGTATTTTTTTGCAAGTGCAACCTAAAATCCACACATATAATATAGTTTAAGCAAAGAAAAAGAGTTTTAAAATAAATTATAAGCTTGGCCTTGTAAGTTATGATTAACTTATTACATTAGAGAATAATCGGCCTAAAGAATTTCAAAAGTCACTTCATCCAGGCCTCTGCTTTCAGAAGGACCACCCATAACAGCATGGCCTGGATCTCAGACCTCCAGTCAGGGCTCCTTCATTAACTCAATACTCCCCCTGGGGGAACTCAGTTTCTTCCATGTGTAAAATGAAAGGGCCAGACTAGGTGACCTGGAGAATAATTTTACAATTCCATAAAGGGAATTCCCTCAATCACCTTTCTGAAGCAACCTTAACTACCAAGAAATCATCTCTTATACATGAGAGAAATTCTTGTCTCTGTTGTGCTGGGTTTTTGTTGTTGTTTTTTTGTTTTTTTAATTTTTTGCTTTTTTGGAGGGGGGAAGGCAGGGCAATTGGGGTTAAGTGACTTGCCCAATGATGGCAAGTGTTAAGTGTCTAAGGCTGGATTTGAACTCGGGTCCTCCTGACTTCAGGGCCAGTGCTCTATTCACTACACCATCCAGCCACCCCTTTTTTGTTTTATTTTGTCAGACATTTTCCAGTTACACTTTAATCTGGTTTGGGCCTCGCTTAGGTCCCGCCCCAACCCTATCCTCCAACCGAGGTGGACATGCCTCCTAGAGAGGAATCGCCTTCTGCCTCAAAAGTGATTATTTTTTTTACTACTTAGCACAGATTTTCCTAGACTCCTAGACTCCTAGAAAGAAAAGGGAAAGATAAGGTGATGGCTTAAGGGGTTAGAAGGTTCAAGTGAAGCTTTTGAAAGTATTTTTAACATTTCTAGTTTCTTCAACCTGTCCTTCAAATGCCTTCAATCCCTATACAATCTCGCTAAAACTTGGCCCCAGAACTGGATGTCATACTCTACATGTAGTCAGGACAAGTCTCAAGTTTCCAGTGTAGATTTCAGCCCAAGAAACAACATCACCTCCTCCTTCCCAAGCACTGTCTTAAGAATGACCAAAATGGCCACAATTCTCCACAACACCACCGCTTAGGGGCAGCCTTTTGCCCAGAGTTCAGGTGATGCCAGCCTGGACTCCCAGGCATACAGATTTCCTCCATGGCATCAGCCCCAACATCAGACATCTCCAAGCAGTTATGAACTTAGGATGTGGGAGCTTAAAGTATTTAACATGAACTGGTAAATAACTTAAAAAGAGGAAACATACATCCAAGGGACAGTCATGCTCCAGCAGAGGGCTGCTGGAATACTTCAGAAGATTCCTGGTTCCCTCCACCGTCCCAGATCAAAGCCCTGCCCCACCCCTCTGAAAGGGGTTTCACGCTCCACCCTCTCATCATGAACTAGAAATAGAACATGAACAATACCAATTCATTGGTATTCAGGTGGGTTTGGTCACAGGTAACAGACACATCCCACGGTCTATACAGGAGCCAAGCCCAGAGGAGCATCAGAAGCCTAGAAGCCACGAGCAGATGCTTTAAGAAGCCAGCCTCACCTCCAGGACCCACTGGAGTAGCTAAAAGCAGAGACAGGTTGTTGGGGGCTGTTTGGTCTGAATCTGTCATTTCATTAGTGCAGGAAACTCCCTCGGCTGAAACTCTCTTCATTGATGCAAAGAAGCAACTTATTTGTAATTTATAGTCTCTGAGCATTGCTTTAGAGAACCAAAAATACACCTGTCCATTCACGTGAACAGACAGAGGCTGGAAGGAGAGTCCAAAGAAACAATGAATGACTTGTTAGTGCTGCTCCTGCATTAAAACGGACTTCTCATCTAAACTACTTTTGGATTTGTGCTTCCTTTGTTCTTTGGGCTGATGAGAAAGCTTAGCAGGGCAAAGCAGAGCATCAAAGTAAATAAAGGAGCCAGCACCTAGCCTGAAGCTTCCGAACCGTCTCTTCATCTTGCCGAGCCTGTTTCTCATCCTCCAGAGCTTCCTGAAGCCTCAGATACATGTCCTCCAGCTCTCGGACCCTCTGCAGATACTGCTCCAGTTCAGACGACTTCTGGGCAACCTGTTCCTCCATCTGTTGCCGGATCTAATGGCATAAAGTGAGAATACATTAAAATTCTCCCCTAGAAGGCAGGGCCTCCCCTAGGATCCCACTCTGCCTGTCCTCCATCATAATACAACCACCACTGTGCAGTCTTTCAAAAAGGGATGTCCTGTAATCTAAAAATTATTGAGAATTTAGAAACAAACATAATATAAGGGCTCCAATTTGCCCATCCCTCCAAAAAATTTCCTTTCCATAACTAAAAATACGTTCTCTCTAGAATCTCCTTCCCTTAAACGTTTTCTCCTGTATTAAAAAGCAACTATGGGGACGGCTACATGGCGCATTGAATAGAGCTCTGACCCCAAAGTCAGGAGGACCTGAGTTCAAATCTGCCCTCAGACATCTGACACACTTACTAGCTGTATAACTTTGGGCAAGTCACTTAACCCCAATTGCTGTCCAAAAAGAAAAAAAAAAGCAACAATGGGTTACCAATAAAGGGTTAAAGTTGTAAAAAGTTGAAATATGCAAAATTCTGACAATGGCTTCCTGGCAAAATTCATCTTTAAAATGTGCCTACTCTGATGAAGATAGTCTTCCTTTATAGGTTATACATTTATTTGTAAAACATTATTTCTACAGAAAAATCACTTTGAGGTCTACAGTCTAAAGGCTCCATATACACCAAAACATTTATGGCAGCACCTTTTGTAGGAGCAAATGTATGGAAAGCAAAGATGATTCCCAATGACTGAGAAATGGCTAAGCAAAGTGCAATAGAATGGAAAAGTATTTAAGAATTTATTATACACAAAGCCCTGTGGTCCTTTCCAAGGCAAGCAAAGGGTTAAAGGATAAAGTTTGGCCAACTGACTACTAAGTGTTTTAGGAGGGAGGGAGGATGAGGGGCCTCTTCAGCCCTCCTTTCTCAGTCCCTGCCTGCTGCCTCTGTCTCTCCTCTCTCTTTCATCCCCTGGGGCTCCCCTGGACTAGAGGCTTTACCCAGTGGTTCTCAACCTGTGGGTCAAGACCCCTTTGGGGATCTAACAACCCTTTCACAGGAGTCGCATATTTCTGATAGCATTAAGAACTGAGACACCACTCCTCTATCCATCTCCAGGCTGGTCCACCCGCATGCAAATATGCCCACATACGAGTATTAAAGAGTCGCTGCATTAGGAAGGTTGAGAATGACTGCTTTAGTCTATCACTCCCCATCCTGTTACACCTCCAGACTCTAGCAGTGAACTGGGGCGAGAGCATCTGGACACTCTCTTCAACTAAAATCAAAGAAGCTTAAAACGGGAAGAAAAAGAAGATCCTAAAGAAAACAGTCCCTCAAATGCAAATTAAAACAATTTTGAGGTACTACCTCATACCTATTAGACCGGCTAATAGGACAGAAAAGGTAAATGACAAATGGAGAGGGGTTGTGGGAAAAATGAGACATGAATGCACCCTTGGTGGAGCTGTGAACTGATGCAACCATTCTTTTTTTTTTCCCTTCTCTCATTTTAAAATTTGTTTTTAGTTTTCAACATTCACTTTCCAAAGATTTTGAGTTACAGATTTTCTTCCTATCTCTCCCCTACCCCCCACCCCAAGATGGCAAGCATAGTGAATATCCCTTCCCCCAGTCTGCCCTCTCTTATATCCCCCCCAATTCCTCCAGTTTACTTTCTTGTTGGGCAAGATGGATTTCCATACCCTACTGCATGTACATCTTATTACCCGTCAACCATTCTTTAGAGCAACTTGGAACTATGCCCAAAGAGTATAAAACCTGCACATCCTTTGACCTAGCAACACCACTTCTAGGTCTGTATCCTAAAAGAAATGTAAAAAAAAAAAAAAAAGGAAAAGGACCTACATATACAAAAATATTTATAGCTGCTCTTTTCTGGGGGCAAAGAACTGGAAATTGAGGGGCTAACCATCAATTAGAGAATGGCTGAACAAGCTGTGGTAAGTGACTGTGATGGAATACTCTTGTGCTATGGGAATAGCAAGTTGTATGCTCTCGGAAAAGCCTGGAGAGGCCTGCACGGGCTGGTACAAAGCAAAACGTGCCGTGTACAAATGAACAGCAAAGCTGTAAGCGGATCGGCTGTGAATGACGGTGATCCAAGACAATTCTGAAAGACGCTCCATCCCCAGAGAAAGAACCGACTGAACACAGATTGGAGCACGCTTTTTTTAACTTTCATCATTTTTCTTGGGGCTTTTTTCTTTTATCTATGTTTTCTATCACAACATGACTATTATGGAAATGTTTTACATGGATAACTTGTATTGAACTCTTTGCCTTCTCAATGAGAAGGGGTGGGGAAGGAGGAAGGGAGAGAATTTGGAACTCAAAGTTTTAAAAACAAATGCTAAAAATTGTTATTACATGCAACTGGGGAAAAATAAAATACTAAATAAAAATAACTTTTGAAAGAAAGATAACAGGCAGCTAGGTGGCACGCCAGTCCTAGAATGAGGAGAACCTGAGTTCAAATCAGACCTCAGACACTTTACACTCGCTAGCCATGTGACTTTGGGCAAGTCACTTAACCCCAATTGCCCTGCCTTCCTTCCTCCAAAAAATAAAATAAAAAAAGATAACAGCCTCTCAATCTTCTATGAACTCCCCCCTGCTCCATGAACTTCTTTTTCCTTACGTACACCTCCAGTCACAGCTTCTTTCATCCCAAACAATGAGAAACTGCTTTGGGGAAGAAGATGTTAGGAGGTTTCTATTTCTGAGTAATTCTGGTTAGGTCAACGTTCCTTAGTAAGGGAATGAGACTTTCCAACAAGAATGAAGATGGCCAGGCTGATGGAAGACAATGACCCAGATGTTCATATGATTCCACTAACCCACAGAGTTCACATTTGAAAAAGAAAATATTTGGGGAGGGAAAAGAGGGAGAAGAAGGAAAATAAGGGGTAATAGTCATTGAATGTTAAAGTTAAAAAGGATCTTGGAAAGGATCTGGTCAAGCCCCATCACTGAAACCCAGAAAGGTGAGGCCACTTGTCAGGACAATCAGGACTTGTCTGCTTTCCATGGTTGCACACTGGTGAGAAGAAGACAAAAAAAATGCTTTTTCTTTACCCAGATGTGATTCTTACTAGTTTCTCTCTTTCCAGCTCCAGGCTAAATCTGTCCTGTAGTTCCACTTGAGTCTGAAGGCGTTTCTTCTCCTCTTCTGCAGCACGAGATGCAGCTTCTTCCAGTTTCTGCACAGTTTAGCAAAAATAAGATACAACAACAACAAAAAAATGATGTGAACAATCACATACAAATTTGGAGAACAGTAATACCGTACACATTGTCTGTAACAAACCACTTACAAACACTGCCAAACATTCAAGCAACCTCGTGAATCACAGGGCTCAATGTTCTAAGTTTGAACTCAGTTTGAACGTTCTCTTTGAACTTCTATATAAGAACTGTATTTAAAGCACATTCTTTCTATTCCAACAGACAGACCTGCTGATCATAACAACAAGCCCTTTTCAATCCTAGTGAATGACACTGAATATTAATCATCAGTAAAAGCACAGCATTTTTCTAAGAAAAGCCCTATGCAGCTACTGCATTGAAAGAAAGGGAAAAGCGGCTTCCGTGAAGGTGAAATTACTTTATACCTAAGTTCTTGTGCTAAGGCTTTTGTAAACTGTCAGGTACTCGGCAATACTGTCTCACAAATTAATTTTTTTTTAAGTTAATAAGCCACAGCATTTTTAATCTTCAAATCTTCTATCTCTAAGAGGATCATAGATACGAAAGTAAACCAAACCAATACTTTCAAGTACTCACCCGGCATAATATTATTCAAACTAGGAAAGAGGCTGTAAGTACTCCAGTCTGCCCAGCCATCTGCAGAGGATACAGACTATGGCTTCGCAAGGGGAGTCAAGCATTCGTGTGTGAATCAATGAAGGAATATTCACTAATCATGTGACTACGATGCGCCAGCACCGTGCAAGGTGCTGAGAATAAATACAAAGACAAAACAGAGGTAGTCCCTCTCCTCAAAGAGCTTACATTCTAACGGGAGACAATAAAGATGAGGGAATGGTGGCCAATGAAGGGTGGTTTTTCCCCCAGGGAATCACAGGAATGGTGAGTTAGGGCCGTAGGACAGTCCACTGTCACGGCCTTCCTAGAAGCAATGGCAGCACGGACTGATCATCCCTAGGGCTAGATATGAAAGAGGGACAGGACTGTATGGGTACATCAGCAGAACTTCTTAAAGACCTGCTCGATGACTCTCTGACATGGTCATAGTTACCATTTTCAAGGGTCTCCCCATCAACTCAACCAAAGAAGGTCAGAGTGTGGGTCCAGCCCACACCTAAACAAGACTCCCCACCCAACATTTCCAACAAGTAGTTACCCTGACTCTACCTGAAGGAGCCCCTCCTCCCTCACAGGGCAGCTCAGTCCACTTCTGAACAGCTCTAATGGTGAGGAGGTTTTTCTTTTCAGAAAGCTACATCACATCTAAATCTGCCTCTTCTTAGCTTTTACCCACTGGCTCTAGAGGGTAGGACTAATTTAAAACAAAAGAGGCTTTATCTCCCCTCTCTTGCACCTATCAAGACATCTATCTTGCCCCAAGGACACTAAATAGCCCCATTTCCTTTAACCAACCCACTTGTGGCAGAAGTCGTCCCAACTGACTACAAGCACTCCAGGCGCACTCTGAGCGGGCGCAGTGCTCTGAAACGTATCACCTTCCTAGTTCTGTACATTACATTTCTCTCAATAAAGCCCAAGTCTGCATTTGTCTTCTTAGTGATTCACATTAAGCTTATAATCCACTGAAAAGCCCAAATCTTTGTAGGTGAACTTCAGTCTTGTCAAACTGCTCAAAAACCAAAGCAGAAGCTTCAGGAGGCTGCGTGAGATGTGGAATCTACTTCCTTTTTCTAAGCTAATTATCATCAAGTTGAAATACGCAATATTCTGACAATCGCTTCCTGGCAAAATTCATTTTTAAAATGGGCCTACTCTTATGAAGATATTCTTCCTTTATAGGTAACACATTTATTTTTAAAACATTATTTCTACAGAAAAATCACCTTGAGGTCTACGGTCAAAAGACTCCACATACACCAAAACATTGATGGCAGCACCTTTTGTAGTAGCAAATGTATGGAAAGCAAAGTAGATTCCCAACGATTGGGAAATGGCTAAACAGAAGGTCATTTGGAATAGAACGGAAAAGCATTTAAGACTTTATTATGTACAAAGCACTGTGGACATAAAAAGAAAATGGAGACAGATCTTCCCTCTCAAGGAGCCGGCATTCTAACTGGAGAAGACAACATGTAAGTGAAGGCTGACGCTCACGTTCGGCTCGTGGTGGACGCAAAGCCAGGAAGTCCTCAGGCAGGTGGCATGAATGGCAATGCCCAACGGAGGGAGCGAAGGAAAGGCAGACGGCCCCTACCCAGAGGTAGGTTCAACCCTTAGAACAGAATGAGGCTCCGGGAGACTCGCGGCAGATTTAGGGGTGACAATCTCCGAGTCAATAATGCAAAGGGAAAGAACGATAAAACAACTAAACCCGAATGCTATGAAATTATAATCACCAAGCACGGCCCCAAAAAAGAGATATGAGAACGTGTCTCCTTCCCTTCTCTGTAGAGACTATGTGTGGGGTTCACTTCAATATCATATCGGACTTGACCTGTGGTTTAAATCTGTTTTTTATTCGTGTTAGAAGGGATGAGTGGGTGAGGGACGGAGGTTGGAAAGTGGGAGGTGATACAAAAACAAAAGACAGCAGTGAATATTTTTAAAGACATCTCTGTTTCACTGAGAATACTGGACAGGAATGAGAAGACCCAGATGTGATTTCTAGCCTTGACGCCGACTCCAGCAGAGTCATTTATCCTCTCTGTATCTGAATATCCTCACCTAGAAAACCAGGATGATGTCTTCAATTTTCAAATTTCAAAGCACTATATTAATGTGGGATATAATTACTATTAACTAAATTCTCTCACAGGTGGGGGGGGGAGAGTGGGGGTGTTTGCTGTTGCTGAGCCATTTCAATCGTGTCTAACTCTCCATGACCCCATTTGGGGTTTTCTGGGCAGAGATACTGAAGTAGCTTGCTACTTCCTTCTCCAGCTCATTTGACAAGTGAGAAAACTGAGGCACACAGGGTTAAGTGACTTGCCCAGGGTCACACAGTCATTAAGTGTCTGAGGCAACATCTCAACTCAGGAAGATAAATGAGTCTTCCTGATTTTAGGCCTGACACTCTATCTTTTGTGTGTGTGTGTGTGTGTGTGTGTGTGTGTGTGTGTACACACATTTTTATTTCCTTATGCCAACCACAAGAAATTTTAACGGGTGAACCATTAACCATTGAAGGTACCCAATGAATAAAGAAATGAACAAACAAATGAACTCAATGAACAAACAAATCATTCTGCTAAACAAACGATGGGCTAGATTAAAGTCCTTCCAGCTCCAAAAGGTGAATACTCTATGATTCCAAAGTATGTTCAGTGCCTGTTGTTCTATTAACACAGATTCAGAGAAATGATATTCCCTTAAGCTATTTTTCTACTTTTCTTTGCTTTTGTGAAGTCCCACAACTTAGAGGAAAGTACCAAGGACAATTCTCCCTCAGAACTTTACCAGTAAGTGAAAAGCAACGTGACTGACAAGGCAGAGCAACGGGTTTTAAACCCCAGAAACAGGCCGCTGGGTTTCTTTTTTTCTTGTGTCTACAAATAACGAAATAACAATTTACATCAACCAACCACAGGCACGGACACAAAAACCAAGAGTGAAGCCTCTTTTGAAAGTACTCTGGTGTTAGCCCTTAAATATCACCAACCACCTAAACTATAAAAATTTTGCCCAAAGATGTTTAAATGTAGAAAGTGGCATCACGACACCTGGAGGCCTTGAAGAAGATTGAGCAGAATGGTAGATGATATAACAAACATTTCTGCCCTCTCTCAACCAAATAGTTCAGAAAATACGATTCTCCGATTTCCTTTCATTTTCACAACAAAGCAGAAAATTATAGCTGAAGCAAACACAAACCACCTCACTTCTCTCCCATACTACCCTTCCAAAGTTCTCTTTTCTAGCAAACAAAAGCGACAATGTTGTTGCTTGTGTTAATTCCCTTGCTCAGGGAAGAAAGAAACCCTCGCTCTCTCCGATTGCTTTCTTTTGACTGGTTTCATTTTTAAGGGCACATATCCCCAGCCAGCTGGTCCTATCAAAGAAGAATTCTGATTCAGTTCTGGGTGGGACTAATGGGCTCTGAGATCCCTTCAGACTCCCAAATGTTGTGAAGCCCAACTACCCTTTGCAAGCTAACGCCACATTGGTTATTTATTTTCCACACAGAAAATTACCAAGGTGTCATCCAGCTGAACTCAAGAAATACCTAGTAAGAGCCTATGTGCCGAGTCATGTGCTAAATAATAGAGAAACAATAAATGAAAAATTCTAAGAGTCCTTCCCTTCAAAGAGAACAAAATTTAAAGGGGAATGAAAGAAAAGGAAGGGAAAAAATAGCGTACATACCAAATAAGCATGATATAAAGTAATATGTAATATTATGAGGACAAAGGAGGGAGCCAGAGAGTATTGTGGGAAAACTCAAGGAGGAGAATTTCGTTCCTGAAAATGACCATCAAAGAGGACTTTCTGGAGGAGTGGGACCTGACCTGAGCCTTTAACAGAATATTCCAACAGGCAGAGACAGTGAAGAGGTCGTGTATGCCAGGCACAGCGGGTGATCTGCCCAGATACATGGAAGGAAGAAAGGGCAGCGGAAGAGAAAGCAGCAACTCCTTGTATATGTATTATAGAAGATACAAGGGGAACTGGGGTAAAATAGGGATGGAAAGGTAAACTGGCACCAAATGGCAGAAGCAGAGAAGTTCAGGCCATCCTCTGGGCCACAGAAAGTGCCACAGAAGGCTTTTGAGCAGAGCTGAAAGTGCCCTTGGAAGCAAAAAAAGCGACTGGTTGTATCATGATTGCCCTGGCAGGGGAAAAGCTGCTCATAAACTGCTTCTGCTGCTCACGGATGGCAGAGCCCTCACGCACAAAAGGCTATGAGAATGAGCGAGCCCTTCCCAGGCAGAGAGAACCTCTGCTTCTGTGGTCGCTGGTGGTGAGACAACCCAAAGCTGACTGACATGCTCTCTATCCACAAACACAAGTTCCCACCTCAAAGATACAGAATGCGCACGAGGCGGCTAAACCGTATGGAAACTTGAAGCGGCAGCTGCTTGGGGTGGTCCTGAGAGCCAGGGAGCTGTTGTCAAAATTCGGGCTCTAGTTCTCATATGTGTGGGCTCAAAAGAGTTAAGCTCACAATTACAAGAAGGGAGCAGCCATGGCTGGAGAGCACTTTGTCTGAAAAAGATCTGAGGGTTCTCATAGACGACAGCAACCCAGGAATAAGGGGGTGACGGCCCCCTTGTACTCGCCGGTGGTAAGCGTTCTGTTCTTAATAAACATTGGTTTAATGAGGATGCCTAAAAGCGCACTGGTACCCAGAGGAAGGCGAACCAGGATGGCGAAGACCCTCACATCCCTGTTGTATGAAAAGTGACTGAAAGTCCGGAGAAGAGAAAACGTCAGCTGGAACAGCAGAGCAGTTTTCAGGTATCTGAAGGAACTAGGAATATTAGAACGGATACATGGCAAGGGGATAAGACTTGTCCTGCTTTGTGCATGTTATTTCCTTCATTAGAACACAAGTTCGGGGTGGCTAAGTGGCGCAGTGAATAGAGCACCGGCCCTGGAGTCAGGAGTACCTGAGTTCAAATCCGGCCTCAGACACTTAACACAAAAAAACTAGCCGTGTGACCTTGGGCAAGTCACTTAACCCTAACTGCCCTCCAAAAAGAAAAAAGAAAAAAAAAAAGAACACAAGTTCCTTGAATGTCAGGGGCTGTTTCTGCTTTCTGTTTATATCCCTGGTACTTAGCATAGTTCCTGGTATATATGATTAATAGATGCCTGTTGACTGATTTACTGGTCCCAGATAACACAACCAGGAACCACAGCTTTTGGTGGTAACATAAGTTCTGTTTGGGGCATATTGAGTGTGACAAGACAACCAGTTTAAAATAGTCAGGGACGCAGGCCTAGGACTAACAGAGGTTCCAAAGAGGGGGCAGAGTCAAGACAGCAGGGTAAAAAGGCAGGAACTCACCTGAGCTCTCCCAGAACAACTTTAAAACAATGCCTCAAAATGAATTCTTTAGAGGGCGGCTAGATGGTGCACCATCTAGAATAGAGCACCAGCCCTGAAGTCAGGAGGATCTGAGTTTAAATCTGGCCTCAGACACTGAACATTTACTAGCTGTGTCACCTTGGGCAAGTCACTTAACCCCAATTGCCTTGCCTTCCCCCCTCAAAAAAAGAAATGAATTTAGGAACGGCAGAATGAACAAAAGGACAGGGTAAAGCAATTTTGTAGCCCAAAACAATTTAGGCCAGAAGAAAAGGTTTGTCTCACTAGGGTGAGAGTAGAGCACTTCACATACCCATGCAAGCTGGCAACAGGCCTTGGGAGAGATTTAATCAACAGCAGCGGCCTCCAGAGCTCTTAGCCCTCTATCAATCATGTCTGACTCTTTGTGACCCAATTTGGGGTTTCCTTGGCAAAGATACTGGAGTGGTTTACTGCTTCTTTTTCTAGCTTATCTGACAAATGAGGAAACTGAGGCAAACAGGATTAAGTGACTTGCCCAGGATCACACAGCTAGAGTCAGAGGGCAGATTTGAACTCAGGAAGATGAATCTTCTTGACTCCAGGTCCAGCAGTCTATCTGCTGCATCGCCCAGCTGAGGATAATCACTCAGATCTCTCTGAAAACATTCAATAAGTCTTTAGGATTTCTTATTCTTTCAACTAAGCAATTAAATTCTCAGACAAATTTTATGAAATTAAAATAAGTATGATCCCATGATATTCATCTAAGAACTATGTTTTTCAGAAGAGCCTTCCTGGAGCTCTATGGAGTTATTAGTGTTCTGTTGGGTTGTTTTTTTTTTAACCAAAACTTTAAGACTGTTATGGAATCTACACTAATTTCCCAATACTTTTCCCTAATGTCCTAAATCTGACACTTTGACTCTGGGCAAGTCACCTAATCTCTTACTGCCTCCACCTGTAAAACAAAGGAGCTAAACTAAATCTGAACTAAATCATCCTTAAAAACCCTCTCAACTCTAAAAATCCAATGATCCTAATGACAGAAAATTGCCAAACACCGGCTACAGCATCTCATGCCTTTCCACCCCAAATTACACTTACGTTTATTTTGTATGTATTCTGTGTTTCCTCATTTATATGTGTGTTCTCTCCCCTGATGGAATGGAAGCACTTAACGGCAGGGGCCGTTTCACTTTTGTCTCTGGATCCCCAGGGCCATGTAGAATGCCCAACCTACGGCAGGTGTCTCTTAAATGTTCACTGACTGAGCTCTCTACATGGCTGGTGTCACAGGTCACAAGGCTAAGAAGTACATGTGTTTTATGTCAAAGAAAGCCGTAGTCATAAGCAGCTGGCTCTTATATCGGAACATTAAGGGCCCAGAGAAAAGAAAAAGTTGATGCTGGAAAATCAGAGACAAGAATAGAGAAAAACATGGTGATATCTGTAAGGCCAACAGGATGAAATCAGGAGAATCTCTTTAGCAGAGAGATTTCCAAAGGAAATTAAAGAAAAAAACCCCTTCTGTAGTGGAGGTAAGGAGTCGGGAGCTGAGAAAAAGAAGGCAAATATTACATTAACAGACACCACTGTCTGAGCAACCAAAATGAAGGCCTGACACATTAAGGTGTATGTCAATTCTTAGTAAGTTATTAAAAAATGGACTAGAAACAGGAGATGTATTCATTCATGCCACAGGATAGTCTCTGCCCGAAATCAGCCACGGTAACTTTTTTTCTCAATGACATATCAGGCACAAAGCCTCCCTCTTTTGGGCAGCCTTTCCCAGGACCCTAACCACTGAAGCTTTACCCTTCTGTATACCCAATCCATTACCTTACATGGACCTACTTATATGCTGACTCATTAAAAGGTAAGCTCCCTGAGGGCAGGGACATTTTTTTTCTTTCTTTCTTTGTATCTCTAGTACTTAGCCCAGCACCCAGCACAGAGTACATGTTAAATAAAATTTTTCCCCTCCCTGAGGTCAATCTTTCAGGTCAATGACATGGTCTTGCTATGCAGAGATACTTAACTTCTGGAATCTGACACAGGCAGCTGCCCTTGCACAGTGGCCTGCGTATGTCTGCTGTAGAAAAAGGTTGACGAGCAGGCCCACTTGGCGATTCTCCCTACCCTTATGAAAGCCTAAGGTTCAGGGGGATGAAATGATCCATCCAACATCACACAGCTGATAGGTGAGAGAGCCAGGTTTCCATCCAGACCCAGTCCCAAGACCAGGACCCCACTGATCAAAAAGGCCCAGCAGCAGCAGGCATGCTCCCACCTTTCTCACTTGCTCCAGCTCCTGCTGCTTGTTCTCGTTGGCAGCCTGGAGCTCCTTCATTTGCCTCTCGAGCTCCTCCTGCTCTGCCAGCATCTTCTTCCTCAGCTCCTTCCGTCTCTGACGGGCTTCTTTGTGAGGCGGTGGACTGCCCAGCTTCAACAAGTGCACAGTGGAATGAATGGCTAGAAAATATTTTCCATCAGAAAGGAAAAAGAGAGGGAGAATAATCATTATTCTCTGCTACACTGACACTTTGTGCATGGTAATATCTCCTATTAATTACTTCCCCAAGAGTTATTCTAAAAGCTCTAAGAATCTGAGGTATTCCTTTGTTCCCTTAACCCTTGGAAAGTAGGTCAGCAGATGCCTGGTCCCAGCATGGGCAGCCATGGGAGCTCTCTGACCTCTGATCTGCTCTCCTATAGTTAACATTTTCTTCAGTTTGCATTCCCTTCTCTCATTCTGTAACAGAAAATGTTCACATTCCTTTATGCTGTCATCAGTTCAACGCTTAATAATCTGCTTTCTTTTCTAAAAAGAAACATTCTGTTTTCTTTGGACTAGAAATGACAAAAGTGATTAAGAAGGAATTAAAACCCCAAATAAATTCAAGAGGTATTGTATAGCAATCTACTTCCCTGGCACCCTATTCACTCTCTTCCCCCGTAACCTTTCGAAGTAACCTTCCCTGGCTACCATTCCCTTTTGTGCACTGTTTCCCCTCTAGAATGGCAGCTGCTTGTGGGTGTTGGCCATCTGGTTTCTGTATCTGTAGTCTGGTGTTTAGCACTGTGTTTGGTATATAGTAGTAAACCCTTAAAATGCTTTTTCTTTCATTCATTCCTTCATTCATTCATTCATAAAAGAGTAACTAACAACACTCAATGCCTGATTTGAGTCACCAGACTGAAAGGCATTATATCTTATGGTACTGAAAGTCCAAGCAGAAGTGACCAACAAACATCCCTGATCTTTGAGATTCCAGGAGGGGAAAAAGCAAAGAGGGTAATCTATAAACTAAAAGTGAATACAATTGACTTCCAGTCTTACTTTGACTAGATAAAGCTCATCCAGAAGTGAGTGACAAGGCTGATGAGACCAGAGAACTTGCCATACAAATGCCTCCTGAGGGACCAGAGAAGGAAGACTCTCAGGAGGGAACACGACATCTCTCCAAAGCAGGTGACGGGCAGAAGAGGGATGAAATTTGTTCTGCTGGGCCCAACGTGGCAGAACAGGGAGTGACGGGAGCAAGTTACAGAGGCAGATTTAAATGTAATGCAAAGACAGCTGTCCCAAGATGGAATGGGCTGTCTCAGGAGGTAGTGACTCCCCTCACTAAAGGCTTTTAAGTAGAAGGTGGATAGCCACTTGTCAGCAATGCTGAGGAAGAGATTCTGTTTTGTTTTGAGGGGACAACTGGGGTTAACTGACTTGCACAGGGTCACAGAGTGTCTGGGGCCGAATTTGAACTCAGGTCCTCCTGACGTTGGGGCCAGTGCTCTATCTACTGCACCACCTAGCTGCCCTGGAGAAAAAGATTCTTAATCAGCTTCCCTTTGAATGGGAAGGCTGCTAAGGTCTCTTCCAACTCTGAAATTATGGGATTCTGTGTTAGAATTAGCCACAGAACCCCTCCCCTTAAAAAAAAATCATAAGCTTCTTTTTGTAGGATCCATGTGGGTGCCTAGCAGAGAAATCCAGGTAGAAACAATAGGACTGGTAAGAAGCAGAGAAAAATTGAGGGAAGTTTCCTGACTCCCCCTCTCCTGGGTTTCACCCTGAAGGGTGGTATGCCACACAATTGTTTAAAAGAGTCAACTAGGCACCACTGCCAGCTTTTCTCAAGACTTCCTCACTCTCCCACAAAAGCCCAGAGTTTTATAACTGAAACAGGAAACCAAGGAAGAAAAAAACCAGAATCTTTCTCTCCCATCAAGTCTCAGGAGGAGGCAGTAAGCCAATTCAGATGAATAATCCCCCTCACCGACACCTGCCAGAAAGCCTTCAAATAATGTGACATTCAAAATTATTCAATATGTATTTGTATTCCTGAGGAATTCAGTTCAAAAAAGACCAGCGGTAACCAAAAGTATTCCCAATCTAAAACATTCTTGCCTCTTTTTGCTTTTGTTGCTGTGAGCTCAGACTAGACCTTCCTTCTGCTTAGCTGACCAAGGAGGAGAAGGCCACACTCCTGTAGATGACGAGAGTTGTAAAAGAAATCTCTGAGTGAATTCCTCCCTTGGCACAATTTCCCCAAATATTATCATGTAAAAGAGACCAAAGTAAAAGAAATCCAAGCTCTATATCTACTCTTACTCTTCTCACCCACTTTCTCCCATGTAGAAGTGCAGATGTTAGGACAAGAGTTAGGCTCTGCTTTTGGGCTGTTCTCTCCTGCCCCTGCTCACTCGTGCATGTGCGTGTGTGTGTATGTGTCTGTGTGGGTGTCTGTCTCTCTACTCTGCACCTCCCTCATGCCAGGCACAGGGCTCTACACCCCACAGGTATTTCAGCAATGTTTGCTGAATGACTCCCCAAATCAGGCTCTCCTCTGAGCTCTAGACCAGTATCTCCAAATGCCTTTTGGGTATCCAAACATCCAGACATCTCATCAATACTTCAGAACTCAACATGCCCAAAATATCTTTTCCCCCAAAACTTGCCTCCTTCTCTTAGCTCTGCCATTTCTACTGAAGCCACTACCATTCTCCCAGACACCCAGGCTCAAAATGTGGCATCAGCTTTGACTCCTTCCTCTCCCCCCGTCCCTGACCCCCAGTGCAGGGGGTTGCCCAGTCTTATCAATGCTACCTCTACAGACAGCTCTAGCATCTCACATCTTTCCATTTAGATCTGAACCATAATTCAGTGCCCTTGCCTAGAATTATATGATCAAAGAATTTAAAGCTTGAAGGAGCCTTAGAGACCATCTAATCCAACCCTCCCTTTTTTTTTTTTACAGTGAATAGAGAAGTTAAGTGACCTGACTAGAGGGGCACAGCCCAGATCCCTGAACTCCAAATCCAGGGCTCCTTCCCCTCCCCATCCTCCTTCCAGGCTATTCAAATGGGCATCCGCCTCAAGTCCTCCCTTTCTCCAGCCCCTTCCTCACCTAGCTCCTTAAGTCAGTCCCTAATACATAATAATACATAATACAGTCCCTAATAATAAGTCAGTCCTAATTCTCTACGAAGTGGTTTCTCATTTTCTAGAGAAAAAAAGAGAAATTCCCTAACCAGCCGGATGTCCAAACTCTCCTCCATGCACTCCCTATTCTATCAGAGGGATCCTCTGATACCATTCTGTTCTCTCCCTTATCTCAGCCAGATTAAATCCTCTTTATCTCAGCTACCATTTCCTCCAGTTTCCGGCCAGACCACTGACAATCCCTCCTTCCCTAATCTCTCTGTTTTACCTCCCAAGCCCGTATCTAAGACGTATCCCCTCCCCACCCATCTCTAGGCACTCCCAGCTGCTCCCAAACTGCTGACAGACTGATCAGCTCTTCAAGGCTCAGCTGATTTCCTGCCCCCTCACAATCTTGTGCTTCTCCTACAGTTAGGCATGTGTGTGACCTGGCTGTATTCCCCAACAGAATGTAAGCTTCTTGAAGGGAGGGATTATCTCCTTCTATATCTGCATCCCCAGCATGTGGCATATGGTGGGTGCTTAATAAATGCTCCCTGGTTGATCATAACCTAACGTATATTCTAGTTGTTCTGTATATAGCTTGACTGTCAATTAAACTGCTAAGTTTCTTGATGACAAATACTGCTCCCAGAATCTAACGGGGACTCTGAGGCTACCCTGTGCCACCACCAGCATTTCCTCAGTAACACACAGAAGAAGCCTCCAGCCTTTGCTGCACGGCAGCCAGGGAGGGGAAGCCACCACTGCCATGCTTGTGGAACTCCAACGGTGAGAAAGGTATTCCCTGCCCCCAAGCCGAGCCTCCCCCTCTGTGACTCCCACCCCCTTTGCTGCTCCGAGTCTAGTCGGAGCTAGACTCATCCTTTTTCTACGTGACCACATGACAAATACTCAAAGACAGATAACCTGGGGATCTTTATACCCCTGGCTGTAGCACACTTGATAAAGGTGACCAGGTGACCAGCTGCCTTGAACACTAAAATCCGCCATCCTCCCTAAGAGAATATTCTCAGAAGAACATAGACTAACGCAAGTCACTAGAGTGATCCTACCTTGAATCCACTCCTGCTTCTTCTTCTTATCCGAGGCACTGATTTCAAATGTCTTGTCTAAACATTTTATCAGGAAAAGACACTTCTTTCCATCTTTGTCAGGCAACGACTAGAATAGAAAACAAATTGTTAGATCTTTTAAAACCTATCCTGGAGCATTTATGACGTAACTCACATAAATCTGACCTTAAAATCTGGGGTAAAATGAAAATAATGTGAATGAACACCTGGGTTTCCTCCAAGGACATCGATGACATACCCAGCACTTTGGGCAGCTCGGTGCTGCGGTGCAAAGAGCTCCAGGCCTGGAGTCAGGAAGACCCCCCCCATTCCCAAATTCAAATCCAGCCTCAGACACGGTCTAGGCGTGTGACCGTGAGCAAATCACTTCCCCCTGCTTGCCTCAGTGTCCTTGTCTGTCGGATGAGCTGCAGAAGGCAATGACAAGCTCCTCCAGATGACCAAACAACACAGAACATTTCAGATGCCAAATGAGATTCGGGTTATCTATCTCATAGTACTCGATGACTGTCATGAATGGGAAGGAATATTAGCAAATATCTAGTCTGACCCCATCATTAGTGCTGTTCAGTCATTTTTAGTCGTGTCTGACTCTCTGACCCCAACTGGGGTTTTCTTGGCAGAGACACTGGAACGGTTTGCTGTTTCCTTCTCTGTCTCATTTTACAGATGAGGAAACTGAGGCAAGCAGGGTGAAGTGACTTGCTCAGGGTCACACAGCTTATAAGCATCTGAGGCCAGATCTGGATGCAGCTCTTCCTGAATCCAGGCCTGGTGCTCTATCCACCGCACCACCTGGCTGACCCTCATCCTTATACACTTGGGGTTCAAGTCACCCGATGTGTAACATGTAATGCCAATCATGCCGGCACA
>CM053601.1:153602756-153629783 GCA_028646575.1 Pseudocheirus occidentalis | reverse complement strand
TCGACGCAGCAGCTCTCATCCAGCACTATGTCTCCTTTCTTATCCTTCAGATCCTCACTCACATAATAAGATAGGATGTTGGGTTTCAGCACAAACCAACGTTCAGTCCAATTTTTCCTTCTATGGCCTTTTTTCATCATGTAACCCTAAAAGAAATTAGAGCTGATATAAGTGTTTCAAGGACAAATTCTGGAGAACCAGCGGCTTTTCTCTTTAGTTCTCAGAGCTGGCATGCTACCCAACCACCCACCTGGTGCTCATCGACTGAATCACACACACCCACGTTACTTGCCTAAAATGGTCAGGAGAGAGTGGACGGGGGCCTTCTGGCACAGGCTCCAACCCACACTCCTAAGCCTGGCTTTCAAGACCTTCCATGATCTAATCCGTAGCACAAACCTCCTGTCCTGGAGAGGTCAGTCTATCCAGCCTGGAGCCCAATTATCCTACATGAATTTCTGCCTTTACCACCACACCTCAGCCTACAGAGCCTGGCAGAATCCTGCCCAACCCTCAATAGCTAGATTAACTGCTGCTTCTCCTAGCCCTAACAAGGGAACCAAGCATACAATAAATGTCTGCTGAATCTGATTCCTACAAAAGATATTGTGGGCATTGTTCATTTGACCATAAATTACTTTGCATCTATGTGCGATCAGTCTCTTTGGTTAGTCTGTTATCAATCAATAAACACTGATTAATTATTCACCATGTGCCAAACACTGAGCTTGGCACTGGGAGCACAAAGATGAAAGTGAGACAGGCCATGCCCTTGAGGAGCTCACATGCTGCCAAGGAAGCCAACATGTACATAAAAGAAATACTGAGAGTTAAGACTGACTCCAAGGCTGGGACCAGGTTGGAGGTGCACCCATCTGCTAAAAAGAAATTCAGAAGATAAACGAGTCTGGAGGGAAGGATAATGAGTTTGCTTTAGAAAAGGCTTCATTTGGGAGGCTCACACAATAGCCGGTTGGAAGTGTCCGAATGGCTGCTGATGTAAAACAGGAGCTCAGGAGAGTAGCTAAGGCAGGGTTATATAGCTATCAGAACTATCTACAGAGAGCTGATTATTAAATCCAGGAGAGGTGACTCGGTGGTGGAGAAAGAGGGCAGAGAAAAGAGAATTAGGTCTGGAACAATGCTCAGTAGTAAGACTAAGTACTAAGCTGGGGAAGGGGTGTGATCCAGTGTGTTTCAAAGATGTCAAGACCTATGAAAGGGCCAAAAGTTAACCTTATTTCATTAACATACAGGTGCAAAGTTAGATTCAGGGTCTTACATAGACAGGAAGTTTTAAATAGACAGAATGCACCCCCAAATCCAAAAGTTCTACAACAGCACTGTAAATACCTGATACTTTTTCTTTTAATGATGATGATATAAATAAAAATAAATTCCTTAGGCAAGAGAAAGTACAAATTTCAGAAAATCCTGATTTGGGATAACAGTAACATACAGAATCTGAAGAGTTCAAGAAAAGCGGCACAAATTATATGAAACAGTAATACAAATGTGAAGTGTCAGTGGAGGGGATGCTTTACAGATGTCCTGGAAAAGCAGGATTCACACATTTCTCTTCAAATATGCATAGTTTAAAAATAGTATTTAAACCCCTCTAATATGAAAACCTACCATAATACTAAGGAAATAAACTTTAAGTTTGTGAAAAAGAAACTTAAAGGTTGCAAGGTGGAAGGAAAATCAAATCACGCTTACCTGTTTCAGCACATCTAATATAAGTTCGTTAAAAACTTCATTAATTGCCATAGAAACTGTCTGCCGGTCCATGCCTTTGCTAAACTGTCCACTTCCAATAAGTTCAATTAATTCCCATGCAGAGAGGCCATCTCGATTGGTGTCAAAGTTGATTTTGTAATGTTCAAATTCTTCTTGCTGCCAAACTCCCCCCATTGCTTCCATAAGTTTCTTAAGCAGGTATTCAATCTGCACAAAAAAAGAAAAAATGTTGTTTAAAATAACGGACCTGGGCAGGTAGGTGGTTTAGCTCAGCGGATAAAAAACCAGTCCTGGAATCAGGAAAACCCAAGTTCAAATCTGAATTCAGACACTTACTAGTTGCGTGACCCTGGGCAAGTCACTTAACCCTGACTGCCTAGCCAAAAAAAAAAAAAAAAAAAAAAAAGAAGCAATGTACCATATTTAAAACAAATGTAAATGATGTTGTTTAGGAGAGACGTCATTTAACCTCAGTGCTCCCGGCAATACTCTAAGACCAGAAATTCCAACTTGCATCAGTAGAGGGAGTTTCCTCATTTGGAAGTCCCCTCTGTCAAAAAAATTCTAAGTCCAGTACATGTCCTTATTCTGTGGTGTTTAAACTGTCGTGGTAGATTTAAGGAATATTCATTAACAGTGTCAACAAGGCACAAAATTAAGTGTTTTACAGTTTTTTAACTAAAAATAAGTAGACAATAATACACAGCGTTTGGCACATCAAAAAAAGTAAGCAGTGCCAATGACGCTGCTAACCCTCAATGAGCATGTAAACATTTAGCGCTGAGCCAAAGGCAGAAAAAGAAATAAATGTGATACAGTACTGTTCACAGATGTCAAAACCTATTTAAATATTATTAAAGGCCAAAAGTTAACCTTATTTAATTAACATACAGACACTAAGTTAGATTCAGGGTCTTAAATAGACAAGGAGTCTCCAAGTTACAAAAGGAATGCATCCCCAAATCCAAAAGTTATCTGCAAATTTGTTGTGTGAAACTTAAGACAGTTTTTCCCCTAGAGAAATTATGATAAATGAGAGTTTCCAGGTCAACCCAGGAGTTTTTCTAATTAATCTATTTAATTCAGCTATCCATTTAAAAAGAAAATGTTGACTAGCTGTGTGATCCTGGCCAAGTCACTTAACCCCAATTGCCCTTACAATTAACCCCTTCCCCCTCCAAAAAATAAAAATAAAATGTTGAAAACAATACTATTGCAATGCTTAGTAATGAAACAATTAAGGAAAAACACTGAATAAGTTCTATCAGATGCTGCTGCTTTAAGCAACCCCAGGAGTCCAGGACCCCAAGGCCTTTCCAGAGAGTTCCCTACAGGAAAGCTCACTGCCTGGAAGGTTGATGACAGTGAGTCTTTAATAGATTTGATTTCACTTTCAAACACAGGGTGTGTCTTGCCTTTGACCCAGTCTAAGACTAACACAACTCTCATACTTAACAGACCTGGAACAGACTGGCTCTTGGACATTTAAAGGTGTCACTTAATTATGTGGCAGGTCCTGAACTAAGAGCTGAGGAAACACAGAAAGTCAAGACCCAAACCCTGCCCTCAAGAAGCTTACATTCTCATAGGGAAACACTAAGTGCACACAAAATATAAAGAGAAGAGACAGCACTAGCAAGCTGGGAGGGGAGCCAGGGAACAGTCATGAACGGCTTCCAAAAGAACACAGTATTTGAGTTGAATCTTGATGGAAACCAGGAAGACCGAGGCAGGGGAAGGAGAAAATCATGCCAGGACCAGGGCAGCCAATGCAAAGATATAGGGAAGAGAGGTGAAGGGTGCAGCAAGGTCAGCGTAGCTGGACTGCGTGGTTCATGGGGGGCAGCAAAGTATGAGAAAGCTGGAGAGGCAGCAAGAGCTTTACATGGCAAACACGCTGATGCTGCAGGTAACAGGAAGCACTGGAGCTCATCACCTTGGCTGCCGAATAGAGAATGGGCTGGAGTGGGGAGAGACTTGGGGCAGCGAGACCAGAGAGAGGGTTGTCACAGTAGTCCAAGTGAAAGGGGACAAAACATGCCTATATAAGAGGAGTGAAGGGGATGGATGGAAGACTTGTGGTGAAAGTAAAGAGGAAAAGACTGGGCAATGAATTAGATACGGAGGCTTAGATATTAGATAAGGAATGGAGGGGGACACTAAGGCTGCAAACCTGGGGTACTGGGAGGGCGACAGTGACTCAAGCTTGGGAAATTCAGAAGAAGAAAGGCTTAGGGGAAAGTCAGTGAGTTCTGATTCTGACCTGCTGAATCCCAGGTGTCCACGGGACATCAAGATGTCCTAAAGGAAGTTGGTGATGGGACCAGAGGCCAGAAGAGAGACCAGGACTAGACAGAGATCTGTGAGTCATCTATGCAGAGAGAAAAGACAACTACACCAAAGCCTTGGGGACCATCTACAAAGAACCAATGAAGGAGACTAAGAAGGTGTGATTGCACAGGTAAAGGAAGAACAAAAGAAAAAACTCAGGAAAGCCTCGTGCAGAGATGTCAAGGAGGGTGAGCCAGCCCAGCCACCCTGCCACCAGCTACCTCGAAGGCTTTGCCTGCGCTGTCACTCACGTCTAAAATGCACTCCTGCTCCCCACAGACACCTTAGGATCCCGAGTCTCTTTCAAAGCCCAGTGCAGGCACCACCTCCCACACCCTTCAGGGGACAGACCCTCCCACCAATACGTGCCCTTTGTGCCCCTTCATTCAAGTCACTTAGGATTCATTTTGTTTCTATTTCCAGACTTACTCAGTGTCTGGAAACAGAAGGCAAGCTCCCTGAAGACAGGGACTATCTCATTCTTGTGTTTTCACTCTTAGCCCCTAGGCAGAGTGCTTACCACATAGTAGCAGGCACATAATGAATGCTTGCTAATCGGTCAATGCACTCCCTTCCTCACTTTTCACCTCTTAGAAACCTTAGCTTCCATCAAGGCACCAGACAAGTTTTTCTTGATGTCCCCAGTTGCCGAGGCTCCATAACCCTTCTATTTCTAGGGTATTTGTATATACCATCCCGAACACCTTCCTTGCATGTGATAAAAAAGAAACAAATAGTTACTGAGTTGCACTGGCCATGATTCAGGTTGGAATTTTCTTTACTTAAAAACAATGGAACAAAGGAAGATGAGGATGGAGAAAGCGAAGAGGAGAGGTAAAAAATTCCAGAAGGTAACTAATTGGATGGAAGTTAAAAGAGAGCAGGAGGCAGAAGGTGCTTAAGCTTGGTACAACTTTCTGTTGAAAAGGTAGGTAAGATCTACCTTGACCTCTTTTAACACCCCAGAAAGTCACAGTGACTTGCCCAGGTCACACAAAGGAGTGAGTGGAACCCAGACCCTCCCTACTTTCCCTGCTTTTTCCTTACGCTACGATTGCTTTCTCTCTACATCTGCCTCTAAAGAAGGAGAGAAAAGAAGGAAAAATCCTAGAGTTCAGAGAGCTCCAGCTGCCCCTGGGACAAGGGTAAGGCAAATGTTGGAGGAAAGCAGAAGGCAGAAAAGCCTCAGGCGGACATGAAGGGGAGCAGTGGCCCCTAATTACAAACTGGGCTAGTTCCATGGTGTAGAATAAAAAGCACTGGAGAAGAATCGAGATTCGGGCTCCCAGCCCAGCCCTGCCACTAACTAGCTTCCTATCTATTTCCTCCACTGTTAAATGAAAACACTGGACTAGATTCCTCCAAGGTCCCTTCCGGCTCCATGACCTCCATCCTAAATTATATCAGTTACACTCCAAGGCCAAAAAATCACTGTCTTCAGATCTCTTGATGCATCCAAACGTTCTGCTTGTCATTACTAAGTAATATTAAGAAACAGCCCGAGTTCCTCCATTGACTCCTCCTTCAAACAACGACATTCTGAGAGCTCATTCGGTTTCAGGAAGCAGCTTACTTCCTATTTCCATTCAAGTTTCACCCAAAATAACAAAGAACGAAAATTCCAGTTGCATGTGATCTCAGATCGCTAGAGCTTTATCGCCTTTTATAGTTGAAAAGCCTGTTACCAGGGCTGGGCTTAATAGTCAGTTAGAGTTTGCTTAAGGATCTTTCTAAATTATATCAGTTTAATTTGAATAGCATCTTCCAACTCAGTTCTTCTGAGCATCATCCAGCTTTATTCCTGACTCAGTGAGCAGCTGGCACCAAATATATAGGAGTAATGGCAAAAGCAGTGGTCCCAGAATCAGAAAAACTGAGTTCAAATCCCACCTCTTACCCATATGAGCTCTGTGACCTTAAACAAGTTACTCACCTCCAGGGGCTTCTGGCTTCTTGTCTGTAAAGGGAGGAGGGGGTGACAAGGTGGTCTCTGAGGTCCGTTCTAACCCTGCCTCCATGACCCATGACAATATCTACTTTATGTGGCAAACACAGATTTCCAGGAGTGTCCCTGAGGGAAGGATGGGTCAATGGACTGGAATTAAGAAATCAATCAACAAGCATTTATTCCAAGAATGACGCTGACCAAATCATTCCACCTCTTTGGTCCCAGCCTCCTCTTCTGTATTGTACACCCCATCCTACATTTTTTGTTGTAAGAATCAGACAACAGAACACAGGCCAAAACATTTTGTAAGTGTAAGTGCTACAGTCACATATTACTTTATTAAAATAAAACAAGTTGTCTGATGCAAGAGGTGAGACTACCTTAACACTGGAATTAAATCCATTAACATTTACTTAATATCTAGAGTACTACTACTGGGTGATGGAAAACTGAGTCCCCAAAGAACTAAACAACTTTCATTATAATGAAATATTCTATCATTTTTATCTACGCAAATTATCTCACATAATCAGGATGCACAAGTCTACACAAAACAGTGAGGAAAAGGTGGGGGGGGGGAGCAGGCGACCACTGAACATCACTCATTTAAGCTGGTCAAAGATGGGAAGGTTGCATTCACACGGCTGGGTACAGAAATGCATTTCACTCAATGGAGAAACAGGAGAGAAAAGAGAGAGGAGAAAAAGAGGAAGGGCAAATTGAGGGAGGGATTAATCCTAACGACTAACAGATTCTAAGAGTGTACAAAGAATATTTATAAGAGCTATTTTTGCAGTGGGAAAAATGTGGTAATTGAGGAGTGCTCATCAATTGGGGAATCTCTGAACAAGTCATGGCAGATGAATGTGATAGAATACTATTGTGCCATACAAAATGATGGAGGGGATGATTTCAGAGAAGCCTGGGAAGACTTATGTGAACTAGCGCCATTTAATGGAATGTGCAGAACCAAGACCAAAATCTATACAATAGCTACAATATTACAAAGACAAACAACCTGAAAGGCTTAAATCAAACAATGCAAAGACTGACTGCAAGATTACTCGTGGTAAAACACATTACTCACCGCCTGATAGAAAGATGATGGGTCTCAGCGCAGGGGGAGGGGGGACATAGTGTTTTGGGGACATGGTCAATGAAGGAATTTGCTTTGCTTGATGCTAAGTGTCTGTAACAGGAATTCTATGTGTTTCTTTTTCAGTTGGGGAGAGAAGAGAGAGAAAGAAGATGAACTTTAATTGACTGAAAAAATTAAATTTAATATTTAAAAGTAAAGGGACAAAAAAAAAAGAGGAAAAAAAGCAGAGAAGTTGTCAGAGACAAAGAAAGAACCAAAATAATAAAGGGCCAAAGAGGTACAATGAGGAAAAAATGTCAGGCATCAGGGGTTGCTTAAAAGTACTAACTGCTACAAAAAGGTCAAAGAGAATTCAATTTAAATATTCATTAAGCTTCTACTTAATTAGTAGAGGCAAGTTTAAACACTGTTTAAAAAAAAAACAACCAGCCCCTGGGAACTCAAAAACAAGAAGCCAGAATTCCTTGTTCTCAAGAGCTGGGAGATAGCATATGTACCCAAATAAGCACAGTGTAAGGGACCTAACAAACAGCACAGAAAAGGGGATGCTAGGAAATGAGGCTGAAAAGACTGGCTGGTGGCAGTCGGATGTAGACGGCCTTCTAGACCAAGCTGAATTTGGTTTTCTCCCAGAAGCAAAGGAGAGACCTTGTAAGTAAGACATTTATACCATGCCTCCCCCATTACAACAGTAAGCACCTTGAGAGCAGGGGTATCCCCAGCCCTTAGCACAATGCTGGTATACAGCCAGATAATAAATGCTTGTTCAGTGACTGATTTAGCAATGAAAGGAAGGAGACGTAGGGGCAATCTATTAAGGGGAAATCTGGGGCATGTGAAATTTTTTTTTAATTAGGTATGTCTATAGGGAACAGAGGAGCCAGTAAAAATAAAGATGGAGAAAATATTCAATTTGGCCATTAGAAGCATTATTCTTCACATCTATTTGTAAGGAATAATAGCACTTTGAAGACAGGCACCACCAATTAAATCTTCTTTATTTTTCACATGGTTTAACTTTTATCTACCTCTACATGGCCGACATGAGCAAACTGGGTAGCACAGTGAATAAATAAAGTGCCAGGCTTGGAGTAAGAAACTCATCTTCTTGAGTTCAAGTCTGGCCTCAGATACTTCCTAGCTATGTGACCCTGGGCAAGTCACTTAAGCCCATCTGCCTCAGTTCCTCATCTGTAGAATGAGTTGGAAAAGGAAATAGCAAAGCATTCCAGTATCTCGGCCAAAGAAGTCCAAATGGGGTGGTGAAGAGTCAGATACATCCAAATGGCTCTACAACGGCCCATTTTCTCAAGACCTTTTCTCTCTCCAGAGTTTCCATCCCATATCTACAACTGCCTCTTGGACCTCTGCATTTGGATGTCCCATTATCGATCTCAGAGTCAATGTGTCTACCACCCAGTGAATTTCCTTCCCCACAAAGGGAAGACTGACTTCTGATCTTGAGTCCTGCCTTCCCTATTTCATCTAATGAGGTTACCATTCCCTCAGTCAACCAAGATTTTTAAAAGTATGTTGAGTTTGACTTTCTTAAAAAGGAAACACTTGTTTCCAAATATAAAACCCTGCTGTGCAGCTGTTAAAATGACAATGTAGCCCTTGGTGGAGAGGGCAGGGAAATTCCATGACCAAAAGCTGCACAAGATTAGGCCTCCAGTAGGCAGCCCTTATCAATAATCTATTCTGCCCAAGGTTTTCCTCCCTGAGGTCACTTTCTCATTCACATTCATGCTCGTGCTCATTCTTTTAAAAATGAACATACAGCAGTGTATCTTAAAACAATAAATAAAAACGGATCAAACAGCCTGTGTGCCTGGGCAGGCAGGCTCAGCGAGGCAGGAGATCAGGGAAGGCCTGGAGCAGAAGAGGAGAAGCAGAAGTCATAGCTCTAGGGCCTGCCCTCCTCCTCTCTCTCACATGCTCACACATCTACAGAGACCCCAGACCCCACGGCTCAAGGCAAAAGGCCTGACAAGCACTCAGAGATGGGACACAGGATCCAGCAGGGACGGGGAGAAACTCCTGCCCACACCCCTAGGCCGTGAGCTCCTGGACCACAAGGATTCCATATGGTTCCCCCCCCTTTTTTTTTATCTTGGTGCTTGGCACAAAGCCTGACACGCAGTCGGTGCTTAATAAATACCACATGACTCACTATGGTACCAGTAAGCACATTATCCTAGAACTCCAGCGACAGAAGTGAGTGCAGAGGTCCCAGAGTTATCTAGGCTTGGAATCTAGGCCCAGGCCCCAACTCCTACTTAGCAGCTGTGGGGCCTGCAGCACATTCTGGGGGAAGGTCACCTCCCTCCAGGGCAGCTGCACAGTGCAAACCCTCGCCCCGCCCCCGCCCTGCCCATCATCCCTGGTATCCCCTCCTTCACCTTACCTAAGAGGTATCATCTCACATCAATTTTATGTGGACAAGCACAAGGCTCAGGGAATATTAGAAGCTCATCTAATATTGTTTTAAGTGGAGGCAGCTGGGTGGTACAGTGAATAGAGCGCCCTCCCTAGAGTCAGGAGGACCCAAGTTCAAATACGGCCTCAGACACTTAACACTGACTAGCCGTGTGACCTTGGGCAAGTCACTTAACCCTGTTTGCCTCAGTTTCCTCATCTATAAAATAAGCTTGAAGAGGAAATAGCAAACCACTCCAGTATCTCTACCAAGAAAACCCCAAATGGGGTCAAGAAGACTCCGACATGAAAAAAAAAAAAACTAAACAACAATTTATTTCTGGTGATAAGTTTGCAATCTGGAAAGATACAAACATAATCCTGTTTATTCCACAAAAGATTCAAATTCATTTTCTGAACCATAAAATGCAATAATAATTTTTTCTCCAAGCTCTCCTCTCTCTTCCATAAAGCTCTTCTGGTAGCAAAATAATAATATGTAAACTTAACTCTAACTCTAATCCAGAGAAGACTCTCAGGGATTCAAAGCCAATACTCTACAGCAGCGGTTCTCAACCTGTAGGTTATGTTCAATTTGTAACAATGAAAATACATCCTGTGTATCAGATATTTCCATTATGATTCATAACAGCAGCAAAATTACAGTTATAGGAAGTAGCAACAAAAATTAATTTTATGGTTGGGGGGCCACCACAACATGAGGAGCTGTATTAAAGGGTCACGGCATTAGGAAGGTTGAGAACCACTGCTCTACAGGAAAATCTTCCCCCTCCTAAAAGTAAAAACAAAAACCTAAGAAATACTGACAGGGTATGTGATCCACGGCTTGCTTAGAGGGTCTGAGAGACAATTCTCCCTTTATAAAGATTAGCTTCTACTGAAATGGCACCAAGATGTCCCCATGCGCCCAGAGTAACTCCGTCCTCTGCTTGAGGACTCTGGGCAGCCCCTGGTTGATGCAAGTCCGGGTGGTAGAAGGAGGAGACTGCCCCCAGGGCATCCAAGCAGGCTCTGCACTAACTGGCCCATGCACTTCTCCAGTGTGTCAGATAAAGCAAAGCTCTGGACACCCACAAAGCCAAGGACCCGTCTCCAGAAACATCTTGTCTCTGCTGACTCAAGTCTCCCTGCCCATGGTTAGGCCCTAGAGACAGAAATAATGGTGAACCAACCCTGACAGGCCAGGAGTGCCCTTGAAGACAGGGGCTCTAAAGCACAGGAGAGGAAGGAGCCCATCCTGGAGAGCCAAGGCAAAGGTCTCACGACTGGAGGTGGGAAATCGGAGAGGAAGACCAGAGAGAAGGCCCGTGTGACTGTGGACTGCAGAATGGGGAGTTCTGTCCAGGGAAGCCAGAAAGACAGGTGCCGGCCAGCTTAATAAAAGGGGTTAAAAGATAACCAGAGGAGTTTCTATTTTATTCTGGAGGAGAGAAGAGGGCACTGGAGCTTACTGAGAAGGGCGGTGATACGGTGAGGTCTGTGCTTAGGGCAAAATCACTCCTGCACAGGCTGGATTCAAGTGGGGAGAGATGAGGGAAGGAGCTCAATCAGAGACCACTGCAGGAAACATTCAAGGCCAACGGTGACTGGGGCCTCAACTAAGGTGATACCAGCGTGAGCAGAAAGAAAGGGCTGGATACAAGAGGTACTGAGAGAAGAAACAAGTAGATTTGGCTATGTGGAGTGAGGCTCAAAATAACACTAAGGCTGCCAACCTGGGAGACCAGAAGTGTGGACCCTCCAAAAGAAACAGGGAGGTTCAGAGGAGCTACAGGCATCTCACAACACAAAACAGAAGCGGGGTGAGGAGGGAGGGGGAGAAAGAGAACACGGCCAGGTTCTGGATGTGGCCAATCAGAAGTATTGCTGGGACATCTGGTTTGAAATGCAAAGCAGGCGACCAGCGATGAAAGGCTGAAACTCAAGGAGAGATGGGGACTAAATATCTAGAGATGGGGGTCATCTGCACAGAGATGGTCATTGAGCCCACGGGAGCTGTCATCATTTTTCCAAAGATAAGATTACATTAAGAAGGCTATTTGCCAGGAACCTGTCCATTTCCAAGATGGGTTAATAAAGGAACATACATTCATACGTGACCCACAAGTCTTCCCATGGGAAATGACTTCACTTGAGTATCTACTGAACAATATTCCAATTTTGGAATGACTGGAAGTCCTACCATGGTAAACATTATTTTCTTCCAATTCCTAGAAAAACATAAATTATCCAAAAATCTGGTATACTTAATATACTTATAAAACTCAATTTTTAAACCACCACAGATCTTTCTTAGGGTTTTGTTGTGGTTTTTTTTACCACCTCTGGGTAAATGTTTCTTAAGCTGTCCCTTACTAATATTCATAGGATCATATGATTTAAAGTTCAAAAGTTCCTTTGCCTTTTGTTTTACAATCAGGAAACTGTGGCCCACAGAGATTAAATGAAATAATTTAAACAAAGGTCGCACAAAACATAAATATCAAATCTGGACTTGAACATAGGTTCTCGAGTCTAAATTCAGCATTCTATATACAATACTATATATCACCAATTCCTCAGATTAAAAAAATTTTCTTTGGCAAAAAAACAAACAAACCCTAGCATACATCCCACTTTGCATTTCCCCATTTAGGTAGACATACAATTCAGTTCAACTAATATTTATGAAAAGCCCAGACCTCACACAAGCACTTTTGTTATCAACACAGTATGATGCAAAATGTCAAAGAATCAAAAAAAATCTCTTGCTCTGATTTATGATTATCTTTCCTGGTTCTCCCAAGTTAAGCTCAGAAATCTAAGTTCTTTAAATAGCTAACCACCCTAACACTAACAGAGTTATAGCAACCTGAAGTCAAAGGAGCTGAGTTTGAATCTATCGCTCATTCCCCAAGTGGCAGTGACGTGTCATTTATCCCCTGGTGGTCATCACTAGTCAAAGGGGGGGGGGGATCTGCTGGCTAGCCTTGGAAGCCATTTCTGTCCATCTGCCATGACTCTGAGGACAGTGACAGTGTTAGGAGGGCTGTGCATCCTGGCTGTCTTGTCTTCCTAGTGTTCATTCTGCTTCAGGGGACAACAAAAAGAGTCATCCTCCAAAATACGTTTTCACTGACAAGTGCCTCAAAAAGACAAGAGCCATAGCGTGCCATGGGATTTCTCAAAGCAACGTGGTTGTTCTAGCAGGACGGCACTGAGCAGACAGCCGGGAAAACCCAATTCTCCTTCATGCTTTGTCAGGAAAAAAAAAAGGACCCAGAACTGCACAGGCAGACACACTACCTCCATCCTACTTTTGAGGCGCAGCAAAACACATGAAATGTTAAGACTCCCCTGGGAGAGGAGGCAACGGCAGATGCTTTAATGGAGGTGTCAGACGCGGGCCCCTCCATGGGACACACAACACTCCCAAGTGTCCCATACCCAATTCAAATGCAAGGAAATACTTAACAAATTATAAAGAAAAATGCGACAGAACATAGACAATGTTAACATGTGGTTTTCTAAGGCAATATATGGCCCACAAGGGTCCTTCAGCATGGTTTAGTGGCCCCTGTTTCTATTTGGGTTTGACTGGCCTTTGGCAGCACTGACAAATCAAGTGACTTGCCCAGGGTCACACAATCTAGTAGATATGTGAGGTAAGACCTGAACCCAGTCTTTACGAAGCCAATGCCAGCTGTCTTTCTAGGAAGCAATATTACCTCGCTCTATAATCCATTTTTCAGCAAAATATCATCCTGGAACTTAAAATATTATGTGATAGATGCATATTCAATAGATTAAGACAGTCTTGAAAGAAATTTCCCTCTGATAATCCTTGCTGACTTCTGTACAACACAGTCAACATGTAAGTAGGCAGAAAGCTATGTCTGCTAAAAATGCCTCATCTTGCAGAAAGACATTTTGGGCATCAGAAATGGATTTTTCTATAATTGCAGCAATTTAGAAGAGGAAGAAAAAGAGTCCCACCCTGCTTGCCAACCTACAGAAGAATTTAGCTTTCCCACAGCATTCCATTTTGGCCTTCCCCAGTAAGAGACTATCTGCAATTAGATGAGGGAGATGCCTGGCTAAATACTGCATTTCTTACCAATAAAGCTGCATCCAGAGGCTTTTTTCCCCATATCCACAACATTTCTAATTGATGTTTACCAAAATACCCCCAGTTTTTGTTTTTTTGTTTCTTTGGGCCTGAGTCAAGAGATCTGGGTTCTGCCACCAAACTTGTTAGGTAACCTGACACAATTAATTTAACCTCTCTGAACACTCAATTTCCTTCTCTGTCAATGGTATCCATTCCACTTATAACATTCTATTACTCTACCATAATAAGAAAGCTCATTTATACACATTTTCCAAAATTACCCCTTACCTCTTCAGGCACAATAATTAACGGGTATTTGTCCTCGGATAAAAAGTTGAAAATAACCCACACTTTAAATGAATCTTCTTCACTGATGAGCAAGGGACTTTTGGTGAGATTTTTTTTGACACAAAGTGTCCAACACATCCTATTAAACTCAATCTTGTCAAAGTTTCCTTGAACCTAAAAGGGAAGGAAAAGTAAAAACATTTAAAACCACTATAAGGAGAGCCAAAATAAGCCCAGGTATACATCCCAGTACTGGTGCTTTGACCAAGATCGTACATGGTGTGTTAGAAATAACATACCTCTTGTGAAATACCCAAACTCCAATGTAAAGTGAGGCATCAAACCCTGCCCCCCCTGTAACACTGTTGCTTCATATAAAACATTGATGCTATTGAACTAACCACTACCCGCATGTATTCATGAACCAATTAACGGCAGGCATTAAAAGAATGGCTGTATTTACCAAAAACAAGCACAGCAGAAAAGCAGAGCTTAGAAACTTTGCTAGACCCTTTTGGTGATCGGAGAGATATGTTAACATCACAACATGGGACCTAGAACTCCTTCATCCCAGTTCTGCGGAACTCCCAGAACGACAGCCAATGTCATAAACGGACCAGGTTGAGAAAACGGTCTAAATCCCCTTATTTCCCAAATGATTAAGAAATAGAGAACCCAAGTTAAAAAAAAAAACAAAGACCACCGGCCTCCCTGGACTTTCTACCACCACCATCACTACCACCATCACCACCACAACCACCACACCAAGAGGACCTGACATGCTGTTTATTTCCATGACCATCTTTCTTCTTCTTCTTTTTTTTTTTTCTTTTTGGAGGGCAGTTGGGATTAAGTGACATGCCCAAGGTCACACAGCTAGTTTTTGTGTTAAGTGTCTGAGACCAGATCTGAACTCAGGTCCTCCTGACTCCAGGGCCGGTGCTCTATTCTCTGCGCCACCCAGCCACCCCCATGACCACCTTTCTAACACTGCTACTTTTCCCCCACATAATTAGAAGAAGGCTAACATCAACACTATCAATGTGAACCTCTCTGCTATTCTCATCATTTTATATAATAAATTCTAACAAAGCTTCACAATTTTTTCTTAATAAACCAATAAACATTTATGGAGCACATTGGGGTCCCCGCCCGCAGGAAACTACCTCATGGTGGAGAAAAAGCCTAAATACACAAGAAATTAAATAACCATACAAGTCATTACATAATACTAAACAATCCCCAAACTGTCACAAAGCACTCCATAACTAATTACCAAAAAAGCATGTGTGCCATTGAGGCTGGAATCACAATGAACTAGAGAGGTCTGATTAGGTATCACTGAGACCATGGGCTAAACACTGAAAGAAATATGGCTCAGATTGGAAAACACACTGGATTTGGAGTGAGAGACTGTGGGTGCGATCCCAGCTTGGCCCCTCAGGACCTTTAAAAGTGTGGGCTTCAAATCTCCTCCTCTGTAAAATGAAGACTATACGTGAACTCAAAGGTTCAAACCCAACACCATGATGATCTAATGTCTAGAGCCTAGGAATGTGAGGCGTGCCACAAAAGTGGGTATAGGGCACAAAAGCAGTTGGAGAAAACCACCACTGCTTCTGGACGAGAGAACCAGGGAAAGCCTTCAGGAGGCAACATCTGAACTGGGCTCAAAGGTAGAGAACACTGAATGGCACTACTGGCTGGAGAGGACGGAACAGCGAGAGACAAAGGCACAGAAACAGGAAAGCAAATACAATGGTCAACAAATGGAAAGTGGCCCAAACTGGCTGTAGATTTCTGGGAAAAACAGAAATCAGCTCAGCAGAAATGAGGGTTAGACCATATACCTCAATAAGCTCCAATTATGTATATACTCGACCAAAATATTAAATGTTCAAATCATTTTTTAAAATATGTCTCATAATAATGGCTACAGGGAAAATTTTTAACCAAATGAGAAAGAGGTGACTATAAAAGATCATCTGAATCACCTAAAATTTAAAAGCTTTTATTTACATAAACAAAATTAATGCAGTTAGAATATGAAGATAAATTCTTCAGCAGGAAATATATATTTGCATCAAAAATTTTAAAAAAGTCTGATAACCAAAATGCAGAAGGAACAGACACAAATATAAGCCAGTTCCTCAAAGGCCAAAGAATAAAAACAAGTTTCCAAAAGAAGAATTTTAAGTGCCCAACAACTACATGAACAACTTATCCAAATCATTAATGAAAGAAATGTTTTACCTCTCACCCCTCAAAATGGCAAAGATAAAAGACAGAAATAATCAATGCTGGAGGAACTACAACAGAACACAGAAGGGACATTAAACGCACTCTTGGGAACATTGTGAATTGGTCCAAAAATGTTGGAAACCAGATTTCTGGAAACCAAATTTAGTGATTTTTCTTGTATTATTCCAAATTGTTCATAGTCTTTGACCAAGCAATTCCACTTTTGGCATATATCCCCAAGGAGGCCAGTGATGGAAAAGAAAGAAAAGGTCTCATAATAACAAAATACTCTTGGTAGTATTTTTTATGATAATAAAAAATTTAGAAACAAAGTGGGGGGGGGGGACAGGGGAATGGCTGAACCATTTGAGGCATAAATGTAATAGAATATTATTGTGCCAAACACCGCTGTGGCTGCCACAGAGGCAGGGCAGTAGTATGTGCAGAAGCAGGTGTTCAATCTCACCTCCCCGGGATTTGCTCCCCTGGGACAATGACTTTGGGGAGAGGGAAAGGGTCATGCTGGAAGGATCACCCCAGGAAGGCAACACAAGAGCTGCTCCCTGGCATTATGGCTTCGGGGGCAGGGTTAGAAGGGGTGCTATCAGTCCTGGGTCTGCTGAATGTAAATGCCCTTCAGTGCAGTTGTTCTGCTGAGTTATGGTAAAGAAGGCAGACCTTTTCTTTATAGTGGTTGCACCTCTCAATGATAGCCCTGGGGCCTGGGATGGAAGCAGGGTTGACCGATGGTCTGGAGAACCTGCTGCTCCCAAGGCTGCTGGGTTCAGGGTCCTGGCCTCGCTCCATCAGAGTCTGAGAGGAGGCAGCAGGTGAGGAAACAGACTCACCTGGGGCATGCTGCCTCCCATCTCTCTCCAGGGTGCCTTATACTTCAAAAGTACAACTCTGAAATCAGTTTTCTACACCAAATAATACTGAACAGTATGTAAGATTCAGTTATGCGCACTCAGCACTGTGCTCTCACTAAACTAGAAAGGCAAGGAGGCCAAGACAACAGTCAAACGCAGTGCTACAAAAGAGAGGAGAGATACCTACACAGATGTGTATATGTGGATATATGTATGTATATATGTATGTGTGTATATGTGTATGTGTATATATGTATATGAGCGTGAGTGTATAACTAGAAAATGTGATTGGTCTAGTTTAAAACCAAAGCTGGCAAAGCATTTTTTAAATCAGTGTTTTATTGATGCTTTTTAATATTTTATAACACTGCTATTTCACAACAACACCCCTAGACCAGTGGAACATTGCATTAAGGATGACAAAGGAAATTCACGGCACTTTCCTTCAAAGATGTTGCCCATTACATAAAACTAAACTGCTAGCACATGAAAATCCCAACACATAAAGAAATCTTCTGCAATTATGTAATAAACTAGCAAGATGAAATAGAGACAAATTTAAGTCCTAAACTTGGAGTCAACCAGAGAGATATTTTGGGGGGGTTTTTTTAAGTTAATTTATTTATTTTTAGTTTTCAATATTCACTTCCATCAGTTTTAAATTTTCTCTCCCTCCCCCCTTCCTCCTCCCTCCCCAAGACAGCAAGCAATCTCATATAGGCAGAGAGAAGCTTTAATAGCAGATAATGGGGGAAAAGAAAAGGATCTGGCGGTCTCAGGGGCTGCAAGATAAAATATAAAAGGGCAATCTTGGGCTATAGCAACAGAAGGAGTGATCAGAATAAGTGTGATAATGGGGTCCCCTTACTCTGAGTTGGTCAGACCACACTGGGAGTATCGTACCAAGTTCTTAGTCCATCTGAAGAGGAGCACTGATCAAACAGAATGGAGCCAGAGAAGTGTGACAGGGGCCTTAAGAATGTTCTCTTAAATTTGTTTTAATCTTTTTTTTCAATTAACAAGTATTTATTTTCTCTGCCTCTTACCTACCCTCCCCTCCAAAAAAAAAAAATTGAAGAAAGCAGATAAACAAACCTCTTTTAACAAGTCAGCAAAGACAAGAACTGCCCTGGTCATGTCCAACAATGTATATCTCATTCTGTATCTTGATCAATCACCTCTGTCAGGAGGTGGCATGTCATTTATGCTCTGCAATTGTGGGTGGTCACTGCACCAATCAGAATTAAGTCTTTCAAAATTATTTCTCTTTACAATGTTGTTATTGTATAAACTGTTCTCCTGGTTCTGTTCACTTCACTGTGTCAGTTCAGAGAAGTCTTCCTAGACTTCTCTGAAACTGTCATCATTTTTATAGTTAATAATACTATATTACATTAATATGCCATAATTTACTCAGCCATTCTCCAACTAATGGTTATCCCCTTAGTTTCTAGTTCTATGTCATAACATATATTTTTGTACACTATGGACTCTGTTTTTCTATCTCTGATCTCTGTGAGGTATATGCCTAATAGTGGCATCACTGAGTCACACTTTTAGGGGACAGTTCCAAATTGCTTTGCAGAATGGCTGGTCAATTAATTCACAGTTTCACTAATGGTACATTCACATGCCTGTTCACTCACATTCTCTCCAGTATTTGTCATATTTCTGTTCTAACACTTTTGTCAATCTGTCGTTTAAAATGGAACCTCAGAGCTGCTTTCATTTGCATTTCTGTTAATGATTTAGAGCATTAATGGCTCTCAATAACTTGGATTTCTTCATTTGAAAGACAGGTCTATATATAGCTTCGAATCAATTTATCACAAGGGAAAGGCTTTTGACAACAGGAAACTGTCACGTGAGAAAGACCTAAAGGAACTAGGGGGTATTTCATTTAAGAAAAGGAGAATACTTGGGGGAAAATATGATCCTGTCTGCCAACACCTAGAAAACTGTCAGGGGAGAGAAATTAAACTATATTCAATGTGACTTCTGTAGGTTAAAGGACAACCAAAGTCACAGGAAGGCAGAGTCTGGCTAAAGACAAGCAAAGAAAAGCCAAGAACTGGCGTGGCCAAAAAACAAAAGAGGTCCTTGTGAAGTTTTTGTCCCTAGTCTATATGACTCAAGTATCATAGAAGCTGCCAAAGGGATGTGTACACGCAGGGTAGGAAGAATCAGATGACACGTGGCCTCGAGGCTGAAACCCTTACACATCTCAACAGAATTAAATATATATATATATATATATATATGTCTTTTCCTAAGTTAGAAGCATCATCTATTAAGTATCGTGATTTAGTCATTCATACTAATTCACACCTTCTGCTCTGAGTTCCTTACTTAAGTGCCCATAAGTCTGGAATTCCTTTTCCTCCATTTGTTTAAACTGGGGGTAAAGGAGCTGACACTGTTCTAAAGGAAATAGCTGGAAGCAAGGCCAGGCTGAATCTCCTCCCTGTAGGCTGTAGGTTCCAAAGCTGTTCAAACCCTTCTTGTTCCTCACTGTGTCTATATCTTTAAAGTCACTAAGAATCAGAGAAAGGTGAAAGGACCTTAGTAGGAAGAGGAGGGGGAGGAGAAACCACCAAGCCCCATCCCTGCTACTTAGCCTGTGTCTTTGGGCAAATCCCTAAATCCTATGATCTTTAACTCAACTTAAAGACCAGGCAGAAGAAATGACTAGCTCACAGTCACACAGATTTGGGACTAGACCCTGACTCACAAAATGACAGTCAGACTCGGAAGGAGCCTTGGCTTCCATCTAATCTAACGCGAGCACAAATAAAGAATCTCGACTACAAGACATTGGACAAGTGGTCACCCTGAAAACCTCCTCCAGAGGCTGGCCCTTCCCCATCCCGGAAAGTGGGGATGTGATGGCACTCCTCCGCTCACTCTCTAATTTATTAATATTCTTCCTAGAACATGAGGTCCAAAACTGAATACAACACTCCTGATGTTGTCTGACCAGAGCAAAGTACAAGGGGACAACCGCTTCCTTATTCTTCAAACTTACGCTGTTCGATATAATCCAAGAACATAAGACTGTTGGCTGACTTCTCATGCTCTTGATGTTTATGACGGCCATCCTTTTTTGTCGTTCAGTCAACTGAGTCTTCGTGACCCCATTTGGGGTTTTCTTGGCAAAGATACTGGACTGGTTTGTCCTTCCCTCCTCCAGCTCATTTTACAGATGAGGACACTGAAGCAAACAGGGTGAAGTGACTTGCCCCGGGTCACACAGCTAGTAAGTCCACTGTGCCACCTCACCGTCCGGTTATGATTCACTAAAATGCAGTATGATCGCTCCTCTCTCTACTATGACATCATACCCACGTAGAACCTGGTCTGGGTTGCTCATTTGTAAAATGGGGACAGTCTAGGTGATCTCAAAGATTCTCTGTAGTGTTTGCCATCTATAATTCTACAGCCCTAGAGGCTACCTCGAAGATGACTACATAGTATCTGCTCCTAACTAACCATCAATGAAAAACCTCCTATCTGCTCACAGGGTCTGGAGAGAACCAACATAAAGATCATCTAGATTAAACAAAGTTTCCTATTTTGATGCACTCCCAGAAGCTTTTCACCTAGAAGCACAATGTGAATGTTAAAATGCATATCTGGCTGTCAATTAAGACGTCTAAATTCTGACTGCTTGTTAAATTAAGATGGGTATTCAAAGGCACTTAATGATGTTCCAGACTTGCTTACAGATACGGATACTCCCATCTTCATTGCAATGCTCCAAAATGTGTCTCCGAACTATAAATTCTAGACTTTAAGGCTCATTTGACCATGCCACTAAATGGCAGAGCCTAGACAGGAACCCAGTTCTGAGTTCAAAGCCAATGTTCTTTCTGGATCCACGTCACAAAGCCTCCCAAACCTCAATGACTCTTCTATTCACGCTGAAAATACAAAAGGTAAAAAAAAATCTACAGAAAGCAAAAGGAAGTGTGGCATAAAGGACAGAAAGCTGGCCTCAAAGCCACAAGTCCTGGGTTCAAATTCTGCCTCTGACCCATCCTGGCTGAGTGACCCTGCATGAGTCACTCAAACTCTCTATGCTTGGGGGACCTCTATACAAACCTGTATTGGTTCACTGAGTCTCCTAGGCTGGGAGTTCCCTATACCAGTGAAATCACGGGTTTATTCTCTATTCCTTATAAAAGGTCAGATCTGGGGGCATACCCCAGTCAAGGGTGGTTATCCCACTACAGTTAAACTTCTGGGATACTTAAATGACAAGGAAAAAAAAAATGGTAAATATCCTTTATCCAGGGCAGTTTCTTTGCTTAAAAAGCCTTCACAAAAGCCCAAAGACAGCCCTTCTCAAATGTTCTCTCTTAATAACATCATGAGCTCCTGGGGGTTAACTCTCACCACTAGGGAGATTGACATCTTCACTCCCACAGCTAGCCACCTCCTTAACTCAGGCCCTCATCACCCCTCGCCCAGATCACTGCAACGGCCTCCATCCTTTACCCACTCTGGTTCATCCAACCCAGAGCTCCCGAGGACCTGCCCTGAAGTGTGCTTCTGACCAGGCCACTCCCCTCCTTAACCAACTCCATGGCCTTCCATTGCCTCTAGAATCACACAGAAATGTCTTTGTTTAACTTTTAAAGTTCTACAGAATCTGGTCCTCAAAGATCTTCCCAGCCTCACCCGACAGTTCTCCTCCTTGGCGATACAGCCACCATCGTGCCTCGGCGATCATCTTTCCCAATGCCTGGAATGTACTCCCTGAAATCTAGATTCCAACCTCATCTCTACACTGAAATTACCAGAGATTTCTTAATAATCAAATCTGATGGTCTTGTCTGAAGCGCCATCTCTGCAGCATGACATTGTCTACCACCTTTTCCTCCTGAATACTCTCCTCTGTTATCACCTCTATCCAAACAGGTCCCAGCCCTATGTAGCCAACCAAGTCTCTTTCCTGATTTCCACTCCCGCTGCCTGCAGGAGATCTCCACCTGGAATGTCACAGGCACCCCAAACTTAGCAAGTCCAAAACAGAACTCATCTTTCCTCCAAACCCACTCCCTCTTCTTTATTTTCCTATTCATATCAGTCAAGGATACCACTATTCTGCAAACTCAGCTCACCAATCCCACAAGGCTCACATCCCTGGAGCCGTCCTGACTCCTCATTCCCCCCAACCCCATTTCTCATATCCAAACCCAATCAAACTGAGACCCACTAAAGACCTTAGATAAAGGGCCAAGGTCTCCCCCTGCATCCAGGGCCATCTCCAGTCATCCTGATCTATATCTCACCACTGGACCCAGATGGCTCCGGAGGAGAAAAGTGAGGCTGGTAACCTTGCACAGCCCTGCCTCACTTAAATCCAATCCACTTGGAGGTCATGGCATCACCTTCCTAATGTCACAGTTCTACAAACAACAACAACATATCCAATCAATCTTCAAATCTTATTGATTCTATTTTCACATCTCTCCCGGCCTTCTCTACACTCACGTGGTCAAACCACAATGGCTCATTTTGTGTATATGCTGTCCCCCTATAAAACACAGCAGCTTCTGAAGGGTATCTGACCATCTCAGAAGTCTTCCCAACAGCCTAATTAATAGGAAAAACAAACCAACCATTCTGAAAGAGGCTAATTAGACGTCCTAGTTTTAACAAGGATGTAAAGGCTTAATTCTTATTCCTTGTTTTCTTTGGGCAATTGACAACACCATTAAACTTTACAGCACCATTTCCAGTCACTGGTAGACTTTTTTTCCATCTAATTCGCAAACCTAAGCACTAATTTTTGCTCAATCTAAATCCATGCCATGGAAACCTTGGCTGCTTTTCTGTGGCTGGAAGAGCTGGCAAACCTCCACTCCAGGTGGCTAAGCAATAACAAACAAGCCCTCACTGTTTATCACATCCTAGCTCCTTTCGTGAATAGCTTTCCTCTAAATTTAGTGATATATACTGGCTTATTTTGGAAACGTTGAAGCAGTACTGCATTTACTTTTTCAGTTATAATTAGGGCTTTGATTTAATGAAACTGAACTGAAACAAGGCACATTTTAGGATTTGCCCCTAGTGATGTTAACACAATATTGACATTACCAGGGAAATAAAACTAATCTAGTTGACACCCATTGAGAACATGGGTATACTGAGGAAGAGAGGTAATTCTTCTTAAGGAATTTATCATTTACAAGAGGCTGTTATTGGGGAAGAAAAAAATGAGGGAAGGAAGATTCAGGGAGGATTTGATTCATATCGACAGATATTTAAGGACTGACATCATTACAACTTTAGAGCCCTTTAAGATGGACATAGCACTGTTCTTGAAGCCCAGTGACAGAGGTAATGCAAATGTTATTATCCATCTCACAGATGAGAAAAGTGATACTCTAAAAGCTGGAATGACCAGCTCACAGACACACAGCAAAGTAAGGGTCTTTCTCTTTTTAATCAGATTAATGGCCTGCTTTACTCTTTTTACAAAAAACACACGCTCACTTCTAGCTTTATTTGTTAATTGAATTTTTTTCTTTACTTTCAATTTTGTTAAGCCCCTCTTTCATTTTCAAGATTTCTTTTTTGGTGTTTAATCGGGGAGTTTTAATTTGCTGGTTTTCTGAATTTTTTTTAGTTGCATGTCCAATTGTCTTTTAAGCTCCTCTTCAAGATGCAACCACTTTAGCTGGTTTAAAGACTTCTCCCCTTAATCTATCCTCCCTCATATTCTACACTCTCCCTTCTCCTCTTTCCCTCCTATTTCCCTGTTAAATGAAATGTATTTCTGTACTTGGTTATGGGTGTAATAGGTGTGTCTGTCCCTCTTCTTACCAGTTCAGATGGGAGTAAAGGTTCAGGTGCCAGCCATACCCCCCCATCCCTTCCTTGCTGTTTGTATAGACTTCTGCTTGATTACATGAGATAATTTTCTCTATCTTTCCCTCCCCCAGCCCACTCCCACTCTCCAGTGGCACTCCTATTCCCCCGCCCCTTTTCATTCTTATTTTAAGATCCACAGTTCATTGTAGTTCTTTTATGTTTCTCTTGACTCCTGTGCTGGTAATTCAAAGTCTCTACGTGGCTCTGGTCTTTTAATTAGGAATGCCTAGAAAGCCTCTATTTCACTAAAAGTCCTTTTTTTCCCCATGTATACTCAGTTTTTCTGAGTAAATTATTCTTGGTTGTATGCCTACATTCTTTGCCTTTTAGAATACCTTGTTACAAACTCTCTATTCCTTCAGAGTGGTGGCTACTATGTCCTGAGCAATCCTAACTGTGACTCCTCAGAACTTAATTCTTTCTTTCTGACTGCTTACGTTATTTTTTCTTTGACCTAGAAGCTCTGGATTTTGGCTGTGATGTTCCTGAGAATTTTCATTCAAGAGGTGACCGGTAGATTCTTCATTATTTTCCCTTTCCACTCTGACTCTAAGAGATCTAAGCAGTTTTATTTTGTTCAGTCATGCCTAACTCTCTGTGACCCCATTTAGGGTTTTCCTGGCAGAGATACCAGAGTGATTTGTTCCTTCAAAGTATGGAGGTTACCCTGGCTTCCTGAACGTTTCATCCTCAGAATACAAGTTCCAAAAGCTTCTACCACACTAAAAAGGCTTCAGGTACAGTTTCAGCAACAGATTCCACTTGCTTTCTTTGGATTAGCCCAGCTATAAACAGATAGGCTCATCACCAAGAGCCTACTTACTGGGGAATGAATTCTCTGACCATGTCAAACCCATAAAATAAAACAAAAAAAAATACAATCACCTTTACACCTAAGCAGATGAATTCTGCAGTAACGGCGGCAGAGTAGAAGAAAAGGTAGGAGAGAATGAAAAGCATGCCAGTTTTTATACCACATAAGCATTAACTTGGCTACTGGTATTCTAAATGTGAGATTCCTATCCAGTGGTCAAAGAAACATGTTATTGGAGGAAATAAATCATAGCAACTTTAACATTATTACTAAAAATCAAAGCAGAAGACAAAAGGAAATGGCAGCTAAATGGTGCTCACAGATTGTCCTTGGAGAAGTTTTAAAAAAAAGAAGTGAAGTGTGTTTTATATTGCCTAGAGGCAACAAGAAATATTTTATGAGAAACCTGGCCATCTCATATTGTAGCTCTCATGGTCAGCAACTTCAAAAAGACCACCATGAAGACAACCGCAGCTCCTTTTCTAACATCTGCTGCATGAGGTGATGAAGAAATTCTACAAAGAATTCAATAAAATGGTCCAAATTATATCAACATACATTTTAACAAAGAAGGTGGGCCTGTGGGGGAAGACAGCAAAAATACTGGAAAATAAAGTTCAGAAATAAAAAGAGAAGTAAAGGTTTTTAGTAATAAACAGAAGCCTCATACACATATATTCACATATATACATGTCTACATATAGCTACATACCAATATTTCCTTCAAGAAGAAAGCACCAGACACTGAAAACACCAAATAACATCATGAAAACAAAAGACATTTTAACAAATAAAAAAAGAATTCATCTCCAAATAACAGCCTGTGTATAATCAACTTTTTATTGCAAATATCAAAAACCAAATTATATAGCAGGCACTTGAGGCAACTCCAACCTGATTTATTTTTTAAAAACAAAGTAGTAAACTTTTAGTAGTAAAAAAAAAAAAAAGTAACTAGATAAAAGAACATCAAAAGGAACTATCACCATTTCCAAGGAATGCTTTAATTAATGTAAATCAATCACCACAATGAGGAGACCAATAGAGCCTACAAACCCCATTAAACAGCAAATATTTGCTCCCCTCGAAAAGTCAACAGCAATAATGGCTTAGACTATGAATTAATATATAACGTCTTACAGATGAATATGGGCTAAGTTCATAAAACAAGAAAAGAAACTGAAGGAAAAACAAGTTTACCTAAAGTTTGGAGAGAGACTAAATTAAGTCAGATCACCACAAAGACATTTAAGGACAGAAATGGTGGAAGGATAAACAAAACAATGGAAAAGGTGCCAATGTTTCCATTTTTCTCCAAAAACGACAGCAGAAACATTATATTGTAACTCTAACATTAACATCGCTGATAGGGCAGGAGGGAGGAAAAAGGGATCTGATAATAACACCTGGACCAAGTATAGCCAGAAGAGAGCTATTCAAAAAAAACACAATTGTGGTGATAAAGCCTCAAAATACCAGAAAAAGGGGAGAATATCTTAGGCTTGGAAAAAATTATATATTCTGTTGTCGCCTCCTCTTCCACACCCCCAGCAACTGAGAGAAGAATACCGACATGTCCCCAACTCACATGCCTACTTTCCCATATCCACAAAATCTTTGTGAAATCACTCACACGTGCATAGACCATCCTTGATGAAGGGATGGGAAGCCAACAACCATGTTTCCACAAGGGATATTCTGTAGCATGAATCTTTACAGTCACACAACCGACTGAAAGGTATAGAAGTGATCTTGCTTTAACACTAGTTTAAAAAGTTAAGTAAAGCAAATTCTTGCCTCTGCTCAAACAAAAAGAAAAACAACAAGGCTGATGTCAAAATCATACAAAATTCCTTTCAGGATGAAACAGAGACAGCTCTGGTCAACGATGCTCGGGCTTTTAATCCCAAGTAAGGCTGAGCCAGGAAGGTACACGTTTATCCAAGGTGTTTGCAGCCATCAGGGAGGACAGCCAGCACAAAGTCAAAACAGAAGTTGGATTCTCTATAGACAGAGAGGCCCTCCTTGGGCTCCTGTGTACATAGGACACCGGGACTCTTGGAGCCAGTCCTGAATACTGCAGCACCTCCCACTCCATATAAAAGGCTGACTTATCTGATATGAACCTGCCCACCTCTCTGGGATCCTGTAATGGTAATCAATTTGTTGGATATTTAGGGCTAAGTGGATAGGATATTTAGGGCTAAGTAGATCAGATACTTAGGGCTAAGTAGCACCTAGTAACTTAGGGCTAAGTATAGAACTCTGTCCATTGGTGAAAAGATGTGA